>ML681991.1:2584311-3253279 GCA_007922195.1 Podocnemis expansa | reverse complement strand
CCAAGGGCCTCTCTTCTTCTCCCCAGTCCCCCGTACCTAGTGTAATGTTTATGTACAACTGTGGGATTTTACAGCACTACTTTAGGAGGAAGGAAAAATGAATAATTTGGGAAGTGATGTGAATTTCAAAAGGCTTGAATTAGACAGCAGCGAATGGAGTGGTGTTCTGGGGAGTGGGGAGGAGAAGTTTGCAAATCCCCATCTAGGGATTTGCCCTTTGAAGCATTGCACTACTGAGAGATGAGGATGACAGGGACTTCTTGTCTGCTGATCATCTGTTACATGAAAACCGTTCATGGACCCACTCTGGACTCTCCACAGACTGTCAAAGGCCATTATATTAAAAAAACCTCTCAGTTTAAGGTGACTCAGGACCTTTAGTTCTGATCTAACAAACTGGGCCATGGGGGGCCCCAAATCCCTAGGAAAGGGTTGACATCAGCCAGAGCTCTTTTGTAGGTGAAGGTGGAGAGGTAATCTCTGGTGAGTTTATCCTGCATGTAGAATGGTTTCATTGTTTTCTACTTCTGCCTAGAAAGAACTGTGCAGGAACGCATAATTGTTAGCAATTACACTATGTACCATGTCTGAGAAGAGAGAGCAAGCAGGCATAATTAGGCAAACTCTTTTGCTGAGAATAGCACAGTGAAGGCAGGGAACTATTCATCCAGGGGGTACCTTGCTCAGCGTGTCACCATCCAAGAAAGGCAATGGCCAGGGAACTGGAAGGGTGAGAGTGAATCCTCTTGCTGAGCTACTAGGGGGAAATACAAGAGCAGTTGCCTTGAACTGTAACACCAAGTTATAGGCCTAAGTGATAGGGCAGGTGGAGCTGGTACCCGCTGTGATAGTAGAAGTTAGAGCTGAGTAATTGGTGTAAGAATGATAGTTGAAACCATGTTCTTGAAGGAGATCGCATGGAAACTGTAGAGGGGTCCTATGGTAGTACTCTCAAAAGTTGAAACAGAAGTGAGGAAGATATTCTAAGTAAAATACAGAAGGAACAATTAGAGTTAACAAGATAGTTGTGAAAGCCAAGGGGGACGATGAGATTTCAAACAAAGCATGGTTGATGTATCAAAAGCAAAATAGCCAAGGAAGGTAAGGTTTAAATGCAAGAGTGCTGTTCAAGGGGGTTGAGTTGGCAGCGAGATGTGGTGACAACTGTTTAGTGGACAGTAGAACAGTGGTTTTCAATCTCCCCTGCCCCCCATTTGTTGACTCTTTTTTTGAATGGAAGGGTGGGCTCCCTTGGAAACTGTAGATGTAGCCTATGGGTTCCAGATTGAAAACCACAGCCATAGAGGGTAGAAGGCAGTAAAAGCAAGTTTTTGCTGTGTTATGGTAGAATAGTAAAGAGTGGACTGGGTACCAAAGAGCTAGACATGTGCTTGGAGAGAGGCTGTGACTCAAAGGGGGCAAACTGTTTCCAGCTCCAGCATGACTTCTGTGAAAGCTGCAATTATTTTTCAGCAACACATGAAAAATCTGGCATTTGCCAAAACTCAGGAAGACCCAAGAGCTGAGAATTACCTACAAAGGTTAATTTAGGTTACCTCTGTTCTATCTCATGCTAGTTCAGAGATTGACTCATAACATGCAGGGTGCTGTACAAAGCATTATCAGTTCATTTTGAATTCTTCATTGGACAGAGGGAATTGGATGTAGTGTTGGCGTCCTCTTGAACTGAAGTAGCAATCTCCAGTTCTAACTGAAATCTTTACAGCTAGAAGGCTGTGTCTAACAGCAGACATGCTGCAGTCATGCTCCTTGTGTAGACCAATCCAAACTAGCCACATTTAGCTAGCAAGGTGCCATAGCATGAGCTGCAGCTCAGGGTGTACAAGCCTGGCTGGAGCCCTGGCTAATTAAGTGTCAGGTGTTGGCAGTGTATGGGGTGCATGTTTCAGTGAAAAGCAAGCTGTGGCTGCAGTGTTGATGGTACAGCTATAACTGAATGAAAGTCTCCAATGGTGGGGAGCTGCTCGAGTCTTTTCTTGGCTAGAGCCTTCCTCTGTGATGCTGAGAGAGTCTGGACCCTAACTACTAAAATAGCCACCTGGGGAGGCATTGCTTATGCTGCTACAGAGATGGGCAGGGTCTGTAGCCACAGGCATAGCTCCACCTGCCTAAAGTATGCCTCACCATTGACATTACTGTTATACCTATGCCAGGGGCTGTACTTTTGAATGGACTCTGCTGGCAAGGAGCATGCCTACTGTGTAGACTCTCTGTATACAACTAGCTTGTCTGAAGGCCTGAGTGACAGCTATTCTAGACAGCTACAGCCACAGTCAATCATGTGAGAGGCAGACACCCTTGAAATGAGGAGAAATTTACAGCTTTTGTAGTGGTAGTAACAGAACTGCCAAACAGCTCTGCTGTTAGCTGTCTGCTATTTTTAGTGGAAGTCAGGGCCAGCTCACAGGCAATGAACAAAAATTCACAGAAGCTGTGAATTGTCCCTGACTTGTACTAAAGATACTTTGTCCCTGGGGCAAAGGGGCAGAACAGAGCACAGGGAGGGGACGGGGGCTTGCACCTGAGCCAGCAACTGATAGTGGCTGGACCTGCTTCTTCAGCAGCCCAGGGGTAGCTGCTAATCGGTGCTCACAGCCCCTCTGGACAGTCACTGCTTCAGCCTGCCCCAGAAAGCTGGAGTCTGACCCAAAAAAAAAAAATTGTATCTGTAGCTCTGTCAAAGGAATTCAGAGGTAGGAGACTCCTGAGGGCAGGAGGGATTAGTTTAGGATTGGTTCTGAAGTGTAATATGGTGTTGCCAAATTTTAATACAGTAAGTTAGCTGAACCCTTCAAGAAATGTAGTAGTTTGCCTCTTGCCAATAAGGAGCCTCACCACAATTAGCATTGTGCACTAGTAAACATTGATTACTGGTTTAAAGATGGAGATTTGTCCTACATATTAGGTCACTTGCATTTTGAGGTCTCATTTATTCAATCCAGAGATAAGAGACCATTTTAAGGTTGCACTACCACCACTTAAAGACATGTTTTACAAACATGCATACTGGAACGTCAGTTTCCATGTAGGGCATTTAAGCCTCCTGACTAAAATTTACAAGTTGAGTGCTGGTAAAAAGTCAACCATTTCCTTAGTTACCTAATTTTCAGAAGCTCTAAGTATCCCAGTGCATTCACAGGAATGGGACTTCAGGTGCTTACACCCTGTGCAAAGTCACTTTTATGTAACTGACTAATGTTGGTGTGACAGGGAGATCCTGGTCTTATGTGCTGCTGTGATTAGCCCCCCCCATCTCTGCTCCTGAACCCTGATTCCCCCACTCCTGAGTCTGTGCATACTAGCCTCCTGCATGTAATCAGTCCCAGGCAGGGGGGTCTACCCACTAGGGACCTGTGGGGCAGTCCCAAAGCCAGCAGCCTCAGGCCCCAGAAATCACACTGGGAACTCCCCTCCCACAGAGGTTGGAACCCACACCATGTGACACAAATGAATTGGCCCAGCCTTTCTGATCCACACAGCTTTAGATAAAACAAATGCTAGTTCATTGATCAGGATATGATTGAGCAAGTATATAGCAATCAATGCACAATCATTTAATAAAGCAGTCAGGAAGTAGCCATAATCAAAAACAAAGGATCTAAACATCATCCTAGTCTATAGATAGCTCCCCAGCCTGAAGTAAATACTTACCAGCAACTGAACACCATACAACAAGAACACTAACCCAGGACCAACTATCCCTGCAAGAAACTGTGGGGGAAAAATCTAACTCTGGCCCTCAAGTTCAGAAAGAGGCACACCAGAGCCTCCCCAATGAAGCAGACCCGTTCCCAGCCGAGACTCCAATGAGCAGAGAACGAGGTGTGGTTCAGGATTTATTATTCAGCTGAATAACAAAAGGAGCTGCATCAGAGGACAGCAAAGAAGTGCTAGCCCCTCTGAGCAGGCCCCCCCAACAACTCGAGTGCAAGAGAGAGCCCCGAGGGGCAGCATCACAGCACTTTTATCCAGTACAGTATGATAATGCTATGATAATGCTTACATGATTGACAATGTTTTAGAGACCCTTATATGGTTACATCAACATTATTAAATACATATTAATGATTAAAGAATGCATATAATTATCCCCGCCTCTGTTTACTGTTGACATCATTTGCATTATCCTGGGCAGCCGCAGTACCTGCAAACTCATTAATTTCTGCCTAGAGATGCTGACCTTACATTCTTGTGAGGCTATGGTGCCAAGAAGGGTGAGCAGGAGATAGGAGGCAATACTCCCTTTTCAGTTAGAACAAAGACGGACAGTTTAGCTTACATTCCTTGTCCAGATGGTCAGGAGAAAAAGCATGAGAAAGGGGAGATAACACACTTTAACTATCAACTGTAGGCCGCTTGTTAAAGAAACTTAGATACATGACTTGCCAGAGAAACGACCCCACTACCATAGCAACCCACGGCTTCAACGAGGCCTACCCTTTAGCACCTTTCTTACTGTCTTACAGAAGAGATTACATATAATTTTTCTTACAAAACCCATTGCCAACTCTGCTTGCACATCGACTCCAGTGACACTTCACAGGACCCAGCCACATCAGCCACACCATCAGGGGCTCATTCTCCTGCACATCCACTAATGTGGTATATGCCATCATGTTCCAGCAATTTCCCCATGCTCTGTACATTGGCCAGACCTGACTGGCCTCGTGCAAGAGTATAAATGTGCACAAATCCAACATTAAAAGTGGCAACCAGTAGGAGAACACTTCAAGCTCCCTGGACACTCAGTAGCAGACTTTTAAGTGCCATACTTCAACAAAGAAGCTTCAAAAACAGGCTTCAGCATGAAACTGCAGAGTTGGAACTAGTTTGCAAGCTTGACATAATCAGAGTGGGTCTGAAAAGGGACTTGGAATTATTAACATATTACAAAAAGTGATTGTTCTGTTCACATTCTCTCCCTTTGGTCAACTTCTGTGAATGGGCCCCATCTGCTCTCTGAACTGACTTTGCTAACATTTGCCCTCCTCCATCCTGGTGTATGTGTGTGATATGTATATACATATACATACACACACACACACCCCCCTCAGCTGTAGTTTCAGCTTCATGCATCTGATGAAGTGGGTTGGAGCCCATGAAACCTGATGCCCAAAGAAATCCATTAGTCTACAAGGTGCCACAAGAGTCCCATTGTTTTTGCTGTACACAGACTAACACAGCTAACCCCCTGGAAATATTTATTTGTGGCTTTTCCAGCTAGCTGCTGTTAGTTAGCAAATGGCATCACATGCTTGATTAAATTTAGATTTTTGGTAGTTGTTGCAAGAGAGCTAGATACATTTAGAAGGGAACTGAAGAAAGGTTTTCATTCCTGACATTAAACTTACCCAATAACTTTTTCAGAAACATATTAATATGCACATTTTGTTCTATGATCAGTATAACTTAAAATGTGTTTGGTATTTATTGTATGCAATATTCTTTTTTTTTTTTTTTTTTTTTTAATACCTACAGATCAAGGATACTCCCAAGAATTGAGCAAGTTGGGTAAATGTTCCCAGCTCACCCCCCTTTCTCCTCAGGCTTTTTGCCCAAGAAACCACGTCTAGAGTCCCTCTTATGCAGAACCTATGTGTTTTAATCTAAGTACATTGCCTGCCACCATCCATTTACAGAAGTCCACTCACTCCTCTAGGTTTTAAACTTGCCAAGGAGCATCACCTCCTTAAGGTACTGCCCCCGGGGGGGGGGGGGGGGGGCTTTTATTGGCATTTCAGTCTCCACAGCTGGCCTTTGCTCCAGCTCATTAGCCAGCCTGCACAGCTGGCTCCCCCTTTCTTCTAATTGTTTCATTAGCAGGAGCTCTCCCAGCCTGTCTGCTGCACCCTGCTACAGCTCTAGTGGTGCAAGATTAATTGTGGATCTGGGTATCAAACCCCTGACTTCATATTTACAGCTGATTAACAGCTTAAATTGAAAACATTTTTGAAATTCAACAGCAGTAATAAAGAAGTGACATGGCACCTTCATCTCACCCCCTTTTTCTGCAGTTTTAACTGAAGCTGCTTCTCTCCAAAAATTCTGCTAGGAGAGAATTCTTAAATGAGTATTTAAAAATGGTTTCACAGAGCATTGACTTTATGCCCTGTTTGCAATATACACAGTGTGGTTTCAATGTTTTAAGTTTCTGAACATCAAGATGAGACATATTCTTAATGACTTCCAAAAACATTTTTGCTACTTCATTATTAAGACAGCATAATGTGACCAGGCAAGTTAACTTGTTTCCTAGCAGTCCTTTCTTGTTGCACAGGCAAGATGTAAATACAGTACCTTGTAAAAAGTTGTTTGACTTTGGGTTTGCTATGGTGCCAGTTATGTAGCTGCAGGAGGCAAGGAGTGGAAAGTAAAACAGTGCTAACCCAGTTTAAGCATCTTCTGCACATTTAAATTTTTAGAATAAAATTGGGAGAACACAGTTCCAAGAAATGTGCTTGGTAAAGGAATGATGGTCTCCACACTGGAGTAGGGATTTATTTCTGTATTGTTTAGCGATTTATACTTGTTTACATGAGACATTTTAGTTCATGAATAGTAGGTTATAGTTGTTTTGAGGTCTAGAAAAATAACTTTAGCAATATTTTTCTTTGCCTAGATCCTGAAAATAGTTTCTAAAAGACTTGTACATAATTTCAGTAACAAGCCCAAAAATAAAAAGGGGGAGTGGCATGATGACAATAAGCAATGGAGAGCTGTAGTCTGCTGCAATAAATTAATTATATAATAAAACTATTGGTAATTCTGTGTCTTCCTCTTGTGTTCTTTTTGTTCATTTAAAACAAAAGCCACCTTTTCATAACAAACAAATAGGCTCATGAATTTTCAGCAATGTGAACCGCGTTTTTAATTAGTTCCCTCATGTTAAATATGCTTTAGGGTAGCTGCTGTTTTTTTAAATGACATGTTATATTTTATCTCCTTTGGTCAACAGGGGAATTACTAACATTGACGGCATGGATCACTCTGTGCTCAGAGGGGAGATGTCAGCAGTGCTTCATGACAGGTATGTTTACAGAAGTAGTTAAAGTCAGGTACTTCAGAGCTTATTGTTGGGGTGGCTGTGAGTTTTCTTAACCTTGAAAATCTGGTCCAGCAAACAAAACACAGCCCCACAAAACAAAAGCAATTACTTTGAAAAATGAAAAGCACAGCATATAATATACTATTCACTTCATTAGTTTATTTGTTCCTCTGCAATAAAACACAATTTTCCAAAGTGAAAAGCTTGAAGTTCTGTAAGTAAAAGAAAGAAATTTGTTCATGTTCCTTCCTCTATTGATCTACTTAAGTCTACCACTCTTTTGCATCTGCTCTTGCTCTTAGTCACAAACACAATCAAAATATGCTTACTTGATTGCTGAGGTGGTTGAGGAGGTGATTTTAAAATTAAAAAAAAAAAAAAAAAGGAATTCAAGGGCCCTGCGTTCTTTAGCTTTCTGCTATTGTTGACCAGCCTGTGTTGAGAAGCACAGATTCTGGGCAGGAATTTAAGCACTTTTCTTTATATACTATAAGAGAAGACACTCTGGATTGCTGCATTTGTCTTTTTTTCCTGTTTTGAACTCACATTATGAACTTTGCATTTGGAATCAATTACATTTTAGAGAATTGAAATAGTTTTAGAGTCCCTTGTATAAAATCATAGCAACTCAGGACTTGAAGGGACTTACGGAGGTCATCAGGGCAGTCTTCCTGCACTGCAGACTAAGGCAACATAGACCATCTCTGAAAGGTTTTTGTCCAGCCTGTTCTTAAATCTTAATGATGGGGATTTTGCAACTTTCCTTAGAAGCCTGCTCCAGAACATTGCCATCCTTATGATAAGAAAGCTTTTCCTAATAAATAACCTAACCCCCACTTGCATCAGATTAAGTCTCTTAGTACATGGTCCTACCTTCAATGAACATGAACAATTGGTCATTGTATTTATAACAGCCCTTAACATACTTGAAAACTTATCAGATTTCCCTTCACTCTTCTTCTCTCAAAAGTTAAATGTACCTAGTTGTTTTAAATATTTCCTTATTGGTCCTATTTTCTAAATCTTTCACCATTTCAATGCTCTTCTCTGGACTTCTTCATATCTTTCCTAAAGTGTGGTGCCTGGCCTGACTAGTGCTGAGTAGAGTGGGACAGCTGTCTCCTGTGTCTTAAATTTGACAATCCTGTTAACACACTGCAATATAGTAGCCTTTTTCACAGCTGCATCAAATTGTTTACTCATATTCAATTTGTGATCCACTGTAATCCCCACTTCCTTTTCAGTAGTACTGCCAGCTGGCTATTTCCTATTTGGTAGGTGTGCCTTTGGCTCTTCATAAGTGTAGTGCTTTGCACTTGTCCTTTTGAATTTTGTCTTGTTGATTTCAGACCAGTTCTCTGGTTTGCTACAGTCATTTTAAATACTAATCCTGTCTTCCAAAATGCTTGTAACCCCCTCAAACTTGGTGTCATTCACACATTTTATAAGCATACTCACCATTCTGTTATCCAAGTCATTTAATGAAAGTACTAATAGTAATGAACTCAGGAGAGACACCTGCAGGAACCCAAGAGGTGGATTCTCCCAGTTTGACAGCCAGCCATTGATAACTACTCTTTGAGAATAGTCTTTCAATCAACATGCATTTGCTTTATGGTAATTTAATCTAGACTAGGGATTCCCAACCTTTTCAAGTTGGCCGACCCCTTTTTAAAATAAACTTATGCACCCCACAGAGCAGCAGGGCCACTGGGATTCCCTCGCTGGGTTCAGGCACCCACTGCGTCCTGGCCCTGGCTGGGAGGCAGTGGTGACACTGTTAAGATGCAGCTTGGCAGGGAGCAGTGAAGCTGCTTCTGGGGTCTAGTTCCTGCCAGTTGCCACAGAGCGGCGGTGCCCCTGCCAGGTTCTGACCCCGGCTGTGGTGCGTGCCCATGAACCCCCTGGACTACCTGTGCACCCCCGCCCCAGGACTCTGCAGACCACGCCCTGGGAACCACTGATCTAGACCATATCTGCCTATTTTGTGGGACTGTCAAAAACATCGCTAAAATCAAGATATTCTCATGTCTATTGTTTTTTGCTTCAACCACTAGCCCAGTAACTCTGTCAAAGAAGGAAGTTAGGTTAGTTTGGCATGATTTGTTCTTTACTGAATCCACATTGGGTATTTCTTATAAAACCTATTATCCTCCATGTGCTTACAAATTGATTGTTCAGTAATTTGTTCCAGAATCTTCCCTGTAATTCTCTGGGTTCTTTTTGTTTATCTTTTTTAAGGATAGGTATGATGTATGCCCTCCTTCAGTCCTTTGAGACTT
This sequence comes from Podocnemis expansa, assembly GCA_007922195.1. NCBI lineage: Eukaryota > Metazoa > Chordata > Testudines > Podocnemididae > Podocnemis > Podocnemis expansa. Next base: position 3,243,931 of record ML681991.1, on the reverse strand, counting down.
CATGTTCTCCATGAGGTTTTGAAGATAATTGCTAATGGTTTTGAGATTGTTTTATCTGGTTCCTTACAATGTATGCTGATTTGATCAGTCATCCATATTTATTATGAATGTCAATGTCCTAACTGTAGTTGGATGCTATCTATGTGGAGAGAAATCTTTCACTGAGTGTCATTAAGAAACCAGGAGGCGAGTGTACCTTTGATTAATCTTACTGTGAAACTCCTGGTAGCTGAAGAAGAAATTTCAAACAGAAGTGTTTCTCATTAATGAAAAAATTTTAAATAAGTTGCAAGATACTCATATGTCAGTCTTCAATTTGCCAGATACTAAAGGCACATGTAAGAAAGTACCTGAATAGATTGTGCAGACTGTAACAGTGTCTTCATCCCATTCCAATATTATTGGAAATAAAACAGATGTAACAGATGTTGGTAAGTGACATTTTGTCCAGCTCTGTTCTGTGGCTTAACTCAGGGATTCTCAATCGGGGTAAGTGTACCCATGGTGGTGCTCAGAGATCTTCTAGGGGGTACGTCAGCTCATCTGGATATTTACCTAGTTTTATAACAGGCTACATAAAAAGCACTAGCAAAATCAGTATACACTAAAATTTCTTAATCAATGGGTGACTTGTTTATACTGCTGTATATGCAGAAATGGAAATATGATATAAAATAAATTGGAAATATAAATATTTCTATAGTAAAAATGAAAAAGTAAGCAATTTTCAGTAAGTGTGTTCTGTGATGCTTACAAAATCAGACATAAATGTACAAAAGTAAGTAGTTTTCAAGGGAGGTGAAGCTTGGGGCATGTGAGACAAATTTAACTCCTGAAAAGGGCACTGTAGTTTGGCGAGGTTGGGAGCCACTGGCTTAATAGTAGTATTTGTAGTGCAGCAAAACTATAGACTAAATCAGGAAGCCCAGATCTGTGCACTAGAGGGATATTTAGCTGACAAGTGGCTGTACCAATTGTACAACCATGGCATTAGCCTTCTTGTTATTAATTTTTTTTTTGTCACACAGCTCAACCTGCATATCTAGAAACTAAACTCATAGCATGTTTAAGTACTGACTGTATGTCGAATTTCATTATCCTTCATATGTCTTCATATGTTAATAATTTGTTTGCTAAGATTACTTACAGTTCAGTGTGCAATGTTCTTAATTTCCTACAGAGATCTGTGAGGAATTTTTTTAGTTGTTTCTGAATGTTCCAGTCTCCTCTGTGTATCTGCATAACAGCATTTCCTTTCGGTTTTCCTGGACTTAAAGAATTAGTTGACACAGCTCACCAGGCAGAGATGGCTTCATATACTTACAGGAATTACACATGCCCACTGTCCATATACAAACAACATTCTTTATTCTATTATAATTGCTCTGTGCTGTGTTATTTCTAATGGACTGCAACTGTGACCCTTCAAAAAGTGGGATAATAAGTATTTAGCTGAGGTTCTGGGAGCCACCACAGGGATTCTTCTCTTCCACTGGTGTTTGCTTTTTTTGCAACAGCATTACACTGTTGACTCACGTTTAGCTTGTGGTCCACTGTGACATCCAGATAGATCCCTTTCTGCAGCACTCCTTCCTAGGCAGTCATTGCCCATTTTGTATGTGTGCAATGGATTGTTCTTAAGTGGAGTACTTTGCATTTGTCTTTACTGAATTTCATTCTGTTTAGTTCAGACCACTTCACCCATTTGTCGAAATCATTTTGAATTGTGATCCTATTCTTCAAAGTACATGCAACCCCTCCCAGCTTGGTACTATCTACAAACTTTATAAGTGTACTCTCTATGCCAGTACCTAAATCATTGATGAAAATATTGAACAGAACCAGACCCAGGACTCATCCCCCGTATCAGTGATTTTTGCCAGCAGTTATTTTCTGTGCAGAATGGGTTTGATAATCTAAGGGAATTAGAAATATAGCACGACTTGTGGATAGAGGGGAGGCAGTAGATTTGGTAAGTCTACACTTTAGTAGGGCTTTTAATATGGTCTTGCTTCACCTTCTCATTAACTAACTAGGGAAGTACAATCTAGATGGAGCTACTATAAAATGAGTGCTAAACTGGTTGGAGAATTGCTCCCAGAGAGTACTTATCAACAGTTCACAATCATGCTGGAAGGGCATAACGATCAGGCAGAGTCTCAGTCACAGGAGGCTGGGCCAGACTCTTGGAGAGCTACTGCGCCGCCTGCCACCCCCACTGTTCTCAGTCAGCATGCTAATCTGATTGACAGCACAAAGCATGAATGACAAACAAGAAGAGGAAAGGGTGGGGGCTATGGGGAATGAACCAATCAAGACCAGTATTCTGACTGACACTGAGTAGGTGGGGAACGGGAGGGGCAGGGGAGGCAGGAGCTCAGCCTCACTGTGACTGAGACTGACTGCCTGGCACCATGTGACAGGGGAAGTGGAAAGGGAAGGGGGTCTGGGAGCTGCCCAGTAGGAAAGGGGGTCCAGGAGCTAGTGTGGGGAAGGGGAGCCCATAGGGCGGGGGGGATGAGTAGGTGTCAGAGAGCTTTTGGTGTTGAGGGGAAAGGGGAGCTTATACCACCCTGAACATGACAGGGCAAAGGGTTGGGGAGCTCCTGCGGACATACAGCCCGCATCAAGTGTCCTGCCCTCCAGTGTGGCCCCCCGTATTGAAAGAATTTGACACCTTTGCACTAAATGAACCAACATGTACTGATTATAGAAATGATCTTTTCCTGATAATGCTTCTGTTTAAACTACTTTAGTTCAGTAACCTATTTTAGTTACCTAGTTAAGGGATTTTTCTTTTAACTTGTGTCATAGTTGGGTTGTGAAGACCATACCTGCTGATCTGATTAAATAAGGACTGTAATCTTGGCTAGAAAATAATTTAATTTCTATTTTCTAAGTGTGTTTTCCTTTCCGCATGTACTTCCCCAGTTGTCTGTATAGGATTATGTATCTCCTTAGTGACTAGTACCAAGCATCCCAAGCGGGTGACTGAATGTTAATGAGTGAATAAGAAACTTCAGAGCTGCTTGCCTTCGGATCCAGTGTTGGCTGTTGCTTTATTCTCAGATGTGGTTTGTTGCTGAAAAATGACTGTAAAGCTGCCATTGTTTTATTATACTTAGTTTTTATATCAGTAATCATTTTACAAATAAGATTTTAAAAATAGTTGCTTGTGCTTCAAATTCAGCCTGAAATTTGGCAGTTGAGGTGGACTCATTCTGTCTCTATTAGTAATAAAGATTCTGTAGGTCTAATTCTGTTCTCAGTTACACCAGTCCAACTGGACTGGTTACTGTGGGAGTAGCACAGGTATATCTGACTCTCTAAAAACAAACCTGGTGCACAAGAATTAACAGGGCTTGCAGCAGAGCATTTCTGCTGACTTCAGCTTTATCTGTCTGTTTCCCGATCTTGAGTGACGATAGTTACGTGATGCCTACGAGCTTCTGTTGGTGAGAGAGACAAGCTTACATAGAGCTTTTCTTCAGGTCTGGGAAAAGTACTGAGCGTGTCAAATGCATGATGGAACAGATTGCACAACATGTACTTCAAAGAACCATTCAAGGTAGAGTGGCTTGTTAACACCTCACCATTTGGGGGAGGAGGAGATTCTGGTAAGGAGGATTATGGATTATAGATTTGTTGTAATAAACCACAAATCTCTATTCAGTCCATGATTTTTAGTATCTAGCAAAGATATGTATTTAAACTTCCAGGCTAATCTTTTGATGGTGGTGTGATGGTGTTCCTTTGAAGATGAGAACTAAGAAGTCAGATACAGAGTGATTGCTTTGTGAAAAGCGTTCACTCACAGTTCATAGTTGTGTGTGTAAGTTCACTTTAAAACATAGCAGTTGTCTGTTTTCACCCTCTTAGTTGTTATCCATTGCATTGAGTACCTCAATGAGTTATTAAATACTCCAGTGAGGTATGCCACATGTTGTGATAGACGTGTAGGACCCATGGATTTTGAAAGATGTATTATGGCTGTGAGTGTTGATCATCATAGCAGTTGAGGTGTGTCTACAGGTTGTGAATCTGTTGTTGAGCTAGTATGTCCTGGTGTGGGATATTTGTTTCTGATGAGGACCTTGGAGAGATTGGGTCATTTGTTAAAGGGGATCTGGAAAGATTCTTTCAAGATGTGGTCCCACAGACTATGTGTAGTAATTGTCTGATGATACTTTATATGGGTTCCAGTGGGTAGGGGGGTAGGTGAAAACTAGAGATGTGAGATTGGTGGAACGGTTATTTCTGTATTGAACCAGGTTCTCTGCGATGATTTTTGGTGGACCATTCCATGAAGTAATCTTTTTCTCTGATGGAGCGCCTTTATTTAGTGAAGGTGATTTTGTGTGTGTTAAGTTGTATATCATGGAGTCTGTCCTCACAAAATGGTTGGTGGTATCTGAGTCCTTGGCTATAGAAAACAGATTTCCTGGTCTGTGTGGGATGGTTACTAGACCAGTGCGGTTAAGCATGGAGACCTGTGGGCTGCCGGTATATAGTTGTGGGAAGGATTGCATTGTTGAAGCTGACAGTTAAATCCAGGAAGTTAATACTGACATGGCAGTGTTTTTGAAAGAGTTTAATAGTAGTGGTTGTAGTTGTAGCAGAAATCTGAAGGAGCTTAGGTCATCTGTTCAGAGGATAAAATATAATTTATGTGATATGTTTGTCCAGAAATTCTTCAAGGTGACCCATGAAGAGGTTGGCATACTGGGGAGCTGTCATTGGACTCATTGTTCTCACTCTTTGGACACAGTGTGTTTGAATGTAAAATTATCATCAGGGAGGATGAAATGAATGGTATGGTCATTGGATAGCTATCTGAGAGTTGGTCACTATCCTGTAAATATTTGAAGCATGTAGTGATGCTGTCGTTATGAGGGGATGTTGGTATCTAGGGAGGTGGTATCCATGGTAGCAACAATGGTGTTCTGATGGAGGCTGTTAATGTTGTGGAGTTTTTGTAGGAAGTTTGTTCTGTCCTCGGAGAAGCTGGGCTTTTGTGTGCTGAGTGATTTGAAAATCGTTTCTGTGGGTTATGGTGTTCCTTCAGTAAAAATGCTGTGGCCAGATAGAGTGAGTTTGCTGGGTTTTCCTATTTGGGTCTCAGACATAGTAGGTCCCTGTGGCATAAGGAAGGAGGTTGTAGGGTTTTCCCTGAAATAGTCTGGGGAAGGATTTGGTGACAACCTTATGTTCCTTGGTAAACTCTGGGTTGTAGTTTTTGAATTCTTTATGGTAGGTGGTGTCAGAGAGTTGTCACTTGTCCTCATTAACATAGTCGTCCTGGTTGAGGGCAGGTATGGTGCCCCCTTTGTCTGCTGGTTGGTTCATTTGTGGGGATTGGATTTCAATAGTTAATTATATTAAGCAATCTGTTCTACCTTGTATTTAGCTGTGATAGAAGATGGCAAGGTAAGGATTGCGGTGTATTATGGCATCATGAAGTAGAGCTCTCTGTAGGTTTGAAAGTTTGTCTGAGTCACCAGTGTAAACCGGTTAGTAACCAAATATTACTTCATCCATCTTGTCTCGTCAGTCTCCTGTGACCGACACCACAACACTCTGCATTCCATGAATTATTACATTGACTGCCTTTTGAGTGCTTAGCTGTGCAACCTTAATGCTGCGTTATTTTGTATTCAAGAACACTGCAGTTGAATAAAATCTGTTGTTGCAGCATTATTTTTGAAAACGTTCATGCCCCAAGTTAGGAATTTTGCAATTGGAACTTGCTCTTTTTGTCCATATTACTTCCTGTGTGTTGTGAAAACTTTTCTGCCTTCATTGTGCATGCAAAGTGGCAGTTACAGTTGCATCACAAAAATAACACTGTCTTTTCTGGCCATTGTGTGAACAAATCTCAACCATTAAATTGCCTTTACATTAATAATTTGTGTGTATTTTCTTGGGAGACTCAAGAGGTAATTCTGTCATTAACATGCAGTACCAATGACTGAATGTTCAATTGATTGTGATTGTGGTAGAAGGAATCAACAGATTTATTGGAATGTGTGGAAATCAATTGTGGGATGTCATTTATTTCCCAGGGAATCTGAGCATTATGGATTTTAACTTAATATCATTATGTCAGGGCTTGGTAAACCCTGGGTGCTAGGTTGCCATGGTGCCCGGAGTTTCTAGGCTGGCACCTAGCTCGGCTGTGGAAATGCAGTGGAAGAGTGCCCTCTGGTGACCAAAAATAAAACCAATGGTGCCTTTACCAGCGCTCAGTGGATTTGGCAGCATTTCAGCAGTGGGGGGTATCCCAGCTAGGTGCCTAGTTGGGCATCAGTTTTGCTGACCCCTGCCTTATGTTGCTCCCATCACCTTATCATGCATGCCTAACCATGGGCAACCATCTGTCTACATTAAGCAAGTAAATAAACTAACAAAATAGATTTTAATGTGATCTAGCTTAGTTGTCTAATATAAACTTGACATTCAGTAGTAAACATAATGAACATAAAGTCTTATTTGAGTAGATACAAGTTTATCTGAGATCAAAATTTGATGTGAAGACTGAATGGAAAAGTTGTACTCTGAGCTGTTTCTCTGGCCTTGTCTACACTAGAAAGGTTTGATGGAAATTATGTCGATGATCAGCAAGCACTGTGACCACAACATTTGTGCTAGTCCACTCAGAACTCATTGTGTTGCCATAGCGTGTCCACGTTTGATGGTGTAGCATTGACAAAGAAAACAGCAAACCATGAGCAGCTATTCCACTATGCAACTCACAAAGCTGCTAGTATTTGTCAGAAGGGAGAAAGGATTGCAACACATCATGGATGCGGGCTCAATGTCCCGTGATGTATTGATTTTAATCCCATAATTCCTTGCATCCCTGGCTATGTTTTGTGGCAGATTTCAGTGGCTCTGCATTTTCGGTGTGCCCGTCATTTCTATCTAAAAGGAGGGCTCCTACATTGCTCTGCACTGTTGCTATCAGTGTTCTGGGTACATCATGGCTGATCACACTGTTGGAACAGGAAGCCAAGGTGCTTTGTGACGATAGGATTCTCTAGCTGCAACAGGATGATAGAAGTCTTACCTGTCTCAGTTCAGACCCCAGACCACTTTGTGACAGAAAACATCAATACAAGGGGTACTTCTCTATGGTATTGCAGGTGCTTGGGCATCACTGGGCGCGTTTCATTGACACCAGTGCAGGTTGGTCAGGGAGGATGTATGACATATGAATCTTCAGGAACACTGGTCTATACAGCTTCAAGAAGGGAGACTTCCTTTCCAGATTAAAGGATCCCAATGCTGAGATTCTCTTATTGATAGAGTCCTGCAAATCCGCGGGTATCCGAATCCGCGGGTGTGGGTGCAGATAACCGCAGACCCATTGTTGCGGATCGACTCATGGATGCAGCTTCTATTGTTACCTTATCACACTGCAATCCATTGCTGAAACTGCTGCACTGATCTGTGTCGGCAGCATGCGGGGGAACCAGGAAGTGCTCTGGCCAATCCTAGATTGTGATCTGCCAGCCAATCAGAGTCTCAAGGTGGGACTTGGAGACTCACTGTTGGCCTTTGATTGGCTCATTCCCCTGCCCACTTCTTCCTTTTCTTGCTTCCAGTTGGCAAGCCATTGCTGTCAATCAGAGATTTCATAGGTGGGCAAAGAAATCTGATTGATAGCACAGCATGCGAACCACAAACAAGAAAGGAAAAAGTGGGTGGGACCCATATGGGGAATGAACCAATCAAAGGCTAAATAGTTGTATGTGAGCCCAAGCTCGGTTGCAGCTGCGGTTACAGATGCAGCTAAATTCTGGCATGTGGATTTCAGATTGGATTAATGTTATCACTGAGCTGATGCGGATCGGATGCGGTTCCACATTTTTGTATCCGCGCAGGGCTCTACTTATTGACCTTGGGAGACCCAGCCTATCCATTAATGCTGTGGCTAATGAAGTCTTACATTGACAACCCTAGATAGCAGCAAGGGGCACTTTAATAAAAGGCTGAGCGGGTATTGAGTGACCTTTTGAATGTGTGGTTGGCAACTTAAAATCTCTGGAGATGCCTTTATGGCCAGCTTGATCTAAATGAGGACACTATTTCTATGGTTATAGCTGCCTGGTATGCACTCCATAATTTAAGTGAAGGCCTGGGTGAAAAGTTTTTACCTGGGTGGATGCCCTTTGCATTTCAGTATGAGCAGCCAGATGCTAGGGGTATCAGAGAGGCACACTGGGGGACCATTTTGATTAGGAAAGCATTCAGGGTTCATTTTGAGACTGAGAACCAATAAGGTATTTTTGTGAACAGCACTGAACTTTCTCCCACTGCTGCCAAGCATGGTCTGTGTATCAGGGCCAGGTGAAAATATCACATGGAGCACAGCAATATAGTATTTGTTGTTTTCACAGCTTGTCTTTATTAAATCAAAAAAGTTTACAAACAAAACACCAGGCTGGAGGGGAGAGAACAGTGAGGGGCAGGATGAACTGACGGCTGTGTAAATCCAGCTGTTGCTTTCACGGCTGTCGGAATGGGTGAAGCAACGGGCTGCGAAGTTGGTACAAATGTAGTTCTGTAGTGGCTGCAAGGGGAGGTGAGCATGCATGAACTCTGTTTTCAGTGTCACAATTATCTTCAACATCTTCATCTTCTCCTCCGTGGTGACGATTGTGACATGTCAGCATCTGGTGCAGGTTTTCCCTCCTTTCCTGTCTGTCATTTCTCTGACTTCTGGACATGGGTTGTCTCCATGCCCTGTCTTCTCTCTTTGCCCTCTCAGAGGACTGGAGGAATTCTTGGAACATTGTCTGTTTGCTTCTCTGAAATCACTTTCTTATCGGCTGGAGGTGCTCTGTGGGGGTGGGTGGGAGGAAGGGGGGGTTAGTTGCAAAGGTGACAGCTGCAGAAGCACAAAAACCCATGAACAGAAGCTATGTTACGGATGCTGTAATGCTATAGATGTGCTACTGTGAGACATCCCTCACTGTCCCTTGGGAAGAAGACAGCCTGGTCATGGCGAGTTCTGCTAGGGGATGAGGTTCTGGATGGGTGGCTGATTGGGTCAAAAATGCAGGTACATAATGATAAAATATCAAATTGTGCTGCCATTTTCCAGGCAGGGAACATAGAAGCCAGTATCTCGCTTCTGAGAGTAAACAGGGATGCTAGGGCACATTTCCTGCATGTGAGCAGCTTCAAGCAGGTCCCTGTACCTCTTGCCTGTGCATTGCTTTGGTCCCTTCACAAGACTGGTGTGGGGAAGGGTCCTCTGGTGGGGAAAGAAGCAAAGACATGCTGCCGAGGAATCTGAAGTAGAGGATTGGCTAGTACCTCCAGGAGAGTTTCCTAAAGATCCCACCAGAGGATACCCATGAAATCTTGATGTACATTAACATGCTTCTCTGCTGCACTGCTTAGCTGTACAAGGGAATGGGAAGCATGTGGAAACATGACTGCTCTTGTGCATTTCTATCCCTTAAATTACCTCTATAATTTACCAAAGCAAAGGAATCCCGTGCCTCAGGTTAACAACCAGCATCAGCTCTGAAAAGCTCTTACCAGAGCTCCCTTTTCCTTCACCCTGCCTGCTAGAGCTGCAGGGCTGGGACTGGTGGGAACGCTCTGGGGTCACAAAGAGATCCTGACTCTCCACATTACCCAATGACCCAGCCCTCGGCTCTGGCTCTTTAGCCAACTTCACCTCCTTGTCAGCAACTTTGTCAGGGTTGACATGATGTCTGCTGCCCCTGGGCATGTGGAAACATTTCTGGGTGTTTTGGGGATGGAGGTGGGGTTGCCCTTTTTCGGTGTCTTGCAGCTTCTTATACAAGGGCAGGCCTTTGGCTCTGATCCAGAGAGACGGTTTACCCTTCTGGCCTTGTGGTAGTCCTGGCACAGCTTGATTTTTTTTTTTTTTTTTTCCCCTCCACTCTGCCCTATAGCATGTCCTGTACACAGCCCTTCGCCACTGTCACATGAGAAATCTGGCTGTAGGTATCAGTTTCTTTGTCTAGACTGGAGCTGGGCCTGCACGGCTGAGTCTCCCCAAATGCCGATGAGATGCAGAACCTCTGGTGTGCTCCAAGGAGGAGAGTGTAAGATGTGTGGATCTGCAATGGCCAACTGGAAGAGAAAACACACTCTCCATGCTGACCAAGCAGGAAGTAGAATTTAAAAAATTCCTGGAATTTTCAAAAGGAAATGGCAGGTGGCTGCAGAACATCAGATTTCAAACTGATGGCCAGAGCTGCATTGCATGATGCTTCTGAAGGCCATTTACTGCAACATGACCAGCTGTGGTGTCTCGACACTGTTTGATATAAATTGGGTGGAAGAAATCTCCACCTCTCACTTAAAACAAAACAAAACAAAAAAAAGAAAACCAGGCCATTTGTATTGGCTGGGCGTGGGAGGAGGGCTGTTTGTGGTCTGTACATACATGCTGAATTGTCTAAACTTTGGTTAACAATAATCTAGTGTGGATCATGCCTAACATGGTAGGAATTGCTGAAGTTTATGCTTAAATGTTCATTAATGAAAATATCAGTGTTGACACAGACACTCTATGGCTTCAGGTAATAATTATTGGAAAGAATGAGGGCAGTTCATATTGCTTAAACTTTGTGTGTGGTCATGCTGAAAACTCTGCACTATGTTTCTTATCTATGTAATACAGCATGTAAAGAATTTTAAATTGAAACCTTAGCTTTCTGCAGAAATTGAGAAAACAACTAGAAAATTGATGGGATGATGTCCTGGCTCAATCTGACTCTTCCATTTATGGTAAACAATACAGCATCAGCTTGCCCAGCTCCAAATGTTGTCACAGAAGCATACTTACAATTCCCCTTATACTTTAGTATTTGCATAGTTTCTAGAATACTGTTAGTGATTCTTGTGTAATGTATTCCAAGGATGTGAGTTTATATCCTTGGGTCCTTGACTGCCTCTGCTGCAGTCTATTGGTGTTCCAAAGGGGGAGCCGTGTTAGTCTAGTTCAGCAAAACAAACACAGAGTCCTGTGGCACTTCTAAAGACTAACAAAATAAATAAATTAGTTAGTCTATCAATGTTAATCCTCAAATTTAACTGAGTGAATTTGGGAGCATATTGGTGTTTAGCACTGTTCATCTGGAAACCTCAAAAATGTTTGAGGATGAGTGTTATCATCCCCATTTAACAATGGGGAAGCAAACACAGAGATGTTAGATACTTTGCAGAAGTGTGGTGAGGCTGTTGCAATGTCTGGCACGGACCCTAGCTGTGATTCCCAATGGACAAGATTTTTTAAAATCAAATTTTTGGGTAAGGTTTTGTCACGCTTTGCATTGCACTCTGCTGGATATTTCTTCTGGCTATTGGTGTAGGATTACTTGATCCTTACCTTTACACTGAAATCCTATAAGGAAAGGGGTCACTTTAATTGAAACCCCTTAGTAAAGACAACAGAGTGATGACTCTAAAATATCAACTAAGCCTCAGTTCCACAGTTTCCTTAAAACAAAACCAGAAGCATGAAACGCAATTAATCACGGGCAAAATCAGAGAGCATGTTCTAGGATTTCTTCCTATCTGCATTCTTACTGTGGATTAACTACATGGTTAAATGTACCTGACATGGTGTAGGAAAAAGCATCAGGTGCATGAAAATTTAGTTGGTGAACTTGCTCATATCTACAAGAGGAAAAACTAATCTGGTTATACTGTTTCCCATTAACCTCCTATTTTAATCTGAGTTGACTGAGTATTGTAGTTTGCCCATTGATATGGGGACTTGTGAAAAAGTGTTAGCTATGCTGAAGCAAGGTGAGTTACTTAATAAGTTATTGGACAACTTCTGTGAGAGATGCGGTTTAGTTCAGTTCACATAGTTGCCAGATGATGGCATAACAGATTTTTGTAAAAGACTCTTGAGGCATGAACAAGAGTTACAGGACAGAAAATTCACTGGATACATAGCATTTTAAATACCCAGCATTCAAGTGTCTGACACAGCTAATCATATTCAAATACTTAAAGTTTAGGTCTAAAGGAAGTTGGATCAGTTTTTAGCTTTTATAATCTGTCCCTTTAATTAAAGATACATACGTTCTGCTTGCTTCTGACATGTGGCTATAGAACTCATTTATTTGTATTACTTGCTTTTTTGTTTGATCATAAGGTGGAAGGACGGACGTTCTTGTCACAAGCGCAGGGAATTGGGAGACCTCGATTGTCTCCTGGATTCTTTAGGTACTCCCCTATTACCTTGAGCAAGTTATTTAAACATTTCTCATTTTCCAGTTTATAAAAGGAGACCAGTATTTGCCTTCCTTACAGGTGTGTTCAGGTGCTTAAAGCTGTTCACGTGGAAGTGGTATGGAAGTGCAAATTAGTAGTAATATGGTAATTTGGAAACTATATTTTACAACACAGTAAATCTTTGACTATGTATGAATGAAAGTTAAATTTAGAATATTCAAGCTATATGGATTTTTAAGTATAGGTGTGTGCTAAATTTAGAAAGGTTATGATCTAGACAAGTGAAAATGGTATACATTGAGAAGATTAAAATTAATAAAAAATGAAAATAATTTTTCATTGTGTGAAGTGGCATACACTTCATAAGATCTAAAAGTTCATATTTTCTACAAAGTAGCAGAATGAGTTAATTTGTCCAGCATCAAATATTTAGAAATTTTGCGGTCAGTATATAACAGTCAGTATTTTAAATAACTTAAGAACATTTAGAAAATTTAAAGAACAGTAGATTAGTAGCATAACAATCTATGGTAAGTAAATGTATATGCAAGTTTTTAATAATTATGTTAAATAAATTAATTTCAAATGGGCAGTAAAAGTTCCTAGGAGTGCACTCGCCATTTGTTCTTTGTACTGTTCATTGTACAAACTTGTGTTTGTAACTTCATCTTCTAAGTTGTCATGGTTTCTTGGCAAAACTAGCATAGGTTTGGTCTCAAGCTCTTGAAAGACAGAAAAATGACAGTGAATTTAATTGGTTCAGGTGTATTCAAAGGCTATCTAAATTTGGCTATGTGTCCAGGGTGTATGCCAACTGGCAGGTGCTTAAATTAAAATCTTTATGTTGGTTACTGTAGAAGTTAGATACAAAAGCTGAGAAATGCTAAGCATGAACTAAAACTCTTGTAGCATTGGTGAGCCTAACATGAAATATATAAAGTGATATATCTAAATAAACTTGGATACTTAATATCTCTGGATTCCACTCTTAGTTATGGCTTTCAATAATTGTTCTCTTTACAGCTGAGTGATTTGAGAGTAGAGTGGGATTTAACACCTTTGTGTATGCAGTAAACATATTCAATCAGTGTGAAAAATAGAGCACTGAATCTTGTGGCAAAATCTAATTTTTCAGAAAAGTTAGAAATAAATCATACTAAAACAAGCCATTGAATGTTGCTGCAACACTAGAATAAAGCCCAAGAAGCTTTGCACAGAACATTTGGTATTTCATTCTAGTTATACAAGTATGGCTTATCTTCAGTGAAAGCTTTCTGTAAATTGTACCCTTTGGTAAAATTTCCAAAGCCACTTATGTCTCTTTTGAAAATGTGCCTTAGGCTGCATAAGTCATTTAGGTGATGTTGTAAATTTTACCACTTAGTGAAATAGTTATCTCAATCATACAATACCAGGTAGTCTTTCTGGTTTTGCAGATGTAAATACCTGGATATTTGGGATTATTTTATAGCGCCAATTATTAGATCTGTTAAAATACCAGTGTTGCTAATTTTACCTTTGACAGCTGCCAAGTGTCTTGAATTTCTTTATTTGAGATTCTTTCAGGCAGAAAAACTCACATTGTTGATTTGCTTCTAAGTTGTCATTTTGTGAATTAATGTCATTCTTGCTAAGTAAAGAAGGCAAGAGTACTAAGTGAATGACTTGAACCTGTTGTTACAAATGGACTTTTGGAAATGAGTTCATGAGCATGTTTTTATGATGACAAATTTGTGTGCAATACTAACATGACTAGCATCACTGACACTTTAAGGAACACGCATCTTCCTTGCTGGCTTTCGTTTTGGATTTTGAAGTTTTGCAGAAAATATCACAAGTCTTAGTTTCTTCTTTCCTAATTACCAAATTCATTTTGTTTCTGTGTTCAGGGTTGTTTTTGATATGTGGTAATAAATAGCCCAATGTGGAACGTGAGTGCAGGTTAAAATTACATCTTTCAGGATAAACTGAGCCATTTATTTCTGTTTTGAACACACTTTTTTCATGTTCAACAAATATACTAAGAAACTTGCTAGATTTATTGAGAAGTAAATTAGTTTTACAAAAATGAAACATTAACAGTGCAACTGATGGCTCTGCTAAATTAAAGCTTTGTTTCTTTTCTGAATTAGATATTAAAAATGAATGAAATAATCCTTTTTATTTTAAAGACTCTATGACAAATGCCTGCAAGAATGCCTTAACTCTGAGTAGCATGGGTATGTTCACTGGTTTTCTATAATCTTTTGTAATGTCCATAATGGGCACTTATTCAGCTCTTTGTATTAAGAGTTATAACAGGGTTTATAAAATCAATTCTTGTGTAGTGAATAGGCAACTTTGGATGATAGATTTCACAGAAGTTGAGGGCAAAGCTTTCACTGAAAAAAAAAATGTTGAACATAAGGTTGTGAAGATCATCTTCCTTGTCAGTTTTCAGTGTTGCTCTCGGGAACATGGGAGTGGTGAAACTGATGGAAATTAATTTAGCTCCATTTTGCTGCAGTTGAGCAATGTAGAGGCTATCCCTGTATCTATTCATTGGAGAGGAGGAAGCAGAATAAAAGGACAGATCAGTGGAGACCCTGCCATTGCTGTCTTCACAACAGGAGGGGAACAGAATGCTTCTATTTTCAAGCAACCAGAGGGAAGTCAGGGTATGTGCACGCACGCCTTGGGGGTGTCGTCACATTTTTCATAGCCGAACACACACAAAAAGGAGTTGGAGTGAAAGAGCAATCTGACATTCTGTTTGTACATTCGTTCATTTTACATCTCACTTTCACACGTGTAATGCTTTTCCTTCTCCCCTGTCTCCAGGCGGTTCAGACTACTACGTCCATTTTGGTGGAAGTAATAACTTTACCTGCTCTGTATCACGATCAGGTACAGAGGGGGCTATGCCTCTGAACTGGGGCTCCCTGGAAGGTATCATTGAAGAGCTGGGTTTTCCTTCTTAAACATGGTCATTGGTATTGATTACAAGGTTTTTCTGCAGACTCATCAGAATTCCTCTCAGCTCATTTTTGTCAGACAGTGAGATACTTCTCTGTTTAAAAATTGATGACCAAGAGTGTGGATTTGGTTTAGAGTCCTAATAGATTATGCCCTCTGTCTCCCTGTAGAGTTTGTTTTACCCCTAGAATTGGCTTTCATTGTTTCATGACCATCCTTATAAACCTGTGAATCTCCTTGACTGTAAAATCTATTGGGCACTTAAATGAGACTGTGCATTGGCTACAGCCCTGTTTGGAAGCAGTCTGCCTTTAGCTATCTGTATCAGAATTGTACCTGCTTCAGTCCCAGGATATTAAAGTGACAGGTTGGGTGAAGCAGTATCTCTGATTGGACCAGATTCTGTTGGTGAAAGAGAGAAGCTTCAAATCTTTAAAAGATACTACCACATCAGCCTTGTCCCTCTTATTACATATCTGTCAGTCATAGAATGGACTTCCAAAATCCAGGCAGATAGTTTCTTCAATGATCTTTAGAAAGTCATATAAAGTACTGTGCATCATGTTACTATCAGTTTTCCTAAATGATGTACCCAAAAATATTATCATGTTGGCTACAACCACTCTGGCTTTGTCTTGTTTGAGATTAGGGTGCAGTTAGTTAATACATTTTCTCCATAGGATGACCTCAATTAGCTAAATAGAGGTATTAGGCCTGGCCAGGTCTTAAAACATAGGTTAATGGTATCACTTCAGGGTGAAGAATCCACAATCCTGGGCGGTGTTGCTGTTCCAGCCTAAGCCCTAGTGTAGATTCTTCTGTTCTGGCTTGCTCTAATTTGTATCTAATTTCTGTTTAAGAGTGGATGAAAGCAAATAAAATAAACTGATGATAAATTTTTCTCTTAAATTCTGTATTACAATTTGACTTGCCTTTTTTTTTTTTGAACAATAGAAAAGAGGACTCAGTACTAACAGTTACAGTGCATTATCCCAATTCTAACTGCCCAGCACTCACTTCTGTCCCCCTCTAAATTATTGAACTGTTTAACAGTTTGGAATCATTCTAGGACACTGCTTGAATGTGTTTAGGCAAGCTTTAGTAAATAGAGTAGCTTAGCCAATAGACTATAACAGCTACAGAGGGGTGTTAAATTTAATTATATTATACTCAAGCTCATAATTGTGTGATATTTCCTTTCACTTGTTTAAAATTATGCATGTGAAATTGGAGAGCCCAAAATCAGATCTTGATTTTGAGCATTATGCATAAATAAAACTCAGGTATAGCAAGAGAGTTAAGAAAATAAGAGACTTTGATGGTTGAGCAAAATGCTCTTTAAACTGGAAATACTTGTTGGAGGAACATGTATAAAAAAAACAAAACAAAACAAAACAAAAAACAAACCACCTCTTTCTTTATGTATAGTTACAAAATATAACTTGTATTAATACCTTTACCGTGCTCGTTCAAATAAGTCTTCCAAATATTGACTCTGTTCCAGAATAACAAACATGCTGTACCCTTTTTTTCACCATTTCTGATGTCTGGCTACATGATTTGAAAGATTATTTTACTTGTTTTAAAAGGTATCTTTGACCGTCTTGTATTGAATAGATTTTTTACAATCAAGGTGTTGCTGCCAGTAGCATGTTCAGGAATGCCTTTGAAGCTTTCAAAAGAAAGTGTAAAATTTTTGTCTTATCTTAACATTGCTATTGCAACTGAATTGTATTTGTCGTCGGGATTTTCTGTTTCTTTAAAAACACATGTAAGACTGAAGTTTATTAATTAACTTGGGTAGTTTCCAGACAACTGTTATCTCGAGTCAGTTAGCTGAATGCCATATATTTTGCAAGTCTGAAAGCCAGGTGAGAAAAATCTCGAAATGAATCTTCTTTCCCAGTGGGATGTACATTTGTATTGAGGGGATAGAGAAAGATGTATATATATTTTTAATTCTTTACAGAAAGATTTCCTTGTCAGATAAACAGGATCTATTGTAGATGAGTGCCTGCAGAATTGCTTTCACTGACCTGGTGCATCTTAGATGGACAAGGAGGATGAGGTAATTAGTATCTTTTACTAGATAAATGTCTGTTGGTGAAGGACACAAGGTCCAATGAAAGATATTACCCCATACAACTTGTTTCTCATATCCTGGGTCAGATGTGGTTACAGTAATGGTATATGATGCATACTAAATCGTTATTGCAGCAAATTCTTCAGTAAGTTGCTAGATTATGTGGGAAAAACAGTTGAAAGTATGCATCAAAATTGCAGTGTTTCATGTTTAAACATGAGATGCATGCCCTGAATGGAGGCCTGACGGATGCTTCACTTTTAATATTTAAGAATTTTATTTTTTTCCTTTTTTAGAAGTAACTCTGTCTACATTGTAATAGAGACAGAAATTTGTCCCATAATAGCATTTTGACAGCACTAGCAGCAGGCTACAAATCACACTTGTATTATTTTCCTCACTCCCAGCCTATTCTTCTCCACTCTTGATTGCTCCTCATGCTTTGTTTTGTCTTTTTATTTAGGGCAACCAAGCATGTTTGCAAGTATTAATCATCCTTCAGTGTAACTATTGTAGCTTTACTTCTGTTATTTCCAGGGGGGTATATGTCAGTGGTCTGTGGAAGCGCTACTGCTTTAATAATATATTGGCATTTACATTGTGTCTTTGAGAGAGTGATTTATTTTGTAAAAGTTCTTCTCTGGTTAACTTGTGGACTCTTCAGTGGTTCAAAATACAATCAGAATAGCTTTACATAATTTTCAGTAAAAGCTCCTTTGCTTTTATTTCTCCTTGCATTCAGTTTTTGAAACTAACAAAGTGTTGAATGAAAGATTGTCAGTTCCTTCTGTAGAACAAAGGGCTGTAGATAAACTGAAGTTTTAAGAGAAGAACTGCCTACCTCACATGTCCACACTTTCAGTAATACTTTAAATGCTTGTTATGGAGTCATTGCCCTGAAGGTACGTCTTCACTAGTGGTGGCAAATTTGTTGCTGTCAGATTGATTTCTCCAGATTGGTCTGAGCGGTCACTAAAGGCATGCTCAATCATTTCAGAAGCTGATATAATAAAACCACCCCCTCAAGCTGTGTAGCACTGTGTGGATGGGAACACGTTTCCCATTGGCACAGCACAATGAAGACAGTGCATGAAGTGAAATTACTAAGTCAAAGGAAGTTATGCAAGCTACTTTGTGTAGCTTGCATAACTCCTTTCAACTGCCACCGAACTTTGCCAGCATTGTAGCTTTGCCTTTAGAATACATGCATTTCTAATAGCTTCAATAAGACTCTGGTTTATGCTGTAATTCCCAGGTACAGCAATAGCAACTGTTTGCCTTATATAGAATTGAACAATAGTAACTTATAGCGAATATCTGATTAATATATTAAGCTTGTATAAAATTTGAGATAACAATATTAACTGTTTCAATTGTATAACCTAAAAAAATATTATTCATTAGTTGGCTGTAATATAGTAAAGCATTGTCAAGGTAATGGACCAATTGTTCTTCAGGACAGTAGGGTAGATGCAGTTCGATAGGTCTAGCGAAAATGCTGTGAGTGGAGTGAGGAGATGATGGCTAAGGAAAATGTTACCCTAACATTTTGTAAAGCCTTTAGGGCTCCCGAATAAGAGCGTCGTGTAATATTGATTGGTCTCTTTCAATTTCTAGGCTTGTGACTTGAGATCTAGATTCGAAAGGATTGTTATGAAGTGAAGATCACATTTTTGAGTTTCATATCTTTTGAGCTTTAGTTCAGTTTCAGTTTTTGTTGATTTAAAATAGCTTTTCATGATAGTTCAGATCATTTCAGTGTGTTAATAGCTATAAAATACAACCCCCCCCTTTTTTTTTTACATTTGAAGTTGGGGTTCTAAATTTAGTTTATAGCTAAGGTTGTTAATTTTTTTTAGTCTTTGTGACTCTGATGTTATGCCAGGCTTAAAATGGAAAGCAGGGTTTGAAGGGTGCACTTTTCTTGTTAAGAATAAAGAAATTTGGTGAAAAAACCAGGAAAACAAGTAATTCTGAAGTTATGTTCACAGAAGTAATTCTAGGATTGATTGATACTAGCTTGCTGACAGTTGATTTTGCTGTGGTAGCTAGTGCTTTTTATTACAGATAATCCCCCCCCCCCGGCACACATACACATAGATTAGCTAAATATTATAGGATTTTATTTTCATGATGTAAAATATTTCATCTTTGATATCCCAGTCTCGGATGATCCCTGTGCAAAAGAATAAATGAACATAGAACTAATATCAGAAATCACAAAACAAAACAAAAAAAAACCAAAAAAAAAACCAGTTGCTGAGCACTTGCATCTTTCTAATCACTCGATAAATGATTTGTTAATGACCATCGTCAGAGATGCGACTGGGACATCAAGACTTCAAAGAGAAACAGCTGAACTTGAATTAATATGCAAACTAAATTCTGTGAAAGCAGGATTGAATCTAGACTATGGGTTCCTTTCTCATTACAAAAGGTAATTTGACTTCAGGCTTCCCATGGTTTGAATCTAACAACTGCTCTGATTTGCTGTTACTGTGTGATCATTCTGTAAGTTCACCCCTCTTCGAAGCATCTGACGAAGTGGGATTTTCTCCCATGAAAGCTCATCCAAAAAATAAATCTGTTAGTCTTTAAGTGGCACACGACTCCTTGTTGTTTTTGCTGGACTAGACTAACATGGCTATCCCTTTGGAAATTGACAAGATACATCACACAACCAACATGAAATTAGACATTAGTGCCCTGTAGTCAAATGAGGCCTAGGACTAGAATTGAGGGATTTTTCAGTTCATGCTGAAAGTGGTTGGAAGGGCTGTGAGGAAGTTTTTCAAATTGCATGCCAATACCATGCCTATTTCTGTCTGGTACATTGGTAGGCTCTGACTGTCCCAAGCTGTGGCTAGGGGACACACAAGGTAACATGCTAGTTTGAGGGAAAATGTTCAATTTTTAAGATGAAGGGACAATTATGGGGCAAAACACTTGTTTAAATTTAGTTACAGAAGATGTATTAAACTATAACAGGTCGTGTTAGCTAAACAAGGGTTTTTTAAAAAATAAAGAAAAACCAACAAAACCAAAAAGCAACTTTTCTGATTTGTTGTTCTTAAACTGTTAATCCAGAGGGCAAATGACTTGGCAGTGTGAAACTCCAGTGGGCTATTAAAAGGGAACCCTTTTGTTTCCTTTATCTCCGTATAATGGTCTGTAAAACTCATGTGGGAAATAGGTACATTTTGGACCAGCATTTTCTCAGGTCACTGCCCCTTACCAGTGCGTCTTTCTCCTCATTCTGTTTTCTCTGTCTCTTTCTTTGAAGACCTATTAATGGAAACTTTTTGGAAAACTTTTGAAAAATGTTGTCTAGAAGCTATTTACTGTAAGGCTCACATTTCTGTGAAATGTGTGGCGTGCAACAAGCAGGGAATTGGTAACAGCAAACTTGGAGTGAATTGCAAAAAATGGACTGAGGCATAAAAGTGTAGCTTGTCCAGTTGATGAAACACTATGAGCTGCTAGTGTGTTGAGTTGCACAATGGAAATCAGGAGGATGTCACATGGGAAAAGGAGGCAAGTCCTGAAGGAAATGATGTTTGCTGCATGATCCAACTTGGAGATAAGGGAAGTCAGTAGGAAAACAAGAAGACATCATTAACTTATGACTGGCAGTCCTACATGAACTGTTGCTGACTCCTAGAGAGAGAGGCTCCTGATGGTAGGTGTACTGGTGGAACAATTAATGAGATGGGATCTGAGTTACTGCAGAAAACTCTTTCTTGGCTGTCTGGCTTGTGCATCTTTCCCACATGCTCAGGGTTTAACTGATTGCCATATCGGGATCAGGAGTGACTTTTCCTCCAGGGCACAGGCTTTGGGGATTTTTCGCCCTCTTCTGTAGCATAAGGCATGACTCAGTTGCTGGTGGAGTCTCTGTGTATTAAAGTCTTTAAATCATGATTTGAGGACTCTAAGAGCTTTGTCATAGGTTAGGTTTATTGCAGGAGGACTTCGAGAGGGGTGACTGTGTTAGTCCAGTTCAGCAAAACAGAGTCCTGTGGCACTTTTAAAGACTAACAAATTTATTTATCGCATGGTTGAAATCCCACTGTGGGAGTTCCTCATCTTCAGAGTCTGACAAAGTGGGATTTTCTTGCACAAAAGCTCAAGTGATTAATAAATTTGTTAGTCTTTGATAGTGCCACCAGATGCCTTATTTATTTTGCAGGAGGAGGTGGGTGATGTTCTGTGGCCTGCATTGTGCAGGAGGTCAGATTAGATCAGGTGTGGACTGTGGCTCAGGAGCCGCATGTGGCTCTTGAATGAAAAAGTGTGGCTCACAGAAGAACATCAGCAAATCAATTTAGTAGGTAAAAGTATATGGCTATGTGCCTCAGTGTGGCTCTTAAAGGGTTAATAATCAACTTGTATGGCTCTTGAGTTCTGTAAATTTGGCCACCCCTGGATTGGATGATCAGATTGGTCCCTTCTGGTTTTAGAGACTGTAGGCCACAAGAGAGTCCAACAACCCACTTACAGGGGTGCTGTTGATCTGATTCTGGCAGTTTTGGTTTAATGGTGCCACTTGCATGTAAATTCTCTTCTGATGGGCCTTTGAGGAAAGTATTGCTTGTTCACCAATAACTATTTGTAATTTGATCTTCCAGAAAATGGCAGCTTGTGATTATGCCTTAAGTTTATCTAGCGTATTTGCTGCTCCTGGGTTGTGCCATGGTATACTTTTGGCTGCTTTCCATGTTGTCTATAGCTTTATTTATTTATTTATTTATTTTCCTGCAGCAATTTTTCATAGAGTCCCAATTACTTTCAGTATCTTTTTCCTGACTTACCTTGTAGCTGTTTGTATCAAAACGGAATCTTAGGTCCAGTTTCTATTTCTGCTTCTTTCTCACCCAGTTAACGTTTGAATATATAGCACAAAAGTTGTGGAAATGATTCAGATCATAAATATAATAGCTGTAAGTGAGCAGGAGCAGCAGGTGCAGATGTAATCTTGAAAACAAATGGTGGTGCAAGAGAAAGGCAGGAAATGCGTGTAGTAAGTAGACTCACATCTAAAGAAAATGTTGTTCAGTTTCCTGTGCAGTGATTATGGGTCTCTAATCTCTCCAATTTGAAGAAGAGTAGGGCTCCAATTTGCTGTATATGTGTGATTGTTCACAGCACCTGCCTAGGAATAATTCCCAGGACTAATTTGAAAGTGGTTGGTGGTGTGGTGTGGTATCAAGCAGAAAAAAGTTGAGCTCTGTAGGCAGAGTGCATCCTTGGAGATTGAGCTTATTTCCCCTGTGCCGAAATCTGACTGAACCACAGAGCCACATCATCATTAAAGTGACCAGCCAACATACTGAGTAGTCTTGACGCCTCCCTAGCAGTCTACATAACGTGTGTCCCTGTTCCTTGCAATCTTTTTCCTTGGAAAATGAAATGGAAGTGTAACTCTTTTGAGGGGTAAAGGGATAGCCCTGTTAGTCTAGTTCAGCAAAACAAACAGAAAGTCTGATGGCAGTTTTAAAGACTTGAGCGTATGCCTTCACTTGGTTTGCTGTATGTAAGCAGGTGGGTAAAGTTGAGCACTTTGCTAAAGGTTAGTTGCACATTGTTGCTGAAAACTGTGCATTGTGAGCTGCATACAGGACTGCTGCTTCAAACAAGTCATGTTGGTTTTAATTTAGTTAAACATCAACAGGGTGGTGAACCCACCTTCTCTAAATGTTCAGGTAGAGGATGGAATTGGTATATTTTTAAAAAACGCTAATAGCAATGTATTATAAAACTAGTATTAATTGGCACCATTATAATCATATTACCTTTTAATATACACTGATGGATTAGTGTAAAATACTTTCAGATTAAACCAATAAAAAAAACCCCAGTATAGTTAATCAAGTTCTTAAGTGGGTCTGTTCATTGACTTACCTTAGAGGAGTAAGAATAGATGAGTGACTACTGAATTCTTGCTCTTTTTGGTTTCATCACAGCCCCTGCAATCACAAATATTAGTTGAGGTGCAGGATACTGGCTGAATTACTTATGTGCATATTTGTACTGGCTAAACTAGCATGTGACATACATGATACCATAAACAGAAAATCTTTAGTCTTATTCCTAGGTGTTGCAGGACTAGTCCACCTTTCTATGCTGAGACAGTAAATCCATGGTATACATTAAGCAAGAGGTGGGGGCTGAAGAGCATTGTGGTGTTGTGTTTTAAGACTTTATATCTTAATTTTAATTATTCTTACAATATATAATTCTTTTTTTAAATAAGTCCGGTTTCTTCCATGTGGTTGTGTTAGTAAATGTCCAGTGACTTTTTTCTAACTGAGGATTCTGCTATAGCAAGATCTAGTCTGTTTAGTCGTGTGTATGCAAAGCAGACTTTAGTGTGCATTGCTTGCAATGTGTGCGCTGAATCCGGCTTTGTGCATGGAAGTTCCTACCTATAATCCTAGGGAAAAAAATAGGGTCCTTTGTTTGTTGCACTTGTTCTGTTTTTACAGGGTCCCATCAGCTAATAATGTACCCTTGCAGTTTAAAAGATTTTATTTTTTACTATAGAATTACAGAACATAAACCTTCTACTTCTGTATTCAGGAAGTACATCTGTATAACTTCTTTGCCACTTTCAAACTACCAGTATTAAGTTTTTTGGTTTTTTTTTGTTTTTTTTTCCCCCCCACCAAAGTACTAAAAGATTAGTTCAATTGGTTGGCAAATAAGTGCAAACTGTTTTTTGAGTTAGAATAATGAAATGAACTCCCCAAACTACCTTAGTTTGTTTATGTCCTCTGTTTATGCTACTATAACTTTAAACTGCCCAGTGCCATTTTGGGGAAAATACGTTAAAGAAGTTCAGTGCAGAGTTTTAGCTTAGAATAAAATCTTAGAGCAGTTCCAGATCTGAAAATAAAGATTTGTGAAGGACAGGTTAACAGCCCTTTTACAGTGGTTCTTCCAGGCAATGCTAGCATGTTTCTTGAAGTATACTGCAAACCCTGGCAGGAATTACAGTAGCAAATACAAACACTAGCCCTGTTATCTGTCCTTTTCCAGTCTATGTGAAGAGGCTCCTACTGTGCTAGAGCAGCATAAAACAATGCTGGTCCCCAAAATAACTAGGTGGGGATAATAGCATGACACTACCTGTAGAGGAGACTGGTTTGAAGTCTGCAAGTCAGTATTCTAAACATATCTAGTTAACCTGTCCAGCCAGTGCACTCGTAAAGTGTAATGTAATGGTATCTTTACAAACATTAAACAAAGATTTCAGTCAAATTAGATTTGTCTATTTTGTGCTTTCTCTAGATACATAAATTCCTGCTGCAAACTAATTTTCATACAGTGCTTAAATTTCTGTTTTTAGCAGCTTACCTTTTCAGCATCCTTGTCAGTTATCAGCCCCTGGGGGGCACCAAACAGACCACAGAGCTGTAGAGTGGTCCCTGATGGACACCTGCATGACCGGCTGCTTCGTCAGTATTTCAGGCAATTTGTGAGCTGGTGTGGGGAGGGGGGCGCAAGGGGGCCACTGAATTAGACTGTTGATAGCATCCCTACAAGGACTGCTATTAACAGCATGCTATTCTCTGCTTCTCTACTGCAGAAGACAGAGTGATATTCGTGTTCCCACAGCTTATTGTAAAATGCATGAGATTTTGCTCATCCTCCTTGGGAAATAAGAATAGGAAAATGACAGCAACCTGGATCAGAAGCTATTAGAAGAGCATGCAGAAATTAGCAGCTATTTATACTTGTTCTTACATTTTGCCTCCCTAACTATGGAGTAGAAGGACTGGCATTTTTGCAGTGGGCTTTTTCTATAATGGCATTCTTGTATTGTCTGGCCAGAGCTTGCACAAGAGGAAAACAGGCTGCTGAATTTAGTCACTGATCTCTATTAGCCGTGGCCTAAGGCTATGCTGAGATTCATATCCCATTTGTATTGTTGCAGCTCAAAAGAAGAATGTTCAGAGGATGACAAGTGTATTCTGAGTAGGTATGTTGTTTCATTTTCATATGAAACCCATTTTTTTCCAGCTACCATTGGTCAGAAATCAGGTTAATAGGAACCGAATGAAGCTCAGTGCTACAGGCACAGTACTGCAGTGTCCCTGTTAAGGTAGAACAATAGCATTACAATAGCTCTCTAAAAAAAATCGGAGCTGGTTTAATTAAATAAAGCTGCATTGTGCTGGTTTGCACTGTGCAGTTTTTTTGAGCATATACTGCAGTCAATGCTTCCCTAACGAGGTGGCACTATTGTTGAGTTAGAATGATAGAATCATCATATTGCTTTAGGGGACAGCAGAATTTAAAAGGAGATGCCTCACACCCTATTTTACAGATTGGAAGCATCGGTTTAAGGGCATTGGCAGAATCGCTTGCTTGTTCTCAGCAGCAGCCACTGCTGTGTCAGTAGTGTGTGGAATGGAAGTCCTAGTTGGTAGTCTGTTATGGAAACGCTGTTTACTGTTATTGTAGTACCGTGGTGACAACATGCCATTGAAATGGAAAACGAGCTCTCCTGCTATCTGGAAATTCCCAGTTCCTGTGCTTAAAACATCCAGGTCATCGCCACTTTCTCCAGCATACATGTAAGTGAGAGAAATGAGGATAATAAGGTGGGATTTCTTTCATGAGACTACCATGTGGCAAAATACCCTGTTGTATATTTAATGACATTGGCACTCAGAATTTTACCTTATTTTTCTTTCTCTCTATATGGTCTCAGATGTTACCTTCTTATTGTTTTCCTGATGGATGTTGTGTCAAGTCTTCCCTTTGTTGAAATTCAGAGAGGCTGTGTAGATTTTATCATGTTTAAAAATTTTAATTTTAAAAGTTCTTGTTATCACTGATTTGTAATACGGATCGATAGGTCTAAGCATCTAGGCAGGCTTTTATTTGTAGCAAATATTCTAAAACTAAATAACTCCCTGATTGTTGTTTAGACATTGAACATAGAATCACTTACTAGTGCACTTTTGTGTGTATTCTAGTTTTGGGATGGTCCATCTTAGTCTTGCGTTTATCCCTTATGGCTGTACTCTTTAAAAATTCAACAACTTACATTTTTTAAAATAATACTTGAAATAAAAGCATACAGGTTAAAACATTTTTTTATTCTGTATACTTTGGATGTGTAAATATGTATGCATTTGTTTGTGGAGTTTGTCCATATACAGTAGGATCCAAATTAAAGGGCATATATTTTAATAGATTCCTAAAATGTATGTGCCTGAATTTATCTGGGCGATTCGTAGTAAAAGCCTATATTTCAGCTTCTGATTATTTCTGTAAGTTTTGCATTGGTGTATGCAGGTGGGCTTGTTTTTCTTGAGCAATGTCGAATAAAGCCTAATCTTAACTGAGTGTCCTGTTTTTCCTTTTTTTCTTTTTTTTTTTGTGCTATTATGGCTTTTTTCTTTAAATCAGGACAATAGTTAAAAAGAAACAAACAACTTAAGTACATATGATATTGCATACAACATAACATATAGAAAACCAATGTAACTAAAAGTTGCTTTTAATAATATTCCTTAGTATGATAGATACACTGTTAATGCTTTGTGTGAGATAAGAGGTGTTCTTTCTGAACCTTGTTATGCCTAGTTCTTGCATTATCTCCGTGGAGGACACAGTGTGACACAGACACACACAGGTCTCATACCTATTTTTCTTTTGAGGGGTCAGTAATTTTTTGTTGGTAGGAATGAAGTAATGTGAGGCACCTCCTATACATAGTCCCCGTTCTTATTGTGAAAAAGCTAACGTTTAAGAAGCTAATATTCTCAGATGTGATCCATTGTGTGTGTGTGTGTGTGTGTGTGTGTGTGTGTGTGTGTACTCTTTATTTAAATTTAATTTTAAAAAATACAATTCAGCTCCTTCTTAGACAAGCAAGATGTTAGCTATAAGGTATAATGAAGGTACAAAGGAATTTCTAATAAAGGAGGGATATGAACTTGTGTAGTAAAGTGTAAGACAAGGTCAAACACAAAAATAGCAATCTGTCAGGGAAGAGGCCTTTAAACCTGTTTGGGGAAATAATGCTTAGAGTACTGTCAGACAGACATTTTTGTAGATTTTTAAAATCCGAGGATTTAATCAAGTTAAGATTTTTATAAAGTTCCGTTCCATTCGTGTTGATGTACAGCCCATTCAGAGAGAGGTGATTTATTTTACACCTTCACTAATTCTTTCGTTGTTTTCTGTGTGCTCCAGCACCTTTGATTTGGATGTGTTATTGACTTACAGTGCTGTATTCAATGTATATGGAGCAGTTCAGTGATCACATAATAACTTTTTTTGTTTGATATGTTTGCAGTATGTGTGATTACATGAACAGCTGTTTTAATTAAAAAAATTAAGTGCTACAGTAGGTACTGACTAGTGCGACATATTTCTTCATTGTTACACACAATCCTGATGTTAGCTGGACTCAAATGTCGCACTGATATTATACGTACATACATACTGAAGAGTTACAAGGGAAACAGTTTGATTAGGTAATATATATTAAATGCTATAAATAGCCTTTTGAGCTAGTTTTAAGAGCAAAGTAAATGATGATAACTCACTTTCCATTGCAAAGTTTACAATAGATTTGCTAACAATAATATTAGTACACATTGATCATGTTTTTCTTTCACATGAAGTAATGGCATGCATGTTTTAAAACAAACAAACCACACAACCGCAACTGATTTTAGACATGACAATTTTTGTTGTTTTTCTACAATTTTTTAATATTTTGGAGTACCTAGAATATTTGCATGTGTAGTTAATATTGGAAAACCACTGACAGGAATTTTAAGTTAATATTGGCATCTAAATAGTGATCTAATACAAGTTTACACTAATTTCATAAACATACTGGCTATCATGGTAAATGTTTAAAAATTTTCTGTTTGGTGAGGTGCAGTTATTCCAATTTGAGTTGTTTTAGAACAGTTAACCTTGGCTTTTAATATTTAATCCTATTTGTTGTTCTAACCACTAGATTGCCATTCAGAAATAAGAGTAGGAGTCTAGATAAGAAGGTTTTATTCTGGGTTTTGTTCTGGTCTATCTTCTTGCTTGTGGTACTATGGGCAAGGCACTCTTTGCCTCAGTTTCCCTGTAGGTAAAATGGGTATACTACAGATTAGCGATTGTGTACCTGAATACTCAGTTTGAGCAGTCTGAGCTCCTTCAATGAAAATTGCCATGTAGATACAAAGTAGCATTGTTAAATATTTACTATTTCCCAGAATGGCTCTGTAAATTCTGTATCTGGTCAATTTACAGAGGATTGATTTGTTATTCTGTAAATTTCCATTCTGTAAGAACCCCCATCTTCAAAGTGTCTGATGAAGTGGGATTTTCTCCCACAAAAGCTCATGTGATAAATCAATTTGTTAGTCTTTAAGTGCCACAAGACTCCTTATTTTTTTTGAAAGGCAACGAAAGAACTGTGTGGAGATGAGTTTAGAAGGAGGCCCTCTGCTGGAAGAGCTTTGTATGCAGTTGCTATGTGAAACAGGCTGTTCATTTCAACTGAGCTGTTATCTTTATAGACTGTACAACTCTGGGCTTTTCAGGGAGGGTGGTGTTCTGACTTGCCCTCAGACTGTTTCGGGGGTTAGGGTACGGTTCCTTGGCAGTGGGGATGAGAGAGTGCACCACTTTTCCATCACCCCTTCCTGCTGAATGGTGGTATCTGTGTCTACTAGCTAAAGCACAGCGAGTGCAACGATTTGTATGAACACATTGCGGTCAGACTGGAGCTCCAAGGGGGAACTGTTTAAAACTGTGGCAAGCAGGGCAAAATTCTGCTTGGGTGCAAGGGTGCAAGAAAACCTATGAGCTTTATTTGAATTGGTCCAAAAAATGTGATTTTTTTTCTGTGCCTGGTGACTGTTTAGTATGTCTTAGTTATGGGTGGGTAAGAGGAGAACTGGGAAGCTGACACATGAAAAATGTTAGGATTATGCACTTTTTCTTTGTAAACACACAAATTGTGTGTGTGTGTGTGTGTGTGTGTGTCTTTAATGTTCATGGAAATAGGGTCTGTCGTTTTTGCCATTTGGTGTTTCCTACAAACATTCTGTGAAATGAGTTATGTGGAGTGACTGTGGTAAAGCTCTCTGAGATTTCTGTTGACGTATCAGAATTTGCTGATCCTTACTACAGGATTGTACACGAGGGATAGTACAGCTTCCCTGTAGAAGGGGGATAAATGGGAGAGAGAGGTTCTGGGAGTTATAGTTCCCGTCAGAGGGTAGCCTTGTACCTGCACATAAGAGATGGGAGAACTACCAGTCTCAGAAACTCTCTCCCCTTTCTTATTTCCTCCAGGGTCTTCCTGGGAAGTGCAGCCTCTGCCCTCACCTCACTCTCTAGGACTGGAGCAAGGAAGAGCCCTTCTTTGGTGCCTGATCGTAGAATCCCTTACTTTGAAAGAATTGTTGTGCTTTGGGCTCAGTTGCAGTTTGGTTTAATGGAACAGAGGGTATGTCTGTGCTTAAAACTTCACATTTCTGAGCAACCTAGTTTTGTTGACTTACTTTTATCCTGTAGATCAGGCTGGAAGATTTTTCAGTTGGGGTTCACTTCCAGTTCTCTCAAAAACACTCTCTGAACTGGTTTCCAGATGCAGTTTGATACTCCGGTTTGAGCATTTATAAGGGAATGAAAGGACTATGCGCTATAAGTCGGGCCTGAGGCAAACTTTGCATTGTTTATATTGTCAGCTCTCTGGCTGGGGTTGGTGCTCTTTTAAAATGGAGAGAAACCTTGGGAGGAAATAGGGAGAGGAGAAAATTCCTTCTTTGCCTCAGCCTTCAAGATCCAACCCCAAAGGTTGGCAGTACTGCCCGTGAAGTTGTACAGCACACACTTCATTGGATATTTCCCCTTTTTACTGCCAGGGCTGCATCGATGGGAGCTGTTTTTGTGTTGGTTTTGGTTTTGGTTTTGGTCACAGTGTAATGAAGAAGACGGGAGAGTGCAGTGTCGTGTAGGGCCTGTCTTACTCCTCAGTGACCTCTTTCCTCACAAACATCTCTGTTTGAAGCTACAAAATTAACAATAGATCATCCTTAGTACCCCGTTCTTTCTCATTTTCATCATTTCATCCTAAATCACATGGTGGGGATGACATCCTGACTTCTGTTTGTGCTTGGACTTTGTTGCAGGAACAGCACAGGGGATCTAAGCAGACTCAACTCTTCCCCTAGTATGTTAAACAACTCCGTGCCCTCCCTGCCCTCCTCCAGTTTTGAGTGGCCAAATCTTTTTTTAAAGGTGTTTGTCCCTGAAATTTGTCTGTTTTTAGGGTACTCTGCCTTGGACCTGGCAACAAGGCACCATGCCTGACTCATTCAAATTACCATCTTAATATATCATTATTCTGGAAGTGCCCCTGATTGATGGATAGCCTTGAGGATCTCCATTGATGATTCTACACCTTCCCACTGCAGCTTGCTTCATTGCCTAACAGTTTCTACTTTGAATCCACTTAAACTATGGCCAAAATGTGAATCAAATGAGAATACCACCCATGTAATTTTTAATGTGTATCTCCCGCAGTGACCCCTTCTCTCTTTTCTAGGGCCATGTAAGTCACTCTTCTTCCTTTTCCTGAAGGACTGGCTATCTCCTCTCCTTGCTGCAGCTGGTGTGCCAGCTGCCTTCTTCTCTAGCTCCCTTTTCACCTTCTGCCACCATGTTCTCTGGCTTTTTAGTGGCGGTTGCTCTCCTACCACCATTTGTGAGCAGCAGATTTTCTTGCATGGAACAACTTTTTCTAACCTTTTATTGTTTTCTTGTGGAAGCGCCAAGAAGAGTAAAATAATTACCAGGTATGTTTTACACAGCATCTTGCTAATACTCTAGTTCAGTGCAGTGTTACTGTTGGTATCACGTTATGGACTCTAATTCAGTTGAGCAATCCACTATGTAAACTAGAGAGCCTTCTCTGTGGTATTAACACTTAACTACTCTGTTATTTGTAGATCTCTTCACTGTTCCTTTCTTCTCTTCCTTTCTTTGTAAACCACCTTAAGAAGAAGAAGAAGAGAGAGAATTCTATTGACTTATTCCAATTGTCGGACAATAAAGATTACACTGCACTTATTTTCCTGGAATTGGTTATGGGTTTTCTTGGCATATTTACAGTTCAGTTCTCTGAGGCTGTTACAAAAATTTCAGTAGAACTAGATGTCTTCACTTTTCTATGCCTGGCACTCAGAAAAGAGAAGAGGAGCAATGAAAGAAAGCATTTAGCTGAGAGTTCAATGGTGTAAAAAGCAAGGTCTGTAGTTGTGAGACTTAAAGTTCGTTCCAGTTCTGCACTTATTACCCACTTAAAGGGTTTGTCCAACGTACTTATTTTCTCTAATATTTCTATGGCTGTATTAACTTGACAAAACTCAGTGAATGAACAGTGTTGTCTGGATGGGTATCAGTATTTGGAACAATTATCTGGTTCTTATTATCTCTAAAACCAGAAGAAACTGTAACAGTCTGCCTGCTGTACCACTGATGGATAGCATGCAAAGGAAGAATTGGGCCACATGGAAATGAGTCTTGTAGGTTTTGAGAGGTGACCAGAGCTGGCAGCCAATCTATAAGTCAGGGGTCTCAAACTCAGATCACCACGAGGGATGCATGAGGACTAGTACGTTAGCCTGAGGGCTGAAACAGTGAAATCTTTTCATACAACTATATTGCAGATATTGGTAACAATAGTGTTGTTGCGGGCCACAGGAAATAGCTTTAGGGCCTCATGTGGCCTGTGGGCCACGTGTTTAAGACCCTTGCTTCAAATGTTGCCTTCTCCTCCTTTATCCCATCTGTGGCTTGTGGTTGGCCACCCCGTAGGAACTCTCATGCTGACCTTTTGGGAGCCTTAGGAAAGAGCAATACCCTTTCCCAATGGTAGTGTCAGCGGCAAGTGTTGCTCTGTTTTATGCTGTCTGGTTACCTCTTTGATTCTGCTTTAAGGTCATTGGCACAATACGCCTTGCTTGCCTCATTTAGGGGGTGGAGGCAGGGGATAGAAAAAAGTATACATTGTTACTTAATTTAACACACAACTGGATTTTATCTTTGTTCTTTTCAGTTGCTGGCTTTTTAGGTGAACTACACTTAAAGGGATGCTGTACGACATCATTCACACAAGTGCAGAATTTATGCGCTCCACAAGCAGGGATTTTAAAAAGTAGTTAGGCACCCAGCCCTGTTCAAAATCAGTGGGATTTCTGCACCTAACTCTTAGATAGCTTTGAAAATTCGAGTTAAAGAAAGAGGTTAAACTATAGGGCTCATCTGCTCATGAGTTTGAGATGATAACTTTTCAGTATGCTACTGATCACTGAGACGTATCCTGAGAGAGCAGTATTCCAGGGCTATTTGCTTGCTCTTATATAATGCAGGAGGAGTAACTTGGTAAATAGAGGATCTAGATGATTTGCCCTCTGAACATGCAACTGCCATTGAAATCTATGTAATTTGTGTGTGCAACTGTCAGGATTATGAAGCCTCTATATTTGATAATAGAAGTTAATGTTTCCTGCTAATTGGTTAGCCAGAGCTGTGCTGTAACACCTACAAATGAGCACCTTGTGACTGGACGACACCTCAATAAAACTGTTCCTTGTGAAAGTGTGTGCTTTAGTTATCATTCAAGTGTCAGAGGTCACTTAACTGATCTCTGTAGTGTGATGCTTTCATCTATCTTAACTCTGGGTATTTCACAGCAGAGGAGGGCACAGAGTAGAGACTCCTATTATATTATGAGTCTTGCATACTCTAAAAGAAAAGATGAAAGTTTCAAGTGCTTGTTTCCTAAATATTGCAATTGATCTTAAAGTTGTTATACATGCTCTGTCTGTCCTTTATCATGTCATAAAATTAGTTCCATCTCTTCTCACCTCAGATGAAATCATGTTTGTACCACCAAAAGCCTGTAATTTTTTTGTACTGATTCACGCTTTTTTCATTATAAGTAAGCATGGACAAATTACAATGCAGAGTACTTTGAATTGTAGTTTACAGATGCTACCGAGGAACTGTATGTTATAAAACAGTAGTTGAGTAATATTAATAAAAAGACAGACCTGCACTATTCTGGAAGAGGAACTATAACTAACACATTTAATCTTGTAACTTTTTTGCTTGATTAAAGTGCTTCCTTAAATTACACAGATGAACAATACAGAAGTGTGTATTTTTTAAAAAGGTAAAGAACCATGCATTAAATAACAACTAATCTGTATAGTTTATTATAGCAATATTCAATTCCTAACATCAAAATGATAAAGTATTCACTTTAGACTGCTGTGCCATCGCTGTTCGGCTTACTGAGCTCTTGTGTGACCATCTAATTTACTTGGAGAATGCTGAAATTTTTTAGTCATGAAGTTAGAACATCTATTCTTAATGGGAAGACATTGAGGTACTTAATATTTAAAAATTGCTTTTGGCAGTCTAACGACAAGCATTACTGTATTTTCTGATAATACATGAAAGCATCATTATATTTAAATCACCCTCTTCATTAAGTTAATAGTTTCATTAGTTAAACACATGCTTGGCTACACACATATATACCAGATTTTTGGTTAGATCATAAAATAGTAAAGATTTGTCTTGTGATAGGATCATCTTAATATGAAACTGAAATTTAGCTCTTTGCTGGTTGATAAATACCACGGTGCTGGTACATGCCAAGTGTAATTTTGGAAGATGCCACTTACTGGTGGCTGGAACACTTGCTGTCATGATTCATTGGAGGATAATTTAACAAAAAAATAGGGTTACAAACCTTGAAAAACAAAACAAACACAAAAAAACACAAACCAACCCCCCCACCAACTCTTAAGCTGCTGAGCTACATGAAGTTATCAATATAGTAGCTGTACAGTGTTGCCTTGATACATTTGTAATGTATTTGGTCAAGAGTCATGTTTTAAAAATAACCCATGAACATGTGCACTCTGTTATGAAGAAAATTGTGCCAGGTAAAATTTAGGCTAGTATTTTACATAAAAAGAAACATATATTCTACTGTAAACATTTAAAACAAATTGGATTTATTTACCTACATTTACAGATTCATGAAATTATTACTTCTCAATTGGCTTTCTGATATAGGATTAGAATAAAACCAAACTTCATAGTGAGAGCAATGCAAAAGGAAATAATTCTTTTATTGCCCTTTTGACAATAGTTAATGTTCTATAATCAACAATATTCCCCCCGACAGTATTCCATGCTAAATTTTTATCAGGTGTGCCCTGTGTTGCATGTGCAGACTAGATGGACCAAGGCCTATAAACAGAATGAAGAGTTTCAGTTCCAAATATTACATAAACATTTTTTTAAAACTTGTGAAATGAACATTAAGGTTGTAAAGGCAATCACTCTGGCTCAGAAATTCCAGCCCTGGTGCCCAGCGCCATAGTAGTCATGGGGTGTGCAGTTCCAGGGGAGCCTTGCTAACCTTGGGAAGGTTTGTGGTCATTTGCCCTTTGGGGGTGGTGCACACAGAATCTAGTTGGTACGTAAGAGCTCTGTGGAATGCAGTGTGCTCGCTAGAGATGGAATATTTGGAGCACTTAGCTTTCAAATTCTAACAGGTTTCTGAGCATGTATGAACTTATCTTCAGACACCTTATAATTTAAACAAATTTGGGCAAATTTCCACATGCATGGCAAGACACAGTCCTAACACTGACCTGCTGTTGAACAACATGTACTTCTTTGGGGAACACACTCAGAATTTTCCATGCACACTCCCAAATATATACACAGTTAGGAACAGGGTAGCAAAGAATATCTTTTTCTGTTAAAGGGTGCAGAGGATGGTAATGATTTTTAAGGAGACTGGGGGTAGGAAGAAAATTTGCATTTTCATTTTTAAATCTGACATGCCGATCAGTCAATGTGCAGAATTAACTAGCTCCTCAGATGGAATAAGTAACGGAGGTTTGGTGTTTTTTTGTTCAGACCAGATAATTGGTTGTCATGGGTGTGGCAATAAAATATTTTTAGCCTGGTATGTTCTATGCTATGAAAGGAAGGTGTTTTGAAACTTCCTAAAACCATTTCATAATTGTTAGCATTTAGTAAACATTTCATGAACAGCCACTGTTTTGGCTTTGTGTACTCCATGCGTGTACTTCAGACTCTTGCTGTATAGACCTATCAAATTTGTTCACAAAACAAGGTAAAAATGCTGTTGATGCAAACACATTACCTTGGATAAGTAGTTAGTTAATTTAGTGCAAGGTCATCCCGTTGTACAAAATTATTGTACAATACTTAGAATTCCAAATTCAGTTTGGCTCGTGTTGTACCCTTCAAGCACTGTTGTGTGGAGCTACGGATAAGATAGTTGCAGCAATTAGGCTGCTGTGTGCTAGAAAAGAGACAATGCAAACAAGAAGGAAACATGATGCAGCGATTGGATGATGAAAAATAGGAAGAGTAACAGGCAGAAGTTGTATATAGGAAGGGTGATGGGACGCATTATGTATCGATATATATTTTCTTGGAAAAAAATATAAACAGATTATTTCAATATCTGAGACGGAAAAAAGCAATGTCCTGGTATATGGGGGGGGGGAGGTGTTAAAATGCATGTTATGAAACTAGTCTACTCTACTAATAAGGGCTCTTGGGTAATGACGCTGATGGACAGTGGCAGATACCGTCTCTGAAAATATTCCAGTACAGGTTATGTACAATTGTAGTGTTAAAACATGTAGCTGGAAGTAATGTAAAACATGTGATGGGTGTTAGGCAGAAACTTCCTTGATGGGCAGAGTATTTTATAATTGTCCACTAAATAGCTTCCAGCACCTTTCGCTGAAGCCCTGGCCTCTGAGGCAAGTTACTGAAGTAGAATGACCATTGGTCTGATTTGGTATGGCAGTTCCTATACTCATTTCAGGTCTAACTCAGCATTCATTTGGTCATAAAATTATATGAGAAACCTGTGCCTAGTACTTCCCCAGACTAACTTTTTTATTTTTGGATAAAAATAATGTTAGTACCTATGTTTGTGTCAACTTGTTGTCTTTGCTGTTGCTCTGCCTTTATCAGCCTTTTCTATCATGATTAAAAGTGCTTTTGCTGCACTTTTTATTTAATGACTTATTGATCAGAACAATAGAACTAATTAGAAAATGAATTAACTTTCGTCTTTGCAAGCAAGCTTAATTGTGATATACTATACTTACTATAAAGCACCAGTCAATATATTTACATTCATTATTACCCAATTAATTATTGTGCTTGGCAAACTACATTAATAAATGTATGTCAGATGGTTTTGGAAACAGGGCCTGTACTAGACAGATGTACTTATTCTGTGTTCATTAGATATTAGATATTTGCTTACCTTTTATTCAGAACTCTTAAAATATGTGAACCTGGGAAGGGAGAGCAGTGTGTGTGTGTGTGTGTGTGTGTGTGTGTGTGTGTTAGCATTACCAGTTAATAGACATGGCTGGTCTGTTAAATATATGTAATGAAAAAATTTCATTCAGTTTTATAAAATCACTAGAAATGACAGGTCGTAAGTGCTGTAATGGTAATTTATTAAATACAGAATTCTGCTCCCATTTGTGTCTTCAAACAAAAGCCAACTATTGTAGTGATTGCTTTGTTTCTGATATTTATATGGCAAGGATTTGTAGCCCCGTTAATAATTAATAAATAAATAGAAGTATTCAATCAGATGTAAGATTGAATTAGTCATATGTTCCCTGGAATGAGTAGTGAATCATTTTTATGAACATTTTGGTTTATTGGCTTAAAAGTGCAAGTTGAATTAAATTTGAAATAAATTAAATTCTGTTTGCAGACTCTTTTAATTATAGGTATTTCACACCTTATAACTGTTCATCCCTCCCCGTTATCTTGGTTACTGATTAGGGTAACTGACAATATATAGGGAATACTGCATTTTCACCTTGTATTGCAGAAATTAATTTTTAATGCTGTGTTGGCACAAAAACAGAACTCGTTTTGGAAGGGCTTATTTTGTAGTGGCTACATCAAAAGACTGGCAGTCAGGAAACCAGGGTCATGTTTCTGGTTCCTGCCACTGACTTGCTATGTGACCTTGGGCAAGTTATTTAAATCCCTGATGATCACTTTCACTGCCTCAGTATCAGAGAGTAAACTTACCCTTTCAAAAGCATTTTTGAGATTTATGTGTGAAAAGATACTGAATGTCCAGTATCCCCCCCTTTTTTTCTTCATTAATAGCAATAGTGAATAAAAGTTGAATGCCAACATCTTAAACTGAACTTGACTATCTAGGACCTAGGCCAATCTTGTTTATTTAATGTGAAAATACAAAATGCTAAATGGGATACAACTTTGGTCAAATGAATTTGACTTGTTTTGCAAGCAGTAAAATCAAGACTTAAGTTTGGTTACTTTTGTTTCCTTAAGAAAAAGCTAGATATGTAAGATCTTACTGAGTTTCAGCTAGTAGGTCACTAAATGTTATAGTGCAAATGCTAAGCATCCTGTCATGGTGGCTTCACTATAGTGTAAAGGGTAATATTAATCCATTCCACACCACACATTTTTAAATTTGCAAATAGAGCCAGTTGCAGTTACATGGTTCTAGTTTGTAGATGTTGGTATGAGGTACTGTCCCATAAATCTAATTATATTATAAAATGACAAAACTCTGTATATACATGCTGTTGTTTATCTCTGTCAGTGCTCAGTAAGAGTCCATTTTTTTTCTTTTTATGAATTTCTAAACAATATAACACTCATGATGAGGATTATTTTGCTTCTTGGTTGATGATGATGTGACAAAATCTGCTTTTTTAATGTCCCAGTGGTATAGCTCCAGCTCTGGTAGCAATAATCTGAATACTCATAGAGACGCCCACTAGTGCTTTGACCTCCCTCTTATCAAACCTGCTCAAAACAGAGCTGAGTGTCACCATGGTTAAAATGTTGATGCTCACCAGAAGCCTGACTAGAATAGTGCTTTAATCATTACTTCTACCAATGGGAAAATGTCTAGTGTAGACAAGGCCCCTACAGTTCAAACACTTAAGGTTCATGTTAAGTATGTGTATATTGTATGAAATTGTGGGAAGTATCATGGCTGAAATCTTAAAAGTCTACTGAAAATTCTGGCAAATAAGTGAGTTTACTTGCTTTTCTAGTTAGTGTTTATTAACTGAGGCATGCAGCTTCTTAGTTTTTCTTGGAGTTGAAGAACAGCCTTTTAAAAGTTATCTCAGCTGATGCGATTAAGTGTTCTTTCAGAGGAGTACCTGGTCAATGTCATTTGAAAAGGATCATTGTAATAATTCTTTCTCCCACAACGCCACAATTCATTCCACCATGCGGACACAAATCTTTTGAAAACAATTAAACAGAAGGAGCAGATATCCCTCAGTCACATTTGACCATGTGTTTGATAGGAGTACATTCAGACTTCAACAGAAACAGCCAGAGCAAACTAACTAAAAACATTCAGGTTATGCGCTAGAAATGGGCTTCATCTAGCCCAGGCGTGGCCAAACTGTGGCTCCTAAATGAAAAAGTGTGGCTCGTGGAAGAACATCAGCAAATCAGTTTAGTAGGTAAAAGTATATGGCTATATGCCTCAGTGTGGCTCTTGAAGGTTTAATAATCAACTTGAGTGGCTCTTGAGTTCCATAATTTTGGCCACCCCAATCTAGCCTCTAAGTGAATACTGTTTTGACTGCTGTTTGCTAAAGACGCAGTATGGAGACGAATTTTTTGATTACATAATACAGTGTGAAATAGTGATTTGCTTTTAAAGAAATGTTCCAGAGAAATGTAACACAATATAACTTTTAATTATAGACAAGCATAGAATAGTGCATGCTAAAATACATTCCCATTCATTACAGCTTGTGACATTTGAAGTTGTGCTTCTGAACCGTAGCCTCGTTTCTTTGTTTGTTACTGTTGTGTCTGTGTACATAAAATCATGTAGTTTTAAACCCATGTGCGTTATTGAGTGATCAAAATGGTTTGTTTTGAATTTCTGTTCTTAAAATTGGTGTTAAAAATACCACCATGGGTTTGAACGTGCAAAAAATATAGTAACCCTGTCAGAAAAATTCTGAAGTTTCAGAAACTGCTTTTACTAGACAACCTGAAATGTGTGCATTGAGGGGGAAAAAAATTGTTTAAAGCTACTTCATGTTTTAAACTGGGCTTCTTCAATAAAAGTGCAGTGTGGAAATTTGGGGTTCAAAGTTGAATTATCTTCTGGTAATTTTTAAAGTGATTTTCTGAAACTAGTGTGGAGGCCAATGTTTATACCTGCATGTTACACTGTGGATGAGACTTTTATTTCCATCAGAGATCTGAAGTAATTGTATGTAATTAGTTATATGCTGTGAATGCTTTACGCAAAAACACAGTTTCTCTTATAGCTTATTTAAATTTCATTTATGAATTTATAGCATGTTTGCTAAGCATCTGTTGAACCATGCCACTATGTATGTTAATAACTTACAACTTTCAGTAAATCTTAAAATACTGTAACTGATTTCATATTGATTTTTCTGAAGACTCAGCATTCAGGGGATTAAAAACTAATTATTTGTAAAATCTCTGTTATGAATTTCATGTTAGGGCATTAAACCCTTGTATTCATGTCTTTTTGTTATTGATATAGAAACAAAATAAGTAACACTTACATCCCAGTAAGTTTAAATTCAGTTTACTCCACAAGATGAAAGTAGCAGGCTGGCAAGATTGCAGTATTTGAAAGTATTAGCATTTTGTAACTTTGCAGCATCATTAGATTTAGATAATAACAATTTGGAATTAAAAACCCTTATCCAAGGATATCTTGAGCTTTTTGTATTAACAAGTTGTGGTGCCTTTCCAGAATTTTCAGACTGGAGCAAGACTGCAGTAGCTAATAAAAATGAC
Source organism: Podocnemis expansa (assembly GCA_007922195.1). Taxonomy (NCBI): domain Eukaryota; kingdom Metazoa; phylum Chordata; order Testudines; family Podocnemididae; genus Podocnemis; species Podocnemis expansa. Next base: position 3,203,736 of record ML681991.1, on the reverse strand, counting down.
ATGATTTTACTTCAAGAAGATTTTTTGCAATAACAACCTGCAAATGTCATGCGTTGATCTGATGAGATACTAAGACACTTAAATGTGAAATTGAAAAAAAAACCAAAAAAAAAAAAAAACCAGAAAAGACATTTTAAATAATTGTAAATACAAATATATTTGTATTTAAATATCTATTTTTAGATAAATTAGTTACAGAAAATGAAATTTACCAACTGCTTATTTTTTCCTTAAGGCTATTTGTATCACAACTCTTGCAGGTCTACTTAATCAAAAAATCTGAAATAAAATGATGACTTCTTAAAATCATTGAGGTTACATTTATAACATACGAACACACAACATTCCACTTACATAAACCTGAAGAGTAATTAGATTCCAATACAGCTTAACAGAACAACCTCACGTTGATGTTAGCTTGGAGCCCAAATCAGTACGGGTTGAGTGTTTATCAACAATTAATTTAAACTGTGTGCTTAAGCTTGCTTTTTTCCCCTTCCTTAGATCTCTAGTGGAAGAGGACGATCCTCACATGAAAGTATCTCTTGGTAGCAGCGATATGGGCGTGTCTGCCCATCTTCAGTCTTCAAAGACAGGCACCACAAGATTTTTCACCAGCAACACTCATAGTTCTGTGGTATTACAGGTAATCTAAGACATTTTATTGTAATGTTTGTACCTCTTCTACCTGAAAAATTTCAAGACTTTGAACAATATCTGCACATAAGAAATTTCTCAAGTCTAAAATAGTACCCCAAAGATGCTATTAAACATGTCACATTGGCCATAATCTTGTTGAAGAGACAGAATTTTTTTTGTTTTTCTCTTTGAGAACTTGCATCATCTTTGAAAAATTAGACTTTTTTTCAAGTTAAATGTTCAAAATACATCACCAACTTCAAAAACCTGACCTTTCAATCTCTTTATATATAGATTTGTTCACTATTAACTTCAAATAGTTAAATAAGGCTTATGGAAGTGAGGTACTGATGTCTCAAAGAAACTCAGTTTTTTAATACAGCTAAGCACCTTCCCCAAGTGAAATGATTCTTCTGGCCTCTTGTGTGTGAACACATTAAAGATGTCATAAGGAGGCTTAACTATTACTTTCTTTGTACCATGAAAACATGTGGCAGTTGGCAATTTGGTATTTGATTTATCAGCATACTGTGCTAGGGTCAGAATACTTCCCAAAGACTTAGTAGCCTTCTGCAGTTTCTGTGTTGTTGAGGAGCCACGGTACTTGACCTACATATGAAATTGATATGAAAAAGCTTGCACTGTCTACACACAGAAAGACTACATTATCTCCTGAAGCTCATCAATATGCCAACTCTCACTTATTTTTTAATAAATACACACCTGTCTTTTACAGACCAGCCAGGAAATAGCCATAAATTTATCTTATCTGTCATGTTCAGCGAGGGAAAGATTATCTGCATTTAATTCATAGCTATCAAATCTAACAGCTCATGTTTTTGCAGTGTGTATTATCTATACAGTGGTACCTGATACATAGCAAGAAGATGGCTTTGTTAATTTTTGTGTCAGGGTGCACACCCTTCAAGAAAACCACACAAATCTCCTGTAGATAAAACCTTCTAGCCACATTTTGGCATATCCTTGCCCTTTGAGTATGATTTTCAAAGCTGAACTGTAAAAATGTGTGAGTACACAGACTGAAGAGGAAGAAAATGTTAGGGTGAGTCTACTCTGAAAAGTACTGTAAAATTGACACTTCTACCTCCTGTTTATTCAGGATCATATTAGTGATATCAGTGACAAAAATAAAATTATAGCCCTTCTTCCTTCTGTGAGTGCTACAGAGCTAAGTGGAAGCTAAACTGTTTAATCCTGTACAACCTAGACGTGTTTATTTTAATCACTGTGCAAGAAATAGGTAAATGCGTAAATGAAAGTGCATAGGTTTAAATGAAGACTTAATATGAAGCATAGAACCATTATCACTGGTGATGATGCACAAAATGGAGACGACTCAACTGCAGGGCATAGCAGGTAGGGGCAAACATCTCTTTACTTAGAAACTAGGCACTTGTGAAATGGAAAAAAATTGAGACAAACTTGAAATTCCATAGTGCTGTTTTTTGAAGAGTAATTTTTCAAAGCAGAACTGAGGAAACAGGACAGTATGTAGGGGACTATGTCATTTAAAGGAGAATTTGTAGGTTACTATGAAACTATGTCAAAGTGGAACTGCCCATTAAATCTCCACTCACGTGGTTTTCTCACCTTGTCGTACCTAGGTATTCCAATCTTATTTTGGATCTGAGGTCCTTCACAAGCTCAGAAAAACAGCATCATCGAGCTTTATTGTTCACTTTGAATTTTCTGACCTGATTTCCCTTCATATTTAAAATGATCTTATGGGGTTACTTTAACTTGTCAGTTTCTTATACTTACTATCTAAAGCAAATAAATCTTGACATGTCAGATTATTTTATTGCAAATATTTATTTAGTTATGTAAACCAATTGTCATGTTTGCCCTTTAGCTTGCTAATTACGTCACAGAACTATATAAGTACTTGCCATAAGATAACTTTACATCACTATTCCAAGATTTGGTTAACCCCCCTCCCCAGATTATTAAACCTGAAGAAGAGTTAATGAATTTATATATTTTATTGATTTCCAAAGCCCATTGATAGCAATAGCGTAACAGGCATAACGTGAAATGTTTTCTCATTACAAGCAGATTTCTATTTATACCCCTTCAGCACCAGAAACATAGCTACAGATAATTACATTCCCACTGGGCCAGCCGTTGAAATGGGCGTGGAGAGCTTTGAATCCTGGAAGCATCTGGAGTCAGTGAGAGTGGGTGTTCCAAGTTACAGCATGAGGAAACCAGCCATGACAAAGATGCATGTTTGCATGAGTCAGAGGCTTTCATTAAGAGAGCTGAAATATTCTAAAACCTGCTAGAAAAGGGTCAGATATGTCCCGAGTTGCCACTGGCTCAGCCAGGAAGACAGCCCTTCACTCCATCCCCACCACCTAGACCCTCCAATCTTAACTCTTATTTTCATTTCCTGTAGATAAAATAGCTGTGTCATCACTTGCCAGGAAAACTAGGAGGTCTGTAGCTCTGATTCTTTTTTATCTTAATGCAGTATTTTCATGTAGTTTTCTAACTACAGTTTGAGCCATCCATAGGGTTTTATTTGTTCAGAATCTTACAGGCTTATATTGTACCAAACCTGTGCAGAGGTTAGTTTTTAAGCAGAAAGGGGCCTTTTTTAAATTAAATCAGTGTTTCTTTACAGTAACTATCAGTAAGAAGTAAATGTCATACATGTACTGAAAGGTGCAAATGGATCAAACAAAATGTAGCTGTTGAGCAATTCATGGTATATTTTTTGTTGCATAATTTTCCAAAAGCAGAAATGGTCTGGCTGGCATTCTATGTTATCTTCTAATAATGAGAATTTTCTAAAAGTGATCTTTCAGCCTACCCTGAACAAATTCTATTTTTCTGTTGAATCAGCCAATCTAAGGTGCTGTAGCATGCTGTCACATAACACTGCTTCCCTCTGGCAGATAAAAATGTAATCCTCTCAGATGTTCATAATGCTGTAAAATGTTATAAATTTTAGAACATGCTTTCTCTCCATTCTAGTTTCTGCTTGAAGTGTGTAGACATCACTAGAATTCTTCCAGGGCCTGTGGACCCAAGTGTGGTGTGTTTCCTTGTTCAGGATGAGGATTCCCTAAAGAATTAACTCCCGTTTATTCTAGAATATGCCACCAATAAGTGGATCATAATGGGCTTTTGGATGAAAACAAAGCAGAGCTTTTTGGTTGTTTTAGTTTGATGTGAGACTCTTAGCAGGGTCTCAGCTTTTGGCCCTCCACTGAGCATTCCTTCACTTCCAAATCCTGGGGCAGATCAAAGTTCTCTAATTTTTGACTCCAGGTCTCCAGAGGATTTATAGTGCTGCTCTGACCTCTCTGGGAGCTAGCACTGAATCTCTTTTTTCTGTATGACTGGAAATGGCCACTCCCTGGAGCCTTTGAAAAACTGAAGTTGACCTTATGGAAAGACTTTTCTCAAGGCAAAACCAGAGTTACTCACATGGGTACATTGATTGCCATCCCACAGGATAGTATATTCTCAGGCTACAATGATCCCCATAGGTAAATAGCAGAGCCTGAGCTTAAAAGGGCTTTGATAGAAGCAAAAAAATAGTGACAGATTCCTATCAGTTCAATTCATAGTTTATTAGAAATTACCACAGCAAAGAGATTTTTTCCTTCCTCTTTCAGCACGGCAGCTTGCATAGCAGCAAAAGCCACTGTCTGGAGACCCTGGCAGACACACGGATTGAACAGTCATTGTCTTAAGAGTCTCATTTTAAAAGAATAATTTTGCTCCAAAATCTTAATATTTATTCTTGCAAAATAAGTTGGAAGACTAATAAGGTGCTTCCTTTTTGAAAGGACTAGTTTCAGAAGGTCTGATGAAAGTGCAACAGGTGAGGGTCATTTGATTCCTGCAATGCTTCATTTTGGTACTTGGCTAAAAAGTAATGGATGGGTTGGTTTATAATAGTATTACATCATTGTCACAATATCATTAGTTCACTGGCAGAAAAACCTAAACTCGAGTTAGCTGCAGAATTTGTCCTGTCCATAGATCTGTCTGGTTTCCCTGGATATGAGGGGAAGTCTAGCAGAGAAGGCTCCCACATTTCCCTGCAGCCCAAAGGCTCAACACAGGGAAATTCACTGATCTCTTAGGGTAAGTCTGCACTACAAGTAAAAACATGTGGTTATCCCATGCCTGCTGGAGGCTGTTTAACTGTGTGATAATGATGTCCATGTTCAAGATGGTAGGGGTCTCAGAGCTCAGACTGCAACCTGAGTGGGAGTGTCCACATCGCAGTTAAGTAGCTCCACAGCCTGAAGCCCGCATGCCCAAGTCATTTGGCACAGGTCAGCCATGGGTGTCTAATTGTAGTGGGAACCAGCTTTGCAGAATGCTGATTAGTCACTTTAGTTACTAATGTAGCTGTAAATTTGGTTCAAAGTAGGAGATTGACTCTATGTTCATCACAACTTTGAAGTCCAGGGTTCCTTTTTAAAAGTAAAAATGATTTCAAAAAAATCTGAAGTTTGGAGCTGACTCTGTACCCAGTTAAATCTGTAAGGTTATTTAAATCCTTGTCCCCACCCACCTTATTAGCACTGGGTGTCTCTCATGACATATGTAATAGAATCATAAAAGATTAGGGTTGGAAGGGACCTCATGACTACTGTAAATGAAGTGGAAAAGTCCTTGCCATGGTCTTATAATGGAGAAAGGGGCCATTATTCATATTGATCTTTAAATATTCCCCAGATAGACTTTTGCCCCTTATATGCTAACATTTCTTTAAGGTGTTGCTGTTATCTGAGACCCAGATAGTTGGAATTTCCTCCTCAGAATACTCTGGAGAAGAAATCCACATGAGAAACACTAGCACGTGAGCCTTCGGAGAGGTATTAGAAAGTTAAAATTAGTAATATGATAATGGTTGTTGTTAAGTGACAGCCCTTCTTTAAATGAAAATATCATTACAGATTTAGTAAGGCTTTTGATACGGTCTTACATAATTTTCTCATTAACAAACTAGGGAAATAAAACCTAGATGAAGATACTACAAGATGGCTGCATAACTGGTTGGATGACTGCTCTGAGTGTAGTTATCAATGGTTCACACTCATGGAGGAAGGGCATAATGAACAGGGTATCACAGGGATCAGTTCTGGGTCTGGTTCTGTTCAATATTTAGATGATGGCATAGAGAGGACACTTAAAGTCTGTGGATGATACCAAGCTGCTTTGGCGTATAGTATCACAGTTCAAAATGATTTGGACAAACTGGTGAAATGGTCTGTGGTAAACAGGATAAAATTAAATGAGGACAAATTCCAAGTACTCCACTTAAGCAAGAACAATCCATTGCACACATACAAAATGGGCAATGACTGCCTAAGAAGGAGTATTGCAGAAAGGAATCTGGATGTCATTGTAAACCACAAGCTAAATAGGAGTCAACGGTGTAACACTTCTGCCAAAGAAAAGTAAACACCATTCTGGGATGTATTGGCAGGAGTCTAGCAAGAAAGACACTGGGAAATAATTCTTCAAATCTGTGTTGCCCTGATTAGGCTTCAGCTGGAATATTGTGCCCAGTTCTGGGCATCTCATTTCAGGAAAGATGTGGAGTAATTGCAGAAAGTCTAGAGAAGAGCGACAATAATTAAAAGTCTGGAATATTTGACTTAGGAGGGAAGATTGAAAGAACTGGGTTTGTTCAGGCTGGAGAGAGGAGACTGAGAGGAAATATAGGTTTTCCAGTACCTAAAATGTTGTTATGAGGAGGAGGGAGGAAGATTATTCTCCTTAATCACTGATGATAGGACAAGAAGCAATGGGCTTAAATTACAACAAGGGAGGTTTAGGTTGGACTTCAGGAAAAAAATTCCCAACTGTCAGGTCCTAACTAGGCAGGTTTTGGACATTCCATCATTGAAGATTTTTGAGGGCAGGTTAGACAGACACCTGTGCGGAACAGTTTAAGATGTTACTTTGTCCTGCCATGAGTCAGGGGACTGAACTCGATCACCTCTTCTGGTCCCCTCCAGTTCTATGATTCTATGATCATTCGGCCGTCCAAGTCACTGAATATGTTCAAGGACTAGTAGGGAACATAAATATATCCTACACATGTGTTTAGGACCAGTATGCTTAACTGGGAGGTGATTCTGAATTAAATGGCCAAATGTCAGTTCCTACCTGAAACCATTTACTTAAGAATCAGTGGGTGAAAACCACATCTTTCCTGAAGAAATCTTTGTTTTGTTATAAAGGGCATTTACTCAGTCAGACTGTACTTTGTGCTTCTTTATGGTGACTGAGTTGTTCTATTTAATTTATTTTTGAGTTATTTGATTATACTTTGAAGTCTGAGAACTTGAGATGGTTATGGGATGGAAGAACACAACTCATACTTCGGTTTCAAGCAATTATCAAGGAGTGTAGACATCTAAAAATAACTTTGCTTAAAGAAAGCCAAACTTCTTATTTTTGCTTCAAGGTGACTGAGTAGTTCAAGCTGTGATCTTGTTGTAGGGTTTTGATCAGCTGCGAATAGAAGGCTTACTTTGTGATGTGACACTAGTACCAGGCGATGGTGATGAAGTGTTTCCTGTTCACAGAGCTATGATGGCATCAGCTAGTGACTACTTCAAGGCTATGTTCACAGGTAGTGCTTTTATTCCTGTAATAGATGCAATTATCTCCTGTCTTAATTTGCACTCTGAGCTGTTCTAAGCACATCTTTGGTAGCCAGTATTCTAATAAATGTCTAATATGCATACTAGATCATGCCCTTTCTACCACACAACATTGCTATCATAATTAGAAAAATTAAAATCTTTTCATTTAATTGAAATTAAAGTCCAATGAATTAACTTTTCCATTCTGTAAAAATACTGACATTATTAGGGTGAAATGTAATTGAAATACCCATCTTAATTTATCTAAATTTCTTATTTAGGTGGAATGAAGGAACAAGATTTAATGTGCATTAAGCTTCACGGTGTTAACAAAATAGGTCTAAAGAAGATCATTGATTTCATTTACACTGCAAAACTTTCTCTTAACATGGACAACCTTCAGGACACTTTAGAAGCTGCCAGCTTTTTGCAGATTTTACCTGTTTTGGACTTCTGTAAAGTGTTTCTTATATCTGGGGTAAGGTGTTTTGATTTGATACTAGGTTCAAGTTCTGACTTTTCAAATAAAAGTGAAGTTACTGTGGAATCTCCATAGGCAAGGTTTTAAACATGACACTGGTTAGATTGGGTTCATATACTGTAAATTTCTCAAGGTTCATAGGAACCATAAAATGAATCTTATTTACTGTACAGAACTCTGATCGTACTAAGCTTGTGATTTAAATATCATGCCTCATTAAAAGTGTAAGAACTTTTTGCAGTTTCTAATTTTACTGCACTAAGTAAAAAAAATTTTATTCCAATAACTAATAGTCACAAGTCATTAGTTCATTACTGGATTTCTGTCACTGATGCACATTTTTTATATCATAAGAAAGTGAGTGTGTCAATTAACAGTAACTTATTCATTATTGTACAGTGAATTATTTGTCATTTTATACTTGTGTGTACTGTATATAACACTTTCTTATGGAGAGATACGTAGCACATAATTAGAGAAGTTGTCACTGAAATCTGTACAATGTCATCTTCCTCACTTGATGAGGTTACAATAATGTTCTTAAAACAAAGCGTAGTATACGCAATTCTGGACGATGTAGAGTATGCTGCAATAATGTTAATTATTTGCGAAGATAATTATAAGGATTTTAATGGCAACCACTCTACTTTTCTGCAGTACACAAAAAATAAGAATATACTTTGATTTTTAGTGTGTGTTCAAGGTAACTATTTCATCACAGTGACCTCAGTAGTGTGGCTTGCGACGGACAGAACTCTATCATCTTCTCTCCATTAACTAAGGCTTATTTAAAAGGGTAGAGTTTGAATCAGAGGATCACATTTATATTTTGTTTAAATATACAGTGCAGACTATAAATATATGCTCTCTAGCGCTTAGGAAAGTTATCTCATCATTCTCATTTGTTTTGGAATTGCAATAAGTCAGATTCAACATAACAGGTCTTATGTTTTCATTACTAATGGACAAGAGTTATAAAAAAATAAAATCACAACATCACAAGATGGGGGGATGTGTGCAAATATACACAGTGATAGATCTGGAGAGACTTAACTTCTGAGTCTCTTGAGGTTTTCCCATCACTTAGGTGTAAACTGAGAAAACATAACAGGATTTACCTTGCACATGGAGTAAAAGTTTTGAAATTCACTCATTTACAACACTACTTAGTGTCCAGTTTACATACACAAACAGTTGATTTTAAAACCCACGGAGTGGGAGGGATATGAGGATTGTCCATGACCAGTAACCATAGCTTTAAATATTTTCTCTCAGTGTAACAATGTATTTATAGATGGAAAAATTAGATGTCTTGGGAAAACCATTGTCCATGTTCACACTAGGAAAAGAGGTTTTATTTTGAACTCTCACACATTAATATTTTTAAAAACCATAATGTGAATAAGTCAAGTTCTAGCTTTCGCACACAACTGGTTAAGATAGACCCTACACTCCTATTGGGGTTTTACCTCAACTAATATGTTAAAACTAACTTGTCTGTGGTAATATTTCACCATGTTAACCAGCAAGTTGGGAACAAACCTCTTCTAGCGAACATAAGACCACTGACAGCAAAATGACTGATGAAGACATTTCTTTGACAGAGATCGCTTTAGATGCAATCAGCAAAGGTTTTCATGCTAACAGTCTTCTGGCTTAAAAGAAAGGAGACTGCACGCAAAAAGTTCTCTGTGAGAGATTCTTGGCTCTGGAACTTATTTCCCCATCCTTGACCCAACAGTGCTTGGACTTGTTTAATCATTAATAATTTAAATAAAAATTCTGTGCCTGGACTCCCAAGACATTTCTTATTCAGCAGTAGTTGAATGAGGGAGCTGGAATGATATTTGCAGATGATTGAGGGTGGTGTTTTCTGTGGGTCTCTGGACTCTGATTGTGGTCTTGGTGTGAGAAACGTTTAATTAATAAGTGCATGCATGTGGGTGGGTGGGTTGGTGCGTGCACCGTTAAGATAGGTAATACCTACAAAGCCAGAGGCTGACTTCCACAGATCCCTTCAGAGTGCTTCTCAGTTGTTGCCAACTTTTGAAACATTAAAATAGGTTCTAGGGAACTCTAGCTAGAATAATTGACCCTATAATTAGGTAGTAGTAAATTCAGTAAAATAGGCGAGAAATTTTAATGAGTTGGCTTTTTTTTTTCTTTTTATAAAGCTGTAGGGCATGGTAGTGCAGTTTTTGATAATACAGAGAAAATCATCAGAATTAGATTTAAGTCTCTCTTTTAAGACATGACATGGTGCTAGTGTTGCAAATTACGATTTCCTCAAGTGATTGGTCACTGAAGATAAATGAATGTTTTTGGAAAGCAGCAGTGAACAAGAGTCCCTTATTAGTGTTTTATGAAAGACTTAAGCATGTACACTGGATTTTTAACCATATATTTTGCATGTAGTCTGGTTCTTTTACATGTCAGTGTTATCATCCTTAAACATGTAAGGAAAGCCCCTAGCAGAATTAGCAACAGAGCATCCCACAAATACTTATTGAAGGAGTAGAAGACTTTCATCTCTGATACCTGTTAATGAAGACCATGGAGAATATTTTGTTATTCAGGGATCTTGAAAAATCTAATGCTCATTTGGAATCCAGTCCCTACCTGTTTCATAGAAGTTCATCGTTTTTTATCAGGATTTTTTTAACTTGTACTCAGAATGCTGATGACATGCCTTCCAGTTACTTGCTAAGCTTTCAACCTTGCTGAAAGACACCAGTGACTCAGTCTGTCCTTTTTGCATGTGGTGACAGGGATCTTTGTGACAAACATTTGCTTGTGGAATTTATATATAAGACACTGATTAACTCCAAATCTAAAATATTTATTTTATTGTACATGAATATGAGAACATCCAGATTTTCTGTTAAGGCTGATTTCACTTGGGCTTGTAAATGTGTTTTCAAGCCCAATTTGAGCATAACTCAGCACTGACTATGTTACTGAACATATCAACCATTCCAGTGGTTCCCAACCTTTTTCAGTCTGGGGACCCCTTTTTAACAACAACAACAAAAAATCTTTGTGGCCCCCTGGCTGATTATGTAATCTGGCCCATGCAGGCAGACTAGCCCGTGCCACTTTCACAGTGCTGCTGGGACAGCCAACGAGTGGCACTGCCACCACCTTGGCCCGTGTTGCTGGGGAGCCAAGCCGCGGTGGCTATTGCCCCTGCCCTTGCCCTCCTGGGGAGCCTCTACAGCCCCATCCCCCCGCCTGGATCCAGCCACAGGCCGGAAGAGGCAGCCCTGGTGGGGCACATTAAGTCTGCAGCTGGATTCTGGCCCCGGTAGGGAGAGGCTCTGCGGACCCTGTGCAACATGTCCATGGACGCCTGGGGTCCCCGGGCCCCAGCTTGGGAACCACTGAGTCATGCTATTAATAATAATACAGCCCATACAGCAGTGAAGACTATAACATGGTTCATGGGTGTTTCTTAGAATGGACTAGGGATTTGGTTAGTAGATGAACCTCTATCTCTGAAGCAGGGGAGCAGAGCCTATGGGGAGAGTAGCAGCCTCATTCATCCCTTCAAATGAGGCAGACATAGCAAAAGAGGGGCGGTTCCTTTGATCCCTGTCATCACCTTTCATCTTGTTCTTCCTCCTTGCTCTGATCCCATCCTTCTGTAGCATGGATTGTGACACCCTGGTGGGTTTTTCCCTTTTCTGCCTGTCCTCTCCCACTTTGTCTTCAGGAGTGGCTGACTGGCCTGTTTACCCCAGTGGTTCTCAAACCATGGGTCAGGACCCTGTACTGGGTTGCAGATCCTCGGGTACTGAGTTGAGGCATCCCCTGCTGTTGCCACCAAAAGACTGGAATGCCTGGCTCAAAAACGTAATTGTTGGGTCATGGGCATAAACCATGCGCCTCTGCTTAACATGCAGAGGGTCCTGGGTTCAATTCCCAGGGGGTTGGACTCGATGATCTCCTGAGGTCCCTTCCAGCCCTATGATTTGATTTGATTTGATTTGATAACTGCATCCGGGGGGGTTGAGAACCATTGATCTCTCCTACAGGTGATATTTGGAAAAAAAACTTACTGTCAGGGAACCCTGCACCGTTGCATTCAGACAGAATTCCTGTCTCCTGCGGACTTTTTTGCTTTCCCTAAGAAAAATGGCTTTCTGGTGGGAAAAGCAAAGGGAAGCTGTAAGAATGGTCAGGTGTCTTTCCCAAGCAGCGTAGCCGTGTCATTTCAGACCGCCCAGAGCAGCCAGAGATAGATCACTGTGGGAGGAGTGGTTGGCAGGACAGGCTGTGCCTTAGCCGGTGGCTCAGCTGCTAATCCTGGTTGGGTTGTGGGCAGGGGAGGACAGGCTTCCTCTTCCCTGGCAAGGAGCGACTGGGGTCATTCCCAGAAACCTCCTCCATCTGCAGGAGGCTCTGAATGCCTTTCTTGGGTCCGGCTCCCATTGCTCCTTGCCTGCAAGTGGAGGGGTCCCTGTACACAAAGTTCCCCCCCCCCCCATCCAAAGCCCATGCACGGTCCCCACACCCCACCCTGGCCATGCTGCTGAGCCTCACCCTTTTCATTTGGAGCCCCCTGCACACAGATCCCCTAGTCAGGCTTCGTCCCACCCCCCCTGTCCCGAACCTTCTCACTGAGTCTCACCCTAAAAATCCCAGGCTGTCAAGCCTCAACTCCTGCTGAGTCCCATTTGCCACTGAGGTCTCACACCCAGATCTCTCTCCCCCGACACTAAGCTCCTTCACATTTGGATCCTGCCAGGCTGACCCTGCCTTCCAACCCTTGGTGTGGAGTGGCAAGGCCTGAGGTGTTTCGGGGACAGGCCCAGCTCTTGTGCTGTGTCCGTGTTGGGTGCAGCCTCATCACCGTCTGTCCCCTGGGCTGCAGGACGATCTCCTGTGCTCCCAGTTGCCGTGCTGGAGGCTTCTGATTTATTTATCGATAAATAAAATCTGCAGAATTTCATAGAACTTTAAAATATTGTATGCAGAATTTTTTTGAGAAGGTGAATTAATGTGAACTATTTTGATGTGTAGGCAAAACTATTCAAAGAATGCTTACTTGGAAGCACCTTTCTCAGTTCATTATGTCAGATTAATTTAGTGGGTGTAGTTCCCCTTAATTTGATGCTATTTTTTGTAATTATGAAGCCTGTAAGAAAATACATAGGAAATTGGCTTGATCCTGACAGACTTCAAAGGAAAAATGAAATAAAAATATTTGTCAAGTTTCATAGAATAGTTGAAGGATGATTGCTAGTTAATTCATTATCTAGCTTTTCTTATAAACAGTTTTGGACTTTCTAACAACTACAAAGAACAATTATGAAGATTGAGTTTATAGGACATTAATAGTGGAATATGAAACCTTTCACCTCTCACTTGTTTGAAGGCATTGCAGGCCATCTGTGAATGAAGATTATCATTTGGTATCTCTGCGGTGGCCTGTGTAGAATGAAATACTGTTCTTAGGCCCATTGTCTAGCTGGTTGATTTGTAAAGTGGTCAGATGTTGAGTAGCCATGTCAACTCAGGAATGACATGCACATTGGTAAGGCCCCCTGTGGAGAACACAAACCAATACTGAAAGGTAGCATACATTTTCCATCTTAAACCCTTTTTCTGTTTTCCCTGAGCAGAATCTTTCTAAAAACTGGAATGTTCTGGGATTCTGATGGGCATGGAGTATGGCCAGTCCCAGTCGTTCAACTAGCATGAGCTGAATTTCAAATATGATCAGGTTCTCTTTCTTTGCTTTCTGGTTTCTGAAAATTTAGGATGCACTCAAGTGATGTTGTCGAACTTTTTTCCCTGGCCATGAAGTTAGAAACTTCTGTGTTTTGTTTTCAAAGGTGACACTATTGTGACTTTTGACTTTGTAAATGATGACCATCATGTGGAAGCGAATGTTTTTTATGGAACATCTTGCATAGTAAATAATTATTAGCAGTGTGGGTACAGCTTTTGGAAGGTGGGTTAGGTATAGAGTATCACAAAATAGTGTAGTTCATTCTGTAGTTAAAAATTAATGTGGAAGTCCTGGTGTAACTGTCTGAGCATAGGAATATGTTAGGAATTTTAGGTCAAACCCCTGTTAGAATAATGATTCACTCTGACTGAGCTATGAACCTCTCCACTTACAACACTTTCCTCATTCCAAACCTTCAGCGATGTTTGCAGAGCACTTTGAAGATAAAGTGTCTTATAATTGCTGTGTGTCATGATTCTATGATAATAGATCTAACTTATAATTAACATATTCCATCTGTTCTCCACTAGTCTCATTCCTTTCTTCAAAACAACAAATACCTTACTGGGGCTCATCTTACAATCATAAATACACATTTGCCTGAATATTAATTTGCTTCTTTGTATAAACCTCCTGAAATATTGCAAAATGCTGAAAATCATTGATGTTTCAATGGTATTCATTAAATTATGTATTACCTTAATGTGGCTAAATGAGCAGAAAATTAGGGGGGAAAGTGTTTTGATCCCTCTTTCTGTTCACTTAATAGGTCTCTTTAGAAAATTGTGTTGAGGTTGGGCGGATTGCCAATACATACAATCTCACAGAAGTGGATAAATATGTTAATAATTTCATCTTGAAGAACTTTCCCGCGTTATTAAGTACTGGTGAGTTTGTGAAACTCCCCTTTGAACGTCTTGCCTTTGTGCTTTCAAGTAATAGCCTTAAGCACTGCAGTGAACTGGAACTCTTCAAGGCTGCTTGTCGCTGGCTACGGTATGAGGAGCCTCGAATGGAATGTGCTGCAAAACTAATGAAGAACATCAGGTTTCCGCTGATGACACCGCAGGATCTTATTAATTATGTACAAACAGTGGATTTCATGAGAACTGACAATACGTGTGTGAATTTGCTTTTGGAAGCCAGCAATTACCAAATGATGCCGTACATGCAGCCAGTCATGCAGTCAGAGAGAACTGCCATTCGATCGGACAGCACTCACTTAGTAACTTTGGGGGGAGTATTAAGGCAGCAACTGGTTGTCAGTAAAGAATTACGGATGTATGATGAAAAGGCACATGAATGGAAATCATTAGCTCCCATGGATGCACCAAGATACCAGCATGGCATTGCTGTGATTGGAAACTTTCTTTATGTAGTTGGTGGACAGAGCAATTATGACACAAAAGGAAAAACAGCAGTTGACACGGTCTTCAGATTTGATCCTCGCTATAATAAATGGATGCAAGTTGCATCTTTAAATGAAAAACGTACCTTTTTCCACCTAAGTGCCCTCAAAGGACATTTGTATGCAGTTGGTGGCCGAAATGCAGCGGGTGAACTGGGTAAGTGTGTTTTATCTTGAATGCATGTAAACTTTTTCCTTTCTTTTCAGGTATTAAAATTATGCTTTCTATGGAAAGGGGAGAAAAACAAGTAACAATTTATTTTCAAGCTATTTCTCTCTAGCAGCATCTCTAGAAATTAATTTGGACACCATCAGCCAATTCTATGAAAACTTTTTGTGAGGGAAGTTCAAAGCAGACTTACCTTAAAGTAACATGTTGCTTTCCTATTTCCATATGTAATATCCATTGTTTTCATCTTTAGCATCAGTCTGGTTTAAAAAAAAAAAAAAGCTGGCTGCCATTACCTTAAATGCGTATGGAAGCTTATACAGTACTTGAGTTTTTGCAAAGGTGCTTTTGGAAGAAACTATCCATGTGACTGAAGAACAATGTACATGCAAGTAGGTTAATCTTTTCTAGTTCTGCATCCATATAGCAGCTGCTTTTCAAACCCATCATGCTTTAATAACTTTGTATATCATGTAAGCCAAACATTTTTATTTAGATAAGGATGTACTTGGTTCTTGACAGGAACCAGTACAGTTGTTTGCAAAAGATATGACTTTCTTTTTTAAATTCCAGTAGTCATTTTGGAGGATCAGTTTTAAACATGTTTGTTGCTTAAAGGCAGACTAATAACTTTTATCCATGAGACTAAACCTGTTTTGACACATTCGACTTGTTTGTCACAAAAATTACTTGACACCTCATGGTTATGTCTCTTTTTCTGTTAATCCTCCTTTCTTCCTTCCCTCCATGCCAAAAATTATAATTTATTTTACCTGGAGGAAAAAAGATCTAAAATTTAGAAAAACTAAAAAATGGTTGCATTGGAATAATTTAGCACCATCAATAATGAATGCAAAATTATTAATCTTTCTCTCCAGAACCTGGTGGTGCTCAGAGTTGGTACACAGATTTGACTACACATATTTGTGATTTTTTTTCTGTGCATTAGAAACACAATAATGAGAAACAGTATTATACTCCACATTTCTGTTTGTGTAATATAATTTTACTTACTTAGCGTGCACACAGATGTTTTATTCAGCTTGCTGTCTTTTTATCTTATATGCAACAAACACGACCATGTAGTGAAATCTGTTGTCTGACGAAGTGGGATTTTCTCCAACAAAAGCTCATGCAATAAACAAATTTGTTAGTCTTTTAAGTGCCACAGGGCTCCTTGTTGGTTTTACTGAACTAGACTGACATGGCTGCCCCTTTGGAACCTTATTATTTTTGTAAATGTACTGTGCAGTGTTGACTTAATTAAAACTTCAGTGTGCTAATCAGAAAATATGAATTCATTGTTTTATGGAACACCTGATTTTCTTCCCATCGTCAAATGTTTGGAAGTGACCGTAGTTCTCAAATAGCCAATTCTTTGATAGCTTTGTACGAGCCACAACACTGTACTCTGGTTTCTGCATGTTGTACCAACTGGCTACGTGACTTGTTTGTCTCCATCTATAGCTCCTCCCTCTATTGATGTGGGATGAAAGAAGAATGAGGCGACATGGCTGTCAGTTGAAGAATTGGTTGGTGCTAGCTCATCTGACCTTTGTTTGCTATGTAGTCCATTGTGTTCTTGGTATTTTATTAGAACTTGCTTTGTATTTTGAAGTGTTGGGTGTTTTTTTAATCCCAGGATATCAAGAAGTACTGAAGGGAGACATTTACATATCGTCCGTATGTTCATATTGCTAAGCTAATGAAATTAGTGGTCGTGATCCACTAATAGGAAGTACCTGTTGCAACTAAATATGGCCTTTTCGCTAAATTTGGTGCAGCTTTTTACAAACCATGAAGACGTGCTATATCTATATACTGTTATTTGAGCAGTGATGTAGCTTAGCTCTCATTTATTCAGAGCCTTAACTTTTACATTTTTATTATGCCAAAACAGTGAATAATGCATTTATTTACTAGCTGATTTATTTTTTTACCCATGCGTTGCCAAGCTATTTGGATGGGAATTCAAATGCAAAAAACCCCACATTGTACAGGGTTTTTTTTTTATTAGTTCAATAAAACTACCTTAAGAAAAAAGTTGATTAAAATTATCAAAACATTTAAAAAATGTTTTAAAAATTTTTAAATTAAAAATTAACTGGTAATTTATTTGTAGTTAGTGAAACGAATGATTGTTTCTTGTCATCATGTTCTTCAAGATTTTAGAACTGTTAGATCTCATCATGGATGGGAGGAGAGAAACAGTCTGTTTTACTTTCTTCAACTTCCAATTGTTTTTTAATTTTGAATGCACTAATAACTGAACTTAACTGTTTAAATCAACTAAAATTAAAATATTCTTCCTGGACTTGCAGAAGAGGTTGCTTTTAAAAGGTGATTTAGCATGTCAGGGAACTTTGGATCCAGGCACCCAGTGAGAGATGACTACCAATCAGAGCTTTGACTCTGGCGGTAAAAATATACACCTTCATCTTTTTTTGATGGAGGTTAAATTATTTTAATTAATGTGGGTAAGTTTAGGCTTCAGTTTAAATTGGAAGTTATGATAACCAACCCTGAAAGTAGGTTTATATTTTTAAAACATGCCTTTGATTAAATAATTTAAATTAAAAAACAGTTTTTAAAAAAAGTAATTGACTTTTATTCTCCCATCAAGACCACTATTGCTCCATTTGGAGAACAGGAAAAACTGGAACAAGGAAGATGGTTTCCTTGCGTAAGGCAAAGCCAGCAAGTGCAGTCTTTTAATTCCATATTTGTTCTCCTTAACAGAAAGTAAATGTCCACTGGTGAGAATTAAAATATTTTTGTCTCCAGATATGATCACTTTTATCTTTTTAGATCCTTTGTAGCTGGGTTGGTAGCACATAACCCACCTGACAGGTGCCTCCTGGTGATGGTACATGGGAACTGGTTCAAGAGACAGCCCTGTTTGGTGGTCAGTGCTCTGTCTCTCCCATGGTTCTGTTTCGACAGCCCTCAGCAGGTCCTCAGCTTAGTCCATTCAGTTCCCCCCTCCAGGGTACAGTCCAGTTCTGGTCCACCTGCTCGTACCAGCAGCAGTCACTGTCCATTTGCTTCTCAGCCATGGCAGTTGGGACCCAGGCCTGCCCACTTCTCCAGGCCCTGGCCCAGAGACCCTATGTAGTCTGTTGAGCACCACCTCCACCCCTTTGTCCGTGGTTGGCTTGTGCCTTAGCAGGTCCTCTGGGCTATAGCCACCTCCCCAGATACCTGTTGATTCCAATTCCAGGCTGCACTCCTGCCGAGCCCTGGCAGCGCAGTGAGCTGCGCAGGATCCTGTCTCTTCCTTCAGGCGAGAGCCCACCCTCTTGACTGTCAGAGACAAGCTGCCCCAGAGTAGGGGTCGCAGCTCTGCTCTTGTACCAGCTCCTGGGCCCTGATTGGCCCTGTGGCTGCCTGTTCTCATTGGCTCTTCCTCTTTGCCTGGGCTTTTAACCCCTTCTAATCCAGAGTGGGGTAATTTCCCCACTATGCTCATTCATACAAATCCTGTAACCCTGCAGCCATTGAAAATTGATGACTTTTGTATTTGAAAAGCTTGCCCTAACCTAAATATTATTTAACCAACCCAAAACTCACAACAGCTTTGTTTATTATAACAGCTTTCATAAATTGTGATGTGCTGTAGCAGAATTGATGGTTACCTTATTTACAAATACGTTTGCTTCTGTTTCACACAGCTATCAAAATATTTGGCCCAACTGGAAGCATCATATTAAAACAGTTGATGTATTTCATGTAAAGACCATTGGTATTTCCTCATTTTCATAAACACTAAATTAGTCCACAAATCATGCAGTAGAACCCCAGAATTATGAATGTCTCAGCAATGTTTGTAACACTGAACAAAACATGGGGTTGTTCTTTCCAAAGTTTACAACTGAGCATTCATTTGATATAGCATTGAAATGTTACTATGCAGAAGTAAAACACTGCTTTTATCCATCTTAATTTAAATTAAACACAGAATGTTTCCTTACCATGTCAATCTTTTAAAAATCTGCTTTGCATTGTACTTTATTATATTTGCCTTTATTTTTATTTTTTTTTGGTCTCCTCTCTCCACTTTCTTTGTTGCTATCTGATGACGTATTTCAGGTTCCAAACAAGATATGCAGTTGGCTGGTTAGTTCTGGTGTTTGTAACTTTGAGGTTGAACTGTGTACGTACAAGTCAAGTGTTGTGAAAGAAATTGAAGTAGTTTGAGTTTTATCTATTTATGCTCCACAGCAGTGATGTCTGGGGCTCTGACATTGGCAGATCTCACAAATTCTGCAGAGTTGAGTTGGGCCTTGCTTGGATGGGAAGCCTTGAAGGAAGATCCAGGGTGCAACACTAAACAGGGACTAGAGTGAGCACTTGAATAGCTAGTAGTTTCCTTCCGAGTTCCTGCTGTGACAGTTGTTCAGCACACGGTTCAGGGTATTGTGTTTATTGGAAGTGTCTTCAGTCCTTGGGTGCTGATGAATTTCTCTTGCTATACTTTGTGCTTAGTGCATGCATGTGGTGAAAATGAGAATGAGACTCCTTTTTGCTAGATTCCACTTGCTAAAGTGCAGTTTGGAAGCACTCTCAAATATGGAATTACTTCTACAGCTATATCTTGTCCTTAGACATTGCCCCTGAGGATTTTTGCTGACGATTGAAAATAACCTGTGCACTAGTTTGAACACTCCTTTTTATAGTCCTTTTATCACAGTATGACGTATCCA
This sequence comes from Podocnemis expansa, assembly GCA_007922195.1. Taxonomy (NCBI): domain Eukaryota; kingdom Metazoa; phylum Chordata; order Testudines; family Podocnemididae; genus Podocnemis; species Podocnemis expansa. Next base: position 3,183,958 of record ML681991.1, on the reverse strand, counting down.
GCCATGTAATATATTCCTGTAAGCACTGCAACCGTCATACATTTTAGAATAGCAAGATTCTCAACCTTTCAGTTTCATATGCTGATAGTTTTAAAGTCTGTCTGTCTCATCTCAAACTATCAATGGTTCATCAGTTCAGTTTTGGATCTTCAGTACTTGTCTTAAGAATGAATAAAAGCAAGTTCCCAACTAGTGTAATGTTTAATTTCTGAAAACAGAAGGCATATATAAAATGTGTTGATTTGGTCTCTGAAAACAGTTTACTGAGAACAATATGATCCTTGTCCTGATTATTTAAAACAGGCTGTGGGGGGGTGTGTGTTAATTTGCCTTCAAGACAATAGCAGCTTTAACTTTATAGGTTGCTACACCATGCATTGTACTCAAACTATATTATAGATCAATGTAGCTCCCTCTCCAGTGTCTGGTTACATCTCCTCTCAAGCTGCTGTCTGAATATCTCATTCACATCTTTTTTTCCAGGACCACCTCTGAGCCTTTCCTGAGTTCCTGAGTCTGCAACTCCTTTTCTTATCCCCTCCTGCTTCCAAATACCTCCTCTAAATTCTTCACAGATGACCCTTAGTATGGTTTCTTTTTAACTTACAGCACTGTTGTCTTAAGCAGCCATGTGTTTATATTTTTGCTGTTGTCCTACTTTCAGCAGGGTGGTTTGATTTATGTCAGTCATTAAATTCAGTGGCAGGAAATCCTGATCAATAATCAATTTTGAGCCTGGTTTTCATTTGTGTTTTTTAGCTGTTTTCCTCGAGAGGTTTATTCTCATTGTTTGATTTAAGCTGTTATTGCTTTTTGCTAATCAGGAGAATGTGCTAGATCTGTACACATTTAAGTAAACATTTGAATAACTTAAAATATGCTTATTCAAATTCTCAATTTTTACTTTTTATTGAAAGTATTTTACTTTTTTATTAGAAATTAGTAAATTAGGTGTATCTTATTTGCTTAATTAATTTTTTACTTATGATTTGTGTCAAGCTGCATTTTGATGGAAATTCAAATTCAGTTCAGATGCACAAAAATAATTTTGAAGTAGTTTTAAATAAATAAAATTATCTTATGTGCTGCTATGTAAAGTGAAAAGTGAGTATGAAAACATGTTCTGCCTTTAAAACAAATTTTATTTATTAAACAAAGAAACTGTTATCAGCAATTTAGTGAATTGACATGTTTGTTTCTGATCACTATGTTATTCAGGATTTTAGAACTAATAGATCTCATCTTCTGTCACCTGACTTTTATTGAAAGATTGTAAGAGCAAAACAAGCTTTCCTTATTTTTCAGCTCCTGTTTGGTTCTCAACCCTCAATGAATTAATAATTTGACTAGGTTAGTTGTATAAACTGAGATGAAGCAAATATTTTCACTGCACCTGCAGGAAAGGCTGCTGCAATTGTCAAAAGTGGGTTTATTACTTCAACTGACTCTGGTTTCAGGTGCTTAGCTGGTTACTTCTGCCAGTTCAATGGTTTAAAGATTCTGTGAAACTTGAACAACAGATGTATTCCTCTTGAACATTATTTTTATTTAAATTATCTTATTATATTTTATTATGTTTTGGCCTTAGCATAGGTGATCATAATTTTAAGTAGATTTATTCTTAAAAAGAAAAGGTATTAAAACAATTATTTAAAAAGCCATTGATTTTTATCTGTCCTACTCTGCCGTATTGCAAATGAAATTGCATGAATAAAGCCCTTGCATGTAGAACCACCTTTAGATCAGCCCCCACCCAGTTTTCTTTGCAGGCCTGGATCCTGGAAGCATTTTGGATTACACCTGTATCTGTTTTTGTGAACTGCCATGCATTTTTGTTGTGGTGTGTGAGTAGCAGACAACAGTCACTGCAAGAGGTGGTACTGCATACCCAAACTGGGAATTCATGTGTTGGATGACCTTTCTCGAGATCTTGGGATGGCATAATGGGCTTCTAATGTTGTCAGTAAAATTCAGGCTGGTCTGTATTCATATGTGGATGGATGGGACACTTGTAAAGAAGTATGACTGCCACAGGTGGTACTTACTCCGTAATGCGCTCATTCTCTTGGACATGTTTAAAGTTTGTTCCATGTCAGTTTTCACCAGACCCTTGCAGAGGTTATACAAGGAGGAGATACCTAATTTTGGTTTGTTTTTTTCAAGCATCCCACTATGCATATAGAGCAAGGTAAATGAAAGCTACGGCAAATTGAGCAGCAACTGTACTGAATACAAAATGAGGGAAATTGTTGGTCAAGAGTTCTGTTTCTTCTGCACCTGTGAGACATAAATCTTATAGCCTATTCAGGGTTGTCTTTAACTGTACAGAGTGATCTGAACATAGCTCTGAAACTACGTATTTTTATTGGTGTATTGTCTATTTATGAATGTATTAATTTCACTGCTAATGCACTCAAAATCAAATCACCATGCTACATTCAAGAACTTTTTTTGTTTTTGTTTTTGGAATAGCCACAGTGGAATGTTACAATCCAAGAATGAATGAATGGAGCTATGTTGCAAAAATGAATGAACCCCACTATGGTCATGCTGGAACTGTGTATGGAGGATTAATGTATATTTCAGGTAAATTGTTCTTACAAGTTAATGGATGAAATCCACTGCCCATGAGGCATATTGGCTACATACTTTTTTTCACTCAGGTTTTGCTCTCGTGTTGCTTGTTAAAACAAATGTGACTTTTTATGAATTTTATTTAAACACTTAAAAATAAAACTAAGTAAACAGCTCATTAAAGTTTAACCTACAACTAATTGTTGAACTAAACTAATGGCGAACCATACAACTCTCAAACCAAGGGTAAATCAAACATGTTAGACTCAAAATGATTAATCTTTATGCAAAGTGTAAGAAGTTGTCTATTGATATGGTTGTAATTCCCATCTAAACAACTGTAACCAAAGGGAATCAAATCTGTAATTGCTTAATACTATAATCAAATGTTATATAAGGTCTGGACCACAACCTCAAAGCCAATTATAGAATATACTCTCTCGATTTTGGCGGGATGGCTGACCCCTCCTGCCAATCTCTCCTCGCCACAGAGATTATGTAGTACAGAACTTGAACAGACAGTTTGTGATAAGTTGTCATTTAACAATTCACATTTTCCTGAAATTGCTTTTGTCAGTCTCGGGTATTTCAGGATCTTAAAACAGACCACATGACATACTCCAAATATCTCTGAGACTTTAGAGCTGTTTATAACTAGGGAGACTTTCTTTCAGGCACCCTCCCTGTCTGAACTTGAGAGCACAGCTACACTTTGACTTCCACACTTTGAAAATAAAAAAGCTAAATAGCATGGGACGTCATCTAGTTAGTAAAAAAAACATGATAAAAACGGGAAAAAAACAATGTCTTTACAAACTCTTCAGCTCTCTCAGTCTGCTAGAGTAAATGCTGGAATTGCAGTCAAGGGGCCAGATTGTGATGTGCTGGCACAGCAATTCTTGCTTTTGGGCCTCCTTCAGGTACAGGCAAAGACTAGGAAAGACTGTAATTGCTTGTTAGTTGATGTGACTTCCTGTCTCCAAGATGATCAGTCTTGGTGATTTTGGTCTTCTCTTAGGGATTCATGGCCTGAAAAGGTGAGGCTTTGTGATGTTACTTACTCCTTGATTCTTGGTCTGTTAACTTTGCATGCTTAGCCTTGGACTACCTACATTGGAACAACATAGCTTGGTACAATCAGGAACAAATTCAGTCATCTGTTTCAAACATTAATATAGAGAAGACCAACTTAAATCCTAAAGATGAGTTCCAAAGGGATAGCCATGTTAGTCTAGCTCAGCAAAACAAACAAGGAGTCTGATGGCACTTTCAAAGAGTAACAGATTTACAAATGTATTTATCACATGAGCTTTCATGGGAGAAAATCCCACTTTGTCAGTCTGGTGAAGTTGGATTTTTCTCCCATGAAAGTTCACGTGAAAAATAAATTTATTAGTCTTCTAAGTGCCACCAGACTCCTTGTTCATTTTAAAGGTAGTCAGTGCTTTTCATACAAGAGAGGTTGAGTTGGTCATCTCCTTTCCACCCTCCAAATATAGGAAAGATCTTGATGCACAGTGAGACCACTTCTTATGAAGATGGCATGAAGAGTTTTAAGATGTTATTAATCACCAATGTACAGTAAATTCAATATAAAATCCTATAGAAGTAGCTTGGGGGGGGTAGTAATAAAACCAGTTACTACAAAATCATTTAAAATAAGTTAAAATTTAATATCTGTTTCATAATCTTCATTTTCTCTTTCCCTCATTCTTTTTGACCTTCTCATTCTTGAACTAAACCATTGGTCAAACAGCTTATCTTCTGAATTTTTCATTTGGTAGAGAAAAATTATAGCTTATCAAAATGAAACCCATTTGAAATACAAAACTATACATTCTATATAAGATCTATAATCCTGAATTCCCTGGTTTAACCTTGATAACTTTAATATTTGGAACTCAAAATAAAAAAAGTTCTACCAAAAGTGGAAACTAGGTCAAGTTACAAAGGATGACTAGAAACAAATACAAAATGTATAGGGACAAAATTCGAAAGGTCAAGGCACAAAATTAGATTCAATAAGCTAGAGACAGATAGTGGAGCAAATAATTACACAATCAGTTTGCAAACTGCTAAAAGATAAGAAAGTGGTAAATAATAGTCAGCTTGGGTTTGTCAAGAACAAACTGTGACAAACTAGTGATAGCTTTCTTTGCTATGATAAAAATGAGAGTTGGTTTTTATCACCCTGACAGTCAGCAACAATGCATCTGAGGGAGTGGGTTGGAGCCCATGAAAGCTTATGCTTGAAGAAATCTGTTAGTCTTTAAGGTGCCACAGGACTCTTGTTGGTTTTGCTGTGCACAGACTCACACAGCTACCCCTATGAAAATTTGATACAATAACAAGCCTTAGGTGGGTGAGTGGAGCAATAAATGTAGTATATCTTTACTTTCTTAAGGATTTTAATTCTGTCTTGCATGGCCGTCTCATAAAAAAACTAGGGAAAGACAACATAGGTGGAGCTACTATGAGCTGGATGCATAACTGGTTGGAAAGCCTTTCCTGGAGGGAAGTTATCAGTCGTTCAAAGTCAAGCTGGAAGGTCATATTGAGCCATGTTGCAGGGGCCAGTATTGAGTCTTATTCAGTTCAGTAACTTCATAGTGACTTAGATAATGGCGCAGAGAGTACACTCACAAAGATTGTGGACGATGCCAAGCAGAAAAGTGTTGCAGAGGCTGTGGAGGATAAAATTAAAATTCAAAATGATCTACACAAACTGGAAAAATGGTCTGAGGTAAATAGGATGAAATTCAAGAAGGACAAATGCATAGTGCTCCATCTAGAAAGGAACATTCAGGTACAGACATTCAAAATAGAAAATGACTGCCTCAGATGGAATATTGCAGGACTGATATGAGGATTATAGTGGATCAGAAGCTAAATATTAGTCAACAATCACAGAGTCTTAGAAACTGGAATGGACCATGAGAAGAAGTCCCCTGCACTCGTGGCAGAACCAAGGACCCTCTTAAACCATCCCTGGCAGGCGCTTGTCTAACCTCCTCTTAAACACTTCCAATAATAAAGATTCCACAACCTGCCTAGGCAACTTATTCCTGTGCTTAATCACCCTGACAGTTAGGAATTTTTTCTAATGTCCAACCTAAACCTACCTTGCTGAAATTTAAGCCCATTGCGTCTTGTCATATCACCTGCAGTTAAGGAGAACACTTTTTCTGCCTCCTCCTTATGACAACCTCATAGGTACTTGAAAACTGTTATCATGTCCCCTTAGTCTGGAAAAGAGGAAGCAAAACAAACCCAACTCTTTCACTCTTTCCTCATAAGTCAAGTGTTCTAGGTCTCCAATTATTCATGTTGCTCTTCTCTGGATTGCCTCCAGTTTGTCCACATCTTTCCTGAAATGAGGTGCCCAGAACGTCACTCTTGGGGGGGGGGCACATACCATTCTGGGGTGTGTTAGGAGGAGTGTTGTAAGCAAGAAACGAGACATAATTCTTCCATTCTGCTTCACGCTGATTAGGCCTCAACTAGATCAGCGTGCCCAGTTCTGGAAGTCATGTTTCAGGAGGGATGTGGAGAAACTGGAGACAGTCCAGAGAGAAGCATCAAAAAATTATTAAAGTACCAAGAAAAGTACCTAGGAAACAGGGTCTACGAAGAAAGATTGAATTTTTCTTTTTAAGTCTGGAAAAGACAAGACTGAAGGGGGGACATAGCAGTTTTTTGGTATATAGAAAGGTTGTTATGAGGACGAGGGAGAAAAATTGTGCTTGTTAATCTCAGGGTAGGACAAGAGGCAATGCCTAAATTGTAGCAAGGGTGATTTAAGTTGGATATTAGGAAAAACTTCTGAACTGTCAGAGTAGTTAAGCACTGGGATAAGTTGTCTAGGAAGGTTGTGGCATCTCTATCATTGGAGTTTTATAAGAACAGGTTGGACAAATACCTGTCAAGGATGGTCTAGATAATGCTTGTCCTGCCTTGAGGGGACTGGACTAGAAGTCAATTCCCAAAGGGATAGCTGTGTTAGTCTAGTCCAGTAAAAAAACAACAAGGAGTTGTGTGGCGCTTTAAGACTAACAGATTTATTTTTTGCAAAAAATAAATCTGTTAGTCTTAAAGCGCCACACAACTCCTTGTTGTTTTTTTACTGGACTAGAAGACCTCTCACTGTTCCCTTCCGGTCCTATGATTCTATGAAATAAGCTGCTCCTCTCCCAGAAGTAATTTAACTCCCTGTTGCTTATTTTCTTTATGGTGCATTTGTTACTGGAGCGATTGATGGGGACAATCACTGAATGGAGGGAGCAGAAGCTGGCTATGAAGGCATGTTCTTGTAACTTTACAGCCCTTGCTGACCCTCTCTGATGCTGGTGGCTAGAGAGAAATTTGTGTTAAGAAGTAGCTGTCTCTAAGGAAGCCTGAGCTCATTCACTCAGGATCACTGGCCTGCTTTCAGATTTTAGAAACTTCTGTAAATGTCCCATTTGTACTTTTGTTTGTTGGAAGGAATCTGAGAAGCCGATAAGTTGTTACTAAACTTTGCCTCTTTGAGAGAATGTCAGAGATGCTCTTCAACATCAACTAAAGGGGCAGTAGTGACGCTACTCTCAGATGAGTAAGTACTGCTTGGAACCGGGACAGGTCAGAATAAAAATCCTTTCCCAGATTGCACTGTTCATTTAATCAACGCCACCCATGCTGATTCCTCAGCTGAAGTCAGAGCACCTCTAATATCCTCTTGCCGGTGTAGATTTCAGAACTAAGGTACTCACACTTGGCCAACTGCCTGTTACTGGAGAGCCGGTAAAAGGGATGTAGTCTGTGAGACTGGGACCATAAGCAGGGAGAATGGGCTCACTTTCTGAGAACTGTTGTAGCTTTTTTAATGCCAGCTTTTGAAATAAATGGAAGCAGAGAAAGTATGACACATCAGAAAGTGTAGAATGAGAAAGGACTACAACTGTTTTGTCTCTTCTAAGAGAATCATATAAACAATAGAGAATTAGTAAGAGAGCCAAATTCTCTCTCTGAAATTCACAACTAGAGGGGGACCTTTCCACATGTAAATCTCCCCAGCTCAGTTCAGAGGGAAAGTTCACTTGCCTCTTAGGAACAGTATCCTTGCCCCAACAGGATCCTGCCGTATCTTCTTCAGGTAGCTCACGTTCTGTGTTGCAGAAGAAGTGGAAACTGGATGATCTGGAATGAGGAATGGACAGGATTTAGTCAGAGCCATGGCAAATGCACATTATCCCAGCACCACTTGTTTACGTGAAGCTTGTTTAGAATAGAGAATATAATCATGTGTTATCTTGTTGATTGAGCCGATCTCCAAAAGTCCTGTGTGCAGCAGTACCTAAGGGGGATCCCTGCTGGTGCAGGTACCGTGATGTGGAGGTCATGGGCTGCATGGGAAAGGCCCTGGTCTGCCATAACTATAGCCTTGGGGATCTTCAAGAATTAGTGGAGTTACTGTTACGTTTTTGCCATGACTTGTATTCACTCCAGGGCCAATATTACTTTGATTTATTTCCTTCTTTAGGTGGAATTACCCACGATACTTTCCAAAAAGAACTTATGTGCTTTGACCCCGACACAGACAAATGGACTCAGAAAGCTCCAATGACGACAGTCAGAGGTCTGCACTGCATGTGTACTGTTGGAGACAAGCTCTATGTTATTGGTGGAAATCACTTTAGGGGAACAAGTGACTATGATGATGTTCTAAGCTGTGAATATTATTCACCTGCCCTCGACCAGTGGACTCCAATTGCTGCTATGTTACGTGGGCAGAGTGATGTTGGGGTTGCTGTCTTTGAAAATAAAATCTATGTTGTTGGAGGGTACTCTTGGAATAATCGTTGTATGGTGGAAATAGTCCAGAAATACGATCCAGAAAAGGACGAGTGGCACAAGGTCTTTGACCTCCCAGAATCCCTTGGTGGCATTCGAGCCTGCACTCTTACTGTTTTCCCACCAGAAGACAACACAGGGTCACCGTCAAGAGAGTCACCTCTTTCAGCACCTTAAAAAAATCCTTTGACTTGTGGTGTTGTGGTAATACCTTTGCACTGCATCATGGAGTGTCTCATTTTTCTTCAGTAGTATCTGCTAGGCATAGCCTACAGCAATTGGTACAGTTACTGAGGGGAAAAAAGACTTTGACATTACTTGTATGTTTGTTTGGCCTAGAAGGGTTGAGTGGTTAACAGAGAATAAGGAAAAAATTATACTCAACAGAGCCAAATGTTTAGCAAATGAGAAACAAGATACTGTCTATAAAATGTATGACTTAGGTACGTTTTTAATGTTGTGTCTTGGATGTGAGGTACCTTACAACTTACATTAGAAAGCCCAACAAATCAAATTGAAAGGGGTGTAGTGAACAGGTAGTTATGTTCACTAAACTTTATATTGGAAAGTCTTTCTTCCTTTCATCTCTGATTATAGATTTTAAAGGGAGGCAGCCTGCGCCAGTGCAAATGATGACAAAAGGTTGCCAGCAGGCCTGAGCTACCTCCCGCTTTTCACAGAGAATTTTTGACATATCTCTTTATCTGTTGGGCTGTGTGGGTGCTTTAAGAGCATATGGAGTTTCTTTGTCAGATGAGAGAAAACAAATAATAATTTAAAAAATATTAATATTATACAACAGAAGGACCCTGTGTAGACAGGGTTTTTTAATGCTATTGAGGGGTTTTTCCCTGACTCAGTTAAATGACACTTCAAACAGAAGATTTAAAATGTTTGGGTTTTTAAATTTTTGGCCTCCTCACCTGCCTAAATCAGTTTCCACTTGTAAGTGATCATAAACTATTAATAAATGGGAATTCAGTACACTTGTATGACCTGTTGTATGCCTGTACTGAATTATGTAGATAAGGGCTAGAAATGTTAATTCATCCCACTAAATTTGACCAAATTGTTTCTTTAAATCAAATTTAATCTACCTTCTTCTCCTTTGCTGTTGAGATAACTTACGTATTACATGTCCTCTGTGTAGCCTCAGTTAATAAGGTTATTTAGCACAAAGTGCAGCTTCAGCAGGAGAGCTGCTTTTTGCTCAGTGAACTCAGACTACCATGTTTTACCTTCTTTTGTTCAATAAAACTTTTAACTGCAATTATTCAGCCTAAGATACCTCATTAATGTTACTTGAGTTTTCTGTTTCTGCCTCACTGTTGCCAGGATACATATTGCATATAGCTGTGTGGGTAGATTAATTTGCTAGGAAACCAATGCACAAGTGGTCTCAGATGGGTACTTTGACCTACTTTCAAGGAACTATTTTGGCCATACTTGTCTATTGTAATTTTAAGAATGGAAAATGTGGAAATAAAGTCTGAAAATTGTGGATAGGGCAAGCGTATGTTTAAAGATTTAGCAATACAGATATACTGTACAATAATCTTTATTGGTTCCAACATAGTAATTTGCTTCTTAATATATTTTTAAAAGTTCTTGTAAATCAAATTAAATTAAAATGCAGGGCAAATAATTGCAAATCTTAGTCTTTTATTAGCTAAACCCAGAGGCCTCATTATTATTTTGGGCTTTCCATCGTAACAGTCACAAGCATTTGTATTAATTGCTACCATTTGCAGATACCTGGAGATGGGTGTCTGTTATTTAACTTATTTTATTATGGTATCTATTGCCAATTAAAATATAAATTGTAGTAGCATGCTCTCGGTATAAATGTTGTTTTCCACATTTTTACCACTATAACAATATTAGATTTGAAATCTGAATCTTCTAATAGCTATTGTTTGATTTTCTCTGATGGAATTCAAGCAGCCAAATATCTTTCACTCACTATTTAAAAATACTTTCAGTACAGGTTTCATATTTTAGCATTATTTCACTTAAAAGCAAACGGGTTCTTCCTAAAAATATTTCTCACTCTGAACTAGTTATGTTGTGTTACCACAGATGTTCCTGTCTGCGAATGAAAGAATGAAAGTTCTTGTGAGATATTTGACCTGTCCAAGATCAAGTGAGTTATAGATGCAAGCTATCTTGTTCCACTCATAGTGAGAGCAGTATTGTCTCCTCTTCCGTTTCCTAATCCAGGTGTTTAACATATGCTTTACCTGTTTTTAGCTTGAACGCCAACTCTAGTGAATTGTGTAGTAAATAAAAACAAAACAAAACCCAGAGGCCCGTATCCCATTGACTTTATCAACTGGAAAGGAAATTCTCCCCCTAGAAAGAGAAACAGCAGCTCATTTTGGATGATTCAAATATGTTTTTGGTTTCTGAATTCTTAGGGTCCACTTCTTGGAAGTGGATCCTGGCCTTCTTGCTTTCCTCTCTGAGGTGCTGATGATGGAAACACACTTTGGATGATATCTTCAAGAAGGTTAGAACAAGGAAATCTAACAGTTTCCCAGTCTGAGGGCAGCCAGGTAACTGGAACATGGCTACTCTTTCAGCTTTAAGGATTCCCTTTAAACACAAAATATTAGTTATAATACTAAAATGCAACGCGTTTGTTTTGAAATTTCTGCACCAATGCTGGATGTATATGGGATAATGGATTAGATTGGTCCTTAAATAAAATGCTTCTCCTTTTGATTTTTTTTTTCTTGTTGTTTTTATGGCTAAGGAATTCCACTACACAATGAAATAATTTCAGATCAGTTCATCAAGATTTAAAAGTAAATTTCAAAGTCTCAATGGAGTTAGCAAATTGTTTTTCTTTCGTGGTGCCCTGTTGAATAACTTGATGTGGACTGCAGCATCTTGCTTCACCCATAACCTGACAAAACCTCCAGCTGTGAATCTTGAATTATGGAAACTACTTCTAGAAGAAGATTAACCTTCTTCCACTTTTAGCAAAGTTGCTTTTATGAAGAGATTGTACAGTCTTATGACACTAAATGCTGACAGTTCACAGATGATGCTCAACTCCTTTATGTCAGTCGTTAATAGTAACATCTTACCATTGTCATAGTCTCAAATTGACAACAGTTCCTGAATGCAAAGTTGTAAGAGATGTTAAGTGGACAGCTGGAAGAGCCATGGCAATCTCCATTACTCAAAGCCTGAAGATGTCTGCCAACCTTTAAGGCAGTTGGAAATCTCAGGATCCATCAAATGTCCTGTCTTGATTCCCAATCAGCATTCCTGGCAGCTGATGCTTTTGCCCATTTACAGCTGGTCTGGAGACTCTCTGTCCTCTCAGATGCCACCTCTTTGACTTCTGAGCTTGACTATGGAAAGGCACTATTTTCAGGAAGGAGAACAGCCATTGCTAGGTGGTGCCAAACTGTCTCAGTAGATATCTGTGAGATGACCTTTCCAAGTAGCAGCATTCCTTCAGAATGATTTAACAATAAGCTGCAAGAGTGAAACTAATGACAGCAGGAGACAACTTTCATTGGTTGGCCCCCAAGAGTGGCCTTTTGCAGGAAATTAGTGGCCATGAATTTCCATGTGTTCACAGGACAAAGTATGAGACTCTTCTCTAGGTTTATAGCTTTCTCACAGTAATAATATAAAATTTCCTGTCTTATTTTGGATGGTAATGTGGAAGCTACATACTGTGGCATTAAATAATTGCAGCACTGTTAGGTTAGGCACTGTTCTCACATGTGATGAAAATCGCTTCCACAAAGTGTACGATGGAACTATGTGGTGGACCTATAGTCTTCTGTGAAGCAACATGATGACGACGTTGATGAGTGCAATATAAATGTCTCTGTCCAGGGTTGCCCATTGTAAATTTGGTTGAGATAATCCCATGGAGAATATCCAGCATAATTTACTTGCAAAAAAAGTGGTTTTGATCTTGGAGAACATCATCAAATGGATGGGTTCTGAATAAAAATATTGCTATGGTATTTTATGCTAAAAGACCAAGCAGAATGAGTAGTAGTTCTGATTTCAAAAACTTCAGTTGATTTTTCTCTTTGCTGTCCATAATTGTGAACAGTCTATTCATCATCAAGAGCTCTGCATAGCTGTCTGTTTTCCTTTATTTGTTGACAGTAACAGATGGTCCTATTGGTGCTTTTCTTTCAGTAGCGGAGGTCTAGAAGGACTACACCCTCCTCCACTGCTAAACAGGGATGACAACATTTGAAGCCTTTTTAATAACATGTCCTTTGGTATTCAGATCGTGATTCTTACACTTACTAAACTTGGTGGTTAGCAACTTCAGACAGCACTGATGACTTGTAGCACAGACTAGCAGTAGCAGACCATCTAGTTTCATATCCTGTATTAGACAGGATACGGCTTGTGTTAAATACTTGAAGACAGAAAAGTCGCCATATGTTAACTGAACGGTACGGTAACACTGATTATTAACAATGTGAAGGGAAATGTCTTCCTGAACGCCACTGGTGATAGCCTTATGCATATTTTATGAAGACACTTAGCCTTCGTAATCTTACTCTAACTAAAAAAGCAAGGAGTCCTGTGTTACTTTTACAAACTAACACACTTATTATTGCATGGCCTTTCAAGGGAGAAGATCCCACTTTGTCAGATGCTTTGAAGATGGAGAACTTAACAGAATGGGAGCAAAACAAATTCAGGGGAGTGCAAGTCGTAGGATCTGGTCAGACTGTTAACAGCAAATCAAAGCCGTTAGGATTCAATTAATTGCTGCAGTCAAGTGTTTGAATCCTAACACCTGCTTTACTTTGCCGTTTCATTCTGATGAGATGCTATGACACACTTCCCTGCCTTTATTTTGCTCCCTTTCTGTTAAGTTCCTCATTTTCAAGCATCTGATGAAGTGGGATTTTCTCCCACAAAAGCTCATGCAATAAATAAATTTGTTAGTCTTTAAAAGAGCCACCAGACTCCTAGTTTGTTTGGCTGGACTAGACTAACACAGCTATTCCTTGGAACTTACTCCAACTAGTATCTTTGAAATGTTACTTCTGATTGTCTTTTTTTTTTTTTTTTAAACGAATCAGTGTGTATCAGTAATGTTTTGCAGCAGCAATAAATCAGTGGGTTGTTTACTACATTCTGTTAGATTTTATATTTGTGTTTTCAAGTGTAATACTTCTTACTCTTATGGGAAAGAATTGCTTAACTTGTATATTAATTTTTCTTGCCAAACTGAATAGTTCTCTCTTTAAAAGTGTTCATTGTCCGAAAGCCATTAAGAATTATATTTGTTGCTTTAGATAAATTGTTTTTCTGTACTGTTTTTATAGTTTATAAAGTTCTTTTTGAAGACACATGCTCACTAATTGTTTTGTTGTAGCTCCTCCTTCCCATCGTATTACTAAATAAGCATCTGTTGTTCCACTGATGTCTATTCTTTGTTCTAGTTTAATGACTGGTTTTGTCTGATAGAAACTTCAGAAAGTTAATACAGCTAATCATAGCACCATTTTCATGCACTTGGAAGTCAACTATATAAAATAAGTCATCTTGATTCAGTATTACTGAGTGTTTCTTGAAAACAAATATTAGGTTATCTTATTGCTGGAAAAATACTGAGTCTTATACTCCACTAACTAGCATCTTGAGTAGTCAGTCATGCCTGTAGAAAGTGAATGTAGTGTCCTACTCTCTTTACAAAGGTGTAGCATCTGTGGAAGAACCAGGCTCTGTGTTTTCAAAGCACTTTATGTCTAGTAGATTCTTTTTTACCTAAGCACCATGTAAGCTATCATAGATTCCTCTTGCTTATTTTAACTGGATTTACAGGAGAATGATAGTTCTTAAAGTGTAGCCATTGTCAGCGAAAGTTTATCTAAAAGTAAAACCTTTTTACGCCTAAGGAGAAAATCTGAGGAATATATAAGTCTCTTTGCTTGGTGACAAAAATCAATTTTATTTCTTAGTCATGTCAGTACTGCAGAATTAGAATAGCTATGGAGAAGTGACCTTGGTCTAGATATCAGACCTTCTCTGCTTGGCTGCTGCTGACTTACCATGTGACTTTTTGGCAATCAGCATCCCCCGTACGTCTACCCTGTTGTAACCTGAGGATGATGTTAGCCATCTCACAGGATTCTTGTGAGGCCTAATGATTGTAAACTGTCTTGAGTCCTCCAGTGAAGAGCACTCAGTAAGTAAAAGGTTAGTTACGAGAGTGATGGTTTGGTTTATTTCATCCATCAGCAGGCTTAAGTGAACTACCTACCTTATTTTGCAGCCTCCTCCCTTTGTCTTCCACTGCAGTCACTGTTTCTGGTATACTACAGTGGCCTCCGGTCTCCATTTTCAGTAAGATGTGTTGCCTAGTTTCCTCCATTTTTTAGCTGGTATCTGTTAGATAACATCTTCGAAGCGTCTGACAAAGTGGGCTTTTCTCCCATGAAAGCTCATGCAAAAAATGAATCTGTTAGTCTTAAAGTGCCACACGACTCCTTGGTTTTTTTGCTGGACTAGACTAACATGGCTATCCCTTTGGAAATTGACAAGACACAAGTGCCTTTCTGAAGTGTTTAGATAACTAAGCTGTTTGCCTGTGTTCAGGGGATGCTAAAAGTTCATATAGCCTGGGAAAAGTACCAGTATAGGATATAGCTACACTTTTTCTGGAGGCATGCCTCCCATCCTGGGGAGATAGACACAGGCCGGCTGTGCTTGAGCTCGTGCGCTAAAACTGTAGCCCTGGCTAGTGACACGGGCTAGCTGCCCAATTATGAACCCTGGCAGGCTTATTGTACTTTGGTGCCTAACTCAGGATGCAAAGTCAACCCTGCTGTTTTTAGCATGCTAACCGAAGCAGAGCTAGGGTTTGCCTGTATCCCATCTGTGAGCTTGCTAGCAACCTGTAGTGTCGATGTCGATGTGGAATGGAGATTGCCCTTTTATTAGAAGTATGACTGATCTTGGTGGCTATGGTTCTTGAGTTGGGGGTCATATTGAATCTGTTGCTGCCTTTTGTTTTTCAGATCATGAAATGGGTAATGCCTTTTTTCCCATCTGTGTTTGGATTAGAAGCTGCAACTAGTTGTTTTTGATCCACATGTTGCCAGAGGGTTCATATGTTTATAGACTCTAAAGACAGCTCTCTGTCATGTGTTCATTAGCTTTCTGCATGGTGAGGGTTCCATTGGCTGAGCCTTCTGAAGCACTGAATTCGGGCTGTGGAGCCAATATCTTAAGTGATAGTGTCCTTGCTGGATGTGTGTTGTAGACTCAAGCAATGCTCCAGTCACTCCAAATGCATTCTTCTTCTGTCAATAGATAGATGATGAAGCCATCATGGTCAAGATGTTCACAAGCAGGTTGTGATTTTCAGTGCCCAGCTTGAGATACCTTAAAGGAGTCCGACTTTTTAGAAGGAGGTGTTCACTTGCTTTTGGTATCAATTAAGCCACTTTAAGATTGGGCACTCAAAATCACTAGTTACTTCTGAAAAATCTTGACCAGTGAGTGCATAGTGGGAAGGATGCCTCCTTGAAATGATGTTAGCTCAACTGTCATGTGGGCAATAACCAAGAAGGTTTGATACTGAGTTTGAAGGATGTTTAGCTCACTTAGCGTCATTAGATCAATTCACATTTTAAAGTGGATAGAAAAGTTATGACAAAATCGTGGTGTGAAAACTTGCTTCAAAATGAAGCTAACACAATTTTCTCTGCCTTTGTCAATCTACTAATAGGGCTGTGTTACTGCAGTAATTTATTTATCCCCACAGCATGGGGGGAAAGGAAGCAGTAGGATCCCTATCTGACAGAGAGCCAAGTCACTTGGGCCACAGCTACACTGATGGTAGCACAGTCGTTGTTGTTAGACCTATCTGCCAGGTAACACACTAAATTGATTCAGAAATTGACTTAGAAAAACCACCCCCCTTAAGTGGCACCCTGCAGTGAAGATGCTGCATTGGAGGGGAGATAGGAAATTGGCAGGAGTTACACAGCCTACGTTGGCAGCTGCTGCTGAATTTTCTCGGCAGGATAGACTAGGCCCCGGTTTGCATTTCTTAAGGTCACCCATGAATTCTGTGGCAGGGCAGAGTATTGAACCCTTGTCTCCCAAGTTACGTTGGCAACCTTACTACGGTACTATACTTCTTCCTTTATAGGAGACTGGTAAGTTGTAGTCTGCAGTCTGGTTAATAAGTAACTCAAATAACTGAACGACTGTAATGCAAGTCTAGTCCTCTTACGCTTTCAATATATTATGTAATACAAATCTCTCTTAATAATTTTATTTTGAAAATGACATAAGTCGTGGACCCAGAACTTCATTTGCCTCTTCCCTCTATGTCATAACAACTTTTTGGTGTGGGAGAGAAGACTGTGTGTTGTACTCTATGTGATGTCACACAGCACTGAAAAGCTGAATCAAAGTGGAAATAAATGGATTTTTGCATTGTACACCCCTGCCCGCTGCAGCAAAAGTTCACACCCCTGCCCACTGCAGCAAAAGTTTACCTTTCAAATGTACAGCAGACTTGGAAACATCAAAGCAGCAAGAGACACAAAGATCACCCCTCTTCACCTGTCTCTTCCGTCACACAAATGTAGTATTTCTAGGCCTGTGTATTTTTGCAGCTGCATCTCCAGAGGCATTCAGGGCAGCTGCAGGAAGCTCATTCAACCATTACTGCAGTCTGATGCTTCACAATTGTCACATCTTGTGGTTTTCAATGATTATTGAAATACTACATTTCATGTCTTTGGGTTTTGAAGTGAAATATTAATCTTGTCTTCTGCCATTTGAATTTCTAGGCATGAGAGGCATGCCAACAATTGACTGTGGCAGTGGGAGCTATATGAATATCTAAGATTTGTAGTGCTGATACAGTTCTTGGCTCAGGTTTGGAATCCATTGTAGAAGGCGAGACCTTTGCAATTGCCATTCAAACACCACAGGAAGTTGTGTCCCTCTGCTGCCAAATGATCTTGGACGGGAGGAATCAAAGCATCGTTTCTCATCTGTTTGCTCTCTTCTGGAATAGCATTGCTTCTCTCTGCATGAAAGCTTAAAACATTTGAGGAAAACAAGTCTCTTCCAATGCTTGCTCGAGTCCATTCCAATGTAGGGTTGGGCTCAGGATGAGCAGTGCCAGTGGAAGGTTTTTGCCTCAGAGGTATCCATCAGGTTGGCTCTAGTACCTCTTGGAGTGATGCTCCCACAGCCAGTATAAATGGCTTCCATACTGAGGAGGACAGAGATGCCAGGACTGAGTTCCTTCTCGTGGATGCAGCACCTCATCTTCCGTCAGAGCTGATCCATGCTGACTCTACACCTCGTACTTGGCTTCAGTAGCAAGAGCCCCAGCATTTCTTGAGAAATGCAGCGCTGTTTTGCTTCTCTGGCACCAAACAAGGACTCTTCTTCTGCTTCCTGGGACTCCCAGCACTGATGGTTGTGCCTGGTGCTGAAGAGGACCACTCCTGTGTGGCGTTCTCAGCACCATTGCTGAGGAAGAAGCAGAAGAAGAGTAACTATGACCAGTCCCCAACCCCAAGGTCAATGACACTGGCAAAGGGCTGGGCCACTCACAGATGTAAGTGGTACACATGGTACCATTGACTCTAGGCCCAGGAAGGCCATCGTTGAGTCCAGCACCTATGGAATCTCCACCTAGACAGAGCTATTGGAGCATACTTTCTCTGGCAACAGGGATTTGAGACGCTGATGGAGTTGTAATTCCTGGTTCTGCCAACCCTCCAGCATTCAGGAGCTGTCAGCAGCAGCACCCGAGAGCCCAGGTGCTGTTGAAAGAGACACCTTTTACGATGGCCCAACAGCAGCATCCTCTTGCTCAGCACTGCTTGCAAGCACTGGTCAGCGCTGCTCCACTCTGAAAAGAAGCAACTCCTTGGCATCTGACCAGAGGTGGAGCCAGATGCCTCCTCCATGAGGAGGCACTGCTCCAACCAACACTACTCCATGGCTAACACGAGCTGGGGCATTCCACCAGCAGCCAGCTACCAGTGCAGTGGCAGATGCCATTTCAGTGGCTGTTTTGGAACCCATGAGCTTTCCTGCTTCTTCAGGGGGTCACAGTCGTCAAAGTCCTACTCCGTTGCATTGGAATCAAGAGCTCCTCTATATCACTCCCCAGTAACAGGGACCAGGTCCAGGTACCAAATTTCAAGACCAAGCATTGAGAGACTTACCCAGCACCAAGGATGAGGAACAGTGCCCCTTGCTTATGCAGGCCGCCTCCTCTTCCTCTCCCAATGAGGTGGTAATGGGGACAACTATAGCATCCTCCGAAGAAGCTTATAGGGCACAACAGGAGCTCCTCAGCAAGACAGTTCACAACCTGGAGATCCCATATCTCAAGAGGCTTTGTCCTTGAATGAGGCCAAACCCCATCAAAACCTTGTGACATACTTCTGCATCCCTGCCACCAACAGTCAAGAGGGTGGAGAAGAAAAGTTGGAATGTGAATTTCTGCACATCTGTCCTCTCACCGGTTCGATGGTGGTTTCAGCAGCCAAAGATTGGGAGTGGCAAGGTCCACAAAGTGCCAGTTCCCAAGGCCAAAGATGCCAAAAAACTAGGTCATTTTGGCAGTAAGACCTACTCACCGGATGGCCTCCAGCTCAGGATCATGACCTGGCAAGGATCATGACTTATCATTTTCCAGCCATTGGAGTAGTCTATCTGTGCAGACATCATGAAAATCAGCTTCCAGAAGTCGACATCTTCCTTGCTGGATATTAGGCATACACTTCTACATAGATCTGTTAGCCTTAAAGTGCCACATGACTCCTTGGTTTTTTGTTTTTTTTGCTGGACTAGACTAACACGGGTATCCCAAAAATACATCTTTTTGAACAACTCAACTTTTTGTAGTCATTACAGGCAGGATGAATGGACCGACAGTCTCGGCCCAGAGGATTTCATCATGAATCTCTTCCCGTATACGCACATGCTACAACCTAGCAAACGTCTCTGCTCCTCTGGCCCTGACAGCTCATTCTGTGAAGACTCAAGCACCGTCAACGACACTTGTAGCTCATTTTCCAATCCAGGACATCTATAGAGCAGCAGTGTGGTCACGACAGCATCCTCCTACACCATCACCCAGCAGGTTAGAGAAAATACAGGTTTCAGCCGTGTGACATTACAATCAGCGTGCCAATGAAATTTGAAACCTCCACCTGCCCAACAGCTTGGGATTCACCTGCTGTGGAATGGAAATGAGCAAGCACGTGAAGATGGAGAAACCAGTTCCTGACCTTCCATAACTGCTGCTGTTCGAGATGCATTGCTCATATCTATTCCACAACATTTTCCCCCTGCCCCTCTGTTGGAGTTAGCCAGCAAGAAGGAGCTGAGCTGGCAGTGAACTGGAAGGGTCCTTTATACCATCACTATGAGTATACGACTCCAGGGGGTACTGGCGCATGGGCAGATACCAAGAAGAGAGAACTTTCCACCAGTTGTGCTCTGGGCAAGCACACACCTACATTGCAATGGACATGAGCAACATATCTCGAAAAGCAAGTTATGGAAAGTTACTAACCCTTTTGTTGAGCAGTTTTTGCACACTCTAATCCAGATCTGTACCTCCTTACCAGATTTAGGGCTGCAGTAATGTTTCACTTATTAAAGCATTACTCAAACTTGCTGAACATAGCGGAGCTTTTAAAGCCACCATCATTTAAAGGCAATCCCATTTCTGGTGGCTCATTCTCTGTATCTAGTTGTTCCGACATGGCCTGTGCTGTCCTTTGCCTCCTCTGCACACAGATATTGTCAAGCACTTTCTTGCAGTCTTTTATTTTGTTCTCTGTTACGTAAAATTCTTTCCTAGAAATGTGAAAACAATTTTCCTTCCCTTATTGCTTTTATACATTGAAACAGAACCTGATCTCCTGATTTTCTTCCCAGGGTCCATGGTTGGCTTATTTGGTGCACACAGCACATCTTTCCTATAGTTGGGAACCTCTTTCATGCTGCTATTGACAATGATCAGTCAATGCAAGTGATGTAACCTCTGCTGTTTTGGCTTAATCTCCTGGTCTGCATTGCAGAGCAAACAGTTGCAAATTCCTTCACAGGTGGTGTCAACTGCAGAGGTCATGGGTCTTGTTTAGTTTCTTAACAACAACAGTACCTTTAAGTAAAATGGTTTGGGGATCTGGAAGACAGTCATCCCCAAACAGTGTGGAGGATTTGGGGATCTCAGTATCTTGACTTTGTCCCATTTCAATATTTGAATACTGAATTTGGATGCTTATGGAAAACAGTATTCATACCTTTTCAGTTATTGTATGAAAGATACCCATTTTAAAATTTAACGAATCACTGACTAAATCACTAGATATTGAAGTATACTTAGTGCCTGCTGATGAGGGCTTCTAGATTCATTAGGCCTGTTTGGGGAAAGTAGTCACTAAACCATTACTAACACTTACCCAGCAAGTGTCACGAAAGATACGAGAAGTTCAAGCCCTCCTGTTATTGAAAAGTCTGCTCTGGGGATGGGAGAGATTAGCTTAACCTTGATGGGAAATCAAAGGGACACCCTTGTAGCAACTGAATAGTCAGCATCTTGATTTGCAGGATTACTGAAGCCGCAGAAAGAGCTGGGGGAGTCCATCTCCTGTAGCAATGCTGGTCTTGGGTGAAGGATATTCATAAATAAAATCTGATCATTGTTGTCAATAACAACACATCAGCAAATCTCTCAGTGCTGCTGACACAGAGGTAATAGGGAAAAAAAACAAAACCAAACAAACAGATGACTTCTAGGTCAATATGCAGCAAGAATCTTTTCCGAAGTGTCTCCCAAGTGCTTGCAGGCAGAAGCAATACCTATTTTTCCAATTCGGTGTTTCATGTAATTTTTGTTCAAAAACAGTTTAACAAGTTACTATAAGTCAAAGCCATGTGCTTCCTTGTAGTTATTGCTACTGAGAACTACAGTTAAGAATGTATATATTGGGTGCTGCTGGAGGTGATTTGCTTTCCATAGTCTTGTCACCACCATCATTTTTTCTGGGGAAGTTCTACTCTTGGAACATGTTGTAGTTAGTGTAACCAGCAGAGACAGTGCTGCTAGCTGGCAGCAGTATGTTTAGCATTCATTTTTAGCATTGCCTCCATTGGCTTTCTGAACAAGCCCTGGTGGTTCCTTTCTCACCACAGGCATGAGGACAGGTTTCAATGCAGCCTATATCAGTGTACAGATTTTGTCAGCGGTTCTGCTGGTTGGTGCAATTCTGTGATTTTTCCATGGCTGTTAAATGTATTTTGTTTAATAACCCCAAAGGTCTCCATTTGGCTTGTAGTAACATATGCTGAGAGGGCAAATGCCAACATCTGTGAATTCCTCCAAGAGCTATGATTTCTTGCTGCATGTTCTGAAAGAACATTTACCAATGAGGCTGGAAAACTGAAATTCCATCTCCGTACACATGCCTCTGGGGCGACCTTCCTTTATCAGTGAAAAGAACATCCTAAAGCCAATGACAGAGTCATGTAACTTCCTATTCTCCAGCTGAGACTGTGGCTGATAGCATCTGGGAGCTGAAGGTCAACACAGGAAACATTGTGCATTTAACCAAAGGGCCAGATGAGGTTGTTTACATTTTCTCCTTTGGGTAACTCAATTCTAAACTAGTGGAGTGAAGAAGGACCATAGACTCTACACAGAGAAAAGAGCTATTCCTACAATCAGTCAAATAAGTCAAAATTGAACAAGTTTATTACATCTACCTGATCTTTCATAGAAATAATTTGACTCCTTCCTGAGACAGAGCAAGCCAAATTTGGGCCATGAGCATTCTTTATATAAAAATCAGAAAAGGAGCTGTCCTGAATGGGAGACGAATGCTGAATTTTGACATGTTCCTATCATTGCGTTTGGGTTATTCTTCACCATTTGCTATTAACTCCTATGTCCCTAAACATCTTGCTCAAGTAGTTTGTATGATTTACTGCAGACACTTCTCTCTGACTTTCATTTTTGTAATTAGTTCCAAATTAAGACCAGTTGTTGATCTTTCCTGAGGACTGTATTTCACAAAAGGATGTTCAGTCAGTACATGGTTACCCCATGTTCAATGAGACAACAGAAAACCCAGTATTAAATTCATTTCTTAAGGAGTTCACTTTTCCTATGTTTGCTGGCTCTTTGGAGTCTAACTTTGACAGAACTTCGGTGCAGCTGTGTAATGGCTCAGTGATGACCTGCGTCAGCTGAGACAGGTTTCTACTTCATTAACACATGCAACACGCCAGTCAGGTGGCAGACGAAATGGCAGCTTTAAAGGACTATAGACAGCCTATTCCCTGTTCTCTGAGCACATCTGCCATACTGAAATCATCAGCTTTACAGAGCACAGTACAAATTAGGGATGGACACATCAACACCACCCTATACTGAAAACCTGCTAGTCAGGATACTTACCTACATCCCTCGAGCTTCCATCCAAAACACACCACACGATCCACTGGCTTGCAGCCAAGCTCTAAGGTATAACCACATTTGCTCTGATCCCTCAGACAGAGACAGATATCTTGAGGATCTCTATCAAGCATTCTTAAAACTACAGTACCCACCAGGCAAAGTAAGAAAACAAATTGACAGAGCCACATGGTTACCCCAAAGTCAACTACCACAGGAGAGGCCCAAAAAAGAAACAACAAGCAGTTGTGTGGCACTTTAAGACTAACAGATTTATTTTTTGCATGAGCTTTCGTGGGAGAAGATCCCACTTCCTCAGATGCTTCGAAGATGGGTGAACTTACAGAAAGGAATGAAACTAAATGCAAGGGGGTGTAAAACATAGGATCAGGTCATAAAGTAACAGCAAATCAGAGCAGTTTACAGGCTTAAAGAATGGGAAGCCTGAAGTCAAATTACCCTTTGTAATGTGAAAAGAACCCATAATCTCCTAATGCTTGATGATCCCTCTCTCTCTCAAGCATTAGGAGACAGACCACTCCTTGCCTATAGGCAGCCCCCTAATCTTAAACAGATACTCACCAGCAACTACAGATCTAACAACAAGAACATTGAAGCAGGCACACACCCTTGCAAAAAACCACGCTGCCAAGTCTGCCCACATATCTACACAACAGACACCATCATAGGTCCTAATCAAGCCTGCTACTCCATCAAAGGCTCATTTACCTGCTCGTCTACCAATGTGATCTATGCCATCATGTGCCAGAAATGCCCCAACACCTTATACATTGGACAAACAGGACAACCCTTGCATAGAAGAATATACTAACACAAAACTGACATCAGAAATCACAAAACAGAAAAGCCAGTTGCTGAGCACTTCCATCTTTCTAATCACTCTAAAAATGATTTGTTAATGACAGTACTCAGGGATGTCTGTGGGACATCAAGACTTCAATGAGAAACAGCTGAATTGGAATTAATATGCAAATTAGATTGTGTGAAAGCAGGATTAAATTGAGACTCTGGCATCTTTTCCCATCACAACAGATAATTTGACTTCAGCCTTCCCATGGTTTGAACCTGAAAACTGCTCTGATTTGCTGTTACTGTATGACCTGATCCCATGCCTTACATTCCCTTGCATTTATTTTCATTCCATTTTGTCAGATGCTTTGAAGATGGGGGAACTTACAAGGTGGGATTTTCTCCCACGGAAGGTCATATGATAAATAAATCTGTTAGTTTTTAAGTGCCACAGGACTCCTTGGGTGTGTGTTTGTTTTTTTTTTTTTGCTGGACTAGACTGACACGGCTGCCCCTTTGGAACTTTACAGAGCTGGTCCTCATCAGATACCTTTTCTCACAACTTGCTAAACACAGCCAGAGAGCATCCACACTTAAGGAAAATGCCAATGAAGAGCTTTGATGTTGGTGCAGCTGTGTTGGTCTCAGGATATTAGAGAGACAAGGCGGGTGAAGTAATGGGTTTTATTTGTGTTGGTGAGAGAGACAAGGTTTCAACTTTACACAGACTATTCTTCAGCCCAGAAGAGCTCTGTGTAGCTTGAAAGCTTGTCTTTCTCACCAACAGAAGTTGGTGTTAACTAGTTGTTCTTCAAGTTCTTTTGTGGCCTGCTTGCTTATAATTTTACACTTGACTTGGCAGTTTGTGCCCCTTTCTATTATCATTGCAAGGGCATGATTTGCAATGGTTAAAGGATGCTTTTTCACATCTACCTACCCCTTTTCCTGTGTTTAGCTATGGTGGTGTTTTTTGTCCTATTGCTGCTCTTTTTCATTTGTGGTGAACATTTAATTTGAGCTTCTCTTGTGCTGTTTTTTAAAGTTCCCATGAAATTTGCAGTCATTTCACTCTTGTGACTGTTCCTTTTAATTTGTTGAACTAGCTTCCTTGTTCTTTTTGTGTAGTTCCCTTTTCGGAAGTTAAATGGTACTATGGCGGGCTTCTGTGGTATTTCTCCGCCCCCCCCCCCCCCGGATATTCAGTTGTTGTCACTATTAAGTAGCAATTCAGCAATATTCACCTCTTGGACTGGATCTTGTGCTTCATGGAAGACTAAACCAGTTACTCCCTTTGGTCTTGTGGGTTCCTGGACTCCAAAAAGCAGTTGTCATGATGTCTAGAAACTCCCTCTCTCTCTGCTGTCCTGAGGTGACAGGTACTCAGTCAATATGGGGATAGTTAAAATCCCCTGTGAGTACTGAGTTTTCCTCTCTAGTCTCACGGTCACCATCACCATCCTGGTCTGATGGTTTGTAGCATAACCTACGGCCAGTTGTGGTAATCATAGTGCATGGTTCCCAAAGCCCCCAGTCGAGATCAGGATCTGTTGCAGTAGGGGCTGTACAAATACACATGGAGGTGGGATTCCTGTCCTGGAGAGCGTGATAGGTAAAAGGAAAGACCCGGTATCTTTTTGCTTTCCTGTGTGCTGGGGTGGGGTGGGGGAGGCAGAGCAAGGCCCGTTCTCAGCTGGTATATCCTGTTGGCATTTGGTAGCGGTCTGGCGTATTGTGAAGGGTCTTTTGCCTTCTCTCCTCATTCGTGCTGGTGTGCAAGAGGGGCTGGTGTTTGCCTTCCTCATTCATGGTGCAGTCAGCTCAAATGCAGTGAAAGTATTCTGAGAGCCTCCTACACAATAGCGCTTTAAAAGAAATGGTGTGAAAATCTAGAATGTCCTGAGCACTCCTGAGATAAGTCTATTATCATTAACTATGGTGCAATAGCACCAAACTGCCACAGCCAGCGTGGGCCCAGTAAAGCAAGGAGCTGTACAACTGTCCTGAGGAGTTACTGACCATCTCATCTCTTCCGTCCTGTCATTACATTTCGGAGCTGCTCCTCTGACTGCAAAGCTGCCAGTGGATTTAGACATCCAGCTCAGCAGTTGTTCTCCCCTTCTGGCTCCGGAGTGTGGAGAAGGTAAATGTCAGTGCAACCCGCTGATAAATCGCTTCCTCCTAGGACAGAGCCTTAAATATAAGAAGGGAATATAGGTCTCTGAGAGTGCAATTGTGGTTCATTACAGAACACAGCAAGAGCAGATGTTGTCATACACACAGCAACTGAGGCTGCTGTGTGATTAGCAAAACAGCCACAGCGGGGCTGGTTGTGCCTGTTGCTGGGCAGCATTCGTGGGTTGTTGGCTGTTACTATTTAAACCCGTCCATTCACTTGTGAAGAAGTCTAGGTTGCAGCTAGTTGATTTACGTTGGCCTATGCTTTCATTCCACTAATACTGAAATCTGTTCCCTTGCCATTAAAACCATATTCTGGCATATTCACTGGCACAGCCCTGCAAATCTGCAGATGTCTGTGCACCGTTCCTTGCCGATGCAGATTGGATGTGGATATACATATTTGTATCCACACTGAGCTCTGTTCATGTGATCTCTGGCTGGTGCTGTGCAAGGCACTTGACTGTAGTATTGAGTCACTGCAAGGGTTTATATTATTTGTGTAGGGAGGTGAGTACAAGGTTGGCTCTAGATTGAATGATGCCCCAGGGGAGGACCATCTTTGGCATGCCCTCTCCACTTATTAAACTTTTGACTACCTAATTTTTTTTATTACATTTGTACCCTTTTCATAATGCCAAGGCACAATTTGCATGTGTGATTTATGCCTATCCTGTAAGATGATAAATTTGCATGCTAGGATCTGTAAATCTGCGTTTATTCATGCACATTTAAAGAGTTTATTTCCTTCAAGCTTATAGAAACTTTTAAATGTTAAGATTAACTGAAATGGACTAACATCTAGAAATGGACCCGGGCACCAACATTGGGCGGACAATTATTAAATAGCGTTACAGTAGGTGACAGCCGTGGAATGGTAACCCTAGTGTGTTGGTTCGAAAGGTCACTTTTCTTGCCTTTGCCTTCTGAAGCACGGTGTCGGAGAAGTCCAAAGACTGGGCAATGACATTTTCAAGCAATAAAGCAGCAAGTGATGTTGGTCATTCATCGGCTCACCACTCACACCTGTGATCAGCAGAGTGAGTAGAATCCTCCAAGCTCTCCATACATTAGGAGAAGTGTCCTTCAACTCTGTGTAATGAATGAATTGGAGGATTTGGAGTGGAGAGAGCTGCTGATGTGGCATAATGTGATGGATGTTACCCACTTGGACCCTGAGATCTTTATCATTGAAGTTCAAATGCTCCCTGTGAGTCAGGATCTCACGCATCAATGTGTGATGGGCAATTTTTCTCACTGCTGTTTCTGCCATCAGGGGAGGCTGATTCTCTATTGTTTCTCTGGTTTTCATGTGAGTCACGTTTTTCTTTCTCATCACTCCTCTTTACGCTGCCAGGAAAAGTGGATGAGTCCCATCACTTGCCTCACGTTTCCATTTCTTATCTTCAGTAGATCTGCTAATTCCTTAGTAATAGGATTTCCATCATTACACTTCCCTCCTCAATTTCTTCTGCACTGGGACGATTGCTATAGCCTAAAGTCAGGTGTACATTGTTCTGTTTCAGATATTTTCCCATCAAATTAGCCCCTTGCTGCAAACTAGACTGCAGCTGAGGCTTTTGCTTCCTTTTGCGAGCTCCTGAAGGTTTCTTTGGGGGCTTCTTTTATTTTCTATGAGGGAAAATAGATGGTATTAGGAGAGTGAAAGTCTATAAACCGCACTTAGAAAGCCATCAAACGTGTTAAGCATGGCCAACAAAGTAACAGGAATTCTTTTATATTTTTGCTTAGATAGGGGTTCAATAGGTCTCTGGCATCTCATTAAAAATGTCCTTTATTCCTCACTACCTACACTCTTAAAAGACAAGCACACTTTCCCAATTGCACCATAAAACGAGGTTTACAATATTGCAACTGGGCTCTCATGTCACTTCAGTTTGTTCTTGTACTCACTGACTGACTGGTGATGCCGCACCCCTGCATAGCCACAAGGGCCTGGCTGAAAACATTTGAGGAGGTTCGAGGAAAACATACTTTTCTCTGGAAGGCTCCATGAGATTCTGCAAAGGGCAGAATATTCTAGAGGTTAGTGAAAACAAAAATAGCCCCCTGAGCTTGGTGACCTAGCTGCTCACCAGCGTGGCCTGTCCCCAAATCCAGCTCTGAGTGAGGACCCTGCAACCGCGTGCTCACCACTTTTGGAAACAAGGCTTGAACTGACATGCATCTGACGAAGTGGGTTTGTAGCCCGCGAAAGCTTATGCTCGAAGAAATCTGTTAGTCTATAAGGTGCCACAGGACTCTTGCTGCTTTTCCTATACACAGACTAACGTGGCTACCCCTCTGGAAAAGGTTTGAACTATCATTCCAGGAGTGACTGAATGAAATGCTGTAGCCGCTCTTGCACAGAGTTCAGACTAATGGATTGGCCCACTTCCAGCCCACAGCTCGATGAATCTTCATCTCAGGGAAGGGTGGCAGGCTGGGTGCATATCATCTTAGTATCAGGGCTTGTCTAAGTTTTTTGTTCCCTTGCAGGTTTATGCTTTCCAGACTGGTGACGGAATAATACTGCCTTGAAGGCAGGATATATAGGTCTTCTGGCAGAATCATGCATCTTAAAGAGCTGGCGACATTTCAGCCCACTGAACTCTCAGCCACGAGACACTTTACTCTGCCCGTTTATGCCTCAGCCAGGATGCTGTACGTGTCCCTTGCGCATAATGTGCCCTGTCATGTCTCCTTTCCGGAAGGGGGTCCTTCCTCTCCACTAACCCCCATGAGCCCAGCGCAGAGACTTCACCCTGAATTGGGGCTCTTCCCTGGGTGCTCTCACGCCTGCCAACCTTTCTTGTCACTAGCACACCTGCGGCGCAGTCAGTAACCGAGAGCAGAGTGACTGCTGGGCCCAGCACAGAGGGGTTGGGGATACTCCTTGCCTCACCCTCACCCTCTGAAGAGCCAAGACAGAGTGACTGATGCTCACTCCTCATCTTCCAGGTGCTTTGCTGCAGTGTCTCCCCATCCGCTGCTGAGGTGGAGCAGTTCCAAGGGTGCTGGGCGTGTACGGACTTGGGGACTGAGCGACAAGGCAGCAGTTCTGCAGAAAGGGAGCTGGGGTGACCATGGCCAAGAAGCCGGACATGTATCAACAGTGAGCCCTTAGCGCCAAGACAGCTGTTGGCATGTTGGGCTGCATATGTAAGAGCATTGCCAGCAGATCGAGGAGAACGAACATTCAGCACTGATGAGGCCACAGTGGGAGTCTTTTAACCAGTTTGGGGCCCCCTCTTACACAAATGATGTGGACATACAGGAGAGTCCAGTGGAAGGCAATGAAAATGATTACGGGGCTGGAGCACATGATGCATGAGGAGAGGCTGAGGGAACTCAGCTTGTTTAGTTTGCAGAAGAGAAGAGTGAGGGGGGAAATTTATAGCCGCCTTGAACTACCTGAAGGGGGTTCAAAGGAGGACGGTGGTAGGCTCTTCTCAGTGGCCATAGATGGCAGAACTAGGAGCAAAGATCTCTGATTGCAGTGGGGGAGGTCTAGGTTGGATATTAGGAAACCTCTTTTCACTGAGGGGTGGTGGTAAAGCATTGGAGTGGGTTACCTAAGGATGTGGTGGAATCTCCATCCTTCACGGTTTTAAGTGGTGGCTTGACAAAGTCCTGACTGGAGTGATTTATTTGTGGTTGGTCCTGCTTTGAGGAGGGGGTTGGACAAGATGACCTCCTGAGGTCCCCTTCCACCCTAAGTTTCTATGAATCTAAGCCGTTGCCTGCCCAAGCTCTGTCAGCGGCATGCACTGTATGACATGGGAATGGCCAACCTCATGGTAGAACTACAGGCCTGCAACCATGCTTCATGTTACAGTGGACATTGTTGAGAGAAAAGCTCGTTCTCTGCTCTGGTCAATGATGGAGCCAGACAACAGGAGGAAGAATCACAAGTTTATTGACACTCAGAGCTACTGAGTGTGGCCGGCCCTGAAGGACTGGTGCTAAAAGGGTTTTATACCCAGGTACAACAACTTAATTCAAGGAAATCTAAAAATGGTTAATATATTCAAGGTAAACAAGATCAATACATTTATTAGTACCATATAGGGATAGGTTTCATACATATTCATATAAGATAGGAGAATTAGTAAAGGAGGTCAGGCTGGCTCCTCAGAGCCTGGGAATATAATAAACAGGAGAAACTGTTGATTAATAAGTGACCTCGAGACTGGTGCAGTTTCCCCTATCTCCTGCTTACAGACTGTTCAAGGATGAGAGGGGCCCTGTACTTCTGTTAGTCAGGCTAGAGGTTGAAATAATATTAAGGGAACAGTGCTAAGATGGAGTCACTTATGCTCACAAGTTTGTGGTCTCATACAAATCTCATAACAACATGTACATGGTGGTTTCCATAATGATTTCTTGCTGTGTCTATGCATTTTTCCCAAATTCTGCTGTTTTCACTAGCAAGAGATGTGAATAATCAAGGAAAAGGTCACACACCGTGTGCTTATGTATTCATCTTAGCCACGGAGCTCAGCAGGGTTATGCTTCAGCACGTGTCCCAGGCCTGGTTGGAGCTGGGCTTCTGCCCTTACAGAGCAGTTACAGCAAAGCTTCACTGACGTACAGCTGGCTAAATTTTGATGATCTAAATGATTTATCTGTGCTATCCTGGCTCCTAGAGCCTGAGTTGTGGGGTGGAGGCTGCTTTATAGCCAGCAATTATCTATAGACAGAAACCGGCTGTTGGCAAGGTGGAGTGGGGCATACTGTAACTAAACCAAATCCCATCTCCCTGCAAATATCTGACCAGAACAGGTGTGAAGGGTTAGGTGAAAGTCCGTGTGCGTTCATCCTTTGATGACGGGTTGGATGCCAACATTTCACTTGTAAAAAGTGTGTGAAGATGGCAAGCCTTTCATGGATCTCAACTCTGACTTCTCCCATTGTTTGTATGAAGGGCTTTCCTTGCTGTCAGTGCACACGTTCCCCTCTTCGCTTGCTATCAGCATGATACCAAAACGAGGGACAGTGGCTCAAAGTGACAACTTGTTCTTAGGATGTGTTCACAATAGTGTGTATTCATCCCAGCCCTTGAGCCCACCTCTCCCCTGGAAATTGCCTAACCTTTTATTTTATGGTCTTCAGTTACAGTGTTTGTGAAGAGGAGAGCCCCACTACACTTGGCAATGATGGCAGGCACCAAAACTGTAGCAAATACATTATTTATACAGAGGCAAAATCTTAAGCTACCTCTGCACTGAGCTCTGTCACCAGCCATGATCATGTCTAATGTCTAGTCGATCCAAGTTCATGCCCCATCTTCACATTCCAGCCTGGGTGATGCTGCCTGTATGTGGGGGAGAGGGGGAGGGTTGGTTAGTGGGAGGAAGGGGGAAGGAAGGTTTGACCACTCCTATCTCAGGTTGTTCCCCACAGTTACAGTAGAAAGTCTTCAGCTGCACGTTCCCTGGTACCTGCCTGGCTCAGACAATGGTGTTTTTCATTAGCAGACCCCATGAGTGTCAGCGGCATCGGCCATAAGTGGCATGGGCCCCGAGTTGCACTCCCCAGCAGCACAGGCAGAGGCAGCCTGCCCGGAGCTCTGCCTGGGAGCAGTGGGAAGAGCTGTCGGCTGCTCCCCCCACTGCACATAGTGCAGGATGGAGAAGGAAATTTAAATCCGTCCCTCTCTGGCCCTGGTGGCGGGCGGGTGCTGCGGAGCCAGGCATGGGCTGTGCAGGCTCCCCTGGTGGTGGGTGATGGCTCAAGGCCTGGGCTGGGGCCTATGATGGGTGGGGGGGAGACAAGGCAGGTCCTGGTGGGGAGGTGTGGGTGTTGATTGGGGAGCAAGCATGGATGGAGGGCAGTGAATTGGGGGGGGACAAGTGTGGCTGGGGGCGAGGGGGAGACAAATGTGGTGGATTGGGGGAAAGCGTGGCGGGGGTGGGGGCTTCGGGGCAGTGGATGTGGCAAGGGTAGAGTGAGAACGGTGGGGGGACAGGGGGATGGGGATTGGGACCGGGGCCTATGCCCCGAGCATTGTTTGTAGCTAGCAATGCCCCTGGTAGACACCATGATTGGAAGCAGAAGCTGTCCCCTGTTTCAGCAACCAGCTCTTAAGGCTGTTGGGTGATGCCATGACTTGATGCTTACACCCACAGCTCTTGCTGACTCAGCCTGTCTCCCCTCCACCGACCAGTCACAGCCCGAAGCATGGTGCAGAGCACTTAGTCGCTTTTACTGTTTCCCTCTTGCACTTGACAATGCCGAAAAACTAACCTGCTAGGAAACTGATTTTTCTTTTAAATGGCAGAGCTAATTAAAAAACAAATCTGCCATGAAAGAAAGAAAAAAGACTCTTTTATTATT
This sequence comes from Podocnemis expansa, assembly GCA_007922195.1. Taxonomy (NCBI): domain Eukaryota; kingdom Metazoa; phylum Chordata; order Testudines; family Podocnemididae; genus Podocnemis; species Podocnemis expansa. The sequence continues at coordinate 3,151,779 of ML681991.1, read as the reverse complement.
AAATGCCCCCAAGAGTGCAGCCTAGCTCTTGACGAGGAGGCCCCCCGCGCAGCCCGGTCTGGGAATGATGCCTTTCTCTTAGAAATCCTAATTGCTCCTTCTTGTTAATACAGCAGCTCCTTCAGTCGGGCTGTCCCAGATTAGCCTCTCAAGTGGAAAAGCTAAGCCCGATTCACTCCCCCCAGGCTCCAGAGACACGCAGCTGGCAGACAAGGAAACGTCCATCTTGGAGAAATTCAACCAGCAATTTCTCCGTGTTCCTCTTTGTGTGCGTGTGGAGCTTCTCAGGGGACGGAAGGGGTCACAGGTTAAGAAACCAATGAGAACCCCGACTGGTAATTAGACCATTTACAAAGTATCTAGGTTACTTCCCGCTGACACATAATTGTGCCAGCACCAGGCTTAGTCAGAGCTGCCTTGAGGAGTTCCAAAAGGCATTTGAAAGAAAGTGAGGGCAAAATTGTCACTGTAATGCATAGTTTGCACATAACGCTGTGTGCATTCACATTTATACATGCACATTTTCATCTCTAGCTTTGAGAGCTGGGGTTATTGGGGGGATGGGTGGGATGGCTGTTCTGTTGTCAAAGTAAATAATGAAACACCAAAGTTGGGCTGTTTCTTCCAGTTGCTGAGGCATAAACCTGTCCACTAGCTGCATTTTCTAGTCTTTGCTGCTCCATTAGAGCAAGCTAATGATGATTTTTCTAGAGAGCGTTCAGGTCTTCACAGAGACAAACTCAGAGTATTTAAGCAACAGCCCGGATGGACAGGAATGGCTGGATAGCCCACTTTCCTTTGACATTGCAAGGATGGGTACATGCAGTGCACACACAACTGCTGCATTCACCAATCCAGTGTACGCTCTCATTGCTGGATAAAGCACACTGATTTTACTCCAGAGGGGGTGAGTATATTTAATAGAATGGCAGCTCCTAGGTGCGATTAGTCACTGGTGCGTCATGCATGGAAAAGCGGCTAGGAGCGTACATTTTAGAGACCATCTATTGTCTCTGAGTCTGGGTAAGAGCTGAGAATGACATTTAGTAAAATCCTTTATTCAGTAGGAAGAGTTAAGCATAAAGGGAAGCAAATTTACTTTTGCAGCGCAAATGGAAAAAGCCCATTTTCTGTTCAAACAACTAGATAAGGCTGAAGCTTCTAGCACTGTGCACAAGTATGTGTGTGCTCGACTGTGTGAGTCCAGCTTCACAGGTAGTGTCCGATGCACATCAGTGTAACCCAGGGGCCTCAAACACACGGCCCCTAAAGCTATTTCCTGCAGCCTGCATCAACACCATTGTTGCCAACGTTTACAACAGCGCTGTATGAAAATGTTTCAGTGGTGCGGCCCCTGGGCTAACATACTAGTTCTCATGCAGCTGTCGTGGTGGTTTGATTTTGAGACCCATGGTGTAACCCTTCTGCCCATTAAAGCTGGCAGCAAACAGGGCCAGGTCTGATTTGTAGGAGTTCCTTTCAACAGTGCAACACCAAACTGACTGGACCCCCCCCCCCCCCGGACAATCAAAAGCCACTGTGATTTGGCACCTCTGAAACTCTTCCCTGTAGGGGAAATAAGCAGAAGAAAATTGTACATGAAAGATAGTGGCATCCCCACTCAGACCAAATCAGGGGCCCAGAATATGAATGATTTATCACTTGCCTATGATTCCACTCAAACCAAGGTACCACGGATCTGTAAACACGAGCAATTTATTGCCTTGATAATGGCCTCACTCGGACCAGGGAATGACCTTTCCCTGACCCGGGCACCTCCTGAACCAGACGCCTGCACAATTTGCTGCTGTTTATGCAGGCATTGATAACCAGAAGACATACATATATCTACTTGTTTATATGAGTGACCAGTTTGTAAATCTTACAAGGCATGCCTGTTAGCAGAGCCTGTGTACTGACACGTGTATATTTTACAGTTGTTAATTTTTTTTTCCCCTGTGATGCTCTATAACAGTAGGAAAGTCTAATGCATGTTTGGACTTCACCAACAGGCCAGGAAGCTGCAGCAGGTGCCCTCGGAGATAAAGCCCCGGAGCCCGCCCGCTACCGTTTCCAGGAGTCCCCGGTAGCTGAAAGGGACGTAAGCATTCTACCTCTTTTAATAAAATCATCTTTTATTCTATCACTTGTGGTCATGTTGTCACTGCTCAATCCAGATCCTGTTATAGTGCCCCCTACATTCTCCTCCTGCACGCAGAGACTGAGTTCAGGGGGAAAAAGCTTTTATTTAAGAAAATAGCAAAAATAACCCAGCATTAAGTTGAGAAAATGCTGCAAGCAGGATACACATGCATACAACCATGAGCAAAACTCCTACCCCAGAGCAAAGGCCACCTTCCCCACAGGTAGAGCAATGGGCTCAGGGCTATACCTGACACTTTGCAGAGCTTGTAACCATTTAACAAGGGACAAAAATGTCTTAATTTATTATGAGGCAGCTGGCTGCTGACAGGTGTTGTCAGTTGTTGGCTGTGCATGTGTTCTCCACTGTGTATGCTGTCCTAGCTCAGTGCAGATGGCTGAGACACCAAACCACCACTGGATTATCCAATAATACCAGAGATCATTTCAGTAATGAAGCCGCCAGGCCAGCTTAACTGTTGACAAAGCATGGTCCTAATATCCCACAGACTCTACTTAACCACTAAAGTGTCCTGTTACAATGGACCAGCTCAATAAACAGCGGGACTTTCTGTTTTCCTCTTAGCTAGACCAAGATGCCTCCAGATCTTCTCTTATACACAGATACAAATAAATTGCATATTATTCTGCTGATGTGGTAAGACATCACCCTTCACCTTGTACTAGTTGGTTCAGTCAAAACATCTCTTTCCATTGTATTGGTCTTTGGATAGTTCAGTGTGTTCTTGCTATTTCTGGGGTATTGGGATGCTCTGGTGCCTTTCTGGAAAGTGTTTGGGCCTAATGCTTCTTTGGAGCGTGTGTTTGCAATACCAGTTCTGTTCCTGCCCATACTGTGAGGCTGCCAGCACTCACAGCCTGAATTTGGCTAGCTTTGTTTCATAATAGCAGAGCTCGACCATTCCTTTAGCTCAAGCTTCCTTTCTGGCCTTTTATACTAGGCCTCAGGCTTTCTTTTCCTACTACAACAAGCACCAAGTCCTCATTCACGGTGTCTTGTTGACCAGCTGGTTTGGTTGGTTTGTTTCATGCAGCCAACCCCAGTCCTACTTAGTAGTTTTTATTGCAGAGCCCTTTGTACTACCAAGGGCTGAGATCTTTGATGAGCATTAAGGGCAACTTAATAGTCTGACATCAGTAGGGTGCTGGCGAAGAGCTGATAGGACAGCCTGACAGGCAGTACAGGCGGCAACGGAGTCCCGGCCTTCCTGCATGGCTGGCGGATGCGCTCACGTTGAGCTGTGCGTGGTCCTTGTTGTTTCCTGGAATTCCCTCCACCGAGGACTGCACAGAGCGTCCTTGCACAGACTAAATGCTGAGACATGCTTCCATTTTCCCATCCACTGAACCTCAGCCACAACCGCTGTTCAGTTGCTGTAGCATTGCAGTAGCTAAAAGCTACTCCACGGCAGGATGAAATGAGGGGATCGTGTTAGCTCTGTGCTGGTCTTTCCATCTGAGTTGCAACGGATGACAAAGCTTCCTTCACAGACCGTTTGCTGTAATTAGGCTGAGGCAGTGAGGGGCTGGGATTGTTGTTCAGTTTTTGACACATGGAATTAGCTGCTTGGAGTTTTCTGCTAGCTGCGACAGGCGGCTGCCTGTTTCCACAGACAGTCAAGTAACTTGGCTCGTAAACATGCAGATCAGTGGCAATAGGCAACTGTGAAGAAATGAAGTGTCTCAGAACGGCTTTTGATTTCTTTGGACAGCAGAGTGGGCATTTCCACATGGGACCGCCGGGACAATAGGAGTGAGAGATTTTGGATAGCTGAATTAAGAGCCTTTGATGGAACTAGATGATCAGAGCATGCCAGGCTCCCAATCAGGGCTTTCTAAAGTGCCCCCCGGGAGTCCCGGGAACTCCTGGCACTCTATCCCTCTCAGAAGTGGGCTGAGATGTCAGCCAGGCCCCATGCTGGAGGTGTGATAATGGGAAAGTCACTTCTCTGCTTTCCTCTGTTGGTGAGGGCTGTGGATTTGGGCCACCAAAACAAGCTTCTGTTTTTGAGACTCATCATAGCTCAAGCTGATGCCCGTCTTCCCTTGTGTCCCTCAGTCCCAACCCTGGGAGTCAACAAAGCACTTTCCAGTCTGTGGTGGAGGAATTGTTTGTTGTTTAACCCAAGAGTCAGAGGGCAAATAATGTCCCCCTCCCTCCACTCCAGGGCTGGAACCCGCTCTGCGCGTGGCATGGCCAGGAGGGACAAACCAGGAGCCAATGCTGTGTTTTAGCCCCATGGCAGGACTTTGTGCTATGTGAGTGCTTACGGGAGAATGGTACAGACACTGCTGCTGCCGTGGTCAGAGTACGCCTCTGCCGGGGAGCCGAGCGATCCCCGTCTCCATGGGCTGTTAGGTGACCCTGATCCTGTGCTCCTACTGCAAGTCCAGGAGGCCTTGGCCTGCAGAAGGGCTGTTAGTCCTCTGGGAGCTTTTTTGGGGTAGTGTCCCTCTGTCCTTTCCCCCATGTGCTGCAGGGCCATAACAGGCCAATTGAACCCAACTGTTCGATGGCCACATGAGAACAGCAGCTCCCTAAGAGCTACCCCAGTTGCCTCTATAGCACATGTCTCATGAGGTGAAGCTAGGCCACCAAAGGGATCATCTGGTGGACTGATAAACACGTATGTCACCCAAGAGGCCCAGAGCATTGTGTTGCGGGCTGGCTGTAGTCATGAGCCAGTGTGGCACCAGCACAGGGCACCGCAGCTTAGGGGTGGTGGGGCTGGCCCTCCCGTCCCCGAGGGAGAAGCAGCCAGCTTAGGGGAGGGGTGGGTGAGCAGTGCCCCTGGGCTGGCTGCTCCCTGCCCTGGGGGTGGGACGAGCCAGCCTGGAGCAGAGGCTGGGCTCCGCACCCCCAGGGTGCAAAGGCAAAAGCAAAAGCTGGCTTGGGGTGCTACAACCCCCTGAACCGGCTCTGCTGGTGATGAAATGAAATCTGGGCATCGTGAGGCGGAGGCTGGGAGCGGTCAAGCACGGGACCATAGCAAGGCTCTGGTGGGGATTGGGGCAGCAGCAGAGGATAGAAAGCCCAGGTTCCTCCCAAGAATGCACAAATTGCTACCAGTCTGGTCAGTCTGGCCACACACAGTTTGTGCTGTGAGTTTGCTATGCAAAGAAGAGTCTGGGAACAAGACCAGATGAGCCATGTAATGAATCTTACAACCCTCTGCAATTTGAAATTTTGGCTCGCAGTGAACAATCAAGATTTGAACTTACCATGTCTTTCTTGTATCTGCTTCCACAAGCAAAACTCACAGGCTTGGAAGTTCAAAGAAGCAAACATGCAAGGGCCATAGACGCAAAATCCTCCAAGCAGTTGCAAATAGTAAGTTTTACAAGTTCATGCGGAAAATGGCTGTGTCTTGACTTCCCAGAGTCTTTATCCAATCTGCAGGTTTCTGACTCAAAATACTAAAGCCAAGACATGGACAGTAGGCTTGCTTTTTCTCTCTGCAATGAAGTATTTTGGCTGCATTCATTACACATGGAAACAGTGGGGCTGGAGTCACTTTGGTTGGGGTTTTAAATAACTCGCATGTTTCCCTGAGGCAGAAGTTTGCTTTTATAATTGCTAATAAATTCTGTCACTCAGTGACACTCACTAGCTCTGAAAACATACACCAGACCATTAGCTGGCATTTGACAGCCTGGATTAAATCAGGGATTTCACTGAAAAAATAACCAGAAGGCCTTTAAAGTGCTTGGGCACCAGTATGAGTTGGGCTAGCACATATAATAAGCCCGAATCCCATCAATGGTGTGTATAATAAGCAAGACCATGGAACAGCCCTTCTCAAAGGGGCCAGGGCTGTTCTGAAGCTCAGACCCTTCCTCTCCCACTGTGTATGTCTGCTGCAGAATAGGAGACAAGTGCCTAGAAATGTCGGACAGACCTGTAGATCCCATTTCTCTCGTGTGTGTGCACGCGCGCGCATCAGGGGAGCTGATTCCTGCTGTCTCCCAGCTCCTTTTCCAGCCTCTCTCATGCTTCAGCCAGGGGACTGCATGATATTGTGGTCCCATTCAGAGCATCGCTCCTGGGCAGTGGTGCTTGGCACTGCATACGCAGCTGTTGGAAAGATTTGCTGGGCAGGGAAGGCAATTGCTCCTTCTTAGCAAGATATCTGTGAGGGCGCACTGAGGCGGGCTGGTGTGCCAGATCTCATGTGTAGGTTGTGGACGGGAGGCATAGAAGGGAGTTAGTGGAGATCTCTTCCATGTTTCTTATGCCTTTAATACAGCTTTGAAAGGTCACAGCGTTGAGGAGAGGATGGCCCCTGGGCCCATTCCTGATAGTGCTATCGCTGTGTGCTCTTAGGCAAGCCAGTGAATTATTTTATGCCTCAATTTCCCCACTGGCAAAAAGGAACCAGTAAAACTTGCCCACCGCCTGCTGGTTAACAGACTTACTGGTTTGCTGGGAAGAGGGACGTGCAGTGGGTTGGTGACACGTGCAGATGACACAACCTTGGGGCTCTTAGTTAAGACCAGAGAAGAGTGAATAATCCCCCAGGGAGCTAGCCAGGGTAGGTGAGTGGGTGCATCTGGCAGGTGAAATCCTGGGGCTAATACACAATGAGCTATCAGATCTTAGTTAAGAAACAGTGACAGCCTGACCTCGCTCTTCTACCTCACGAGTTAGATTTTTGCCTTAACAGGCTATAGTTATTTAGGCTTGCTGAGCTCTCTACCTTTCCCACCAAGTCGATGTGCTAGACATCACTCTCTCGACCAAACTGTTGGACAGGTGTGAGTATCTGAACCTGAGGAACTCGAATTAATATGCAAGCTAAATTCTGTGAAGGCTGGTCTGAATCGAGACTTTACAAAGGGTAATTTGACTTCAGGCTTCCCCTGGTTTGAACCTGTAAACTGCTCTGATTTGCTGTTGCTTTATGACCTGATCCTATGTTTTACACCCCCTTGCATTTAGTATCAATCCTTTCTGTAAGTTCACCCATCTTCGAAGCATCTGAGGAAGTGGGATCTTCTCCCACGAAAGCTCATGCACAAAATAAATCTGTTAGTCTTAAAGTGCCACACAACTGCTTGTTGTTTTTTTTACTGGACTAGACTAACACGGCTATCCCTTTGGAAACTTTCAGCTATTAGCCAATCGCTGCCTGATAGGGGTAGAAAGCAGCTTTCCCTAGGGGCAATTTGTTGTACAAGTCAGGTCCTTACACCTTCCGCAGAAGAGTCTAATACCAGCCAGTGTAAGAGAGAGGCACAAGTACTTAACTGCTGGTCCAATCCTGTGTTTCTAGGGCTCCTTGGGTCCCGATGCCACTCGCACCGACATCAGTGGGCCCTTATAAACTACTGAGCTCTTTAGGAGAACAGTTTGATTTCAGTAAATGTTATTTTACAGATACAGTTAGATGTTGGGAGCTTCTAACATTGCTCCTCTAGCCTCTTGTGGTCCAAGGCCAGCGCTTGGCACAGTGAGTGAACAGATCACTCATAGTCCAAATTAAAACAAAACCTAGCTTAACAGGAATACCCCTGTGGGATCCACAGCACTCGCTGTCTTAGCCGATGTTTTCGACCGCCACAAACATGGCATAAAGTTCTCAGTGTGCCTTGGCAGCACTTGGTCCCGGTCCTTGGACGCTACTTGTTCTTTGGCCTGAAACCAGTGCTGGGGTCACATTATACATAGCGTATGAGGCTTGGAATTGCTAAACTGCGCCTGTAATGTGTGTGCAATGGGCCGAACAGTGGTGTAACTCCACTGGCAAAAATTGCATTATAGGGAGGGAAGGCAGCTTCAGCCTGGGTTGCCTCTGCGCTGGCCAACTGTTATGGTGGTTGGGTCACACAAAATGACTCTGTCCTTATTAGGTGGGCAGGAAGAACAGAGTCTCCCCGGAAAGAAAATTTATACATTTCCAAATCTCATCACACAGAACCCAGCACAGCTCCTGCAGAATTGTAATTTCAGCAAGTGTGCATGGTAGAGAATAAGGATACATTCACCTGTCACGGCAGGAGTTCAGTATTGATATGACAAAGAAAAGGCTGCTAAGGAATTAGATAAGATGCTTGAATTAAATGCCAGCCTGTAAAGTGGAGTCTAACAGGGTGTCAGTTTCCTAATGTCTCACCTGGTTAGCAATAAAATAGAAAAGCTCGGGTTTTCTTTGTCCTCTGGTGGATGCTCACCTCTTTACTCACTGCATGCTGCAGAAAGGTGAACAGCTGACGGAAAGCTTCCTCTGGCCAGAAAATACGTGAACTGCTGAGCGACCAGGGCTCACTGCAGCTCCCATTCAGTGGCTAGAAAGGAATCAGGACAGACATATTTACACTGGCATGCATCTGTTCGGAGCTGCATGCCTTCAAAGCCCACGAGCATCTATGTGGGCTGAGTGAGCTCATGCAGAATGGGAGATGGAGGTTGCACCAGTTTGTGACCAAATGCACATGGCTCTGTATTAGAAAGTGAGGTGAAGTCTTCACCAGGCTGTCGTACAGTCACTCTCTTGGGGCATTCAGACACAAATGTGGTAGCCCCAGTTCTGTAACAGGGAGCTCCACACTAAGCATATTCAACGAACTGAGAAAAAAACCCTTATTTGTTGTATGGAGGTTTTAAAAGACCATTATTTTAACACAGCTCATTCCTACAGTGTCCCAGCCTACTCCCTTCTGTGACTCCTGTTTGAAGTAAAGAAAGTCCTGTTATGATGGAAGCAATTGCTGTCCACAGCATGTACAAATTCATGCATTTCTCTAGTGTCTTTACCGTGCAGACATGCAAGACTTTCATAGCATTGTCGTTCAGGGGATGAGGAGGGAAACAAATAAAAATCTTAGCTATTTCTTCTGAGAGTTTTCTATGGCAGAATGAGGCTTTTAATTGATTTTTTAACACCATTCTTTGCCATTGTTATTCTGAATTTCTTTAAACAAATAGAAATTTGCCATTTGCTTTCAGTGTGTGGTGAAGGATCAAAAGACATTTCTGGAGATGCTAAACAACAGCAGGTAAGCAGAGAAGACAAATTGTTAAAGAGAAACCTATTTGATATGCACTATTTTAGTTTGATGGTTTAACTACTATATTGTGTTATATATTACATTCAGTATGAAAGGCTGCAGACTGAAGTCTAATTATAAAGCACTTCCCTGATGTTCTGTAGCTGGCCTGCTGAGTTTAAAATTTTCAGTTAAAGTTCTTCATTTTTGCTTTAATTCCATGTTTGAAAAAAATCTTTAGTTTCAAATGTCTTAGCTTATAGATGTTGGATTGCAGCATCATCAAAAGTTTACTCTGTTAATTTCAGTACATGTAAAACTGCAGATGTCTTCCTTCGTGATCTCCAAGCCTTTTCTTCTTGCCAATCAAAGGCAGAAGATTGCGTAGGCCTGAATCACTCTGTACCCACTCAGCAACAGGAGTAATGATATTTAAGTGAACCACATTAAGACAGCAAGGGCTTGTGTGTAATTTAGAAAAAAAAATGGAACAAGTGTTCATTTCTTTTCAAATGTCACTTTAATTTTCTGCTTAGTGGGTGTCACAATTCACTCATACAACTAACAAGATCCCAAGCTTTTAAGAAGCCCAGTGTTAGCTATATATTATTTTTAACAAAAACTCTTTGTTTACCCAGCTCCCCCTCCAAAGATCAGGTTTTGCAGACCAGCGGTTTCCAGCTTTGTTCATCAATAACTTCTGTAGTAGATGTAGGAGTATAGCCTGGTTCTTTGGTCCCTGTTCTTTATTCTGTAGTAGTCTTTTCTACCATGTAAACCAGCATACGGGCCTGATCCTATACCCATTGACATTAATGGAAAGATTCTTATTGATGTCATAGGACTGGGCCCACAGTGAATTTTCATGAAGTACCCGTACAGTAAATTATGTTTAGTTCCAGTCAAAGACTCCAAACAATACGTCTGTTAAACCCAGCTGGAAAGCCACAGTCAGAGTTGACTTGACAGAATGACTTGAAATTTGCTCAAGGGACTAAAATATTTCCGAAGCAAGTCCACTGAATTCAGATGGCATTACATTAAAACTGAATCTGATCCAGTTATGCTGAAACTGGTTTGGAAGGAAGAAACCACAAACTCTCCTCAGGAAAAACATCCTGAACCAAAAAAGTCTCCATGAATAGAGCAATAGCACAAGAGAGTTTAGTGCATTGGTTCTCTCTGCTGACTTGCTCCATCACTAAAATGCTTTTCCTCTCAGGTTGGAGTTCTTGTCAAGTGCTCTCATTCTCTCCTGGGGTTCACGTTTGAATGCAGCTGATGCACGCGGAGTGACAGGGACACGAGTCCGACTGTAACCCTCAGCCCAACAGCCGGGATACAGGAATATTTATTGTGCTCCGACAGAGGGGATTATAGCAATGGTGACTTTCTAGATGGACTTGCAGGGCACAAATAACATGGTTTTGTTAGTGTGACCTGCATTGCTATGACACAGCTACAGAGCCTCGTGGCTTTTACTCTAGGGTCCAGCTGAGCCATAAACTGCCCGGATAAAGCCTCAGGCTACATTTGCCCCCTCCTAACTGCTGCGGCTGCACATGCCCCTCAACCCAGTCTTGCAAGGGGCTGCTCACCCTCTCTTCTGACCCATTTCAGTGGGTGGGGGACATCGTCATTGAGCAGATGGGATTTATTCTTCCCAGTGTATAAAATCTAAATCCCTGCAGCAGAACTCCATTGAACTCCACTGTGGCATGAACTGGCTTCTCTCCCTTGTAACTGCACAGCCTTGGCGAGCTGTGCCGTGTGAGGACGTGTTACCGTGCTTCTGTGCCCTTGCTCAGGTATGAGACAGAATTGTCAGTTTGCAGTTTGCCTGAAATCGGGCAGCAGTGACCTGCCTTTTATCGGCTCAGCACCAGTGAGGTGCCAGCGCTTGCTGGACGTGGCTTCAGCTGCAGATGGGGCATGGACACGGGTGGGCCAGTGTGCGGAGGTGGTCCTGGGGCTCTTTCCTGGCTGCTTAGCTGGCTAGTAGGGTCCAGTGTGTTGCCCGATCTGGGGTCTGTAAGGAAATGCCCTGAGGTTGGGTGATAGGGACTGTGGGACGTTCCCCTCTCCCTGCAGCGTGGGGTGTGTTCACCTCCTGGCTCATTGGAGCATCTCTGACTTACTCGATTCCCTGCCACGGCTGGGGCTTTGGCCATGGGTGTCACCTCGCTGTCTCCTGTTCTCTGCCTGGGGCACAGGACAGTTGAGTCCTCTGAGCACTGAAATGCTTTGGCCTCCTAGTGAAACTCATTGGGTTCAGTGTGGTAGTCCCTGGGGGAAACATAACGGCCTGTGACATATGGGAGCCTGAACTAAGTGACCCAAGGGCTCCTTCGGCCCTTCAGCTCTATGAAATGTGCTTGTGCAGCAGCTACCACAAAGGACCCTGGTCCTGGCTGGCTTCCATGGGGATAGAAATATTAAGTGATAGTGAGGGGAAGCAGGAGTGCCAAGAATGCAGTGTTTCAAGATAGAAGATTTTTAAGTAAGAAAGAGTGGAAGAGCTGTTGGGAACAAGAGTGCCTGCAAATTCCCAGGCTCATGGAGCTCCAGCCACCTGCTTTTTACTGCTGCTTTTCCTCCTCTGCTTTGTTCTCGTGAGGGGCCTTCCTGACGGTTCTCTGAGGGCTTTGTCAAATCATTGCCTGAAGGCCCCAACCCTTCTGTGAGGCGGAGATGTGAAAATGACGCTCTGAATGTGTTTTCCAAATGCCTTTTCCTCTCGGATATTGGGGCAGGGGGATGTACGAGGCTCCTGAGTGCTGTCTGACTGCCTCAGGCACATGAGACAAACGGTACCTTGTAAGAGGCTTGCTGGCCCCATGTGGGCCCTTGCTACCCTCAGACCCTGGTCCAGGGCACTGCAACACTCAAAGACCCAGAAACAGCCTAGTAGTGAAGAGCAGGAGTAATCCCGGGGAATTATGAATTGGAGTGGGGGGAATCCTACGTGCAGAGTGGGGCAGGGCTCCCTTCTCTTCCAGCCCGTCAGGAGAGCTCCCTGAAGGAGGGCAGCATACAGTCCCCCTTCTCCCTCAGAAGTGGGGCGATGTTGGCAAGAAAAGGGACTCAGGACCCGGGGCTGAGCACCAGCTGGAAGAGGCTGGGACTGGGGGCTCCGGGTGGAGCAGTGTAGTAGAGGGGGACGGTCACCCAGGGGCCGAGAGGTAGCTGGGCGCCCGCACGCCCCCTACTGGCCTGAGGAGGCCTGGCACAAGAGCCCGGGCCGGAACCAAAGTGACGGCGGGAGGGAGCGGGAGGACCATATAAGGGGCCGGACCAGGCAGCCATGGGGGCACAGAGAGGGAGGCGGCGGCCGCCGCCGCCGCTGGCAGACCTCCCTCCCCGGGAGGCAGAGAGGCCCGACCGACCGACCGACAGCGAGATCCCCCACCCCACGAGAGCCGAGGGGAGGATCCCTGGCCGGCCGCGCCCCTGGAGCAAACTCCCCCGGGGGACGACCTGGACGAGCTCCCCTCAGCGGAGGGCCCGGGGATCGGCCCGACGCCCGTGGGGGCCTCGATGAGCTTCCCTCTGCTGGGGAAGGCAGCGAGGCGGCTACCCCGGACCCGTGTGACCTGGAGGAACTGCCACGGGCAGAGGAGGCCGAACTGCCTGCATTGCCAGCCGAGGATAGCGAGGGCTTGATTGGGATGCGCTGGGGAGCCTACCCGGAGGACAGTGAAGACGACGTACCCCAGCTATCGTGGGGAGAAGCGGGGAGGAAGTAGCCCGGGGCCGTTTGGTGAGTCGGCGCGTTTCGGCAGGAGCCTCGCTGACATGGGGGCCCCTGTGCCTGCCGCTCGTAGGGCCCTGGGCTGGAACGCAGTGGAGCGGGCGGCCCTGCGTTCCCCTTCCCTCCCTGCTGCCGTCCGGGCTACCGGGGGTTTGCCTTACCCCCGCCGGGGCTGAAGGCCTGAACCATTGACTCCGGGTGTTTGCCTTACCCCCTTGCTGGGGTTGAAGGCCCCGAACTATTGACTCTGGGTGTTTTGCTTTCTCTTGCTGGGGTGGATTGCCGGGGTGCCACTCTCAGGCTTCGCCCCAATGCCAACAAGGCCAAAAGGCGCAGAGGCGGGGCTGCGGAGGTCAGCCTTGACTACAAGCAGACTGGCAGAGAAGAGGTCAGCGTGGGGCAGAGGAAGTGGGGCTGAGTATGAACCTTTGTGGTGCTGTTATGGACTTTTGTTTTCAGGACTCCCTGAGGGTTATTTGAACCTTATCTGTGATTAAACCAGCTTGGGTAAGGCATGCAATAAATAAATTTGTTAGTCTTCAAGTGCCACAGGACTCCTCCTTTGTTAACACAGGAGACACACTGTTGGACATTTGAGGGGAGCCAATGGGGTGAGGTGCCAGCAAAGCAGCCTCTGGCCAAAAGGAGGGGATCAGTAAAAGGGCCATCCTGTTGCATACCACCACTCATAGACATATAGGGCTCCAAGGGGCCTGGAGGTCATTGAGTGTACCTAGATCAGTCCCTGCTTCCATGCGCTTGGTCCTCTTTCTGTGCTGCACAGAGAACGAGCATTAAAAGGACCCGGGGGTTACAGTGGACAAGAACTGGCTGCGAGTCAGAGGTGTGTCCTTGTTGCCAAGAAGGTTAATGGCATGTTGGGCTGCATTGGGAGGAGCATGAACAGCAGATGGAGGGAGATGATTATTCCCCTCCATTCTGCACTGGTGATGCCACATTTAGAGCACTGTGTCCAGTTTTGGGCCCCCCTGGAGGGAAGGATGTGGACAAATTTGAAAGAACATCTGGTGGAAGGCAATAAAAACCTTTTTCACTAAGTGAATGGTGAAACACTGGCAAGGGTTACTGGGGGGGTGGGGGGTGGAAGCTCCATCCTTTGAGGGTTTTAAGGTGAAGTTTGACAGAGCCCTGGCCAAGATGGTTTAGTTGGGGTTGGCCCTGCTTCGAGCAGGGGGTTGGATTATGACCTCTTGAGGTCCATTCCGACCCTCGTTTTCTGTGATTCTTTGATAACAGGGTTAAATATGGCTCCTTGGGTGGGTGGGGGACACTCTTGTGGGCCCCGGGTCTGACATACTGATGATGCCCAGATCTCCCTGAATCTGGTCCCAGCTACCTGGCTGTCCTCATATCTTCACTTCATATTCTGTGGATGACATACTATATGGGACTTTGTTGCCTGTGCAGTTTAGGCAACAGTTGTCAATTATATCCAGTGCCTGATGAGGCTGGAGAACTTTCAAGCCAGGCTATGTGGAGTATGCAAATGTCTTATCTTCACGTTTCCAATATCTGTGAGAACAAAACTTAGCTGCTGCACTCTCTAGGGAGGCACGGCATGGTGTCTCCTGTACATCAGTGTAAACCCGCTGAAGTCAGGCCTAGAGGATTGCAAAGCTACTAGCTTAAGGGTGAGCAGCTTGTGACCAAGGGGATGAAACAGATGGTCAGTGTTTGTATCAGGGATTCAGGGGTGTGTGTGTGCAGGCGCAGCAGCATTTCTAGGAAAGAGGCTCACTGAAGCCGTTGTTTACTGCAGAAAAATGTGTATTCCACAGCTGGTCTAAAATGTCAATGACTGTTAAGGCAATTTTAAAAAGTGGGTTTTTTAAATGGGAATTTCCTATGAAAATTATTCATTTTATTTGTTTTCCATGACCCATTTTCAGGAAGAATTTCTGTTTTTGAAAATAGTTGTCAGTTTTATTTTGCCAAATATTTAGCTTCTAGGAAAACTAGTTTGTTTGTTTATTTTTTTAATCAAAGAGCTATTTTGGGTTAAAATTACTTGTAGATGAGGAAAGGTGGAAGAGCTGTGGCTGACTCCTCTGTGTCACTGTGCTCCCATGAGCTAGCCATGGGGTTTGAGAACACTAACTCATGGATTCTTTCAACTGTTTATGTAAAATACATGGCAATCCTCTGTAAAACCACCCCATCACGAACTAGACAAAAGACTGACTCATGGTGGCAAAAAGCAAGGTTTTGATATATTCATATTAAAAAAAAAAATTAATTGTCTAGGCTATGGGAGTCTGTTTGCAGTAGGCAGTTGAGTTAGGGATTCCAGTGTGTGATCCACTCCTTGGAAGCTGGGGTTTGCAATCAGTTGCCACCATTGAGTATAATATTAATTGTATCAATCTTCCGCTAATGTCTGTGTGCCATCCATGCTCCATTACCTTTCTTTACCTTAGCTGTTGCCAGCTGTATGAGGGCTCCTGGGGTTTCTAATTTCAGTGGACAGAACTAGTTGTAGGCAGGAAACTGTATCATTCGTTGCTGTCTTGAGTATTTGGGGGCAAAAGAGGGGTTCAAGTCGAGTCGGGGCAGCTAGCATCCCAAGAAGACCGCCCCCAGGGTTAGGCAGCACACCTTCCAAAGAAGCAGCGGGCTGGTGGTTTACCTCTCACCACAACATACGTAGGACGGCAGTGGAGTGCGGGGGACCTGGGCGGGGAAGCTGGCAGATGTTAATGTGCAAACGCTCCATATCTAATGGGGGGGGGTGACTCTGAGTGAGTTCACACCATAGGTGTCCCTGGACAGTGCATTTCATTGGCTTTGCTTCTCTCTAAAACGTGCTGGATGCCACTTCCAGCAGCTCTTGGGGGCTGGGGACGTGTTAGTAACAAGTCCAACTCAAGGCTTCCCAGGAACCTGGAGCTGTGGTCACACATGACCAGTATGGTAGCTGAGTGATGGGCTGGTGCATGGTGTCCTAGCTAGATCTCAGGGAACAGATACTGATTCATGGGATTTCCATGCAAGAGCAGTTCCATGACAGTTAAAGTTTCAAGCCAATGCCCGGCTTCTTGTAACAGCGTCTCTCAAAGGTGCTAAAGATTTTTCAGTGGATTTCCTGGAGTTTATCAACTGTGCTTCAATAATGGTGCAGTGTCCCCTCCTTGGGCGATGTTCCCCATGGCCTTGATGCTTGTGCAATCCATACACTTGTACAAAGAGAGCGCAATAATTTAGCAGAGAGGAGCACTGGTTCTTTTGTTAAAGGCTCTTGAGTGTGGGGGCAGCACATGGCTGGGATGGTAATGTGTCTCTTGGGACCCCCTGAGTACTTCCTGCCAAATCCAGCTCTCCTGATCTCCATGAAGCAAAGGACCTGAAACAGAGCCAGTGATACCCAGCATGATAGTCCACTAGATCAGGGTGACGGCAGGAAGGTGGCACCGACCAATGGCTATAGAGGGATAGAAATGGATGCTACTGGTTCTGCCTCTTCCTCCTGTGAAGTATAAGGTAGCTCAGTGTGCAGGCTGCTGTTTCTTGTAGGGGTAAGAAAAGCACATTTGTTTTGGGGTGGGGAGAGCCTGCCTCTCTTGAGTGTCTGTGAGGGGGTTGTACTATTTCAGGGATACTTACCAGCAGAAAGCGGTGTAG
Source organism: Podocnemis expansa (assembly GCA_007922195.1). Taxonomy (NCBI): domain Eukaryota; kingdom Metazoa; phylum Chordata; order Testudines; family Podocnemididae; genus Podocnemis; species Podocnemis expansa. The sequence continues at coordinate 3,135,239 of ML681991.1, read as the reverse complement.
AGGTGGACCTGCAAATCCAGTTGGTGTCCTGAACTGAGGTCAGAGAGTTTAGGATCCTACTGCCCTTGTTAGTCTGAAGAGGCTGCAGGGCCTGTCCCGTGGGGCAGGGTGGTGACTGGATGACAGCTCTGCAATGCTGAGGGGACTGTGTGTAATACAAGCTGAAGGAATTGCATCAGGGACTTATGTGGGAGCACTCGGGCTTCTCTGTTACACTTTAAATGGAAACCTGTACATCTTTCTCTCCCCACCCCAGCTCACCAGTGATAGCAGCCTCAACACCCCTCATCTCTTTCTCTTTTATATTTTCATCCCATTCTAGCCATGTGGAACCCCCTCCCTGCTCAGATCATGCTACTTAGAGGTTTCTGGGGACGCCATCTCTCTGTGCTACACACAATTAGCGACTCAAGAATTATGGTACACTATGTCCTTCGTCCCCGTCCTTTTCATAGTTCAAAAACCAGTCCAAAGTATTCTACAAGACTTAATGGTAGGCAGTGCTAAAGAGTTTATATTTCTGTGACCCTTGTTCTTCCCAGCCCCACCCATTCCTTTTCATTTGTCACCCTCACCCATGTCACTTCTGAAGGATAGGACCTGGTCACACTCGTTCCAAGGGCAACGTGACTATTTGGCAGAATAAAATTACTCTGGTGCGTGTTGTATTGGAGAGAGACGACGGGGAGGTCGTATATTTTACTGGACCAACTTCTGTTTGTGAGAGGGGATCTGGGAGAGGTCCTGCCAGCTGCCCAGCAACACATTCATATGACTGAGCTCTTAGATGGGAAAGTCTTTGGGGTGATTTCCGTAGTCTTTGTCTTCTGCATAGCAATCAGCACCGTTTGGGTGCCATTTCCTGAGAATAACAAAGAAAGGCCTGATTCAATCCAAAAGAACAAGTTGACTCCAATTCCCTCACAGATGGTACCTGGCCAAACAGCAGTGGCTTGTGATCTTCCACCCACTGACTTCTTCACCCTTTGACTTAGGGTGGGTTTCTTCCATGCCACCCCCAGCAAGGACAGCTTTTACCTTCTCAATCCTCACACGAGGCAATGACATGTTGGGCTCGCTGCACCGCTCTGTCAGTGTATGGTGGGACTGGGAGAGTTAGTCCCTCTCTCTGTGCTTGAGATTGGTTTTGCAAATCAGAATTTACATCCCTGCTTTTAATAAATGCGCTGTTTGTCTGGGTAGATTTTGTAAGGTAAATGGAGCGAAAAATCATAACGGCTCCCGCATAAATTGGAGAGCATTAAAATTAATGTGGTTTGTTGATGCAATCAGAGGCTAATTAAGGCGAGCACTCAGAGTGCGGCTCGCTGCCCTTCCCCCTCACTCTGTAACGAGAGTTCACCGCCATTGCCTGCACCTTCGAGAGGACTGCAGTTGCAAAACAGGATGTCGGGTGCCCCTTGCTTGAAAGGGGATGGATCCTGCTGCTGTGGAAGCCAGTGGGACTTTGCTATGGGAACAGAACTCAATGCTCAATGGAAACAAGCCAGGGAAGGACACGATGCACTGTGCAGTCTTTCATTCACGAGCCTTCATGCCCCAGAGATGCTGGGTTTGGTTTCTGCAGTGCACGGACAGGCTAGCCATCCCTGGGCAGGGGCACCTGGGTGGTGCCTGACTGAGTGGCTATTTCAGAGAAGCCACTAACCCCAGGTGCTGCTTAGGTCACCATGCTGTGGTAGGGGATGGAAGTCGCCACTGCATTTCCGGGGTTTATTCTGCTGCTAGTGTTATTTATCAGATCTACAGTCCCACTGTGAGGCCCCCATCCACGCAAGTTTACTTTGTGAGCACCGTATGAAATCAGTAAGGCTGGATCCCACACTGAAAAGCTGTCAGTTGAATTCTCTGTCCTGACTGCTCTGTAATCTTTGGGGCCCATTTGCTGTTCAGAAGGCCCTGCCACCTCTAGCTCATCAGGGATTCATGAGGGGAAAAAGCGGTTTACTTTTGTGATACTTTTCCAGGAAAACCAAGTGCTCATATTTTAGAGCTGTGGTTGGAAAAGTATACAGCAGAGAGATCAGCTGATCAGCGTTTGGGGTTTTAAAGTATATTTTTTTTTAACACTGGCATGGGCAGAGAGATGTGATTCACAGTTTATTTAGAGATCAGTCAATAAATATCTCTCTGGTTACTATTACTTATCTAATCGTAGGGTAGGACGCTCAGCCGAATTACCAAAGTATGGAGCCTTCCCAAGAGAGCCTATTTTAAAAAATAAAAACTAAACCACTCTGCCAATCTTTGTATAGCTTATCAGGCCAAGTCTCAGTGAATCGAACTGTTGGGACTTAAGGAATCAGATGAAAAATAGCTTCCAATAAGCCAATGTGTGAATCTACTGAGGCCATTTTAGCCTGGGACGTGTTTAGATTGTTGGCACAATCTATCTACTGTGACTTCAGGGTATCGCTGGTGAAGCTTTTTCTGTACTAAGTGGCCCCAGACTAAATTAGTAGCAATGGTTTCACTGTATTGTCTCTAGCTCCTGGCTTTATGATATCTGCTTTGTGCTCTTTAGCTCAGCCGTGCACGCAGAGGGGAATGACTAACTCGATCTATTTTCTTTCTCTAAATATTCAGTTTTCTAGAGTAACAAGGTCACAACGTGCAGTGATGTGACACAATGAAATGCAAAATGGCACCAGAGCATGCCAATGTACGTGCAAAGGGTCTGAGAAAATACACCTAAAGGCAAGGTAGTGCACTACTTGCAGAATGCACAGACCTCACCTGGGGAATCTAGAAACCAGCCAGGACCATGTGAAGACTGTGCTCTGGAGATATGCTGGCACGGGAATGCAGAGCACTCAGTGCAGGGGGTATAGCAAGGAAATGACCTGAGGAACTTTTGGGACCATCTAGATTTCTAGATGTTAAAACCAGAAGGTGATGATGAACCTCTGGTGCAGCACAGGCTGCACCACCCCAGAACAATTTCTAGAGCAGCTCTTCTAGAAAATTTCTCTAAAATCTCAACTTTAGAATTGTCCATGATGGAGAATTCATCACCCTTGGCTAAAAAAAAATGTAAAATATGTCACATTTCAATTTTCAGCCCATGGCTCGCGTTAGACCTGTCTCTGCTAGATTGAAGAGTGCCCACGTAAGTACTTACAAACCTACAATCAGATCATGCCGTAGCCACCTCTTTGTCAAGTTAAATAGATTGAATGCTGTGAGTGTATCACTGTAGGGCAGGGTTGCAAATGCTTTCCTCATTCTTATTTATTGCTTGCGCCTAGATATCTATATTTACGTTTAGCTGTATTAAGAGGCATATTGTTTCTTGCATTCTGTTCAGGGAGTGAGCCAGAGTTCTCTGAACCATTGACCTGTTTTCCTCTTGATGTACCACTCTCCCAATAGTTGCACCATGCTTTTCTGGACAACTTCACATGAGCATTTGAAAAAATGGGGGGATAAAAGGCCTAGAAAATTCCAACATCTTCAGATCAGCCTGGGTGCCTTTCTGGCAAAGTACACATTAATGATGCAAGTTACTCAGTGAAATGTAACATCCTGTCATGTACAGGAGGTCATGCTAGGTGATTAATGGCTCCTTCTGGCTTTAAACTCACAGCTAAAGAATTAGGAAAGATAAACGATGGGCAAACGAAGCATCAGTCTCGTGTGACCTCTGGGGAGCAGTGAGGGGAAGTGAGCTGCACAGAGACTCCCTGATACTCCTCCTACAGCCTCCACCACTTAGACCATGCTGCTGCCACCTTTTCTCCGTACCATTAAAAGAGAAGAACCAGCCATACCATGGACAGGCCAATGACAGGCTGCTCTGCATAAAAGAGATGATATGGGCAGGAAGAACGGATTTCTCTTCCTTGCTCCAGGATGGGACCAGGACAGAATTCCAGATGCATTCTGCACACACACTTCCTTGGACTTTGTTATGAGCTGTTAGGAGCCTGTGCAGGAATCTGGAGACTTTGAGAGGCAATTGGCAGGAGGATTCAGAGGTGGAGCTACAACCATTTACACAGGCTTAGACCAGTCCTGAAATCATAACAATGTCCCTGCTGCATGACTTTGCCAGCTAGCACTATACTCTAATGGTGGGATTTTCCGAAGCCGCTTGGAGCTGAGGAAGATCACGAGAGGTCACTGCTCAACTCCTCTTCGGAGGTCAGAGAAAATCTCACTCGCTGTGCGGAAGAGAAACATTCAAGCTAAAGCTAGCCTTGTATGGGTTCGGCCCCACCGAGAGTGTGAGGATTAGATTTAACCCTCTTCCCAATAATCAATTTCCACTATTTTTACCATTTCATCCAGGGGTTAAAGTAAGGGGAAATGCACCAGAACGCAGTTCTGGGCCCACAGTTTTTAGGGGCGAGCAATCTGGACGCAGCCTTGTAGCATTCTGGTGCGTTTCCCCTTACTACTCCTGCGCAGACTTGACCATGCTCCACTGCCAGCCAGCCTGGCAGCTGTGCCCTGTGCCATGCGATCTCTGCCCACCGCTGCCTTGCAGTCGCTGCTCCTGGCCATGCTGTTGCTGCTGCTTGCCCTGCTGCTTGGAGAGCCCAAAGGAGAAGTACAAGGCACTGTGCCGGCAGGAGGTGGTGGTGGACGTGGCACGTCAGAGACCGGTGGTGGGAATGGAGGGGTCCAGAGCAGTGCAAGTCACTGGAGCAAGGGCTCGGGATGGGGGGCTGCAGAGGGGTTGAGGGGGGCATGGGGACAAGGAGACTAGGCAGGGGCTGGAGGGGGCTGGGTAGTGGTGGAGGGGCTATGAAGGGCTGGAGTGGGGACTGGGTGGGGGGCTGGGGGAGTTGTGGAGGGCATTTGGGGGCTGAAGGGGGTGGAGTAAAGACGGGGGAACTGGGAGATTTGGAGGGCTGGAATAGGGACCTGGTGGCAGGGAGTTTAGGGAATGGGGATGGGGGCTGAGGAGGACCTGGGGAAGCGGGGTCTGATGTGGGCACTAGTGGACAAAGTTGGGGTGATATTGTGGATTTGAGGCTGTGCTTCATTTGTGAGGAAAGAGTTGGTGGAGCTCGAAAATGCCTACCTGGGTGGGGGCCTGGACAATATGGGAAGGGGGCTAGGGGATTAGGAGGGTTCTGCAGCCCTTCAAATTATACTTTAGCCACTGGTTTCATCTGCGAGGATTTTGTCTCAGTGACTCTGCTGATACATTGCACTCTAGAGTTACATTTCCCTTCATGTCAATTCCCACCATGATTACAAGTTGTATTGCTTGACATAAATACTTTCCTTGTCTTTAGATTTTGTTAAATTTATGCTCCTATTTATTGACTCATGTAAAAATAACTTGTCTTGTGTTCATAGCCACACATTCCCCAGTCTTCATACTTTATTCAGGCGATAGCCTCTAGTTGTTGTTTTACAGAACGTGATAGCTTCTCTCTGATTTGCTGTTAGACAGTACATCTATGGGGTCTCTTATATCAGTGGCCAGCTTTTAGGAGTGATTTTCATAAATTAACACTAGCATATATCTAGGGTTGTTTTAAAAACACTACCATGGCTTTTCATTGCAGACTGAACATTTTAAATGTTTGAAAAGCCATTTTCCTCAAACAAAAGTTTCAATGAAAAAATTTCACCCAGATCTCAGCATACACTTAGGCTGGTCCATTGCTGTTTTCCCAGCCGCAGGAAAGGTTTGGGATTGTCAATATTCTCAGGTCTCTGAATGAGTTATCATTTCAATGCATTAAGATTGACTCTTCATTATCTCAGTCTTGCCTGGCCTTTGACCTGTCATCGAGAGCAGCCACAGCTTTCCTTAACGACACCTTTAAAGCAAAGGCCTTTTAGGACATGGTCAGGTGTGGACAAGATGAAACTTCCATTCTCCCATCCCTTGCTTGCCTTGTCTGTCTAGATGAGCTCTTTTGCGAAGTGACTGTCTCTGACTATGTCCTTGTACAGTGGGACCCAAATATTGGTTGGAATCTTTAGGTGCTACTCTGAAGTAAATAATTATCCCAAAGGAGTGCTGAGCTGGTTTAGGATATTAGGCAACAAATAATAGTCACATATTTTGAGCACTCTTAAATTCCTGTCTTGGTTCAGCTTAAAGAAGCATTATATTGCAGACAGCTTTTGAACGGCTCCTGGAGCATACACTTTCCCATATATGCTCACCCCTCTCCCTTCCTGGGCTAAAATTGTTTATCCTACTATTTCCCAGCAGTAGAACTTGGAAACTTAGCTCTAGATCTAAACTTAAAAAAAAAAAAAATTCTGCAAATTTGATTACATTTTTCTGGTCTCTGCTCTAAAGATAGAGATGTTTGTTCCCTTTATCAAGAGTCTGTCTCCGTGGTGAGGGTAGTCACTGCCAGGGAGGTACTGGCATAAGGCCATTATCAGCCTACATTAGAGAGACAAAGACTTTAGATAATTTGTCATTAATATTTCCGTCTTTTCATAGGCTCAAAGAACAATCATTCCAAGACACAAACACTTACATCTACAAGGGCTATGAAGATTTACATGGGCTAGATGCCATATATTTACAATATAAGTCAGCTGTTTGCCTGAACATAAAAGACCTTCTGTCTTTTGTGTTGCAAAGGATTTTTGCAATAAGCACTGATTTATGACCTGGCTGTTTCCTCACATTTCTAATCTCTCTTGCAGGAGTGATATCCTCCCTAATGTGGCCAGAGCAGAAAGATTAGCTTGTTATTTTGATACATAGAGCTACAGGAAAAAAAATAGCGCAAAGAATTAATTGTTGCTTGCAAGGGGTGCAATAAATATGGCTCGTTTCCCTATATCTTTAACACCTTACATATTGGTGAACTGCATGGTGGATAGAAACTGAGACTATGTTTTTTGCTGTGCTCATTTAGAAAGAAATTGACTGTTGTGTTCCACGGCTATCATATGGAGCGTCCCTGAATGGGGTTCAAAATGATTTCATGGAAAAGAACGTGACTGTGATTGACAAAGGGCTTTATAACTTGAAAGGAGTAAGGCTTTAAAGTTTCCTGTGTGCAGTGGAAGTGGCCCTGTCTGACACTGCATTTGCTACTGTTTTAATGATCACAGGGTGATGCATAATCTCTGCTCCTTCAAGGTTTATGGTTGGTAAAGGTTGGTGGTTTGTCATGAAAAAAGTAGCATTTTTAACACAGTGCCCCTTTAGACAAGTCAAAGGTGCCAAAGGATCAGTTTTGAATGAAGACATTTCCTCTCTTAGTTATTTATGATTGGTAGGAAATGACACATTAAATCTTCTAGAAATAAACGGTAACTTCCAGGTAGCCCTCTGAAGTAGACTCGCAGCATTATTTCAGAGTAACATGGTAGGACCTTGGTCTTGCCAGGTGCCAGGCACCCTGTTCCCAGTGCAACCTAGTTCAGTGTTAAGCTGTAGAAGCGCATGAAATTAGTGGAACTACTGAGTGAAACAGTTGGGTTGTCACTTTGCTCTTTCAGGGCCTTGGAGCTGGGGGCATTTTTCAGCAGAACGTTGGATTCGGTGGCTTTGCCCCCATTTAATAACTTGCTTATTTTCGCTGAATTGTTGAGGCCTGGAAATACCCCCAAAAAGTCAAAGCATTTTGATTTTTTAGTCTGATAGTATCTTCATTGAGAAATTTCTTTCATTGCATTGACTTTTTTTTTTTTTAGATGCTTGAAATCAAACATTTTTGTTCCGCAGAAAACAACTTTTTCCAGATTTTCAGTTTGGCTAAAAATTTTGAAAAAATTTGCTTTCAGGTCAGTGTGGACCCCCCCCCCCATTACCAGAGAACTGAAAAAGTTATTAGCTTAGCACTTTGCATGAAGGGGTCCGTAATAATATGTTTCACCATGGAAAGATGCAGGAGAAAGGAATGCAGGTGGCTGGTATTGAGTTTAAAAATCATGGCCTGCCAGCTCTTTATCTGACAGCAATGCTCAAGGCAGCTGGGAAAACACAGAGCCAACATGGCTATGGCTACACGGGAGCCTTAGGTCAACTTAACCTACCTTAAGTTGACCTAAGGAACTCCAAGTCCAAATGTAGAATGTATTAAGTTGACTCAAGCAGTTGCTTAAGCAGACTTAATAACACCTGCCTTGAAAGTCGACTTAAGATTTTAAGTCAACTTTCAGGGCAGGAAGGGTCGGGGCCCCGGCTTGGGCCCTGCCCCGGATCCTGATTCAGCTCTGGAGGCCCGATCCGGACCCAGTCACTGTCAGCAAGTGGCTGGTAGCTGAATCTGGCCCCTGCCCTTGCCGCATGTGGCAAGGGCCTGGAAGCCGGCTCCTGACGCTTGCCACAAGGGGTGGGGGGCTGGGACCAGGCTCCTACCCCTTGATGTAGATGGTGGGGGCTGGGATCCAGCTCCTGCCCCTTGCCACAAACAGTGCAGAGCCCGATCCGGCTCCTGCTGCCAGTGGTAAGTGGTATGGAGCCAGATCCACTTCCCAGCCTCTGCCACCAGTGGCAAGTGGTGTGGACCGGGGTCAGGCTCCAAGTCGCTTGCCGCAAGCAGCTCAGAGCCCTATCTGGCCCAAGCAAGGGACCGGGAGCCCGATCTGACTCTCAGCCTTTTGCTGCAGGAGGTGGGGGCTAGGAGTTGGCACCTGCTGCCAGTGGCAAGTGGTGCAGAGCTGGATCCGGCCCCGAGTCACCTGCCGCAAGCGGCCAAGAGCCTGATCTGACACTGCGGGGCTTGCCGCTGGCAGCAGGTAATTCGGAGCCATTCTGGCCCCAAGTGACCCAGCCTGGTCGGTTTCACGGGCTATGCCTGATCTGTGAGATTGACCAGATTGGGTCACTGCATTGTCTCCCCAGTGGCAGAAACACCAGACTGGGCTGTCAGCCCCTTGCTGCTGCTGGCCGGAGCCAGCTCCTGGTCCCCCCACCTGAAGCAGGTGGTTTGGGGTCAGATCAGGCTTTGAGCCCCCTTCTGCTTGCAGCAGGCAGTGCAGGGCCAGATCGGACTCTGCCACTTGTGGCAGGCAGTTGGGGCCAGCTCTGATCCCCTTGCTACTTGTGGCAAGGGTCTCTGGGTCAGAACCAGCTCCCAGCCACTTGCCCCGGTATGGGGCAGGGGACAGGGCCTGAGCCCCAGCCCAGGGTATGTCTACTAGTGTGAACATACCCATAAGTTGACCAGCATAGCCATAGCCCATGAGTATTTCCCCATCTCTGAAACCAAACAGACTGTTCAGAGGATAATGGTAAGTACAGAAAAAGACTCCTGCTATGTCAGCACCAGCTTCCCACCCCACATTCACATACCTGCAGTGGTAAGTTTTGGATCTTCTCTGGTGGAAGGCCCATCAGCCAGTGTCTCCTCTTCCCAAGTTGATTATTTTTGTAGAAATTCCAGGGGCTAGCTGACTGAGTCTCTGTGATGCCAGCATACATCCACCCACGCTGGTCTTCACCTTATTTGTGTGATTATGGGCGCAGGTATGCTTTCCTATTCAGGAAATTCTCAGTTGCCTCAGTGCCAGGACTTTGCGTGCCTCCTCCACCACCCCAGATGCCCCTCTGCTGCTTTCCGTCCTCAAGGTGTATTCAAGCAAATCAGAACTGACCCACGAGGCCATACGATTGGGTCCTCTACTGTAAATGTGCATGGGTGAATGCGTGGGCCTTGAGGTACCAGGAATGTGGCTCCACGACTGTGTTGTGCTTTGGTTGTGTGATTGGCAGATAAACCTGATAATGAACACTATAAGGAATATTATGGACCAAAAGGGACTGGGAGTTAAGGAGATAGCTGTACTCAAAATAAATCAGTAGAACAGATGGGTGGCTAACTGCAAATACAATTAAAGGGTATTCCAGGAGGTACTTACAAGGCACCTTATGGAGTGCTAAAAAAATCTCTCACTGCTTGACCCATGGTCCACCCGCTCCTGACCACAGTGGAGTCTATAAGAGTTTTGCCATTGACTTCAATGAGGCCAGGATTCGCACCCCCACCTGCAGTAGCTATTTTTCTTTACTTTGTTAACTGAAAATGGTCACTGAGCTTTTCTGTTTTCCCCACTGGGTTTAACCTTATTTGTCCTGAAATTGCTCCTACTGGACTCGTTGTGAATGCGGTACTGGAATGGAGTTTTTATAACACATTAAAGCAGCACCAGAGTGGTGTGTCTTCATGCTGTTAGTTCTAGTGGGTTATTTTGGTCCCGCAGACCAAAATTTGTTCTCTCTATTAGCTGAATTGATCACAGTTGCCCAATCTCAAGTACCAACAATCACAAAATGCCCCATTTGGGAAGTGTTTTGCTTGATAAAATAAAATCTTTAATAAAAGAAATAGAGTGATTAAGAAAACTGCAGTAATGTATGGGTAAGTCCAAATCTGTTGAATATGGAATTTCTGACTAATGAAGTCTGGCTTAGTCTGTGTACGGATTCATTATCATCATGATGGCAAATTACTTTTGCTAAGATTGTGTAACTGAAAAATGAGCCTTTTGCAAGACAACTGATGTCACCAAATGCCACTGAGAAATAACTGAACCACATATTTAAAAGCAAGGTGCAGTGTCATTGTAGAGCACAATAATTGCCTTCAACCGGGCAGACTAGTCGATATCTGCATGCGTTTTTTGTTTATATTGCCTGGCAATCATCTAATTTTAAATGTGCCTCTTTGAAGCAGTTTGATGTCTTGAATATTATTCAGTCATTGCTACCAATGAAGAGGCAATAAAAGCTTTTACAGTGAGGAGCTATGGACTTTATTAGAAAATAGCATGCATTGGGGAAAGCTGACATAATGGAGTTTATTTCTTTTCTGCACGAGCGCGCGTGTGCGCGCACACATACACACACGCACAGGTTTCATTTGACTACTAGATCCAAAGCCACAAACCCTGGGAAGTTTTGGAGCCTGATCCGGTTTCCCGGTCTCCTTAATGGGCTAACCCAGCCCCCTAGGTCCAATCAATCTAGACCTTGGAAATAATTGGTATGAGCCCATCTCTAGTTAGATTATCCTATTTTGTATTTCTTCTTCTTAAAAATGTTTATGGATCACACCACTGGTCTTCTGATCATTTAGTGAAAACAGCGAGAGTCCTGTGGCAGTTTATAGACTAACAGATTTCTTTGGGCCTAAGCTTTCATGAGCTCCAGCCCACTTTGTCAGGTGCATGAAGTGGAAACTACTGTTGACAGGCATATATACACATCAGGATGGAGGAGGTGAGTGTTAGCAGAGGCAGTTCAGAGCACATGGGGCCCATTCACACCAGCTGATCAAAGGGAGAGATTGTGTGAACAGAACAATCACTTTTTGTGATGTGCTCACCATTCCAAATCCTTATTCAGACCCATTCTGACTGTGTCAAACCTGCAGATTAGCTCCAACTCCGCAGTTTCATGCTGAAATCTGTTTTTAAAGCTTCTTTGTTGAAGTATGGCAACTTTCAAGTTTGCTACTGAGTGTCCATGGGAATTGAAGTGTTCTCCTACTGGTTTATGATTGTTGCCATTTTTTATGTCTGTTTTATGACCATTTATCCTTTTACACAAGGACAATCCAGTTTGCCCAATGTTCATGGCAGAGGGACATTGCTGGCACATGATGGCATAGGCCGCATTAGTATATGTGCTGGTGAATGATCATTTGGTGCATTTCAGTCTGAATGATCTCCTCTGTCGTTAACTAATTTAAAGTTAGAGAATCCATACTCAGTTGTCGTGTGTCCACTGCAAATGTTCTTGTTTGGGAAAAGGCCAGTAAGTTTAGTTCTGATTTCAGCTAGTTCTTGGCCTTTTTTTGCTTTGTTTCATTCCATAACTGTTGGTAAGAGACTGGGTTATTATTGTTTTAGGCTCATCTTTGAAACTATCAGTTCCATAACTAATTAGGCATGAAACAAGGTTGTTTTCTTAAACCACTTTGAAGATTTTATAATCATGTCTTAGAGTGAGAATAATAATAGCCTAATGTTTTCCCTTGCTTTGAAGGTATTAAAACCACATCTAATTATGAAATTATTAAGACTATGAGTCACCATTTTGTCTCCCTTCACAATGTATCTCTCAATAATATTCCAATGTACAAAATACATAAGTTATAAGGTTAGGCACTTGGTGCTGTCTGAACTTCACGATGAACAAGAGGTTGCTTTTCAGTGAGAGATACAGTCATGTAGAACATCAGAACCAAACTTTGCAATGTGGAAACAAAGGTCAACTTGCTTACAAGGAAAATCAATGCCAAAAAGGCATCAGCTTAACTGTTTTCACCTAAAACTTTCCCTTTCCATTTTATTAGTCATTCATTTATATGTTGGAGGCTTAATTTGCTGCTTTTAAAATGTGCTTCCAGGGACAGACCGAAATCAATAATTCCATTTTTATTTTCATAATGACTCTTCAGTTATTAAAAAGTTATAGCGATTAATGATTACACTGAATGATAGATAATTTAATAGATTTAATGGAGACTTGACTTTAAAATACTTGCTTTGAATGTCAATTGTTCATCCTTGCCATCCAAGCACTGTTACAGAAACAATAGATGGATTGTTATATTTAACACAACTCTCATCTTGTTTATATAATATAAGGTACATTGGTATGATTCTACAAATATGAGAGTCATATACAAGGAAAAAACCGAATACTACTGTGGATTTTTGTTCCTATATGTTAGCATTCAGTCTGTATGCTGGCTGGAGTAGGAGGCACTGTACAAGGTGCAGTCAGATGGCTAATGCTTAACTGTAACTATAGGAAAGAATATATTTGTTCTTGCCATCTTGTAATGGCCACTTACTAAGCCAAGGTAGCATTTAGGATTTTGGATTAACAAACATCTTGTCAGCTGAGTTGGACTTTAGAATACAGCTAAGGCTCTTGTATTGCGGCATTTGTGTTTCTTCGCAATGACCAAGAGGGAAATGGCTGGGCAGAACTTTTGGAGAGATCCTTGAAATTCCAGCCACCCAGATTCAGGTGGCTTCATGAAATGGGCTGATAGGGTCTGGCTGGGGGATGGTTTGGTGAGACTGGAGGTTTTTTCAAACGAGAGCTGAAAGAGGGACATAGCCAACTCAAAGGGCATTCCTCTACCATACAGGCAAGGTCCTTGTTTTGCTTCTTGCCCTCTCATTGACTGGGAATCCTGCAGTCTGCCTTCACGACCAGCACCCTGAGATGATTTGGGGCAGGCTGGTGGGGAAAGGTGTAATGTCACAGGCAGAAGAGTCTCATAGAGAATGACAATCCATTACTGAGACGGCTCCAGCAGAAGCAACCCTGCTGCTCTCAGCTGTGAGAGTGTGCCATGAGTTGGGAGGTGACAGGCCACTGAGGACTCTGGTGGCAACCATAAATGCTGCTAAGAAACCACGAGGCAGCCAGCAAAGGTCCCAGGGCTCAGCGGCTTATGGCAGAAGACACCACTCAAGAAGCTGGCCACACATTCTGCACTGGGTTCCACCCCAGATTGGGTTAAGGTGCATGTTGCAGTACCTGAGTCAGGAGGTAACAAAGATGTGGCTCACACAGCATCCAAAAGGAAGGCCCATGGTTTCTAAGCCAGGCAAAGATGAGAAAAGCCACTCTGGACAAAACCAAAACTAAGGAATCCAGTGGCACTTTTATAGACTAACCAATTTATTTATCACATGAGCTTTTGTGGGTAAAACTACCCCTTGGTCAGAGGCATGAAAATGGCAAAGTGGGATTATGCCCATGAAAGCTCATGCCATAAACAAATTTGTTAGTCTTTCAAAGTGCTGGACTAGACTAACATGGCAGCCGTGTCATCCCTGACAGAACCACTGTCTTGTAACCCAGGAGCAAGTGGGGATTCAGCACCAGCCCAGGACTGCGGACTCTCGTAACAAGCTGTGGGAATTCAACCACAGCCATGCCATGGCTACATTAAGGGTGCTTGATCGATAACCCTGTGCCAGCATATTGTACCAGCAGTTGCCTTTTGGGGATGTGAGGAAGACTTCACCATGGAGCATTCCCAGTGTGGACACAGCGATACCAGAAAAGCTGTGCTCTGGTGCAATAAAACTACACCCCAGGAGCAGCACACAGACAGTACATCTGCTCCTGCATGAGGGGTTTCTGCCATGCAGCTGTGTCAGACACACAGCACACCTCTTCAGTTCCTTGACACAGTGATGGTGGCAGCAGTCTGGGGTGTGGATGTGGCCTGAGAACAGTTGTATTTTCTGATCGCTGCCTCCAGTATAGCTGCTTGCTCTCAGCTGAGGCTTGTTCAGATGCAGCATCAGCCAGTGCACCCAATTGCCCCTTGCACAAACCTCCCACCAGATCAGAAGGGGTTAAAGAGCAGCTGTGGGATCCGCAGCGCTGCCCTGCGGGGCCTGAGACACACGCTAGATTTGGAGAAGGAGCTTTAAAAGGGAGAAGTCCAACTCAGAGCCAGAGGTGAGCAGAGGGTGGATGGCCTCTCCTTGTCCACTGCCGGAGAGCTGAGCTACTGAAGTGTGTGTGTGGACACATGGAGCAGTCGGCTCCTTGGCTGATGACCCTGGTGTGACAATCGGGGTGGTGGTGCTCTTTATTTCTGGTAGCTTAGTTTTCTTCCCGCTGTTGCAGTGGGAAACAGGATGTGGGCTTGACCCTAGGGCAGACGGCTGCCAATGACGTGAGTCCCTGGAGGGAAGCCAGGTCGCAATACCTAGGGGATGAGTGGCCCTGTAAGGCTATGGAGAAAGAGGGAGTGCACCAGCTCTGCTCCCAGCCCTAAGATGGCAAATTGGCTGGTGAGGTGTCCCATGGCACCCCTGTGCGAGGCCAGAGCAAGAGGGCATTGGCTATATCAGGCGAGAGACAGCGGGGATCATCACCCAGCTGGCTACGTGTCACCCCTCCATCTTGTGGCAAAACCAGAGAGAGTGGCTCCGAGTTCAGAGCTGGTCTCTGTCATTGGTATTTTCTGGCTTTTCCCTCTCTTGTCAGAGGCTGAGGCAGGGGTCTGGGGACGTTATGGGGCCAGGAGGGTAGTGGGTTTCTGCTGGAGGAAAATATTATGTTCATTACAATTGTTAAATGGTAGCTAGGTGCCGGATGATGGTGCCCTCTTGATACACGTAATAAATTATCCTTCTTTAAGGGAGTTGGATGCAAGAACTGCCTCCCAGGCCAAACGTCTCACCTCTCAGGTTTTCCCAATCTAATTGCTGCTGCTTCTCTCGTTCTGTGTCTATGGGGGTCTGACTCCCAGCGCACTGGCTCTGTGCGGGATATAACTAGACCTGAGCATATGCCAGATTTATTTACTGTTAGATTCTTAAAGAGACAGTGTCTTTTTTTCTTTTCTTTCCTTTTTGGTTGGCTTTTTATTTTTGGAAAACTACAAACTCTGACAGGAGTTTTGTAAAGATCATTGTCAAGGTAGATCAATTTTTCAGCATGAATGCTTTTTGAATATTTGTCTCTTCAAAAATCTCCTAAATTCTGGGGAAGATGAATCCTCCACATGTGGAAAAACACCTCCCGTTTCCCTATGTTAGGTAGTTTTCCTGTTCTGTAAGACAGAGATAGTTGTGCATTACTTTCATAGCAAGAGTGGTTTTTTCTGATCCCCTTGTTATGGATTCAGTTCAGAGCCATGTTGGTTCTGTACAGAGTCGTCAGCATCAAGGAAAGAGCTGTTTTCATCCTGCAGACTAGAACAATAAACAAGTCTCATCAGTTGCTTCTCAGGGTTGTGGGTTAATAGGATCATAAATCTAGGAGTAATTTCTCAGAAAGCCATAATCTTTAGTTTAATATGTCAGCTTTGTGCTGGTTCCACTGCTTGTCTGACAGAGGCAATTTGTGAATTGTACAGAAACATTGGCTAATGCATAATAACATTTATTAAACATGTTTATATCTTTTTTCTGTGTACTTACCACAGGATATGACTCGAGTTATTCTCACAGATAGCTCTGTTTCGACTGAGTGACATTGCTTAGATGGCACTGGCAAGAACTATAGTAGATAATGTTTTCTGATAGCTTTAGAGCGCTCTGCATGGTGGTAGTATGCTCCGATTTATGACAAAAAGATTGAGGCAACCATAAACAGTAACATCCCTTGGAAATTAAGGCTGTGATTCCAACACTGGCATTTACTCTGTTATACATAGGTAAGTGTGCTAGTTACATAACACCTGACAGACTGATTCCATCATAGCCACTAGATCGTGTCATAATTGTAGGAGTGAGCGAAATAATGGTATTGAAATGAAATACTTGTGGCTGGTCAGCACGCATTCCTAGAGCAAATATCATGAAATGCTTTCGTAGCCATTTCTGATACTTTCTTACTCAAAACCACTTTTCCTGCATTTTTGTTCTTTAACTTTGACCTCACTTTGTGATATCAGCTACATTAAAAATGGAAGACAATGTTATTTAACATCTTGCTATATTGTTACAAATAGAAAAGCCAGAACTGTTTAGTAACTGCATGTTATGGCTGATCAAATGACTTGTTGCTAATTAGATAATAGTGAATGCTGGCTTTTTTATACAGCAACACAGGCCCCTGGGTGCCGGGTGTCAAAGGGTATCACTTTTACTAGCAAAAGTTATCAGGCCTGACAAAGCTGTTACATGTAACACACAATGTTCCTGGGATTTATGCTTAAATAGTGTCATGTGAGGTATTGAATGGGAGCTGGTGTCATGCTGGTCATAAATACCACTGTAAAATGCACGTACTGAAGGTGTGCAAAATTCATGTATGTGCAGAAAATGTGTCCTGAGAAACTGCATCAGGGCCTGAGGCACCAGCATAGACTGGCTTTCTCTGCACAAAGGTAGGTTTATTCAGCTGTCTGTGTGTTGGCTGTAAATTAACCATTGTAAAACCAATGTGATGGAACCTCATTTACATGTGAAAGTCATCAGGAAAAGCAGGTGGATGGAGACAGACAAAAGCAAGGAAAGACACGTTCCCTCCAGGAAGGGATCCAAAGGGCCAGGGCATAACATAAGCAGTACTTGGGTACTCATGCAGGGCCCAGCATTTAAAATGTGTGCTTCAAAGTGGCCGCAAATGCGCAGATGTGTACCTGCTTACCTGCCGGCCAGCACTAGCTAGGTAAGTCGCCCTGTGGGCCCCCGGCTGCAGTCCCTCCCCCTCTTGGCTTCTGCTCTGAGCAGGGACTGGGCTGCTGCCACGCTCCCCCACCTGGCTCCCAGCTGCCCATGGGAAACCGGGCGGCAGTCGTATTTCCTCCACTCTGTTTCTGGCTTTGTGCCGGGACCGGGCTGCAGGGGTGGCGCTTCCTTGCCCAGCCCACCCCACCCCATCTTGAGTACCAAATGATTTCTGCAGGTACTCATTTGTGAACTTAATCTGAAAATTATGTCAACCCCGTCATCCACCCTGTCCCTGGGGACACAGTGATAAGCTTGGGGAATATAAGGGTAAGCCAAAAGGCATTTGTAGAAACTGTCACTGGGGAAGTAAAAAGGATTGTGATTTTTGTATTTGTGAAAGTTGGATCCTGGCCATTGAAGCTAGTGACTCTGGGTGCTGCTTTGGGGAGGTACTCTCTTTTGGACAAAGATTTGATGAATTACCATTACATTTAGATAATAAGACGCACATTATACCTTCTTTTCTTTGTAACATGTTATTCTTGGCTTCATTCACTCTCTTTTAAATCTTACCCTTGTTAATATGCTCACATTTGTCTTTGCTGTAAACCCATTACAGTGCAGGAGGGTCCAACTGTATGTGATCCAATCAAGTTGTGTCTTCACTAGTCTTTTGGGGACTGCTTACCTGGTAATTACTATGTGTCCAGTGACAGCAACTGGGGATGATGGGGGAACTGGGATACACCCCATGTCAACCTTCAAGGCAGTGTGAGGGATGGCAGGGCTGTGAGGATAGTGCTGGCAGCCGCGGGGAGCTGCTGTCCAATTATGGTCCAGCTGGAGGCCAGGGAATGTGGTGGAGGCTGAGGGACTCACAGCCCTAGGCACCCTAAATCATGCATGTCCCCATGTGGTTTCTGCAGACACCTTCATCAATGGTAGAAGAATAGTTTGTGAGCCAATCTCAGAATATAGATTATTTGTAAATTGTTCGTCTTGTCTGTTTTCATTTTATTACTTGGGAGGTATAACTTGTCCCCTAATGAGGTTGTTTCTACTCTCCAATCGGATTTATGAATCGTTAAAACAGGAGAATAGTGTGTGTGGATTAACAAAGCCTACATAAAACACTCTGTTATGAGTTTTCAGATGAATAATAATGTCTTCTCACCGTTGTTATACCTGACAGGGTCAGTCTCCCACAATGCATTGTGTTCACCTGCCTCCCATGATGCATCACATCTGTTCAGCCAGAGGGAACACCATGTGTTTCATGGGAGATGAAGCCTGGTGCATAGGGGAAGAATGGGGGTCCAGGACACCCACACTTCATCTCCCATGAGGGACTGAGGTTAACACAGATTAATTCCTCACTGACCTGAGAGAAAACATTTTGGATGGGGCTGAAAAACTGAAAACTTTCTATTCAGAAAAACCCAAATCAAACCAAAAATCTTTAGTTTCAGTTTTCCTTTTCCAAGTTTTTCAGGAAAAGCTGATTTTCCGTTGAAAAATTTTGACTTTTGCAGAATCTGTTGGAAGAATAGTTGCAACATCCACAGCTGGTCAGAAGGGACAGCGAAGCAGCAAAATGGATGCAAAATGATTGCCAGTCCCAGAGATTCAGTGATAATGAATGTTATCTGGCTATTGCTAGACTAACTTAATCTGAAATGACCTTTCAAAGGAGCATATGAACATGCTTATGGTCTATTAGCTCACTTTCCTTTTTTGTTATTGAATATCATGCAGTAGCAATACCAAAGCAGTGTGATAGATTCCTTTGGAAATGTATCCCTGGCCTGGTTTTCTTATATAAAATGAGGAAGAGGGAGGGGTGAACAATGTGGGCACCTCTGCTTTTAACTAACCATTATGGTTTGTGGAGGGAAGACGGTTCTCCATGCCAGATTCCTTATTAGCAGAGTGAGGAGCCTGCTTTGTAGATACGCATGTCTTCCATCCACATCCTGTCCCATTTATGCTCTACACTCATGCTAAGTAAAGGGCTTGGTTCTCAAACACCTGAGACATACTTCCACCTTGTTAGAGGGCCGTGCCCAGTGTGTAACCTGACCAGAGTCAATGCTTCGTTTCTGACCACACTTTCCCTGGAGAACTCGCTGTGTGTCAAGAAGAACATGTAAGCTTACTCATCATGTGTGACTCCAGCCATGTATTAGATGCATGTGTTGATATAAAACCTGATTTCACTGTGTACACAGAAAATGCTTCCACAAAACCATTGAGGGTAATGGAGCAATCTGGCATAAATGAACTCATAAACAAGAAAAAAATGGAAGCTCTCAGAGCCCTGCAGGTCTTTTCCTTTGAAAAATTCCCTGTTTTCTTACAGCCAATGGAAAGGTGTAAAAGAAAAATGGGGAAAAAAGCCTCTTGAAGTTTTCTCTGGAAAGCCAACTTCATCTCTCAGTCTGACAGGAAGACAAGCACTGCAGATGTGAGAAGAATTTTATTTATTTATTTTTTAAGATTATTTTCCCCCTCCTGCCTTGGAGATGTTCCTCCATCGTCATGGTAACCTGGTAATCCTAGTCTTGTGGCTGCTTTAGCCACAGTTGCTTGTGTTTATGTACTACAGCAACAGCAACAAAATTATTGGTACCTTAATTCTGAGAGACACTTATTTTAGTCCTTATACATGTCATGCAAGAAACTTCTCTGTGCCAGTGTCTCCCAAACCTGCTACTCAGTTACACTTTGTGTTCAACTCTACAGTCTTAAAGCATGAATTGTACAATGATATGAGATTAGGGCTGGAAGGCGAAGAGGACTAGCAAGCGCGTGACCCACCTAGATGAGCATCTCCGGATGGTCCTATGAGGAATTAGGCTCAAGTCGTCCCTGCCAGGTGGGCTGCGCTTCCCTGTTCCATGCCTGCACCGCAGACCTCCGGCTGAGTTCGGTGTGCTCCCCTCTTCTGGGATAAAGTCCCACTAATGCCGCCTGGCCACATGCCAATAAGTCAATGGCCCGTGAGCGCCATGCCACTCTGGGCACTTTGGGGAAGCAGGGCGGCACACAAGCCCACCCATTTATCCAGGCGCCAGCCTGGGGTCCCTATGTGCCACCTCCATTCAGTCTCTACTCAGTTTTCCCCTGGACTGCTTTTCCCACAGCTTCCAGTCTCGTGTACACCCAACCTCTGGGCTGCTGCCTTAGAGTCCCAGCTGCCATCCGCTCCTGGCACTCTCGCCTCCAGACCACCGATCCAGACGCTGCCACCATCCACACCCTCAGGACCCCGGCTCCTGGTCAGCTCCCACTAGTGCACTCTGAGCCCTCTGGGGTGCTGGGTCCCTCAGGTAGCCAGAGAGAAACGTCTCCCTGCATTCCCCAAAACAGACTTAACTATCTGCCTCTGCAGCACCCTTTTATACTGAGCACCTCAGCCCTGATTTGCTCCCCGTCCCTCTCAATCTAATGGCTGCTGTTCCCAGGCCCTGCGTAACTCTTTGCGTACCGCAGAGGGACAGCAGCCTCGCTACAGATGGACCTCAGGAAGTAGTTCAACACCTTGCTCAAAGCAGGAACTACCCCAAGTAAATCATCCTCAACAGGACTATGTCAAGTCATACCTTAAAAAGCTCTAAGGGTGGAGATTCCACCACCTTTCTAGGTAACTTATTTCAGTGTTTCATTACCCTTGCAATGAAAAAGGTTCTCCTAATATCCAAATTAGACCTCCCCTGCTTCAGATCATGGTTCCTACTTCTGTCATCTACCTACTGCCACTGAAAACATCCTTCCTGGAACCCCCTTTCAGGTAGTTAAATGAACAGGGCTCCTACAGGAGAAAGACCTAGGCATGTTCCACCTCATCTGTATTTTTCCCTCCTTTATACATTCTTTTTTTTCCATTTCTTCCTTCCTTAGTGGATTTCTCTTTAATTTTTAGTCCTATTCTGTGATTTAAGGCACAACCTTTGTAACCCCTAACTTAGCAGTAACTGCAAATAGTGTAGTGGCTAACACCTCTGCTTAGTATGTAGAAGGGTCTGGGTTCAAGCCCCAGGGGGTTGGACTTGATGATCTCATGAGGTCCTGTGTAGCCCTATGATTTGATTCTATTCTATTCTGCAAATCCTTCAGAGTCTCTCAGCTGTTACCCATACATCTCAATTCCTTTCCCTTTTCACCATAGAAAGGACACAAATCTGCTCGCCTTACTCCCCCACTTTTGTTGAGTGGGATTTTCTCCCACGAGAGCTCATGTGATAAATGAATCTGTTAGTCTTTAAGTGCTACAAGACTCCTTGCTTTTTTTGATGTCAATGGAGTTGCTTGAATCATGCAAGTAGAATTTGATCTCAGATCTTGACATCTTTAGCTCGCCTTCTCTTTATCTTCCAAGTCAAGCTTTGTTGAAATCATGGGGTTATGACTATCTCCTGTGTGGGTAACTTTTTGTTTCCATTATTACCTTCAATTGGTTCTTGTGTATCTTGTTGGACACCTTGATTCTTCCATCCTTTCTGTGCTCTCCTAATCATTAAGTGCTGCTATCTAACAATTCCTGAGTGATAAGCTTTCATTCCCACTTGATTGATGCATTCTTTTCTCTTTCTCCTCCTATGCAGTCTTTAACCTCCTATGTCCACCTCTGACAACTCTGTCCTGCTCTTGTGTCATCTTCATTGTGCTGCTTCTTGATCATCAAGCTTCTCTGTGCTCTGCTCAGAGGGAAGCCAGGACACGTACGACACCCTAACCTAAGGAATGAAGTCCATGACATTGAGGTTGAGGATTTGAATGAGTTTAGGCTCAGTCAGTGGTCGGAGGACAATATTTTCCCCTTGTAATCCTCCTGATGGGGCAGAAGATGCGAGAGAATGAATGAACTGCACGTCACTTAATATAAAGATGTCAGAGATTGTAATAATGAGGGCAATATGGAGTAGAATGAAATTTCCTGCTCTTTGGTATGGGTCATAGCGATGATGGAATCTCCATCATTGGAAGTGTTTGAGTCGACTAGACAAGCACCTGTCAGGGATGGTTTTAGAGCATACTTGGTCCTGCCATGAGTGCAGGGGACTGGACTTAATGACCTTTCATAGTCCCTTCCAGTTTCTATGATTCTAATGCCCTTTGAGTTCAAAGAAACCAGACTTCATTCAGGGAAGAGAACCAAACTAATTTGCAAGCTTAGGTGAGTTGGATGGGGTTCCTGCACCACTTGCTGTTTGGCAGAGACCAGCAGACACTTAGGCAGATGGGCTGACATCCTGGAGTCAGCCATTTCCCTGCTTGTCCTTCTTAATTGTCTACCTAGTTTTCAGCTCAGATGTTAGCTCATTCTCACCTATGCTACTTTCTTCTCTTCTTCATGCTAGTCAGTCCCCTTTTTTTATTAGTCACTTCCTAGTTTATCTCAGATTAACCTTTGAGTAAAACAGCACCCACTTTCCAAATTGGTGGACGACCATATTTCTCTTCCAATCCCCCCGCCCCATGTTTATATCTTAATCCATGACCTCTTTACATATCTCCTCTTTGACACTGCACTGGCATTTTCAGTAACGATTATTCATTAGTGCCACTGCTCTAGTCTTCTGTGTTCTAATCAAAAGCCCATTAAATAGTTAACAAACGTCTTTGTGCAGACTCTGTATCATGTTTAACCAGGCTGAGTGTGTTTTAACAACGAACACAAAAGGAGAACAATGTCTCAAATACATAAATGGAGAAATCATGTCTCCTCAGAAAATATGCTTCTTTGTTGGCGGTGACTCAGCACCTTCCACAGAACGCTTTAGGGATTTGGGAGTCTTATCTGAGAACCTTTCACCTGTTCAGTTTTCTAATCCCAATGAATAATGTTGGTTTCATGATGGACTATCTGCTGAACAAAACCCCTCTTGGCCAAATCCTGCAATTACGTTTCATACCATGCTCTTGCTCAGTGACGATGTATTAAACTCATGATGGACATTCCCAAGCATTCCTGCTTAATCTGCACTGTCAATTATTAGTTTTATAATACAGTATGGCTGGTGTTTCACAGGGTAATGACAGAAATCCTTAAATTCTAAAAATCTCAGGAAAAGTAAGTGTGACTGAAGCTATTTTCAGGAGTCCCCCTCCTCCCCACCCCAAGCTTAAATGGCAAAGCAAAAGGTCTGCAGAACAATTCAATCTTTAAACTGGGGAAATTACAGTAAAATGGCTTCTCATAACTTGAGAACTGTTACATACTTAATCAGCTGTGAGCCCCAAAGACTTTCCCCTATGATGTGTCATTTATCAGGATAATGAGGTCATAATAGGTAATGGATTATTGTGGAGGGCTGATCTTTCTGTATTTCACCTGGTCACTACATGATCCAAAAGTGGAATTAATCACTTGGTACAGAGTTATTGCTTCTGCTAACGCCTTCTTAGTTCCAGAGAGGTAACTTTTGTCAGGATTCAGGCTTTTGTATGTTTCTTAAGTGGCTTAACATTAAGGGGCACTCCGTGTGCGTGTAATATATGCTGGGCTTTACATTCTTTTCATTTTATGATTAACTGCACAAAATAATTGTTCAGTAGATCAGATGTAAATGAATTGGCTGAAACGACTAGATTGCAAGTTCCAGAGGGGCAGCTGCGTTAGTCTACTTCAGTTAAAAAAAAAAAAAACCCAACAAGGAGCCTTGTGGCACTTTTAAAGATTAACAGTGGGATTTTTCTCCCGCAAAAGTTCATGCGATAAATGAATTTGTTAGTCTTTAAAACCGCCACAGGACTTTTATATTCCAATGATTTAATATTTTTCCTCTATCAAGAAATTAAAATGTTGGGGGTGGAGAGACTATCAGGCAAAAACTTTCCCTTTTCATTCATTAGAGTTCAAAAAATCTGCTCTGACTTGACAGTGTTACTGGATCTTTTTGAATTCACTTGTAGTGAGTGTTTGCAAGTCTGGTCTCTGCTGCCCTGAACACTCATACAATCAAACAGTGAGCCTAAAGATTTACCAAAAGTGCCTTCTGAATTGTGTATTTGCTTTCCAACGAGTTGTTTGGGTACACAAGACAGCCAGAGAGCAGAACTAATGCCTTGTGACTTATGTAATTCACACAACACAGAACAAAAACATTTACAGTTCACCACATGTGGCTGCTCAGATTGCCAAGAAGTATTTGACAAAATGTGCTGTCTGAAAATGCAGGACTTTGTAAATAGACAACTTACAAACAGTAAAAGCAGAGGAATTTGTCAAATAATTTCTTCTAAGTGCAAGTTATTTCTCTCATCTCCTAAAAATACCATGGCTGCTAGCTTGCTAAGATATTACCTTGAACAGCAGCATTATGATCATTTGTCATTCATATTTTTACACGAGTGAAAATGATTCAGTTAGCGGCTGGCTAGAAGAATGTGCCTCCTGCAGATGGAGAGTAGAGGCTGTGGATGTTTAACACTGTGGCCAAGCTATTGTCATTAAGATGCAATCCAGTTCAGGGTGTTGCATTATTATTACTCGTTGACTTGATTATTTTCTTAATTTATGCGTCATGGGAAGATGCAGCTCAAGTCCTGGACAATTTACAATGTAACTTACTTTCGATCTTCACATGTCCTGGGTCTGGTGAGCTCTTCAGTGGTGCATCGCCTTTCATCTCCCTTAGGGCGGCTGCAATGAGCAAGCAGTTTGCTGTACTGTCAAAGGGGTCGTGACTCTCCAAGAAGCACAGAGGAAGCTGTTAGCAGCTGCGGTTTGGGGGTGAGGATTTTGGAGCAAGACAGGTTCCCTGTGAAGCAGGAGTTGCAGCTGGCTGATATTTGGTCCTTTATTAGTTTCACATTCCTGTGTACATCTTTGGAACAGAAGAGATTTCACTTTGTCACAAAACTGATTTCTGCTGTTTCTTCTTTTTTTTAACTGTCACTTTATTCCTTGCCAAAACTGCACTGCTTCTCCCCAATTCAGTACTTCAGCCATGGGGTACTAGGCATTCCTTTGTGGCTCTTTATTGCCTCTGATGTTTTTCCTTTATTGCACACTTCAGAGGCAATTAAAGAAAAATGAAGGATATAATGCACAACTCTGGCACACAGCTGTACAAGTCTGGCTGATAAAGAAAACTCTGTGATGTTTAATTTAGCCCCATGTGGCATTCGGGTTTCTTTTTTTTTTTAAAAAAAAGCATTGTACACAATCAATGTAACCCGCATTAATTGGATTAAAAACTGGTTAACTAATAAGTTGCAGAGAGTCTCTGAAAATAGGAAATCATCATCATCAGTTAGAGGTGTTTCCTGTGTTTAGGGGTGGCCACAGGGATCCGTTCTTCCTCTTATGCAAGTTAATATCTTTACTGATGATATGGAAGAAAATAAAAATTATTACTGGTAAAATTTGCAGATAGGTCATTTATTGAGGTTCACCTGGCAGGATGGGCTTGATGAGATGGGATTTTTCTCCCATGAAAGCTCATGCAATAAATAAATCTGTTAGTCTTTAAGTGCCACAAGACTCCTTGCTTTTTTAGAACCAAATGTGGTATTGAATACAGCCAAATTGCTGGGTTATACGTCTGGCTGTGGGTCACACTTAGAAGATGGGACACCATTTCCTAAAGCAGTGACTCTTGAAAGGCCTTGCAGTCTGTGGTAGCCAGCCATTTGAGTCCATGATATGCTCTGGCTCTGGGGCTGAATGTGATCCTTGAATCTATTAGCAGGGGAATGTCTAGCTGCAGCAGGATGGGGAGATGACCTGTACATGGCACTAGCAAAATCATTATGGAAATTTGGTGCCCAGGTGCTGCCTGGTGCTCAGGACTGGGGCTATAATGAGTATGATGGAATCATCGACTTTACGTGGGGCAGCTCTGCCACATCACTTTCTCCAAAGGCTCCACATGCCCATGTCTTCAAGCACAGCCTTAGGTAGCATAGAGCTCCTTGAGGGATGCGACTCTCTGCCCTGGAGCTTAGGAGGATCAGTGGAGACTAACTCGAACAGTCATTGGTGTCCTGGAGCTGCAGTTTTGGCCCAATACAAACCATAGGCAATGCATGCAGTAGACAGAAGGAAAGCTAGAATCTTCCAGGCTTCTTCTGACCTTTCCCTGGGGTAGGGAGGTGTCTGCAAATGCTAGTTTTCTGTGGTATAATCTATGTAGCAGCCCACCATGAAAAAACATTTTCAGATTTCAAGCACTTTATGAGCATTCCAGTGTGGCATTGCTGGAGGAGAACAGTTGGTTGCCACCCTCAGTTTTTATTGATCTATAACTTTTTCTGTGTAGGAAACATTTACTCACACTGTGCCTTGCGTATCTGATCCATTACTTGTGTGTAAGCAAGACAAGGGCACAGGAGAAGTTATCGCCATTGCTATTTTTCTTCTTCTTTACTCCACACAGTTCCCCCAGCTTACCTAAGGGTCATAGTCCTTCTTCTAAAACTAAAGGAAAATATGCTGTAGTGATTTTCAGCAGCAGCTGTAGGTTGCAGCAAAATCCCTCATTAATGTTTTTGTATTCAAGTGAAGTCAGCTAGAGGCAGTGTGTCTGTGAGCTTTATCTGTATGTATTGAAATCTGTATTTTGCTGTGAGGATGAGTGGGCTAGGTAGAGCTGACTGCCTGTGTATGGAGCCAGTGTTTTGCAGAGCCTGTAGGCCAATGATGCAACTGATAATATATCAATGAACACAACTATACTGTTCACCTAATAAGTTGCCAAGCACTGTTTGCCCCCTCCAAATGTCCTGGCCACAGCAAAGCTGATCCTGACAACTGGAGATGTTTTATTTTGACAAAAGCAAAGAAAATAATTTCCAAAGGTGAGGCACAATCTAACCCTATCTGCCAAATTTGCTATCAAAAAAAGGGAAATCCTTAATCTGAGTTCTTACCATCTCTCTCCTCAGTGTTTGTTTATTTATTCTTGTGATTTGCTAGGAATCCATTTTCATCCCAATATATCTTGTTGGGTGATTCCAAAATTATCAGACACTAACAACTAAAATGGAGTCTGAGTTCAGAGACACAAAACCAGTCTTAATATCATCAGCCTTGCACCCTATGTGAGACAGCAAAATGTCTAGACTTTCAATAGAGAGTCTAGAAGAAGCAATCTTCCAGAGCATCTTTCAAACGACCCAGAAATACAAGTCTCCCTTCTATAATGGAAGAAGTCTCAGTATAGCTTCATGTTGCTAGTCCTCATTTGTCATCCTTTAAAAATGTTAAGTTTTAAAAACTATTTATTACTCCCGTGACATCACCATAGCACCTGGATGCTATACAGTGCTTAAATTGATTTTCATGATCTTAATAAGAAATGCCAAATACTCTCCCATGCTGTTTGCTGTTCTTTTAAAAAAAGAAACCAAAACTTCAGTCACTTAGGAAGACACTTTTTTAAATATGCCATAATGGTTTTTTGGTTGCAGAATGGGATCAAATTAGACTGTGGCCCTGAAGATACCTGCGTGGACCTAGGAGGAAGACACACACTGAAACCCATCATTTCTGCCCTGATTCTGTAAGCGGAAACCTAGCCAATGGAGTTTACTAGAAACAGGATCAGGTGTAGTCTGTTGAAACAAATCTTTTTTTGCTTCATCTCAAACTGGAGATGGCAGCCAGGTTCACACAGAAATAGTGCAGAGAAAGGTGTATCTCTGGGGCTGCCAGAGCTTTATGGGAGGCCCAGTGCTTTCTGGAGAGAGACAGAGAGAGATGGGGCAAAAGTACTTGGATTAAATGGAAGGGACTGCTTGCTTCAACATGCTCCTACAGCAGGGGTCTGAAACTCAAGTCACCACGAGGGCCACATGAGGACTAGTAGAGGGCCGCATGAGGATTAGTATGCTAGCCCGAGGGCCACACCGCTGAAACCTTCCCATACAACGATATTGCAAATATCGGTAATAATCATGTCATTGCGGGCCGTGGGCCACGGCCTGCATGTTTGAGACCCCTGTTCTACGGTGATGGGCTGAGACAATTACCAAACACTTCCACGGCCCCCACTGAAACCAGGGGTAAAACTTGAATGAGGGCAAGATAGAGTGAGAGTTAAAATCCTGCCGCGTACCAGCCCAGATCTGAGTTTGGCTCCGCTGTCTAAAAGAGTGAGTTGTCAGATGACTTCTCAGGGGCCTTTGCCATCTCAGCATCTGAGATGGAGTCAACCCACCCCTACTCAGCCCAGGATGGTTGCATGTTATGTTTGTGAAGCCCATGCCTCAAGGGCTCCCAGCCTAGCTGTGACATTTAGATACTACTGTTATATGATTATTTATAGAGAATTGTAGGCTATGGTGGAATCAAGTTGTGAGGCCTGCTTTGGATCTGGGTTGAAATATTGGCTGGGGAAGGAGGGTATCAGTTCAGACTTTCCTGACTTGTCTCAGACCTCAGTTTCAGTCACGATGTGTGGATGACAGCCTGAGGACAGACTGTGATGAGATCTGAGCCCAGGAGCGTGCCCTGTCAACCCAGAGCTAAGATCTGTGCTTAGATTATACCCAGACCTGCGAGGAGACGCGTGACACCCGGTGAGTGGATCCACTCACAACGGGCTGGTGACAGTACAGTGGAGTCACCCTGGGCCAGTTTGTAATGCTGTGTTTCTTTTCAGCCCCTGATTAAATGCTTTACCAAACTAGGGCCTACATCAGGTGCCCAGACATTAACGGTAGCTCTCCTTTGCCTGTAGATCTCACGTATCAGCCTCAATGGCCACATGATTTTAAGACGGAGCAATTCAGGGTGTCTCTTTTTAGGGCTTTCCATTAATCAGCATCACAAATATTCTCCTCTTTCCCCTTCTAGAAACATGAATATTTTCTTCTTTTCCTTAACCTTGAAGCCGCCTACATTCTAAGTAATTATCTTTAAATTATGCATTTTCAAATGTTGTTCATTCTACTGACAAGCCTAAATCTTTGCCTATGGCTCTAAGTGTTCCTACAATTTTCTTACCCAGATTTTCTAGTTCTCTTTGGGACAGCCCTAATAAAGGTCTCTGCTAGGTGATGGTCACTGTAAAAGAACCTATTTATCATGGGAAGGGTAGCATCGAACAGAAAGATACATAAATCTTTTGCTTGTATGAGTAACTGCAGCCTAAGTATTTATCTCCAGATCTCTGCCTCCTCACAGGCAATCCATTAATGGACACACACAAAAGCAAGATTGGAGCCTTTATTATAAATAATCTTGCCACTTCATAAGAAGTGTTTGCTTGGTTTGGGTAGGTTTAAAATCAACAGCTCCCTGTTTGCTCCTCAAAATGCAGCCTGGTTGCTCTTCAGAGTATATGAGCAAGCAAACTGCAATACCATCAAAGTGCTAGAGGTAGTGAAAGTGTAGGCACCTTTATTTAGTGACAAACCAGGTTAATAAACAGCATGTTTGTTGTCTGTTTGGAGAAAGAGTAATAAAACCTACAGCAGGGTGAAGCTGATACAAGTCTTCCATTCAACAGAGATGGCTAGCAAGCCTGATGGAAAGGCAATTCTTTTGTGATTCCTAATCAAACAGCAAACCCACCCACGTGAGAATATATATTAAAAATGATAAACCATCTGGTATGCAGTTCTGGAAGCCACTCATGCATCCTGTATGTACAAACTCCTGTCTGTATAGATGATACTGTCTGTACTCAGTATGGGATTACTGCCAGCTGTGACACTTTCTAGAGTTCCAAAGGGATAGCCGTGTTAGTTTGTTTTGTCTTCTAGATGGATCACTTCTGTTCATTTCCAGGGGAGTTTTTATGTGAGTAAAGTTACGTGCATGTGCAGGATCCAACTATTCAAAGTTATTAGTGCAATAGACAAATTCTTACAAGATTTTGCAGCACCAAACACGATTGAGCAGGGGCGTGGACTAGATGACCACCCTTCCAATTCTAATCTTCTAGGATTCTATGATTTTCCATAAATTATAAAAAAAAATAAAACTAGTCAAAATGTTTTGAACAAAATACTTTCCATTGAAAAATAGCTTTTTTTTTTTTTAGCCAACGCTACGGAGAAAGTAGTGGATGGTTATTGAAAAGTTTCATCAAAGTTTTACTGAAATCATTATTTGCATTATTCATTTATCAAAAACTCCATTTTTCAGTAAATGACATATTTCCAACCATCTAGCTAAAAGTAGATTTAAAAAGCACCACAAATTGTGAAAAAATGAACAGCTCCTTTTTTTGAACACCACAAGATGAAAACTTTCACTATTTTCAGAAATCCTCCTTGATCAATTTTGGACCAGCTCTAAGTAAAAATTTCTCTGTTTATTTGAAATATGCCATACAAAACACTTGAATTTAAAAGACATTGAGACTGCACAAGGCTCTCTTTTCTGAACTATACTATCAACAGTCAGAGGTTGCTTCCCACAGAGGCAGGGATCATTGTTAAAAGGTGGTAATGAATTGAACACAGTGATCAGGTTGTCATATGGTTGCTCTCTTCTCCAGGGTAATTGGTTGATAACAAGGCCTCTGATACATGGGGAGCCCTTTCAATCATTCTAGGGGCAGGGCTTTGGCTTTTTCCTCAGGATGCGGGACGAAGCAGCCTGTTTCTTTGCAATGAAATTATCATACTCAATCTCATTATGTTGCAAAACTCTCCAATTTACATACTGATCAGAAACATTAGAGAGCACTGTGGTGTCCCCCCTCCTCGGAGAGGCCCAAAGAACCCTTTGATACAATGCTTTACCTCTGATAATTAAGTGCCTTTTGGGTCTCAGAAAATGGTAATTTCTGGTTTGACTGAAAAGTTCCTTTTTGAACTCAAGCAGAATAGGAAGTCAGACAGTTTTTAGGCAAGTGCAGGGACCACATGCTGCAGGCGTTGAGAAGCTCTTTGGGTCTCAAGCAGAGGTTCTCAGACTGGTAGATGGGCTATATTCTGGGGGTGGGAGGGAAGCTTTAGGGCAGGGGTCAGCAACCCAAAAAAGAAGAAGAGCCATTTCCCCCCACCCCCCAATAAACAAGTACTGCTGCATTCAGCTGTGCCACTCTGCCCCCCCGACTGCACCCCTTTCTCCCCCCCCACTTTTGCCCCCTCCTCAAGATACCTGAAGCCTCCCCCTCCCCCCTGCCTAGCTGCAGCCCCTCTCCTTCCCTGGTCCAGAGGCAGCCCTGATCTGGGCCCCCTGGCCAGCCGCAGGCGCCACCCGGCATCCGCCCATGCCTAGGGTTACTAGATACCACAGCAAAAAAAGGAGGACAGGGAAGTTTGAAAGGGAGGACATTGGAGGACACATGGAGAAAATGTAGCATTAATGTAATATTCTTCTGTTTTTAGGGGGCCCTGGAACGCTTGCCCCTAAAAATAGGGTGTTTGGGGGCATTCCAGCATCCTTTAACCCCTGTAAGTAAAAAGCCAGACAAAATCATGTGTTTTTAAAATTCCTGCTGGAGGAGGACATGAAGGCAAAAAGGAGAACATATCATCCTTTTGCCTGACATCTGCTAACCCTACCTATGCCTGGCTGGCTTTCCAGCTCCTAACAGTCCCCCCCAGTGCAGCTGACCCTCCTGGCACACACACCCCCAGCCTTGGGACAGCACATATCCTTCCCCCCACCCCGGCTGATCCTCCTCCCGCCCAACCCCAGGTGGTTAGACCTCCTGCCATCCTCCCCAAACCCAGCTGGTCCTTCTGGAGCCCAGCAGTCCCACCCTGTCTGCAGCTGGCCCTCCCAGTGACGCCACCCAGCCCCAGGATGGTGCCCCCCTCCCCACCACTGGCACCCAGGGGCCAAAACACATTTGCCTGCCCCTGCCCTGTGCAGCCTTCAAAGTGTCTGAGGAAGTGGGATTTTCTCCCATGAAAGCTCATGCAATAAATATATTTGTTAGTCTTTAAGTGCCCCAGGACTCCTTGGTTGTTTGTTTTACCATGCTAGAAGGTGGCCCTGATGCTAACAGCAGTGTATCTGTTGCAGGTATGGCCTTGCTGAGATAGCTAACCATGAACAAGTTGCTGCCATAGTCTCTGGATGGGTCATGATCAACTCACAGGTGCCTCCCCCCCCACCCCAGCTTTTCACATATTGAGTATTTCCGTGGGATGTGCACATAGCTGTAAACACATGACATGGGTCCCACAATCAGCTGTAGGAACTGTCCCCTCACTCAATCCCCACAACAGCGCTAGGTTTCCTCCATCACTGTTCATCATATTGTCCCAGCAAGGACACTGACCCGAGTGTGATTTACAGTCCACTGCCAGCTTCACCCCTTACCTCCGGGGATGAGTAGCTGTCAGTCCTGCCTACTTGCACCCTCCCTCAGGCTCCCAGCACTGCCATCCTGCTGGCTTAGCGAGGTCTGCTCTGACTCCCAGCTGCTGATTGCCATTTCCATCGTTAGCCCCTCAGCTGTAGCTCTGTTCAATTAATTAGCAGCTGGGTCATCCACCTGTCTTCCAGGTAGGGCTCAGTTCATAGGTGCATGTGGCAGGGAGGGGTGGTGTGAGCTACCAGAGCCATAGAGAATGGGAATGAGGCAAATGACAGGGTGCCAAGTTAGCTCTGGATTCAGTACACCCTACTACACGAGCTCTGAGCAGTTTCCATGCACTCTGGATCTCCACAATGTGGGATGCATGGTATGGGTAGGTAACTTGCTTGTGGGCACAGGAGCACCTCATGGGGCTGTCTGGCAATGGGCTAGCTTAACCCATGGATGGTAGATGGCAGAGATGGTTGCTGAATTGGGGTAGCATTAAGGACCATTCTATTTAATGAGGATTCTTCCAGCTAGGGCCAAGTCATTAAGGGTGTTTAGTTTAACCATCTGTTAAACGAACCTGAAACTCTAAGCTTCCATCATGTAGGATGGTGTTGCAGCATAAAACTTACAAGCAGGGACACTGATCAAGGAGGGATGAAATACACTGAATATACTTTCATGTTTGTGTCTTTATTCCAGGTAGCACTTTGCTATCATGCTTAATCTTACCAAGATCATTTTCCAGTGGCTTCTCTTCTTAGTTACACAGCTGCTTACCCCAGCTAGGGGGCTGTTTGCTGCTGTCCCAGGGAAATGGAGGCTGCTGGGATGCCTTTAGCAGTCTGTTAGGTGACTGTCTGAGCTTGGCACAAGCATTCCAGGTCAGGTGGTGCTGAAGGCAGAGGAGCTGTGCCAGCAAATACTCCTTTGCAATGATCTTTAAAAAAGCTTGATAATGCACCTTGCCTGGGTCCAGGCAATGCCCTCCCTGGGAGAAACCTGCTGCAGGAACAAAAGTGAGTGGTAAACTCTGTGTTGAGGTCACTGATGTCATATTGCATGGCTGGTGAAAACCATAGCATGGTAATCTGTCTTGAGATCCTTGGGGACGCCTAGCCAAGTTCCAAAGCGGCAGCCGTGTTAGTCTAGTAAAGCAAAAAAAGCAAGGGACTCTTGTGGTACTTAAAGACTAACAGATTTATTTATCGCATGAGCTTCCATGGGAGAAAATCCCACTTCATCAGATGCTTTGAAGAGGGGGAATTTACAGAACTGGATGAGAATAAATGCAGGGGAGTGTAAGACATGGGATCAGGTCATGCTGCAACACCAAATCAGAGCATTTGTAAGGATTCAAACTCCAGGGAACAACACGCAGATGGAGGGTGAAGTCAAATTACTTGTTATAATGTCAAAAGAGTCCATAGTCACAATTCGGCCCCGCTTTCATACAATCTAATCTGCATATTATTTGAAATTTGTCTGTTTCTATTTGAAGTCTTGACGTCCCATTGATATTTCTTGAGGACCACCGTTAACAAATCATCAGTGGAGTGATTAGGAGGATGGAAGTGCTCAGCAACTGTTGTGTGTCTCTGTGTTGTGATTTCTGATGTCAGTTTTGTGTCCATTTATTCTTCTGTGTAGGGACTGTCCTGTTTGTCCAATGTATAAGGTGTAAGGGCATTTCCAGCACATGATGGTATAAATCACATTAGTGGATAAGCAGGTGGATGACCCTTTGATGGAGTACCTGGCTTGATTAGAGTCTATGATGATGTCTTTAGTGTAGATATGTGGACAGAATTGGCAGTGTGGTTTGTTGCAGGGACATGTTCCTGCTTTAATGTTTCTGTTGTTAGGTCTGTAGTTGCTGGTGAGTATCTGTTTAAGGTTCGGGGGTTGTCTGTAGGCAAGGGAAGGTCTGTCTCCCAAGGCTAGAGAGAGTGAGGGGTCATCTTAATGATCTGTTGTAGAGGTCTGACATGAGGGTGTATGTGGTGACCAGTGGTGTTCTGTTGTTTTATTGTTTGGGCCTTTCCTGTAGCAGCTGACTGCGGGGTACCCGTCTGGCTCTGTCAATCTGTTTCTTTACTTCTCCAGGTGGATACCATAGTTTTAAGAAAGCTTGACAGAGATCATGAAGATGTCTGTCTCTTTCTGAGGGATCAGAGCAAATGCAGTTATATCTTAGACAATGGATTGTGTGGTGTGTTTTGGATGGAAGCTTGAGGGATGTAGATAACTATATCGATCAGTAGGTTTTCAGTATAGAGTGGCATTGATGTGTCCATCCGTAATTTGTACTGTAGTGTCCAGAAGGTAAATCTCCTGTGTGGAGTGTTCCAGGCTCAATTTGACTGTGGAGTGGAAATTTGTTGACATCTCTGTAGAAATCTTCAAGAGCATCCCTGCCAT
Source organism: Podocnemis expansa (assembly GCA_007922195.1). Taxonomy (NCBI): domain Eukaryota; kingdom Metazoa; phylum Chordata; order Testudines; family Podocnemididae; genus Podocnemis; species Podocnemis expansa. Next base: position 3,100,533 of record ML681991.1, on the reverse strand, counting down.
GGGTCCAGATAATGAAAATGTCATCAGTGTATCATAAGTACAGGAGAGGTGCGTTGGGATGAGACTTGAGGTGACATTGTTCTAAGTTGCCCATTAAAAATGTTGGTATATTTTGGGGTCATGTGGGTACCCATGGCAGTGTCACTGACTTGGAGGCATAAATTGTTCTCAGATTGGAAATGGTTGTGGGTAAGCACAAAGTTCAGTCACAAGCTGTACTGTGACATCATCTGGGATGGTTCTTCTAATAGCTTGTAATCCATCCTTGTGTGGGAAGTTGGTTTAAAGAGCTTCTATATCCATAGTGGCCAGGATGGTGTTTTCAGGAAGCTCACTGATGGATCGGATTTTCCTCAGGAAATCCGTGGTATCTCGAAGATAGCTAGGGATGTTCATAACATAGGGTCTGACGGGACACCTGTAGCTCTCATCCCTCTGTGCACAACCTCAGCCTTGGGTTACCCCCTCTAACAGCAGAGCTTCATCTAGCATGATGCTTACTGCTGCCGGGGATAAGTCGTCTCCATACGAGTGATGTTAGCATAGTACAGAGCATTAGGTGAATACCAGCAGAGGCTTTTCTGTACTGGGTTGCAGAATTTTAACACGGTAACCCTTGGGCATCAGCCACACCACACAGTGCTTAGGCAGTCATGCTCTGTGTCTGTCTCTGAGAAGGTTCAACAGGTGAAAACATTCTGGCCAATGATCATTTTCAAAGAGACATACAGGCTATGTCTACACACAAGGTTTTAGTTCACAATTAGTCATTCCAAAATTACTTATTTTGAAATAAAACCCCTTGCAGGCCATGTTGCCAACAACCAGGGTGGAGGTGGGGAGAAGGCTTGCCAGGAGCCTGGGGGGTGCCCCAAGTTGCTTGCCCTCTGGGCAAGCAGCTTGGGGAGCCACAGCAGCCCCCAGGCTCTGCTGCCCAGGTCAGGGGATCTGCAAGGGGCGTGGAGTGGCTATAGCCTTGGCAGTTCACCCCGCACCCTGCTTGGGGGGCTGCAGCCCGTTGCCAGCTTTGGGGCTGCAGCAGCCCCCCCCCCCGAAGCTGGCAGCAGGGTGAGCCGCCTGGGCTGCAGCCACCCCATGGGGGCTGCCTTGTGCGCTCCCCTGCACCTCCCCTCAGCACCCTGGCCAGGGTACTGAGGAAGGTCACTTATTATATCGATATAATAGAGCCACACGGGTTATTTTGAAACCACAGTTTTGAAATAACCAATTATTTTGATATGATATTAGGTTTTATTATACCAAAATGACTTTCCTTATTTCAAAATAAGGAAGCTCCTTATTTTGAGATAAGAAAAACATCGTGTGGACATAGCAAGTTTTATTTAGAAAGAACGGTTGTTTCAAAATAAAACTCATGTGGACACACCCACAGGGAAGAATGCTCTTGGCCATTCTAGTCCAGCTCCCTGAGGAGAAAAGCTCCGTTGCCTACTCATTGCTTGAGTTCATGTCATTTAAACTGAGCGTCATGAATGCTCTGTTCACTAATGCTCCCCACCCTTATTAATCAGTTGTATGGCTGATTTCTGTGCTTTTTTCTTTCCTCTCTTGCTATCTGTTCCTTTTGTCTGTTCTTTCATTAGCACTTTATGCCACTTCACATCTCCTCAGGTTGATGGCTTGTTTACTGTATGCAAATAATACCTGAATTATGCATGAATAATTATGAAGTTGCACATCAGATTCCCGAGCTGGCATATTGCCATGTTGAATTAGCTTCACTTGAAAGGGTTTGGAAAAACAAGTAGACATCGTCCAGTGCTAAAGCCAAGGAAGCCTGAGATGCACAAGGCAGTGTGCAGTGGAAATGGTCTGTCAGGCTAAGCTGTGGGCCAAGATCAGTGTGGGGTAAGAGTCATGGAAGAGCTTGGAGATCTGTACATAAGGACACCTCTGTTTTTACCCTACTATCCCTCCTCTGTGCATTAGTCTTCACTTCCAGAATCACCTCCCATTGGCTCCTGCACATGAAAATGTTCTTATTTAAGGTAGTGGCAGAAGATCTCCTCCCCCCCACTGAGCCTGGGTGCCCATTATGCTATGGTCTGTACAAACAAAGGGTAAGAAACAGCTCTTGCTCCAGAGAGCTTGCTATGAAAACAGACAAGACAGGAAAAGGGTTGTCATCCCAGTTTAACTAATGAACACAGACAGCAAGAGATGGACCATTTGGCTCAAAGTCAGCTGCAGAGTCAGTGGGGGTGACAGGTATTGAACCCAGAATGCCTGTGGTGCTATGTCCACACCATAAGACCATCCTGTCTTATCAATGCATTAATTCTTGGGAGCAAAGCAATGAACTTCCTGCAGTACACTAGAATGATGACAAAAAGCGAACCACAAATTTGAATCAATTCTCAGAAGGATTTAAACTCAGATCTGCCCCTATGGCCTTGGTTGAGATTGAATCCCAAACTGGAATAATTTCTTATCTGGCTCCCAGGTTGGGGCTGCAGAAATATCTCGGGTAAGGCCATCTCTGGAATGTAGGGGGATCCTACTGGCACTCTTGTACCAGGGCAAGCATGAGATAACCACATGATAAATACACCAAAGGCTGGTGCTGCTGTAAGGGACAGAGGCTTTTCAAAATTGCAATTAAGTATTTCAATTCTGCTTCTCTGTCATTACACTTGCTGCTGCAAAATCTAATTTTAATAACCAACCTCTACTTGAGCAGATAAGTCAACATAACAGAAATATTTCCAAAGCAGAAAGCTCCAGTTTTTTCCCAGTAAGTGCAGAAAGAGACTTCATATAGAGACACTTAACTTCAGTTCTGACATTACAGTTTAAGAAACTACTCTGCTGAGAAACCTTCAACAGACCAGCTTACCTTAAAGAAATAAGGCAAGATGGGTGTATTTTTTTGCAGACCCCTCACATGGTAGGTTACAAGAACTGACGTTTTTCTTTACATTTCTCCCAGCACATCACAGAGTATGTTTTGAGAGAGTTTGAAGATGCCGATATTTGGAGAACACTGGGTCTGAACAGCCCCTGTCCCTTTTTGTAAACTTTAGCTGCTTCTGCATTTAGGATTTGGAGGCTCATGTGCCACTGTATAAATGCCACAGTTACTATTTTCTCTCTGAATTTCCTTCAAGGCCAAAGCCATTAATGAAAAGTGCCCCAAAAGCAAAGTTTAAAAAAAAAAAAACAACTTTGAACCTGTTGTCATGTTGACGTTCTTTTGTAGCTGAGTTACTTGACAAAGATTGAATGCATCGTAATATGGTTGTAATGTTTGTTATATCCTGAAATCCTGGTACTTCAGTAGGTATGGCCCTGCTTTCATTCCTAATTATAGAAGTCCTTGGCTATTGTGTTTGTTGTTCAATGCCAGAATTTGCTTTATGGTGGTGATTCACATTAGGTCATAGACCCACAATTATAGTGGTCAAAAGGACTGTATTTTCACAAGGTTCAGTTAGAAAAGAAGTAACATGCTCATTTTTCTTTAAAATCAATTAAATCTGGTAATCCCATACACTTCTGCTAATGGGGTTGTCACTCATTGAGAATGGACTTCAGGATAGTAGTCATCTCCATTTAAAAAAAAAAAAAAAAAAAAAAGAGCCCTGTAGGAAATGAGTATAGTTTTATTACTATTGATGTGAATCCAGTTCTCAGCAAATGGAGATGTTATGCACGCTTCATCTCCCTTGCATACTGAAACCCCATCTCATCAAGAGCTGTAAAGTCAATGACAGCACTAAAAGAGCTAGCTATTGTTCATTGCTGTATCCCACAAGTAGCAAAGATAACTTTAAATGAATCCGAATGACTCCAAATCAGTGGGAAAAGCAACAGGAAAGTTTATTCAGGGACCTTGCAGGATCAGCACAGATATACTGCCAGTGTGACATGTACCTTTCCCTATATTTATTCTCTCACCAGTTCTAACTGTCGGGATGTTTTAGATGGACAGCTACCTTTTTTCTTTATTTTTAATCCTCTCCCTCTGTCATACTCACTCTACTCGGGTCATAAGTGCTTTGGGCCAGGGACTGTCTTTCTGGTCCATCTTTGTTCAGTGCCTAGGACAATGGGGGTCCTTTGAACCAAGACTCTTTGCTGCTATTAAACTCAGTGACATCACCTTCCACACAAGCTCTGTCAGCTGGTCCAAGGGCCCTCACCCCTCTGAACCCACCTCTACCGTGCTGCAAGTGAACTTACTTGATATGTCTAAAAAGATCCCTGGTGATTATTGCCTCTCCTTAGTCACCGTCTACTTCTCTGTCTGTCCGTCCTTCAGGTGTGAGCTCCACAGGGCACAGGGTCCCATCCTTCTGGAAAGTGTTTAGTGTACCATGGTTGCTATAAGGAACAGCAGTTTGACTCCCTAGTTTCCTTCATGAAGTAGCTCCAGGATAAGACCTGTAGTTGCCCTCATGATGAGTCTCTTGTACTACGGTTTGCCCATGCTGAATGAGTTGGACAGTAGTAACTGACCGGTTAGGAAGGATAAACACTAACCTTAGAGACAGGACTTAGCGATGGTGAGAGAGAAAAGTGGTGCAGTGGCTTGAATGACTTGAGCAGATGGGATGGGATGGGAAGCCTTTGGCAGCTGGTCACCAGTTTGTCTCTAATCACAAGACCCTTCTGGGAGAGCCGGCAATATGCCATGTGGGATTGGAAAAAGATTTTGATAAGTTCATGGAGAATAGGTCCATGTATGGTAGTAACTTGAATTGGCAGGATGCAACACCATGCTCTGACTGAAGCATTGCTAGTCGCTGCTCCCCAGAAGATGGGATGGATGCTGCGTGATTTGTAGAACCATAGGAACTGGAAGGAACCATTAAAGGTCATTTGAGTCCAGTCCCTTGCACTCATGGCAGGACCAAGTACCCTCCTGTGTCATCCCTGACAGATGCTTGTCTAATCTGCTCTTAAAAACTTCCAGTGATGCAGATTCCACAACCTGCCTAGGCAACTTATTCCAGTGGTTCATCACCCTGGCAGTTAGTTGCAAAGGGACAGCCGTGTTAGTCTAGTTAGGAGTTTTTTCCTAATGTCCAGCCTAAACCTCCCTTGCCATAATTTAAGCACATTGCTTCTCGTCCTACCATCAGCAGTTAAGGAGAACAATTTTTCTCCCTCCTCCTCATAATGACCTTTCAGGTACTTGAAAACTGTTATGTCCCCTCTCAGCCTCCTTATTTCCAGACTAAACAAACCCAGTTCTCTCAATCTTCCCTCATAAGTCAAGTGTTCCAGGCCTTTACTCATTCTTGTTGCTCTTCTCTGGACTTTCTCTAATTTGTCGACATCTTTCCTGAAATGTGGCACCCAGAACTGGACACAATGCTCTAGTTGACGCCTAAACAGTGTGGAGTAGAGCAGAAGAATTACATCTTGTGTCTTACTTATAATATTCCTGTTAATACATTTCGGAATAGCATTTGCTTTTTTTGCAACAGTGTTACACTATTGACTCATAGTTAGCTTGTGGTCCACTCTGCCACCGCGATCCCAGTCTCTGGTAACCTGGACTTCAGCCTCTCTCTGCCTGTGTTAAAATAGGATAACTAGCTATGCCCTACGTCAAGGCTCAAAACTTTAAGGATTGTCAGGTGCTCAGTCAGAGGGGAGAGAAAGGACCTCAGATGTCCAATCCCTTTCTGGTATACTTCTCATGGATGGGAGACACCCCTGAGTTAACACTAGCACTGATACTGGGACAGGATGAAGAAAAATATGTAGGAATATTCAGTCTGTCTTATTGCTCCATCAGCAATCTGCAAGCCACCTCCTCAGATGCTGCCCTGTGTGTAGGACTGGCGAGGTGGGCATTCACACCCCAGAAAGAGCTGCTCTCGTATGCCAAACCAAACCCATGTATAGCTGTACGGTAAATTGGCATAAAACACATGCATCTTTTTTATTTTCCTGAAAGCAAACAGCAACTTGCCAAAAGCTGAAATGATTTTTCAAAACAAAAAAATGCAGCCCACTCTGGTACTCCGTCATCCCTTCATATTTTCTAATTTTTTTTTCTAAGCTGTCCATGTTGTTCTTACCATGACAATAAAAGCATGGCAGCCAGCACGGCTGTTCTAACCAAGCTGTGGATAAAACAGTGAAAAGCAAGCAAATGAAATACCATAATCATTTAGCAGCCACAGCATCTATTAGATATAAGTACTTTCCTCTGCAGCTTTAAAATGTAGGTGGATTCTATTAAATTTAATTATATTCCCATGAGGATTGCAGGGTAAAAGCACTTTGGTAAATGTGCAGTTTGTAAATGAGGGTAGCTGCTTCTTAAAACGGCTAGGGAGAAGCGCAGTTGCCAGCTATATGTGTAATAAAGACACACTGCAAGTGCCTGAACCCTTTTTATTTCCTCTTTGAAAATATGCCTCTCTTAAACTTGCTTTGCTTGTTTTCCAGATCCTCCCAGCCCAGTTGTCAAGACCATTTCAAAAGTAACTGCAGGGGTTGGATAAAGGGCATTTCCAAATTCATTCTCTTCCTGCCTAAAGGCCCAATCCTGATCTCACTGAAATAGAATATTCCCATTTATTTCAGTGAGAGTTTGATCAAGCACTAGGGGAACACATCCAAAATAGATCCACTTCTCCAAACACCTCAACCAATTTTTGAATCACCAATTTTCTTTCATCCTCATACATTTAAAGGACTTACTTTCCAATGTTGATTTTTCCCCTGGAATATTTATATAAACCCTTCTTATTCGCCAGGCTTTTTTAGTTAGTATTAACTTATTCTTCTCTTTGAGATCCTTCTCTCCCCTGCACCTACAATCTCGTCCCCCAAAGTCTGCAAGCCTCAACTAACTCCTTGTATTCTTAGAATCATAAGTTTGGAAGGGATCTCATGAGGTCATCTAGTTGAACCCCTGCTAACAGCAGGACCAGTCCCACTAAATCATCCCATCCAGAGATGTTGGGTTACCTGATTCTCTTACTTCTGGTAGCTCTCTAAACACTCCTTATGTCCATATTGAACAAACTCTGCTCCTTGCATTGTTATTTTTCAGATGGATTCCAAGAGACTGCACCATTTATTATGTTGTCATGAAGGTTTACTAGTTGTCTTACATGACTGTATTTTATTCTACTCACTAAATTTCATAATTCTCAGCATATATCTTTCTGTAATCCCATTTGCTCAGACCAAGGTGCACGTGATGCTGTACCATAGCAAATTCAAATAGCCCATGGACTTAAACTCTTTACCAGGATTTCAAAATAAAATAATATCCATACACAGCAGTAATTGGCATCGGTTGGGCTGAATTTTATAATCAGATTATGCACATTATGAAGTGTTAAATTTATATTGACCTAGCAAGACCCATCAGTTATTAGCTCAGTTTTGGGTCAGTTAAGCTGGTTGTCATTTTTGTAGGTAAGCCATTATAATGTAACCTCATATTCACTGGTGATATAATAAAATCAGGATGACATTAACTCTGACTCTGCATACATGTGCTCCTAACTGAAAGATGTGCTTTAGAAGACGCAGATACGAAATGATTGGAAAAATATCTGTCATCCATGGATACCATCAAAATATGTCCTATTGGTTGGGGGGGGGGGGAGTAAAACTTATTTTTAGTCTTAGGTTGACATTGTTGTTGGTTGTTAGCAACTGAAGTTACATTTTTTCTATGGACTTTAAAATGTGATTCAGATACCGTTGTTGTTTGAACAATACAGAGAGAATTCTCGGTGCTTCCCAACACATCCCACACCTCCTAGGCTAGTGCAAACATTTCAGAGGAACCAGGATTGGCAGAAGATTGCAGAGAGAGGGGTGCAATAGGGTTAAGTTATTTAGAGCTGTGCAATGGCGGCAACCACTAGGAACTTCAGCTTCAAATGGTGTTGACAGCTTGTGCCATGTGGAGTAGAGGTGCAATACACTGTTGCTAGTTTTCAGCTAAGTTCAGAACACACTGAAAAATGTGGCTTTGCCCCCCAGCTTCTCATTTGCCATCAGCTCTGGAGTCCCTGGAGTTTAGCCAGCTGATGATGCTTCCCTTCATTGGTGATGGGGTTCTTATATCATCCCAATCGCCATAGCATCCCTCTGCTTTTCTCCATCTCTCTGGCCTGTGTTACATCACCATGGTGCAGTGGTAGACTGAAGTAGTTGCAAAGTATTTGGTGGTTATTTTTGGGATATTATATTAAAGCCTTCTCATCAAGGCAAAAGTCTTTGGCCAAAATTATGTCAAAGTGCTAGTGATTGTATTTTGTGATAGTCCAGGCCCCTTGAAGATATTGCAGGTTGGGCCCCTAAAATCATTACTCCCTTCTAAAAATCTTGACCTTTTTATCAGAGTCTGTTTTTAACCCATGGCACAATAGAGAGAAACAGTCAACTGATTTTCCTGTTGTATTGGCTGTTGTGATTCTGCAGTAACTCTGGTGAAATCAGTGACATTAATGGATGGAGAGTTGGTGTATGTCAAAGGAGACTTGCCTTACAAAGCAGTTAGAGAGTGCTTATGAGAACAGAAGGAAATTCTGTGGTTCTGTAGTGAAAATAGAGTGGGGAACTACAGATTTTGAAGACTAGAGGTGCTGGAACTCACCTTTACCTGTGTACATAAAGATTAGAGAAAGCTCTCAGTGGTAATTTGAAGGTTAAGGTAACTGATATTATTCTGAGTGAATAAGTGATAAGGGGATTAGCTATAATTTAGAAGGTAACACTTAAGTTTTATCTTTGGTGGTGTTTGTGCTTCTCATTTATTTTTGGCAGTCAGTTGTGCTAGCTCAATGCATTTTATTGGGGTGGGAGTTGCTGCAATTTGAATGTTTGTGTATAGTCTTTGTATTTAAATGAAGCCAAGACAAACTGGGATGATTTTTGAATGAAGTTTTTGTTAACTGTTTTGCTGAAACACCAGTAGCACGGGGTTATTTCCTAAAGAACCCACCATGCAAATGACTCTCACCTCATCATTTTGTTCCATTTGTGATTGCAATATTCTGTTTTTACACAGACAGGCCATTTGGGTGTGAGCTACTCTCTGTGGAGATACTTAAACTGAATTAGTCAGTGCCTCACGTACTAACTGGGCTCAATATCCAACCTGCTGTTCCGTGGATCAGAAGGTAAGCAGAGATACCCATGGTGATTTTAATTTTCAGTGTTAGACCTCACTAAATCTTGAAAGTGAAAGTTAAACAATCTCTCCTTCTGTCACAAGGAATCATTGTTCATGGCTCTTCGGCCTGTCAGTTGATTTTGACGCTTCAACTACACTACAGCATCTCCACTGGGGTGCATTGGGTGGGAGCCAGGAATGGTATGACCTGTGCTACAAGCAAGATCACACTGGATTAGAATTCTCCTTAATTGTAAAATAAGGTCGTTGTCTTAGTGTAAACAAAAAGACCATTTTAGATCTCTCTGACAGTGTAAAAATATCAGTCAGATTCATACGTGTAGGTCATCAGTGGCCCATCTGTGACAAAGCACTGATAAAATGTTTAATGTGTTCAGTGTCTCAGGTCTGAAGATACTACAGTGAATCTTAGTCAATCAAACACCTTATAGAAGAAAGAACTGGTACACGTGTGTATTTTCATTTTGGTAAACAAGAACATATAGAATCATAAGGTTGGAAGGGACCTCGTGAGGTCATCTAGTCCACCCCCCTGCTAAAAGCAGGACCACTCTCACAAAATCACCCCAGACAGGGTATTGTCTAATCAGACCGTAAATATCTCCAAAGATGGAGATTCCACTACCTCCCTAGGCAACCCATTACAATGCTTCGCCACTCTCCTAGTGAGAGAGTCTTTCCTAGTAGCCAACCTCCACCTGCCCAGCTGTAACTTGAAACCATTGCTCCTTGTTCTGTCTTCTGTTACTACTGAGAACAGCCAAGCTCCCTCATCTCTGGAGCACCCCTTCAAGTAGTTGAAGGTTGCTATCAAATCTCCCCTCAGTCTTCTCTTCTGCAGGCTAAATAAACCTAGTTCCTTCAGTCTCTCCTCATAAGCCCCATAATCATTTTTGTTGTCCTCCGCTGGACTCTTTCTAATTTGTCCACTTTTTTTTGTAGTGGGGAACCCAAAACTGGACACAGTATTCTAGATGCGGCCTCACCAGTGCCTAATGGAGGGGAATAATCACATCCCTCAATTTGCTGGCAAGGCTCCTACTAATACAGCCCAATATGCCATTAGCCTTTTTGACTACAAGAGCACACTGACTCATATCCAGCTTCTCATCCACCAAGGTCCTTTTCTACAGTACTGCTGCTTAGCCAATCCACCCCCAGCCTGTAGCAGTGCATGGGTTTTTGCCATCCTAAATGCAAGACTTTGCACTTGTCCTTGTTGAGCCACATGAGATTTCTTTTGGCCCACTGCTCCAATTTGTCTAGGTCTCCCTGAATCCTATCCCTGCCCCTCCAGCATGTCTACCATTCCCCCCAGCTTGGTGTCATTCACAAACTTCCTGAGCATGCAATCTATCCCAGTATCAAGATTGTTAATGAAGATGTTGAACAGAACAGACCCCAGGATTGACCCCTGGGGCACTCCACTTGGACTGGTTGCCAACTAGACATTGAGCCATAGATTCCTGCCCAATGAGTCTGTTGATCTAGCCAGTTTTCCATCCACCTTAACAGTCCACTCATCCAACCCATATTCCTTAATTTTCCAGTGAAAATGCCGTGGAAACCGTATCAAAAGCCTTGCCAAAATCAAGGTGTACCATGTCAACAGCTATTCCTGCATCCACAAATCCAGTCATCTCATCATAGAAGGCAATCAGGTTGCTTAGGCATGATTTTGCCCTTGGTGAATCCATGCTGACTGCTTTGATCACTCTATTTTCCTGCAAGTGTTTCAAGATGGATTCTTTGAGAACCTGCTCCATGATTTTTCCAGGGATTGAGGTGAGGCTAACTGGTCTGAAGTTCCCCAGATCCTCCTTTTTCCCTTTCTTTAAGATAAGTACTATACTGGCCTTCTTCTAATCCTCTGGGACCTTCCCCATTCACCATGAGTTTTCAAAGATAATGGCCAGTGGCTCTGCAATCACATTGGCCAACTCCCTCAGATGCAGTTCATCGTAGCCATAGACTTGTGCACATTTAATTTCTTTAAGTAGTTCCTAACCTGACCTTGCATCACCATGGGCCGCTCTCCTTCTCTCCATTCTGTGTTACACAGTGCAGTAGCCTGGGAGCTGACCCTGCCTGTGAAGACTGAAGTAAAAAAAGCAGGAATATGGTGCAACCCTTTGAAATACCTGGTAAAAAGAACTCTGTGCATCTGATAAAAGGCCAAAATTCCAGTTTGCCTGCATGTTCACAAGATAAATGAAGTGATCAAAGTGATAAGAGAGCTGTATTGAATATATGTAATGTATGCATACAGAAATTGGAACCGTGGAGCCTTTGAAACACATCCTAAGTATTAAAGGATTAGTTTTGCAACCCTTACTCTGACTAATTCTTAAGCAAGTGTGCACAGTTCAACACGACTACATGCATAAGTGCTATTTAATGAGTAGAATTAGAGAACTGGGACCTCAGATGCTAGAACTGTAGAAGAAACCATTTTGGTACAAGAAGGCTGTCTAAGAGTTCCCTGTTTGAATTAGCAGCTGACACATCCAGAGGTAAATCTAGAATATCATTCAGGTGTTGGGTCAACTTAAGCTCTGCTTAGGTTGGCCAGGAACACAGGCACTGAGTAAAACACAATCTTTGAATTGAAGCAGCTGGTGCTTTTTGTTAATCTCCCCTATCAAGTTTGAACAGTCTTGTTGTCTTAATTGACACTGTTAAGCTTCCAAGGATGAGGAGGCTGACACAATAACCCAAATATGGAGATAGAAACACCTTCCAAATATTTAGAAGTACATCAATTTGCCTTTGAATGAGGTGTGTTAGTAAAGCATATGGCCTGCATAATGAAACCTCTTGTTATTTGCAATTGATAGTGCCAGAGGAATTGCCTGCATTAGGGAAGACATGAATTTTTAGTATTGCTTTTGCTGATATTATTGAGTTTTGTCTCTAGAAAAACCACAGTGTTCTAATTTTGCAATAAATAAAGGTCACTTGACTTGAAAGCTAGCAATCTCTTTGACATGTTGTAATAAGCATATTGGGTATTTATAGCTGTTCTGCATGCCTCTGACTCTTGCAGCTAGACTTACAAATGTCAAGGAGTGCCTCATTTTGCCTGTGCAGTAAGAACAATCAGAGCTGTCTGTGGAAGTGACTTTTTTCTTTCAGCACTGCTACAGATAACCATGTAGCATGTCTGAGTGCTCCCCTGCACCTTCCTCCTCTATCACATTCTTTGCCTGTATTGTGAGCTGCTGATTTCATGGCTGAGCTGACTGGGAAGATGAAACAAGGGAGGCAGGAGGGTTCAAAAATGAAAGCTCATGGAGGATGGGTCCATCAAATCAAGACGGCAGGGATGGAGTTGTATGACAGGGGTGTCCCTAAACCTCCAGCTGCTGGAACTGGTGAACAGAATGGATCAGTTGAAACTGCCATGTTCTGTGGATTGATGCTGTCTACTGTCAGAGATGGGATAGTAGGCTAGATGGGCCATTGTTCTGAGCCAGTATAGTCATTCCTGTTATCTCTCTTACTTGGTGCTGAAGTTAGGCATGCACAGTAAATCATCAATGTGTACATTTTCATTGTTGTCACCAGCCTGAGAGGCCATGCTCTGCTATCAGATATCGACTGCGTCACTCAGAATTTTAACATGGGCTCCCTTGATGATCTGACCTTCATGGATTTACCTGTATTTCAAAAGACTGACATTTTCAAGACAGCATGTTAACATTTCTCTTGGCGGACCTTTAAACGAATCTTTTTGGAGTGAAATGGGAGGAATTGGTGAAATGCTTAAAAACTTCTCCTGTGTGATCACCTTTCTAAAGTGAATTTGCAACCTGTTGGGTACTTAAATCAGTGTTGACTGGGGGGAGGGAAGGAATAACCTTTTTAGTGATCTTATTTTCTTTTGCTCTTAGCATCACATATCTTAATAACACAATCCATATAATAACTACCGGGTAGTCTTTCAAATGTAATTAAAAATGCCACCTATAAAAGCTGCTCACCAAACCAGATAAATGATAGGTTCTATCATGTTCATAGGAATAAATTAGATTTTTAGACTACCACTCACTTTTACGCTGTTTTCAGCTGCTGAACTCCCAGCCCACTCTCAGCGGATTGTATATTTGAGTATTCTTGGTGGTTTCCCCAAAGATAGTCCACTAGCTATTGTGTATTGGCTGGTGTTTGTGTGTCAAACTGTCCTCTGCTGCATGGAATACCTGAGCTTCTCAAACACCAGCAATTTCTTAACAGGTGCAATGACAATCTGATGACTTGTGTATGTACAGGACGCAGATGGTTAAACTAAATGTTTTGAAAATCTGTCAACTGTTGTCACAAATAGTGACATTTTCTGGATGTGAATTTGTTCTTTAGTCAGACGGAAAGTCATCAGTGCCTATTGGCATATTGACATTTCATTGCCATAAAACCCTTTTATCTAACACCTTACATCATTTGTTGTACCAGACTGATAGTCTTACCCTCTCGCTGTCCCTTCAAAGGTCAGCTATATTTGTCTATGAAACAACAGGAGGCCTATGTGAAGTAAAGTAACAGAAATAGATTTAATCTTTTCACTTTCTCTATGCTGTCATGCATTTGGAAGTGATTTCTTACTTAAAGGTGTAAAGTTGTCTTCTGCCAGGTGAAGAGGCCGATCCCGCAGAAATCTCCTATTAAAATGAAAAGGGATCTGCTCAACCCCCCAGGACCTCCAGAAATTCCCATTACCTGATTCAGTGCTGCTGTGAGGTGATCACAACTGGAGTGTGCAATGTGCACCTCAGTCGGAAAGCTCTATGCTGCTGCAACATGATATGATTTTAATCACTGTTTTCATTTTAACACCCAAGTTCCACACTGGTGTGCTTTCATGCAACATAGATATCAGAAGACACCATGAGGTCAGAAAACATGTTTGGTGTCATCTGCTTCTATAAAAAGCCACAGGGTTCTGGCAACACTCTAAATCAGTGCCTTGGTTAAACCACCTACCTGTTATGAACATCTCAAAAGCAAATGTCTGCATGCCAGATGCCGATATCCTTTGTTATTGCTGTTTCAGAGGAAAGACTTCTCATTTTTGTAGCTATCTGAATATGTTTCTGTTAAAATTTCTCATATGGCTGTGTGAAAATCTCTTTGCATATGTCTACACTTAGAAGTTATTTTGAATTAAGGAAGCTTAATTCAAAATAACTTATTCCCTGGCCGAGAAGGGATTTTATATCAAATTAAGCGGTTCCTTAATTCAAAATAATAAAACCTCCTTTTACTTTGAAGTAATGGTTACTTCAAAGTGATTAGTTCAAATTAAGCCATTCTAAGCCATGGAATAGGCTTAATTCAAACTAATTTGCCTATTCTTTTGCCTGCCTTCCCTTATTTCGAATGAGAGTTTAGTGAAGACTCTAGTTTAAATTAATGAAGCCTGTTTTATTTCAAATTAGAGAGTCCTCAGTTGACTCCTAATTTGAAATAACTTCAATTTAAATTCAAAGTAATTATTTTGAATTAACTTCTTGCAATTAATTTTGTAAGAGTAGACATAGTCTTTAAGCTAAAAGCCCAGCAGGTGACTGTTTGTTTTTAAAACAAAGGTTGCTGTTCACAGTGTAACTAGTCTATTATATTTACATGAATCCAATGTTCCCCGTAACCTGCACGGGCGCACAGACATGCAGCTTATGGCAGCTCCCCAGCACAGGGAAGGCTGCCGGCCACGCAGGGCCAGCAGCCACAGTCCCGGCTTAGAGCTCCTCTGGAGCTGGGAGCTATTAAAACTCCCGCCCAGAGAAGCTCTAACAGAGCATGCCCACAATGTCTGAGCATGCCCTGTTGGTGCTTCTCCAGCCCCAGGAGCTGTGGCTGGGCCATGCCACTCCAGCGGCAGGGCAAGATTGCAGGGAGGAGTTGGGCAGGTTGGGGGGTTACTAGGGGAGCGGGCTAAGGTGGGAGGAGGGGATTGGGCTGGCTGGGGTGCGCTTACCAGGAGAGCGAGGGGGCTGGCAGGATCGGGGCCGCAGGGGGTGGCCACTGCACAGCGAGCAACGTGAGTTGCTCAGCTGCCTCAGGCTCTTAGAGGGAACGTCTGAAGTTCGTTCTAAACTATAACCCACTTACATAGACATCTGGTTGCCTCTACCACTCATTCATTCGTGGAACAAATCGAATTGTGCAGCTTCATTGCTATAAAATTCATAGAGGTGAAAATGCTTGCCTACATTTTCAGACTTGGGTAGTTAACAGTAGGCATTGACATCCATATGTAGGCACTTAACTGAAGTCAATGGGAGTTGCGGGTGCTCAACATCTATGAAGACTGGATCACGATGCCTAAGAATGAATTTAGGTATCTTGTTTTAGGCCCCCATGATTGACAAATATAACCAGAGTAACCATGCTAGATTTGTCTTAAGGGCAAATAAAATAGAGACATTATCTTCCTTTTCTCACAGGTATCTTCCATTAGCATTAAAAATGATACATAATGAAGGTGAAAAATGGAATGCTATCATTCAAACTTTCCAATGATGCATCACAGCCCCCTGTATTGATCATGAATATGATGGAAAATGCTATTGGGAACATTCATATAAACACAGAAAAAAAACTATATTTGAACAAATGTAGTAATTTTGGCTTTTATCTGGTGAGCTATGATATTTTTTTTTTAATTGGAAATTGACTGGCCACGTCCCCTCAGTGGCTTTGAAAATCCTAGTGTGATTAAGATATCCTTAGGGAAAATAGTGACCCTTCTGCTGTCAAGAGAGAAAAAAAACAACCAGGAGTTCTGTGGCACTTTAAGACTAACGGATTTATTTTTTGCAAAATGCAAAAAATAAATCTGTTAGTTTTAAAGTGCCACACAACTCCTTGTTTTTTTACTGGAGTAGGCTAACATGGCTATCCTTTTGAAATTGTCAAGAGAGAGACTGTGAGGAGCTCTGAAATAGAGGAGGTAGGGATCTTCAATAAAGGCAGCCTGGGCTTCCAGCTCATTGAGAACAAGAGGAGATGCCAGTTATTTTGAAAGAGGGCAATTCTTTGTCTTTTTCCTTTTCTCTAAGGAAAACATCATTTTTCAGCTGCTTCTTTATAAAACAACTTTCAGTTACAAGGAATTAAAATTTCTTTTCATAATCTACTCATTCCACCAGATCTACTCAAGATTCACCAGTATACCAATTTTTATGTTCATAGGCACAGGAGATTTGTTTAGGACCAAAAATAAAATCTAATATAAGATGCTAAATTACTCAGATCTATTTTAAACTAGTTTTACCTTAAAAAATGAATGGCCTTGTAAATTTTCAGACAATTAATTCAGTCCTCAAAAAATAAATGTTGCAATTTTGAGGGACCATATCCTGTATGTTTCATTCAGGACAAGGAGGTTGAATTCAGTCTCTAAGTACAAATCTTGACTCATTCATAACTATATAGTCATGCCTGGCACCTCCACGTACATGGCATCATATTTTCATTATAATTCCCCCTTCTTCCTATCTGTTGCTTCACATTGATCTGAAATTTCCTGAGAAAATAAAATTACAAGGGCTTCAAATTACCAGAAATATAAAACACTTATCTGTTCATTTAATGCAAAAACCCTTACTTATGCATATCTAGATTTCATAAGCACCTATACATTTTCAGACATTTATTATTAATGCAGTTTAATATTATGCTTTCACATTTGTTTCACCATTTAGCTTGTTCAGTATAATATTATGCAGTTTTTCTTACAGTAAAAACCATTCTTTCTCTATTAATTTGTTACAAGATGTAGTTAAACTAATTGTTTTCCTTGTGCTACAATAAGAACACAGAAGTGTTTGTGGTTCAGCCAACTATAAATCTAAACCTGCCTCTCCTGTTTAACCACTCATTGATCATCTATAAGTTCCTTGAGGAAATTTACTACCTTACAACGAACAAAACACCCACAGGGATATATCTTCTGCACAGAATTAAGTGTTCTAACATTAAATCCATGCGACTCACAGACTAAGTTGAAATGGAAAATTGCTACTTATGAGTTAACATTAGTCATAAAGTATGAACAATTAATGGACAAAGGTCCATAGGCTATTGTGTTGGAATAGTAGTTTAATTTTAATGCGCACGCTATCCTCTAGTTTGTTTACTGAAGATGAAATAAAGGCAGAAATATTTAGGCCAAATTGATTGGTGAATCTGTAACACAATGCAGTAGCTATTGCAAATGAACACTTTTGAAATAAGTGTATGAGCATATGGAGAGTAAAATAATATATCATTCTGCACTGTATAATATAATTTGTATATTCAAATTTAAGCTTTTTCTTTAATCTTTTTTGCTAGAACTGGTGAGAGACTGTTTACTGAATTCAAAACTGAAGAAATTTTGGGTATTGGGCTTTTATTTTTTTTCTCCTTCTCAAAGCATTTAAGGGAGATCCCTTATTCATGAAGGTATACCTGAAACCTTCCTAAGAACAGCGGGAGTGAGTCCATGGTACACTAAGGATTATTTACAAGGCATTCAATATAGAGATGTTATATTCAGCTTTCAAAATGGGTCACCCAAGAATTCTAGTGGATTACACATGTGTCCTTCATCAGATGTGTGCATTAATGTCTGAATAATGGCTTCAGATAGATGCTGTGAACAAAATCGTGCTAACAGGCTTCAATGGGATTGAATCAAACAGAAGCTTTTGATATTCACAAAACGGTCTTGCTAATTTCTGCCATTATTCCACTGACTAGAGTAGCATGTAGCTGGAATTCATTTCTTGTGTTCACTATCTCGCACAAAGTGTTATCAGCACGATTCTACAATTATAGTTGTTTAGGCACGTGTAACTTTCTCACTAGTGTGTTACCCAAGAGGCCAGAATCTGACGTTTTGTTTAATCCTTAGAATGGGTTTCTGCCTTTTAAACTGTTGTTGCCTTTTTGCTGCTGTCTTTTCCACTGTGAAAATGCTTAGTGAACAACTTCAGGAGTGGGCTTTTGATCAGGCAGAAATACTGGTAAGTAACAAGAGGCTTAGTCAAACACTTGACTGCAAATACCAGTTCCATGCATCCAGGGCCAAGGATTTTTCCTCTGTTCTTAAAGTGAAGCTGGGTTCCCTGCCCTCCCCAGTGAGGCACACGACATTCATTCGTGTTCGTCTTCCTCCTTGTTGGTAGTTCGGCAATGGAACATCCATGCTGCTTTTCTAAACTCAGTCTATTGAATGTTTGCATTTAAAACAAATGAATAAATGGTGGATTTTGCATTGTGTTGAAAAGAACAATACAAAGAGTGCTGCTGCTTGTTAAAGATGCAATGCTTTGCTGACTGGTCCACTGGGAAAGGAAGTGTCTTTTGTTTGGATGACAAAACAATATGAGATAATTGTATAGGATACTGGAAATGTCTAGGAAACTTGTGGAGTGGATAGAGTATCTCTTCCTTTCTTACATGACGCAAGATTAAGTATGGGATGTAAAGGATAACAAGAAGGGGTTCTACAAGTATGTTAATAACAAGAAGAGGATCAGGGATAGTGTAGGCCCCTTGCTGAATAGGGCAGGCATCCTTGTGACAGAGGATAAGGAAAAAGCTGAAGTGCTCAATGTATTTTTTGCTTCAGTTTTCACAGGCAGGGTCAGCTCCCAGCCCACTACCATGGGTGTGGCAGATGGGAGAGAAGAAGACAGGCCCTTGGTGATGGAAGGTCAGGTTAGGGACTGCTTAAAGAAGCTGGATGCGCACAAGTCCATGGGGTGGACGAACTGCACCCAAGGGTGCTAAGGGAATTGGCCGATGAGATAGCAGCACCGCTGGCCGTTATCTTTCAAAACTCATGGAGAACGGGGGGGGTGCCAGAGGATTGGAAAAAAGCAAATGTAGTGCCTATTTTCAAGAAAGGGAAAAAGGAGGATCCGGGGAATTACAGACCAGTCAGCCTCACCTCAATCCCTGGAAAAATTATGGAGCAGGTTCTCGAAGAATCCATCCTCAAACACTTAGAGGAAAATAAAGTGATCAGGAACAGTCAGCATGGATTTACCAAGGGTAAATCATGCCTGACCAATCTCATTTCCTTCTATGATCAGATGACTGGTTTTCTGGATGCAAGAAGAACCGTTAATGTGATATACCTTGATTTTAGCAAGACTTTTGATACAGTTTCCCACAGCATTCTCATTGGCAAATTAAGGAAATATGGGTTGGATAGGTGGACTATAAGGTGGATAGAAAACTGGCTAGATCAACGGTTTCAGCGTGTAGGAATCAATGGTTCCATGTCTAGCTGGCAGTCAGTCACCAGTGGTGTGCCCCAGGGGTAGGTCCTGGGGCCGGTTCTGTTCAACGTTTTCATCAATGATCTGGATGATGGAATAGACTGCACTCTCAGTAAGTTTGCGGATGACACCAAGCTGGGGGGACCAGTAGACACGTTGGAGGGCAAGGACAGGATTCAGGGAGACCTAGATAAATTGGAACAGTGGGCCAATAGAAATTTTATGAGCTTCAATAAGGACAAGTGTAAAATCCTGCATGTGGGACGAAAAAACCCCATGGACTGCTACAGGCTGGGGAACATTCAGCTAAGTAGCAGCAGTGTAGAAAAGGACCTGGGGGTCATGGTGGATGGGAAGCTAGATATGAGTCAGCAGTGTGCTCTTGCTGCCAAAAAGGCCAATGGCATACTGGGCTGCATCAAAAGAAGTATTACCAGCAGATCAAGGGATGTGATCATTCCCCTCTATTCTGCACTGGTGAGGCCACATCTGGAATACTGTGTTCAGTTTTGGGCTCCCCACTACAAAAAGGACAGGGACATGCTAGAGAGAGTCCAGTGGAGGGCAACCAAAATGATTAAAGGGCTGGAGCACAAGCCCTATGAAGAAAGACTGAAAGCATTAGGCTTATTTAGTCTGCAGAAGAGAAGATGGGGGGGGGGGGGGATTTGATAGCAACCTTCAACTACTTGAAGGGATGCTCTAAGGAGGATGGAGCTCGACTGTTCTCGGTGGTAACAGAGGGCAGAACGAGGAGCAATGGTCTCAAGTTGCAGTTAGGGAGGTCGAGGCTGGATATTAGAAAAAACTTTTTTACTAGGCGAGTGGTGAAGCCTTGGAATGAGCTGCCAAGGGAGGTGGTGAAGTCTCCATCTTTAGAGGTGTTTAAGGCCCGGCTGGACAAAACCATGACTGGGATGGTTTAAGTGGGAGTGGTCCTGCCTCTGGCAGGGGCTTGGACTAGATGACCTCATGAGGTCCCTTCCAACCCTAGGATTCTATGATTCTATGTCTTGTGGGATGAGGTGCAGAGCTATTTGCCAATGCCCCATAACCTCTTTACAAGAAGATACAGTACGTAAGACATTGCATATGTGCAAGGAATTAAAATTGTGTCTAAATGAGGCCTGATAGGTGTTTGCTGAGCAGATTGTTTAGTCATTAATCATGGTTAAATCTTTTCATTAGACAATTGTTCTGTCATCTGATAATACTGTATGAATTAATTGAAGAGCTATGAGCTAAACCAACTTGTGCAAGAAGAATCAACAGATACCAGTTTTAATCTGCTTGGGCACATGACCTCTGTTTCCATGTGCCAGTTTACGCATTCCATTAATGAGGTTTAGATTATTCCATTCATTTCTTCTAAGAAATCTGGATAGACATTCTTGAGGCTTGACTTCAGTTGCTTGTGACAATGTATCCTCAGAAGTCAAAAATTATCGTGATCAAATGCATGGAAATTCTAGTGACTAAACCAGCAGGCCAGGGTTAAAAGCTTTGGTTCTATTTTCAACTTATGACATGACCATACACAAACCACTTCATATTACTATGTCTCGATTTCCCATCTGTAAAATGGGGGTCATAACAATTTCATTGATAATGTACTCTGAGATCTAAGTGAAGTAGCACTATCTATTATAAGATCATGAATACTCCTTTACTAACACAGTGCACAGTGGCATTTTAAAAACCATTATCACAAAATATATATGCGATAGCTTTCTATAATGCAAAGACTTTCAAGCAATACCATTATACTGTAGCCTCTCTAATTTACTTCATTATTTATTTTGATTAAATGCAGTCTATCCTGATGATTCCTTCATAGCACATTGTCCTTTTCGTATTAGGGTGCATATCACCCTTTATGCATATTATCCTATGTTGCATTGCTCATGTTTTGGAACTCTAGGTGGCTAGTGAGAGGCAAATGGTGCTATTATTCCACAATTCAGTATTTAGGATTCATAAAGATATGTGCTGGTGGCCCGTGCCAAAGCACACAGAGGATAGTATTGAAAACACTAACCAGTTTGTGACCAAGTGCAGAAATTTATTTAATCTGTTTCCATTCAAGCCCATGTGCAAGATGCTAAAGTGAGAGGAAATCGGCATGCATGGTTATGATGAGGTTCCTTTAAGTGCTCTGTGTTGCCAGGGAAACTTCCATTTTTAGCCATATGTCTCATGGGGCTTCCTTGTTTCTAGTGTGTGTGGGGGGGGGCGGGGGGGATATCACGAAAAAAGATTATAGGATTATTTTAAAAACTTTGCCCATCACCTCTACCTGTATGGCTACCAATACTTTCACAAACACCTGATGTACCAGGGAACTTGGGCTGTCTGCTAAATCTGAGAGAGAAACTTGATATTAGAAGAAGTTTAGGAGGTAGAAAGAAAATTAGGAGGTGATTAAAGTGTTTCCCCCTCCCCCATCTCTTTGTGTTTCAGTGAGAGGGTTGGCCCTCTGATTATAATATTAAACTTGCACTCTAAAGATGTGGGTTCAATTGCCAGGTTCCTATTGTCACAGCCAGTTTCTGCCTCACTTCCCTATCTGTGAAATGGGCAAATAATCCTTCACTCAGATGAAAATTATTTGCCATCTAGTTTCACTATGTATAGGTCAATATCTCCTTTGTTTTAGTCCCTAAGATTCTGTTTAGGGGCCAGTGGAGGTGTGGAGTCCATGTGCCATGTGCTCCCATCCACGGTGCACAAGCCCTTCCCCCTAGATGCCTTCTTGACTGGGGACTGGCAGAGCAGGATCTCGGCCCTGCCCAAACCAGGTCACAGGATTGGCCCAATCAAGTGGTCTATGACCAATCAGCCTGCTGGAGCAGGGGTAGGCAACCCCTGGCACATGTGCCGACAGTGGCACCTGAACCCATTCAGAGCGGCACATGGCACCCTCTGCAGTAACACAGAAATTGCCTCTCCTGCCACTCAAAGCCACTCTGGGTGGCTTCCTTTGGGTGCAGCTGGGACATGGGGGGGAAGCCTCTCCACGCCTCTGCTTCCAAGTGACACAGAAAAAAGCTGCCGGAGCACCTCCTCTCTGTCGTGTGGTGCTCCCCAAAGATGCGACTCTGGGCAGCTTCCTTCTGCAGCATGCTGGGAACCCCTGAAAGGAGCTGCTTCTTTTCGTGGCATGCCTGAGGCCCCTGTCCCCAGGCACACCACCAAGATGAACCACTCTGGGCGACCTCTTTCCATGGCATGCCTGGGATGCGCTCCCACTCCAGCCGTGACTGCTGCTGAATCTTCCGGCAGCTGCCATATTTTTTCCTCAGAGAGGGCCGGGGAGGAAGGACTGGCACATGGGTTGGCAAAGGTTGCTGACCCTTGGGCTGGAGAAAGGGGCCACATGGCCAAGGATAGGGCACGCGTGGCAAGAACAGATCCAAATGCAGCTTGTGCCTGGGGCAAGGATTAGCCACAGCCAGGCCAGGAACATTCCCCAGCCCGAGACATTGACCACCATGATGGCCTAGGGGTTGGGTACCAGGGAACATATCAGAGGGGCTGTAACTCGCTCTTCCTCGTTTAGATTGCAAGCTCTGGAGTTAAGCGATTAAAGCTGGTGGGGGCTCTTTAGCCTTCATCAGGTTAGAGACTGCTTAACAAAAACGAGGGGTGTCCCCTCTGATGAAGTGGGATTTTCTTCCATGAAAGCTCATGTGATAAATAAATCTGTTAGTCTTTAACAGTGCCACAGGACTCCTTGTTTGTTTTTTTCCCCCCTCCAGGAAGTTTCATAGGACAGGATCACCCATCAATAGGATGCAAAACCACACTGAGAACCCCTTTCATAAGCCATACTGACAAGAGACCCACCTTTTTTTCCTTTTTACTGCATGCACTACATCTTCCATGAGGGCTGCAGAAACTCTATTGCCTTCAGCCACAGAGCTGCACCAGGTCAGCAGCACCACGAGCCCCCACATTTGGGACTGGTATGCCCGAGAGTAGCACTTACTTCTGTGTCATGACACCCTGATCTAGCCAGTTAGATGGTGGCACTTACGCCACCAAAAGTAGTTGGGTATTTACATTTCTAAATCTAATTTCATGGGTGCCTGGGTATCTTTGAGGATCTGAGAGACACATGATGACTGAGGTAATATCTTTTATTGGACCAAATTCTGTTGGTGAGAGAGAGAAGCTTTGAGCTTCTTCAGAGCTGGGAAACTACTCAGTGCCACAGCTAAAGGTTATGTGGAACAGTTTGTTGAGCATAAGTAGTTAACCCGCATTACCAAGATACATTCAAGGTGAAGGAACCTGTTAACACGTCTACAATCACAGGGCAAAAGGGAAGGGAGAGAAGGAGGAAACAGGGGAAAAAACAGGCAGCTGAGGAGGATGGGTCTGGGTTTTTTGCTTAGCCAAAGAAGTCAGCTTCATAGCAAAAGGTCCAATGCTCTTGCCATTGAAATCAATGGCTAAACATCCAATCACTTCAAGAGACACCAACTCTAGTCCCATGTTATCAATATGTCACATGTAAACTATGTGAAAAAGGAGCCACTTGTCTTTCCTGGCTGATGTTGCTTCATTGAATGAAAACTCCAAGTCCAGTTCCCCCTTTCACATGAACCTCTTCTGGCCTGCTTTTCAAAGGGATCAGGTACCTGCAGCTTCCACTGATTTGTGGGTACTCAGTACTTTTCAAAGTTAGCACTTTTTGTTTTTTGCTTATAGCCTGACAATATCTCAAAACCTTGTGACAATCATGCATTTCCACTGCTTTCTCGCCCAGCAGTGTCAAAACCCATTAAAAACACAGCTTGGAAGGTACAAATCAAATTGGCCTGGTAGTAACTTTGCCAACTCTGAATTTTCATTTCAGTCTGATTTCAAATAGCTGTGATAATGCACCCCAGATGGAATTGCAAATGAAAATGTTGTCTGAAGTTAGCTAATGCAATGCTGCAATAGAGAAATAATAATCTTAAAAATGTATATATGAATCCAAATAATGCTAAATTCAAACATCCTCATCCCCTGACAGCTTAATTCTGTCTTTCCTGTGCGAAGCAAGGTGATGAGTGTATACATATGCAATGTTCATCAGGATGGCAGGCTGAAGCAAGGTCTAATTATAGGTTAACCATGAGATACCTGAGTGCAGCTATAGGCTTTTCTTTTTTTTTTCCTCTGTGAAGGTTTGGTCTTTACTGCATTTTTGATCGCACTCAAATCAGCTGACAGCAAGAGACAGAATTTTAAAAAGGAGGAGGGAGCAAATCATGAATCTGGTAATGAACATACAATTACTAATTGCCTGTGCTTGTGTAAGCTAATTTCAAGCAGTCTGCAGTTGTGACAGAACTTCTTTTACCACCCTGGTGAATAAAATGAAGTGTGATGCATGACTTTATAATAAATTGAAGCGCTTTCCTTAGGTAAGCAGTTAATTTTCCATGTTGGCTTTTACAGTACAGCGCATTCAATTAAACACAGAATTCATTAGGTTTTGAGTGGCTACAATAGGCCATATAGAAAAAAGCAGTCTAAGCTGGTGTAATTTGCACTTTTTGCTGGCTCTAGGCAAAAGGATGATAAGAATTGCAAACCTACCCAGGGATGCCTGTGCATCATCCCAGCAGAAGGCAGAGAGTGACATAAAACTGCTGAGTATACTCCACTGATCCTATTGGCCAAAATCCTGGCCCCACTGATGTCAATGGGAATTTTGCTGTTGACTTCATTAAAATCTGGATTTCACTCAGAGAGAAAGACACAGCATGTTATCTCCAGCAGGATAGTAGAGAAAAGTGGGAGTGACTCTTGTGTCAGAAGAACTAAGGAGACAGCTAAATTCATGTTTTCTTGTTTCTGAGATAAAGCCACACCTCATGAAGGGACAGTCGTCTCAACGTGCAGCTGGAAGTCCAAAAGGCTAACAAGGTGTTAGACTGCACAAGGAATAGGACCATGAATAATATAGACAATACTTAATGTGATTTGTGTAAATGAATGGTGTGGCCTCATCTGGTTACTGTGTGCAGATCTGGTCACCTTACCTCAAAAAGGGTGTTCATGAATTAGAGGGGATTTATCAAGGTGATGAGAAGAGTGAGGGGCCTGGAGAATCTAGGATGCAAAGAAAGACTGAAGAAAGAGCTTGCCAGAAGAGATGAATCAGAGAGGATGCAAGGTAGATCAGGAGGGAGCTTCTCATGTTCCTGTCTCATTACATGAGAAGAAAGGGACACTCAATAAAATTCAGCTGAACCAAGCTACCATTGAGCTCCAGAAGCTGACTTCACTGAACCAGGGCCTCTATCTTATTCCAATGGTGAAGCATTGGAATAAGTTGCCTAGGGAGGTGGTGGAATCTCCATCTCTGGAGGTGTTCAAGTCCCAGCTGGACAAAACACTGACTGGGATGATCTAATGGGAGTGGTCCTGCTTTTTTTGGCAGGGGGTTGGACTAGATGACCTCGTGGGGTCGCTTCCAACCCTATGATTCTATGATTCTATGATTCTATCAGTAGTAGGCTTCGCAGAGCCAACTTCATTGCACCTCGTTGTGACACCTGCAGAGTTGGTGAAGCTGTTTTCTGGGAACCCAGCCTGGCAGCCTCAAATCAGAAAAGAACCTGGTGACATGGACTTCATGGGACCAGCACAGGCAGATGGACCAGAGTTGCCTTCTGGTGTCTACTTGGTCTTGACAGTAAGGACACACAAGCTTAAATGTCCACCTGTGACTAAAACCAATGATTGCTCATGTATACAAAGTTAAGCACACGCACAAGCGTGTTCCAGGTCAGGATCTTAGTTTGGGGGAAAACAGACATAAATACCCAGCTGTGCATTCTGTTGGTAAACTAATCTCAAATTTAGCATGATCTACAATGCTTGCACAGTCCAAAATTCATTAAGTCTTTACAACTTCTCAAGTGACAGCACAGTCTGGTGGGAGTGGGTATGGGGAAGAGTGTGTTTATGCAAAATTTTTTTCTCAGACTTCCCCTTGGTTTTCCTGAGTTGTATTTTACAATCACCCCCCCTCCTTTTTAATTCTTTTTCTCTTTGTGAATTTTAAACACATTTTTCCATTTCCAGGTTTTTAAAAATTTAAATGAATTTCCTTTCAAAACACAGAAAGAGAGAGAAAGCTGGCTTTTAACTATTAAACTGAATCAGACAATCTCTGGCATATCAGTTGGCAAGTTTGCATCCCACCCAGGAGGCCCTGAAAGAGAAGATTACTTCTGTTGCATATGGTGACTGACTAGATTAAAATATTTAGTAGCTTTTTCATTTACTTTATATGAATATTTACATAATCATCAAGGAGAAGGAAATTTAGATTTGTTTTTGCTTGCTTGCTTGCAGTGGAAAGTTAGAAATAGCCCCATCAAAAGCTCAGCTATTTTTGCTTTTGATAAGTAGTACATGCCACCTTGGCAAACTGTACAGATGCTGGGACACAGGTGTGCTCTGCTTCATGAAAAAGTCCTGTTAGTCAGGCAGACCAAGGCAGCTGTATTCGGTGGTGGCAGCAGTTTCTGAGTAATCTTTTGAGAGCAAGTAGCCTTCTTAGGAGCATTTTGGAATAATGTAATCTGGAGAGGTGTGCCACATCTGAAAGCAAATGAGCAAACAGTTAGAAGTATGGGTCCAACCAACCTCATGCAATATGCAAGATTTCTGGTAAGAACTCCATTTGCTGTAGTCCAGTTTGTACTGGGCAGCCCCCACCCCCCAGCATTTCAGGTGCTATTGATCTCTGTGCAGAGGACCAGCACAAGTTCTGTGCACTACAGGGCCTTGTTTGTTTAGTACGAGTTTATTAGTTACAATTCGGTTCTTCCACTTTTGGTGCGAGGGTCTGGAATGCCAGGCAAGGGTAGAAGGAGAAGCTTGCTCTACCTTGACCTGAACCTGCAAGCCCCCCACCAGCTATCCTGGCCATGGAGGTTTTCACCCAGGCCCTGGTCTTGGCTTGACTTGTCCCGCATGTCCCTGCTGAGGAAAGCAGGCAGAGGGAACCACCCAGTCTGAGCAGGTGGTTGGAGTCTCTCTCTCAGCAAGAGAGCTGCAGAAGGACATGTCTCATCTTCATAGCTTCAGGCATTTGAAGACTTCATCACTGGGCTGCATGGGCAAGTGTCCAATATGGAGGACTCTAGCCATCTACTGATGACTGCAACAAGGAGGCAGGGGACCTCAATGGAGAGGAGACTGTCTGTGGCTGCTTTAGGCAGTCCTCCAAGTCCCTGTGTCCCTGGCAGTCAAGATCTCGTAGCAGTATTGATGCCAGGAAGTGAGGAGCAGTCTCCTGTGATTGAGAAAGGGGAACCACCTGCCCTGATGGCTGGGAAGTTCATTGCTCCAGAACCCAAGAAAAGGAGGCAAAAAGTGTTGGTCACCAGGCACCCCTTTTGAGGGAGATGGAGGCATCTGTCTGCCAACCTGCTGTGATGTCCTGGGAAACTCACTGCCTGTTTGCAGTTCCTATGACCCTTGCCCATGCCACTCATCAACATGGGCACTAATAATAATGAGACATCTGTCCCTCAGCAGACCAGGGACACCCTGAGACTCTGGGACTGAGGGTGAAGGGGTTGAGATGCAGATTGTGTTTTTGTTCATCCTCCAGTTGACCATAAGGGCCCTGCCAGGGATATGCACATCTTGCAGATGAACACATGGCTGATCAGATGGTATTGATGGAAGGATTTTGTTTTCCTTGACTCTGGGATGGTGGTCTGGGAAAAGATGAGGCTTGTCTGATCAAGAAAGGAAGGAGAGTATCTTTGCACACCGACTCACCAGTCTTGTGAGGATGGCTTTCAACTAGGTTCAAAGGAGGCAGTTGACAAAAGCTCATAGGTGAGCATAAAAAAGGTGACCTTAAAAAAGGTCTAGATGTTGTGGGCACTTGGGGGGGGGGGCGGTGACATTAAAAATTACAATATGAGTAACAAAAAAAAATCAGTGGGGGACTCTGCTCAACATCTTATGTCTATATACAATGCAAGGAGTATGGGAAATAAAGAGGAAGAACTGGATGAGTTAGTGTATAATCTGAGTTGTGACTTAATCAGCATCCCTGAGACATGGTGGGATAAATCTCAAGTTGAATATTGGTACAGAAGGATACAAATGATACAATATGGATAGGCTTGGGAAAAAAAAAAGGGAAGTATTGCATTATACTTAGATACAGCCCTAGTTTACTTCAATCTTCATTAAAAAGGTTAATGGTTACTAGATACTAAAGGCAGTTAGTATTAACAAGAAGGGGGAATGAACACATGCCAAAAGAGGGTAAGAATATCAAAGAATAAAGGTTAAAGAATATTCAGATAAATTAGCCATATTCAGGTTGCAGGGCCTGATGAAATTTATCCTTAGATACTCAAATAACTAGTTGAAGCAATGTCAGAATCACTAGTAATTCTCTCTGGGAACTCATGGAGGATGGGTGAGGTCCAAGGGGCCTGGAGAAGACAAACGTAGTACCTACCTACCTACCCTTGAAAAAGAGACCAAAGAGGGCCTAGGGAACAAGAGACCATTCAGCATAACTTGCATATGTGGAAAGAAAGATATAGGGACAAATTATTATTTAATTAGTTTGTAATTGCCTTGAGTACAATAGTTATAAGGAATAGCCAGAAGGGATTTGTCAAGAACCAATCACACTAAACCAGCCTAATTTCTCTCTTTGACAGGGTACTAGCCTACTGGATAGGGAGGAAGCAGTAGATGTGATATATTTCACATTTAGTAAGGCTTTTGACGCTGTCCCTCCTGACATTTTTGTCAGAAAATTAAGGTTATATGGTCTAGATTAAATTATTATAAGGTGGATGCAAGAATGGTTGAAAGACTACACCTTCTACATTGGGCAAACAGACAGTCTGTGCAAAAGAATAAATGGGCACAAAACTGACATCAGAAATCACAACATTCAAAAATTGCTGAGCTTTCAAAAGTTGCTGAGCACTTCAATCTGCTTAATCACTCTGATAATTTGTTAATAGCTGTGCTCATGCAAATAGGCAACACATCAAGACTTCAAAAAAGTGCAGAATTGGAATTAATATGCAAATCTGGCTGTGCGAAAGCAGGATTAAGTCGTGACTATGGATTTTTTTCTCATCACTACAGGTAATTTGACCTCACCATCCTCTATGTGCTGTTTCCCAGTGTTTGACTTTTAACAACTGCTTTGATTTGCTGTTACAGTGTGAACTGATCCCATGACTTACACTTCACTGCATTTATTTTCCTCCTATTCTGTAAGCTCCCCCGTCTTCGAAGCATCTGACAAAGTGGGATTTCCTCCCACACAAGTTCCTGCAATAAATAAATTTGTTAGTCTTTAAGTGCCACAGGACTACATGCTTGTTGTACTCAAAGAGAAATTATCAATAGTTCATCATCAATTTGGAGAGAAATATCTTGTAGAATCTGGGAGGGCTCAGTGCTGGGTCCTGTACTAGTCAATAATTTCATTAATGACTTGAATAGTGGAGGGAAAAATATGCTTTATAATATGTGCTTATGATACCAAGCTGGAAGAGTTTGTAAGCACTTTCGCAGACAGGATTAGAATTCAAAATGACCTTGAAAATTTTGAAATTAGACAGAAATCAACAAGGTGAAATTCAGTTAAAACAAGTGTAAAGTACTATATTTAGGGAGGAAAAATCAAATGCACAGCTACAAAATGGGGAATAACTGGCTAGGTGGAAGTACTGCTGAAAAGGATCTGTTGGTTGGCGTAGATAACAAACTGAATATGAGCCAAAAATGTGATGCAGCTGTATAAAAAGCTAGTATTATTTTGCAGTGTATTATCATGAGTATCATCTGTAACACATGGAAGGAAATTATGCTATTCTACTCAGCAGTGGTGATGCCTTAGCTGGAGTACTGTGTCCATTTGTGGTAACCACACTTAGGAAAGATGTGGCTGAATTGGAGAAAGTTCAGATGAGAGCAACAAAAATGATTAAAAGTCTGGAAAACCTAATTCATGAGGATAGGTTGAAGAAAATTGGTTTGTTTTGTCTGGAGAAAAGAAACCTGAAGGTGAATTTGATAACAGTCTTCAGGTACATAAAAGCTTGTTAGAAAGAGCTGGGTGATAAATTGTTCTCCTTATTCACTGTGGACAGGACAAGAAGTAATGGTCTTAAATTGCAGCAAGGGAGACTCAGGTTAAACATGAGGAAACAATTTCCTAACTGGTAGTTAAGCACTGGTACAAATTACAGAGGGAGGCTGTGGCATTTCCATCACCGGAGGTTTCTAAGAGCAGGTCAGACAAACAACTGTCAGGGATGGTCTAGGATAATACTTAGCGCTGCTTAAGTGCTGTGGACGGTACTAGATGACCTCCTGAGATCCCTGCCAGTCCTACATTTCTATGGTTCTTTCTTTTTCTTTGTTGAGCTTCAAGAGTACAAGTGGCTGCAAGTATCATCTGGGATGCTTTTGTTTAGTGTTGTTAGCTCTGAAAATGTGAACTTTGGAGAACTCAGTCAGTAACTTGAAGAGTTTAAGAATTTTGCTCAATGCCCTGACGAATTTTTGCTACAGATGCTTCCTTACAAAAATGTCACTACGCAAAGGCATTACACTTACCTTGGTAGTGTTTTTCTCCAGCACTGTACAGACCTGATGGGTGATGAACTGTGGATTTTATTAACTAGGCTGGATTTGTGGATTTCTTTTCTCTTTTACCTTCCTGGAAAAATAATAACCAGAAAACCAGAAATGTCAAAGAATACATCTACACAACAATGGGAACATCTACTCCTGGTTCAGGTGGAGGAATGTATGTTAATGCTGAGCCCACAGCAACATGGATGGTGGCCGAAACTACCTCCTAGAATATGCATCCCAGGGATCCAGGAGGATCGTGCATGGCTAGCGAGCTCCAAAAGCTGTCAGTGCCCCTGCAGTCATGATGCTGTTTTCTGCATGCTGGCATGAGCAGAATTGGCAGGTCTGCCTACCAAAACTGGGGGGTCATGCAACAGGTGCTGGGTCAGCAGACTCCAGAAAGGCTGGATTTGGCGAAAGGTTGTTTTGGGGATGCTGTATTCCAGGCCCAAATCTCACTTCTCTCCCCCCCCCCCCATTTTATTCTTTTGGAGGATTCATTTGGGGTCCTCTGATGAAGCCTGTGGAGTGGAGACAGAAAGCGAAGAGATTGGCAGGAGGACTTTGAATATCTGAGTGCAGCCAGCCAAAAGGGAGCACCAGATGGGGTCTGGCCAATGACAGAAGTATCATAGGCCGATTAACTCACTAACGGAAGAGTTAGCCAGCCAAGGACAGATGATGTTTGGAGCACAGACTGCAGAAATCTGCCAGCCCACCAGGCTGCCCTGCAGCAGGAGTCCAGAAGCAAAGTATAAAGGCCCGACAAAGTGGCAAACAAGATGGTCAGCCTGGCAAGATAAAGTGGGAGTATCAGCCATTTGCATCATCTCCCTCTCCCTGCACATTGTTAGATAGTGGGAGGCAATGCCAGGCCTACACATGCCATGGAGAAGTGTGCCACTGTTAGGATAATACTAGTGTATGGATTCCCCAGGGCTCCTTGTAGGTTTTACATCAACATCTGTTCTGATTGGGCAGTTTTCCTTGCAAGCCCCTAGTTTCTTTTCTTTTCCAGGCACATCTTGGTTAAAGAGTAACCTGCCTAGCTGTTTAAAGACAGTATCCCAGGTAGCCTGATAAAACTAGGCTTGTGTAACCTTGTCACTGCCTGCAGCTGGCAGACGTCTATGGTGGGGACTGGTCATGGCACTTGCAGCAGAGACTTCACATGAAGCTGCCCAGTGGGCTTAGTAGCATGGGTACTGATGAGGGACAGTGTTGCTAGGAGATACATAGGGCTAAATCTGTGCAGACATTGCACCATATCTGTGAACACATTGCAAGCAAAAGCCAGTCTGCTGTACCCCAAGACAGCTCTGGACTCAGGGCCAGCCCAAGGTGCCGTAGGTGAACTATGACTTTGGTGCCCCTTTCCACATGTTATAAGACAGAATATATTTTTTTAAATAGAGGAGGAAAAATCACTTCCATTTAATCTGGCGCCCCTTAACGTCTGGTGTCCTAGACGACTGCCTAGTTTGCCTATATGACTGGGCCAGCACTGTCTGGACTTTTCTGCTTTGGGAGGAATACAGTGTGCTCCTCCTGCCCGAAAGATCCCAAGCTACTTGCTTTTGTTTGGTGAAGAACTTCCATCAGTCTGAGAGGGCATCCTCTGGTCGGCATGGTGGATAAGGTAGTGAACTAGAACTTGAGAGATGTGGGGTCACTTGCCCTCTGCCACACATCTTCTCTCTCAGCCTAGGTGAATCACAGCACAGCTCTGGGCCTCAGACCATGTCCCCAGTACACACATTGACTGATGCACATTACGTTGGCACAAAGACTTCATAGATGTGCACACATACTTGACTCCTTGCATGATTGCTGCGCATCCTTGCTAGAAATGCTTGTGTCAATGCAAAGCGTAGTGCACTATGAGTAGGCAACTCAGTGTGCAACCTACCACAATCCAGTGCACTGTCTTCTGGGACATTTTGGCAATGCACAGTGGGGTAAAAATGAGTTGCACACAGGTGGTTAGTGATCCCTGCTCCTGCATCCTCCATGCAGTCTGCTTGTAGATCTTCTTGTTTCTTTTGCTAATTCGATTGCTAAGCTGTGCTTGCAAAGTCTCTTCTCCTCACAGGTGATCCAATGTCTCCTGTCTACGCCAAGCTGGAGCATGTCTGGAGTGCACAGACAGCACAGTTGGCTAGGATGTTACACACAACAATACAGAGCTGCAGGGGTGGTCACACTTGCACTGTGATGACTTCCATACATTGACCATGGCTTAGTGTCACTTGAGGAGATGGTCTTGCTGTATCCTGGTAATTGGGGTGCTAGTTTTGGTGAGAGACAAATGGAAGTGGAGCTATGTATGCACATGGAGGTCAGTGCAAGGTGGCTCATCCCAGCCTAACTTTGGAGTATGAGCCTGGCCTTAATTCCCTGCCTGCACACACCTTCCTTGTCTTTCTAGATTGTGAATTCTTCAACAGGCATGGCCTATCTCTATGACAGAATAGATGCAGAATAGGCTGGTGCAACCCAGCCGTGGTGGTGCTGGCTCTGTGCAAATAACCATGATAATTCTCCAAGGCTTGGCTAAGCACAGGGTCCTGCTTTCGTTTCTCAGGACCAAATCTTCCCTGAGTTATGCGTGGCGCATGTTTTGCCACACTAGTGGCCTCTTATAATTTTTGCATTTTACAGCTGCTTCTGTCTAGTTTCCTACAAGCAGCTTTTTTAAGTGGCACATCTGTACAGCCGTTTAGGGCAAGGCACATCCAACTGGGGCGCACCTTATAGATCCTTGGATCCTCCAGCTATGGCCTGCATAGGTTTCATCAATTCTGGACAAAAAGAATAACAGTGGTTTCAGAATCGGCGTTCTCCGCGGATTTGTTGTTGTAACCCTGCCCTTTTGCTTCAGGCTTGTCTCTGCACAGCTAATCCTTTTCTGTCCTCTTTATTGGGCCTAGCTGTCCCGTGCACCAAATGGCACGTCCAGGGAGCTGGGATGGAATTGGGTTTCCTTTCTGAGGGAAGCAAGGGAGTTCTGCTCTCCTCCCTCCTCACCTCCCTCCTTGCCCCTTCACAGTTCCATTTTTTCCATTCCTTAGTCCCAGTTTTCCTGCCTTGTTTTGGTTTGTGTGTGTTTGAGAAAGCTGGGCAATAAGCTAAATATGTTTTTACAACTATTTGCTTAACTAAAATACTGAATTTGCTTTGACTGCATTCTACCGCTTTTGTGTTTCCTTTCCATTAGAAAGCCAGCTTTCTGGTTGACCAGTGCAACAAACAGTGCATGGTAAATAACTGGTTGAGACGACTGGTGGAAAGTGAAAGCTGAAGTCATCCACAGATGTATTAACATCACAGACTCTACTTTTGGCAGATTGATAGCTATGCAGCTAGGCAGTAGCACCAATGTCACCTCACACATCACAGCTAACTCACGCTGCTCACGTTTTCAGACTATAACTCCTGAAGCAAAGAGCTGCTCACATTCTGTAGGTCAGTTAATGCTTGCAGAAAGCTGGGGTGAACCCAGTGAATAGAAGACAAATTTGAGGACAATCCAAGCTGCTTATGGACTATTGATGAACAGAAAGAGTGGAAATTCACCACAATAGTTTGCTCTGAATTGTTCTCTCAACTGTCTCCTGTGCACATGATGACTTTGGTTCTATACTTTCTCTTTTCTCTTCTGTTTCTGACTCTGTCTCATTTTATTTGTTCTGTCTTTTGAACTCAAACCTTGTCTACATTTTCCCACTTTGATGCTGTGTATCATCTCTATCTTTATTCGGGTTCTCTCTCTCTTCTGGCACACGCCGTTTCCTTTGCAGAAGCACTTGAGACTGGACTCACCTGTAAAATTCTGACACAGATTTAGATCCAGATTAAAGCCCTCTCCAAATTCAGGGGTGTTGATTCCTCCTACAGAGAAGGACTAGTAATGAAATTTGCTCCTGGGTTCCAACCCTGATTTCAAGCCTCTTCCACAGATAGGCGTGTTTGGGTTTTGGGACTTTAAGTCTTATTACAGCTAACCAAAGTGTACATTTCAGAGGAGAATCACTCTTCCCCACGGGCCAGGCGACAGGTCTGTCTGAGTGACTTCAGGACTGTTCTACTGATGGATACCACACTGTGAGTTAGGTTGAGTGAATCAGAAAGTCGCACTCTCCTGGCGAATGAACTTTCCCTACTGGATTTTCAGTCAGGTGATTGGGACTTGAGTTAAAGGACTATGACCAAAGTGACCGTGTGGGAGTGTCCCATTCACCATTCACAATGGTAGATCGGTGCTGTGTTTTCTCAGGTAGATGCTGTATTCCCTTCCTCCCTATCAAGATTTCCATCTTTATACAGGTTTAGAAGATTTGTGAGAAGGAAGCCTCTGCCTGCTAAGGCTGCCAAGGGAAGGGGCATTAAGTTTTCCCAGGTTTCTGGGTGGAGGCTTGATCCAGTTTAGTTATTTGCCAAGAGGGACATTGAACCCAGCCCTTCATGCTGCCATTATCCACTTGGCAGATGGGTTACATATAAGTGGATGATGTGCATTTTTCTGGCCACATCTGACCTATCAAGGACAGCCTGAGAGCATAGACCATGTGTGAGGGGTGGGAGTGTGAGGAATCCTCTGCCCACAGGACGGGGCACAGCTGCTCTGCTCTGGTCTCTCTACTCCAGCAGGCTAACAGGAAGAGGAAACGTTGACCGGCATAACCTATCGCAGCTTTGAGATCAACAGATGAAAAAGCGTCACGAGTGCAGCATTTTCGTAGACAGGTTTCCAAAACAAATCACAATAACATGTAGCATGGAAGCTAGTAATTAAGAACTGCAATCTACTAAAATTCAGGTGTTGGATTGTATCTGCATTGAGAAATGGCAGAAAATGGCTTCAGTTTAAGACAAGCCTGTGCAGGAGCCTGTCTAAAAGAAAAGAAAAGACCTGAATTAGAGTGATGAGTTCATATGAAAACTCTGGATGAAATGTCAGTGCAGAGGAGTTCTGCTTTATGTGCAGCTGTCTTGTGTAACTGAACTGTGCAGCATGTTTATAAAACCAGTAATTGAAAAGATGATTCCTTACATCTCCATTGGGGTTTATTTTTATCTGGTACGAGGGGAACATAACTATATTTATATTCAATAATTCACAAAGATCTCTGATGTCTCTTGCACCAGTTTAACTCCCATGAAATCAGTAGCATTTCCGTAATTTACTCTAACAGCTGGTTGAAATGTTTTCATTTAATTTCTCTCCCCTCATTCCCCAACATGTCACATATGTAGAAGACTTCCAGTTTTTCATCAGAAAAGTGAAAACTAAATCTTTTTGGGTTTTGGTTCCCACTGCTTTCTCTCTTTCCTTCTCCTTTTCTAATGGAAAACAGGGAGAGAAAATGAGAGAAGTGGGACAGCCTACCGTAGCTTGGCAATTGACTGATCTTTGGCTCCTAGTGGTGGATATGCCAATGAGACGATTGGTGGAGTGAGTTCTGAGTTATTACAGCGAGTTCTTTCTTGGGTCTGACTGATGAGTCTCATTCACATGCTCAGGGTTTAACTGATCACCATATTGAGGTCAGGAAGGAATTATCTCCCAGGGCAAATTGGCAAAGACTCTGGGTTTTTTTCACTTTCTTCTGTAGCACGGGGCATGGCTCACTTGCTGGTGGATTCGCTGTACCTTAAAGTCTTTAACCATGATTTGGGGACTTTAATAAGCCAGTCATAGGTTGGAGGTTTATTGTGTGGGTGGATGGGGTTTTGTGGCCTGCGTTGTGCATGGGGGCAGACTACATGATCACGCTGGTCCCTTCTTGGCATCTATGAGTTTATTAGAAAATTCTGGGCTGTGGGAAAAACACTAAACCATTCAATGAAAAAATTCAGATGAAACAAGTGAAACACTTTGTTTCCCAGATCTAGTTAGCACCCACTGAATCTGGTAGAGCTGGGATGTCGCCTCTTATATTTAGACTGTTGAACAAGCAAGTGATATCTTGACGTGTTTGACTAACCCTAGCTGCCCTGTGTGCTTTTTGTTGGATTGAGTCACAGGTTTTGGAGGGTGTTGCTGGCGTGCCGCTTGCTTTCCCTTTGCTGATTTCTGTGTTGCAATGTGGGGAGAAGAGGTGAGGTCATTGCCTAGACTGCAGGAAAACAGGGTTGATGAGAAGTAAACACCAAGAACAAAATAGCTTATGGCAGCTGGAACCAAACATGCCAGGCTCCTCCTCACTGTTCTGAGCTTGGCCTGCCCCCGTGGATAACGGGCTGCGTGTTAATAGCCAGAGACCAGAAAAGGATCACTGGTGACAGTTTTGTACTAATCAATCAACACAAGGACTGATTTTAAGTGGCAGCCTGCTGGGAAGAGCAGGTGCTGACCTGGGGGGTACCCAAATGGGGAGGTGAAGCCTTCCCGCTCTGTGCAGAGTGAGGGAATGACTCATTCTCACAGGGAAGCTTTGACAAGACAAAGAAGTAAAAGGAGCTCGGTCTCTTTAAATTGCTG
This sequence comes from Podocnemis expansa, assembly GCA_007922195.1. Lineage (NCBI taxonomy): Eukaryota > Metazoa > Chordata > Testudines > Podocnemididae > Podocnemis > Podocnemis expansa. Next base: position 3,062,993 of record ML681991.1, on the reverse strand, counting down.
TTCCTGGTGAGTTGGGTGGAGATTTTGCAGGTTTCTTTGAACTGACTGACTGCTGGGCATTTGGCAAGGAAGTAAATCTTGAACTCTGGGCTGGGGCAACGCCTTTCTAGCCTGGATGCAGTGTTATATTAGAACCAGGATATTAGAGAGACGAGGTGTGTGAGGTGATATCTTTTACATACAGAAAGAGCTCTTTTTCTTTTCCAGCCTCTAGTTCCAAATAGAGATGGGTGCAAAATGTATTTTTCAACAACTGTAACTATCCATGGATGCAGGTTGAAGCTGGTGAATCGTTTAGTGGGCAAAATGACTTTTTCCTCCAGAATTCTTGAGATGGTTTGAAATGGTTTGTTTTGGCATTTTTGTTGCAACTGTTTCAACATTTTGTCTTGAATCAATATTCAAGTTTTTTTCATTTTGGTGACAAAAATTGGAAGAATTCAGGTTATTTGCTTAGCTCTGTTCCTAAAGACTCAACCCAAGGCCATGCATCAAAATGTGTGTACAATTGGATGTCTAATTTTTGCTTAAACAAATGCAGCATTTACAAGCACAAATTGCCAGTTAGACTCCTAATTAGCTCTTTATGCATGCTGCCACCCAATTTACTTAGACAACACTGTGACTGCAGCGTATTAGGAGTGCAATTGCACAGCCATTTTTACCCAGAGCTCTTGACTTCTGAGACTGTGAAACCAAAGGCCCCTGAGGGCTGACATTTGCCCTTGAAATTTTGTATAAGGCTCAGTAAGATTGAACCTTGGGCCGGTGAAGTTGCCAGGTCATCAACACCTCCACACTGCCACAAGCAATGGCTGTAACCAGGACTCTCTCCTACTCATGACCCACTGCGGGCATAGACCACAGACATCCCACCTCCATGCATTTGACATGATTGGTTCCCTCCCCTATGTAAACCTGACGGCTATTCCAGGGAGGGGTATTCAAGCAGCAGTGTGGCCCATTAGCTAGCTGCCATGACCAACCTACATTCCCTGCTCCTGACCTTCCAATATTGACCTTGACACCGAATTAGTCCTCGACTCTCACTTGAATCCCAGAACACACGCACAGGCCCTGATACTAGTAGCCACACGAGGCCTGAACCCCAGCCAGTCTCTGCTCTTCGGCCTGACTCTGAGCCGGACTATTGACTCTGACACTGACTTCAAATCCTAAAGGTGGTTGCTTCCTACTGAGCTCCTGCCACTGGTCCTGCCTACCTTTTCCAGTGCTCCTGACAGGGCCCCACTGGATCTGGGAGTGTGTCCCACACATGCCCCACATCCTAGCAGCCTGAGAAATGGTGAATGAAATATGGAGAACCCTAGCCTAAAATGGCTATTTATTGCTGAGTTCCTGTGAGCATACAGGACTGTCTGCTGGCTGTCTGGTACTTGAATGACCTCGCTTTCCTGAAGATGGCCCAGCCCAGTTTCCTCCATTTTCCTGCAGATAACTTTCTTGTAATGAAACCATGCCCTTGGTAGACAGTTTAGCAGCAGTCCTGAGTCTTTGAGGAGCATTGGTTGGATATGGTGAGGATGGAGGCCTTCCTTCATCAGAGTATCCATTGTCAGCTATTTTGTTTTGTTTTGTTTTTTGTTTTAGTGCTGCAGTGAAAAACATAAAACCCAAAGAGCTAATTTCACATGCAGATCCAGTGCAGCACATTTTATTTACTCCCCTTTCATTTTCATGCAGATTGCAATATCAATTTTCTATAGGGGCTGGTGTTTGCAAATTGAATTCATCACACTGGATCCATCAGATTATGGGAAATGGAAGTGAAAACTAATAAAAAATCAGAAGTGAAATGGATATTTGCAAACCCTGTGTTATTGAATATTTATTTTCTATTATCAGGGAACACCATGCTGGTTTTAATACCACACAAATGGCCTAAATATTCCTTCTTAAAACACAGGAAATGATACAGACAAACAGCACCCTGGGAACTAATCATTCCACAGTGTTTAGCTTCTGTCAGGAATAAGTAACCTGCTGTTTGCAGCTTTTTTCAATAACTGTATTTTTGCACTAGAAGATTATTAAATAATGAAGTCAGGTGAGCAGGTGTCACTTGTGCAATTAGCAAGTAATTTAGAATCTACTGGTGGTATAAGTGAGGAGTTCACAAAACTCATTAAAAGCCTGACACTAGCACCTCTAAGTATATTGCTTACTCAGAACCTAAAAAGGAAATGTTTATTTCTCTTTTAATTGACTTTGTCATGAGGCAGAAGGTGGTGTTAAAATATTTAAAAAGAAATAGTGCATTAGTCAAATTAATGTATTTAGAACATGGGTCAGGTTTCCTCTCTTAGTTGAAGCATGGGTCCTGCTAAATGGATTCTGAACTGCTGTTATGGTTAGGGATGATTTAAAAAGGCAAAACTTGTGTTTTCCTCTCTGACTCAAATAATGCAATTTAGCTGAATCTGATTTCTTAAAAATTACCAACACATTAATTAACTATTTTGTACTCTGTACGAGAGTTTCTTTAAACTCTTCATCAAGTTGCCAGATGTGTTGAAGATGCATTTGAGTGCTAGAGACTAAGGTTTGTTATTAAAAATGACAATTTTTAATGCTGTCTCACAGGCTACCACTTGTCAGCTGTTTACTTTTAATGGTGATTGATGATTTTTGTTTTGACTTCCTCTTAATCCTCACTTCCAGAACTGGTGACATTTTAAAAATATTTGAAATGGAAGTGGTGGAGATGGTGGTGATGGGGGAAGCCTTTCAAAACAAAACCAACCAACCAACCAAATAAAATAAAATAAAAATAATATAAAATGAATTCAAGAAACAGGGCCTGCTTGGTTTTACTAATACATTTTCCTAATTCAAGTTGCTGCTTATTTTATTATATTATGAAGGAGAATGTGAGTGATTAGGAGCATGATATGTATGTCAAATTTATTCATTCACATGTGCAGCAAATTCCCTTCCGTCTCCTCTGATTCTTGCAGGACATATTCTCTGCATTGCTGGTGTAATCGAGATGCACTTTTGCAAATTGATATCCAGAGGTTTTTTTGTGTGGAAATAGTCCCAGAAACACTATGAAAGAGCCAATGTGATGACAGTCAACCCATCGTTTTAGTTTATGCAGGGCTTTTAATGCCAAGCACCTCAGACTGCTTTACTAATAAAAATGAAATGTCAAGCTACTAAATGCTAATTAAAAGTGCAACTGAAGAGACTTAATTTAGTTCTTAAAATGGCCAGGTATTCTGCAGACTATGTTCTCCAGGACAAATAGTTCCCCCAATGTACAGCATGAAACACCAACTACCAAGTGTCAAAAGTTGATGCCTGCTCCTACAGTGCATTCAGTACCCAGACAAAACCAAATGTAGACAATAGTGTATGGCAAGATTTTGTGGGAATAGAGCACAGAAGACTTTGAAGTGTTGTATTGTAGTAATGTGCTTTAAAATCAACAAATCTGTGGAAAGAGAGAGAGAGCAGAGCTATTCAAAGGCTCATGTAATGTGAGAATTAAAGTCCAGGTCCTGCTCCTATCCAAAAGAAACAAGGAGTCTGGTGGCACTTTTAGAGACTAACATTTATTTATTGCATGAGCTTTCTTGAGAGAAAATCCCACTTTATCAGACACTTGGAGATGAGAAACTCAAAAAATGGGAGCAAAACAAATGTAGGGGTGTGCAAGTCATAGGATCAGATCGGACTGTCTCTCCTATTACTTGCACTCCCTTGCATTTGTTTTGCTCCCATTCAGTGAGTTCCCCATCTTTAAGCGACTGATGAAGTGGGATTTTTCTCCCACAAAAGCTCATGTGATAAATAAATTTGTTAGTCTTTAAAAGCGCTAGCGGACTCCTGGTTATTTTTGCTGAACTAGACTAACATGGCTGCCCCTTTGGAACCACTTCTATCCAAGTGGCTGGCAAAATCCTCATTTACTTCAGTGGGATTTCTTCCCATTATCACACTAGCCAGAGAATCTGAAGAAATTAAAGGCAATATGGAGAGCTGGCCAAGTGATGATGCTAAGCCAAACAGCAAATAATCTAGAGCAGAAGAGGCTGAATAATAGAATGTTTACATTGCATTCTGGCTTTGGAATAACAGTGTTTTCCACAGGCATTCATATTCCTTCCACTGATATTCTGAATATAATAAAATACTTCTCAAGTACCATAAACAAATCAGATAGGAGCAGTGTGATCTTATGTAGCAAGAATATTATATTTTCACTATTGGGAATAAAGAGAAGAAGGAAAGTGAGCAATCCCAATGACATTCTACTAGGCTAACGAAATAATCCTATGGGTGTTCAATTTTAAGGTAGGTGGTTGATATACTGTCTCAGTGGGATCCACTGGAAATGACATATTAATTAAATGATTAAATCTAGATTGGTGAATGATACTGCTGAGAGGCAATAGCTATGGTTAAAAGACCTGCTCTAGTCTGAACTTGCTGCTGTGCTCCCGGAAGTTCATGCTGGAAGTCCTGATCCCAAGGAGATGTAAGGGAAAGCATTTTCCCCAGTGTGTCCTGGTGACTTAGGAAGTCGTCAGAATATATGCAAGACATTTTACATGCCTTGTTGAAATGCTAGTTGACTGCTGCCGAAAAGAGCCCTAAGTGTAGACTAGGGCTAGGAGTGGTTTTGGGGAAGTTCTTGGATTGTGGTATACAGCAGGTTGGACTTGATCACAATGGTCCCATCTCAGGATCTCTGAATGTGATGTCTGCTGTCAGTGCTGAAAAGAGTCAGGGCCGAGTTGAATCCAGGAGGAAACTAAGTTTTGGAACCATAGTTTCTGCTGAGCAAATACCGAAGGGCCCACTACCACAGAAGCCCTTCCCACCAGTACAGTGAATAAATTTGTCCATGATAAGATGTAGATAGAGATGGTCAGGGTGAAAAACAGCTTTTCATCCTTCTTTCATTTAATGGCTGGTCTAGACATAAGTCAGTTGCATACATTTAACTGTGAGTTGGGCTCGTTAGATATGTTGTGTAAATGGATTATAATATGATAAGGAGGCAGCAAACTCTTGCCTCCGTGCTGAACCTTTATTGTTGAGCAGCAGGCAAACCAGACCAACGGGTTTTCCTAACACTAAAACAACCCACCCATTTATCACTATGGCAACCCCAATGACCTAAGGTAACCTAGGACACCACAAGACCCAGTGAAATTGTTTAGCTTGTGTGTAGAAACGATGAGCAAGAAGCTACACAATGGTAAGACAGGCTTACGCCAGTACTAATGTGTCCACATGGCTTATACCATTCTCTTAATTGGTTTGAAATCACAGCTTTGGTTAAACAAGTGCAGCTTTGCATGTAGACCAAGCCTACCTCTCAATTGCTATTGCCAGGGCTCAGTTAAGTTGACTTAATAAGGTCCAGCTAAAGTCGACTTTAAGTAGGCCTTATTAAGTTGACTTAGTGAGATCACATTGCATTAAGTTGACTTTATAAAGTTGACTTTAATGGACACATTGTGTTAAGTCTACTTAATAAAGTCAATGTAACCCTTAAAGTTGACTTTAAGGACAGGAGTTAGTAAGTTGACTTAAGGAAGTCCTTAAGTCAACTTAATAAACTCTAAATGTGGCCAGGGCTTTGCCTAAGTTGACTTAAGCCTCCTTAAGTTGACTTAAGCCCGTAGTGTAGACATACCTGCTGTGAGTTGTGAGCTATCTTATTCCCAAGGCCCTTCTTTTTACAGTTAAGTCATTCAATAGCACATGATTGTTGAGTGGGTAGTATAATGTTATAAAGCAACTCCACTTTGAGTCTCATTTCCTTCTTGGCTGATATACTACTAATCAATTTATATGCTATGGCAATTGTCTTTCCATCTGAATGTCTTGTAGACCCCGATAAAATTATCCTGGTCTCTTTGGCATTATGGTACCTCTGGGTGTCTAATATATTGTTGAACTGCTGGAATGCTTGGTTTCCATTTCCTTTTAACATAACTGAGTTCCTTAGAATTCATGTAAGTAAAATCTCAGATACAAACATTCACTTTGTGTGTGAAGTTTGTGTGTGGAAGTGGGGGAAATCAGATGATCATATTTCTTCCACTCCATCTGAACCTATCAGGATTGGTTCTGTAGTGAGCCTTCTTGAATCATGACTAAAACAATGGTGAAGGTGCAATATGAGGAATACAGGCATGGCCTAATCTCATGTCTCACATAGAATCACAGAACCATAGAAATTGGAAGGGACCATGGGAGGTCATTAAGTCCAGTCCCCTGCACTCATGGCAGGACCAAATACACATGGGGATGCTTTGAATGGTGGATGGAAGAGTGAGTGTTCTTTTCAATACTAAGAACAGCAGAAAAAAGAATAAGTGCTACAAAAATTGCACAGATGAAATTATACTAAAGGAAAATGATATTGGCATAAGCCAGTGGGTTCTCAACCTTTTGCAGCTCTTGTTATGCTTGGTGGTGTATCACGACCCTACAGGACACCAGGGGCGTTGCTGGGGTGGCGAGGGACCCAGGGCATGGGCCCAGCTCCCGCCTCCAGCTGGAAGGCCATGCCCCCAGCTGGAAGGCCATGCCCCCTGGCCAGGGATAGGGCCGGGGGGAGGCAGCACCACCGTGGGCAGCTAGGCCGTGGCACAGCCCGGCTCAGCCCGGCCAGAAGCGGCCACTGGAGCCGGGCCCGCGTGCGCAGCCCCAGATCCCCAGCCGGGGACGGGGCCGCGGCCGCTGGTGGCCAGGCCCCCGATCCCCAGTGGGGGATGGGGCCGCCGCAGGCGTCTGGCCAGGACCTGTCCCCGGCTGGGGATCGGGGGCCTGGCCACCCGCGGCCACGGCTGCAGGCCTGGCCTCCAGTGGCCGCTTCTGGCCTGGCCCCACCGCAGCCTAGCTGCTCGCAGCGGCACGGCCTCCCCCTGGTCCTATCCCTGGCCAGGGACGGGGCCTGCTGGGCGGCCAGCCAGGCCCCAGATCCCCAGCCGGGGACAGGGCCGCCGCGGCTGCAGCCAGCTCGGGATCGGGCCCCGGATCCCCAGCCCGATTGGGCCAGAGATCCGGGACACTGGTGTTGGGACTTGGGGCACGTGCCCAATGCCAGCGACACCACTGCAGGACGCACCAGCCCACCCTCCCAGGCCTAATCCAGTCATCTCCCCAGCACACTTACTGCTGTGTGGTGACACAGTAATAAGTCCTGACACGGTGGTTGAGAACCGCTGGTTTAAGCCTCTCAAAGAGAAGGCCTCAGGATGGAGGATGACATCTTAGCTTTCTCTCCCCTCACGGTGCCTAGAGAGCTTAGGGGCCTCCAGTGAGTTACAGACCACCTTGCATTTCACTTCTCTTTCTTCTAGAGTTAAATATCTTCCTTTGTTGTTTGTACTGTTGTAGTTGCGTTGGTCTCAGGACACGAGAGACTAAGTGCATGAAGTAGTATCTTTTAAGTCTAACACAGATGTCTCAGTGCTGCTTCTGGTGGCATAATGTAAGTTTGCTTAGGGACCTCTTTGGTTGGCAGTCTCATGCTTGAAGCTTTATATGTCTTTTAAATGGCATAAGGAAGTATGCATCTTAATGAGACAACTGATTATTATGTGAAATGTTTGTTTCACGTTCATCCCTTCCCCACCTGGAGTCATTGATTCTAGTCACTGTTGTGTCTTGCTGTAAAAGTAACTTGCAGGGCAGCTGTTGGTGTTTGTTTCTGATTGTCCCAAACCTACCAAAATGAGAGCACAATCCTTGATCTGTCCTCTTAGGTGTGACTGGAACAAATAATGAGAATGATTTCCACTCCACAGTGATTTTTTTCAGCTAAAAGAGTGAATGTGACATTTTCTAACCCATTTAAAAGAGATGCATTAACAGTGGGCATTATAAAATACAGCTACATTTTAACTAGATACATGTAAGGTCATCTTCACCTTTGATCTATTCAAGTTGGAATGCATCAATATTAAATTTTTCTGTGCTTTCTGGATTTCAGAATGACTGGAATAACCATACACTATAAGTCACAGAAAAATATCAAGAGTTTCCAGCATGGCAGGAATCTCCCTCAGTTTCCAAAGGGATAGCCGTGTTAGTCTAGTCCAGTAAAAAAACAGCAAGCAGTTGTGTGGCACTTTAAGACTAACAGATTTATTTTTTGCATGAGCTTTCGTGGGAGAAGATCCCACTTCCTCAGATGCTTCGAAGATGGGTGAACTTACAGAATGGAATGAAACTAAATGCAAGGGGGTGTAAAACATAGGATCAGGTCATAAAGTAACAGCAAATCAGAGCAGGAATCTCCCTGACTCGCTCTTTAAAGCTCTGCACCTTAGCTGTTTTTTATTAGTACTGGCTACATACAGCACATGTCAGGTTGACATTTCAATAAACCTACTAAGATGAGGCTTTAATGGTATAATAGCTCTTTTAAAAGCTATAATGGATTGAATTAAACACTTAGTCTCTGAGTGACCTAATGTGGGGTTCAAATTATGCAACTGAGACTGAAGGAAAAACTGTCTGTCACACTCACAGATATGAAACAGAGAAAATTGCATCATCAAAAAAGTAGACCTCCTCTTGGCAGGAGACTTTGTTTTGATTGAGAAGTAATCGTATGACCAAAACAGCAGTGTGGAAGATCATTAAGAAAAATTAATCATAGTTGTGGTGAGCTCACAGAATTTGTCACTGCTAGAGGCACTATTTTCAAATTTGTGGCTAGTGGTGTGGTCACTTCAACCTTAGATATCAATCAGCCAAAGGCTGTCATTAGATGTAGGCCATAAAATGTAGGCCAGAACACACATTTGATTAAGCTTAGAGCTTTGCCATTGCATCTCCCCAATCTGAATGGCAGTGATCTATGGCAGATTACAAGGCAGCTAATATTGCATAGGACATGGCGATAATAAGCACACCAAGAAGTTTTGCCAAGGGGTAGTATGACCTTTTTGTGTCCCGCAGAATAAAAAGGGCACCCAATGGGGCTTCTTGAACAAAAGCTGGGAAGTGGTGAGAAAGGCCCATCTTCCAAACTTGCAGCTGATACGAAGACCTCAGGTTGGATTCTTCTCTCTCACACCCTCAGGGAAAATCCATGGACTTCAATGGAGTTGGTGCCCTTTAACACCAGTGGCAGTGAGAGGAGAATGCCCCCCATCCTGTCTCTGCCTTGCTGACCTCGCTGGCTATGTTCTCTAAGGCTCTTTCATTCTACATACCTGCTTGGAGGAAAGAATTCAGATGTTCCTTAAGATACTGGATTCGTTGGGAACTTTCCGTTCTCATAGGGTTTCTAATGCTGGCCTGCCAGCCTGTGGAAGGAATGAAGCAAATTTCCTCAGTAATTCATTTTTGTAAAGTGTGATTTGAATTGTTGAAATATCCTCTTCTCTTTAAGTCTGGGCCTGGCCATGCTACATGGGCACATATTTTTATGGTGAGTTAAGGACTTGTTTAGGAGCGAGTTTGGCAGCTGTGCTTTGACTCCCATCCAGTTCTGCCATTTTCTGGTACCTTTCTGGTTTCCCAACTCTCCCTGGAGCAGAATCTCTGCGGGAATGGAGAAAACCTAACTGTCTGGTGGAGACACATCCTTGACCTACAGCAAATCTGTAGACAAATATCTACTGCAAGGTCTAATTTTGCACTGATATACACCCTGTGAACTCCAGTAAAGAAGATATAGGGGGTGAATCAGGCTGGATTTTGACCTGTAATGCCTTTCACTCAAGGTCTGTGCTGTTGATTTTACTAGGAAAACCAGAGACTACTTTTTGCTTACTAGAAAGCTCACAAAGGGACACTAAGGTCTCAGCACAACTTGGGGAGGAACTTCTGAACTCTGTTATTTAGTGTTTCATTAAATGCCAACAGTGTGCTTTCCAAGCCTGTGCCTGACATCAAGTCCCTTTCTGGCTTTGTGCAAGTCTATTGACTTTACTGATTTGGTGTTTACATCTGTAAAATGGGGATAATCATGAAGCCATGGGTTGTCGATGTTCATTATGAAGGGTCTGGGATCCATGCTCTAGGGGATCCCGTAAGCTGCAGCTTCCTGTGAAACTCTTCCTTTTCATAAGGGAAGGGGGAAGGATCCATAATAAAGCTGGTCACAACAATTTTAGGAAAATAAATAATCCTTTTCTTATTTGTCTCCAGCAAAATGTTTGGCATCTACTCCAGATAAATGATATAGTAAATGTGATGATATTTAAATAGCTACTTTCTGATGAGGGATGGGGGTTGTTGTTGTAAAATGGTAAATCTTTTTAGTTGTGTGTATGTGAAAGGAAGACCTGTATTGTACTCATTTACAGATACCACAACCTAAGCTTTGCAAGCAACTGTGCTTCTTACTTAGTATGGGCTGATGATTATTATGAATGATTTTGTGTTACTGCTTTTCTGGAGAACAATATTCAATGCGAGAATGTTTCCAAATGCAGAATTACATGGGGTGCATCCACAAAGTTGTACATTTCTCAGGAACTCTGGAAATCCATCATTTGTTTTCAGGAACTCATAATGAGAGAGGGTATGGCAAAACATGCTAAGCTTCATCCTGGCAAACCTGTTGCATTTAAACTCTTTGTCCTAACAATCTCTTTTCTGTTTCCCCTGAGTGATTAAGAGCATCGCCTCCCTCCTTCTCAGTACAGCATGGCTGCAAGAGGGCACTCAGTCAGCTGGGGGCATCTTTACTGGTTGCTAAACAGTCATAAAAAAGTTCAGTTGGTGTTTGATTCTATTGTATTTTTTTAATGAGGGTCAGTTAACTGGCTTGTTTTTGTCTTTCCCACCTGCAGTGCTGTCATCTATGCATTATTTATTCTTTTCAGAACTTGTCACTATTATCCTTGACAATGCTGTCCCCTATCCTGAGCTCTCAGGTGAAAATCAGAAGTTCGGGATGCTGACTGTGGCTTGCACTGCTTCCAGATTTATTGGTGCAATTTGCATATGGTTAATATTTGTTCCTCACTGATATAAAACTTCAATTATGACTGGCCTTTATTAGCTTTCTTTGTGTAGGCCATTAGATTGCTTTATGGAGGTGTTTAAAATTTGCGGAACTTGACATGGATGCTTTCATTGCATGCAGAAAATTTGTAGGAGATGCTGTAATAAAACTTACTGAAGAAATATCCAACAGCCTCCTGTTGGAAGGATGCTTGAGGTGCAGTACATTTGCTGATGAAGGCTTCATGCTTCAAGGCACAATTTTCCACTAATTCATGAGGCTCAAATGCAAACCAACCTACTTACCTGGGCAGGATAGTAAAGAGGGGCAGGACATCCTCTTGTTGCTCTGTGTATATTATTTGTCTTGCTGGCTACCATGACTTTCCATGTTGGTGGGCATAAAGCCCAGAGGCCAGCATGTGGATCGAGTGACATCATGGCCAGCACAGCTGATCTGGCATGGAAAAGGAAGTAAACTGTACCAGGAAAAGTGTTAATAAAGGTTACTTGTCTCCTGCTAGGAATCTATGTCTATATTCAATCCCTGCTCTGCTTCTTGCTTAGGACAGACTGCAAAGTGACAGGCTAGCCCCTATACAAATAAGGGTAAAGCTACATAAATTCCAGCAATGGTCTCTTCCCCACAACTTTCTGCCTCTGATATTTTTCCTTCTTATTCTCTTTTTGTGTAACAGAAGAGCTAAGGGGAAATTACCTAGAGACATCAAATACTGGAAGCAAACTTGTTTGTTTGCTTTCTGGGGTGCGGCAAAGAAAATAGATGCACGGAGCAGTCATGGGCAAATGCAACACACTCATTTGAAAGGCCCCGTGAATCCCTACTGTTAGGACCTTAAAATACATGCCAGATAGCACATCCTTTGGTAGTGCCAGGGATGTAGGAATTTAGGTCCCTGTGTTTCGATTGGTCGGTTGAGTGTGTGATTATACTGGTGTTCAGACCTTATTTGTTCAACAGGCAGCTACTTAATGGAATATCAGTAAAGGAGTTTGCAATGCCTTAAACCAATTTGCATAGAGTCGTAGATCTTAAAACCAGAAGGCTTCACTGTGGTCACCTCAGAGGGTCTCCTGTGTACTGCTGGCCAGAGAAGTGCCCTGAGTACATTCCTGTTTGAACTAAGCAGATCTTCTTTTTGAAAAAAACTTGACCTAAAGTTGCACTGATGGAGAATCCATGGGAGACCTAAACTGTTCCAGAGGTTCACTATCGCCCCTGGTACAAATTTGCATCTAATTTCCAGCCTGAATTTGTCTATCTTCAATTTTGGGCCATTGGACTTTGTCACACCTTTGTCAGTTAGACTGAGAGCCCATTGTCAGCTTTCTGTTCCCCATGAGGCACTTAGACACTGTGATCACAGTCACTGCTTCACCTTCTCTTTGCTAAAATAGGTAGAACTCCTGGCATCTGTCGTTGTCAGGGATGTTTTCCTGATATTAGGTTCATACTTCTTATACTAAATGTGTACGAGCTCTGTTCTTATGGACAGAATTTTCAGTTTGCATGCTCTGAAATAATGAAAGGAATCCATGGCTGTGATCATTTATTAAATTATTGAAATGGAATTGGCATTATACAGAGAAAAATTAAGCTGATTACTATAAAATAGTCTCTCCACTGAGATAGAAGTGGTGTTTAGAGTAGGCTGAATAATCCAGTGAGAAGTGCCAGTGTGTGGGGAACACAGTTGTGTGGAGTACTAAGTTCAGGTTGCTGCTGTAATGGGGGTCATGTTGTTTATTATTTATGGCCATCCAGACATGCACCAAGTAATCAAGAGTGTTCACAAATCTGGAAAGGTTTGTGAATTTTAATACTCATTATGGTTCATGTCAGACTCGCAATGTGCCTAATTCATTAATCGGTATTCATCGTGCTGAAAAATCATAGTTTAATTTGTCAGCGAAGGTGGCAGCCATGATGGCCACCCCGCCCCACACGTAGCCCCCCGGGATTATGCTGCTCTCAGGGAGAATTGTTAAGTATGGATCTCAGTGATGGGCCTCCATCTCCGGGCCATCCAGCACAAGGGGGAAGAATGCTCAGTATCAATCTCCCCTGATGGCTCTCAATCTCCTGTGTGTGGTTTTTCCTCCCTAGTTTCTTTCAACAACAAGGGGGGTGAATTTCTATCCCCCTCAACAGTTTCTCGGCACACCCGTCACCACGAAGGGGGGTCATTGTCTGGGGTCCCAGTTTTATCATTGGTCCTGACCAGAATCCCACTCCCAATTGGCTATTTTTACTCTGGCTGTGCAAAATTCTATTAAAACCCCCTGTCTCAGCTAGCTTGGTGTTCTCCCACCCTTGGATGCTAAAGGGCACGTCATGACCTGGTCGGATTGGCCCCCGACTGAGACAGGGAGCACCCACCCATGAGACCTTCCTTTTTGGGGTGTACACGGATTGCCAGCCGAACGATTAGGTGCTGAGATGCTACAGCTGGTCTGACTCCTTGCTATGGGTTCTACCGCGGTCCTGGGAGGGGTATTATAAATCGATATAGGCCTCCTACTTTTTCTTAATCATTTTACTTGGTACCATTTGTATATATACTTGAGTTTTGCATAGTTTGTGTAGTTGTTGTTGTTTTCTCTGTATCCTGTATAATCCTTCATGATATAGTTGTTTATGGTCTAGCATAGTTTGTGATGTTAATTTGCCGGGTGTTTTATTAGTCATTTGTATTTTGCATCCTTCTGACTGTATAATTGTTTATTACTCTGCTTCTGCTCTAAACTGTTGGCCCCAAACTTCCCCAGTGTACACGGGGGGAGTGTGGGGGTTTATTTTTCTCTCATTTGACTTTCTCATTCTGCTGCCCACCCTTCTTGGCTAGCAAGGAGGAATGGCTTTCAGCCATTGGTAAATACGCATCGGGTGGGCTGGTCAGTGCCTATACCGATGCTGAGGCAGTAAGAGGTCAGAAAAGTCCTTGACTTATTATGGCCACCCTCTAGTAGGATATTGCTCCACACCATCATTTGGCTATAAGTGCTTTGCATAGATTTTCAGCTTTATATTGTTATTTAGTTATAAGTGTTTATTTAGGTTGTTGGCTTTATGCTGTTAGTTGGTTATAAGTGTCCTATATAGACCTTTGCTTCATATTGTTAGTTGATTACAAGTGTTGTCGCATAGATTTCCTTGTTTTATACTCTTAAGTGGTTAAAGGTGTTTAAGGTGTCACTATAAAAGTAGCTTTTGGTTACTTGAACTGGTGTCTGTCTCATTGGTGGGTGTCGCTGGTCCATCCCAGTCACATCGCGAACCCAGGGTTCAACATAATTCACTCTGTTTAAAAGCCTGCTGTCTAATCAAGGAGCTGAAACACCATCTAACTTAGCCTGGTACCTAAAACTCCATGAAAGTGGCCATTCCCTTCATGTTGGACAGGTGAAAATTTAAAGGTACAGGTCTATAGAGAGGAATCACACTAATTTGCCCACAAGCTCCAGTTTGTCACACATTGCTGGGAAAACAGGTACAAACTCATTACTAGAAATCAGGTAAACAATTTGGAAACAGCAAAATGTCTAATTTGACACTGAATGTTAGTGACAGTGAATAACATGCCTATCTCTAGTGAGGATAGACAAATGAGATCCATTTGTGACTGATTATCTGCCACAGAAATCTGTATAAAGATTTCTAACAGAACATTGTCTCACTTTGAAATTCAGGAAACTTTTTGTTTTCAGTCTTGAAACAGATGATTTATATTAGCAATCATTTAATCTCATCCAGGCATTGATTACGGGCTCAGAACAGAGTTAGAACCAATCCTGCCTTCTACAATTCAAAGAAAAGGGCTATTGCTTTGAAATACAATAGAATAAGCTGACTGGCAGATCTACTTTTATCTTTCATTTGGGCTGAATACAGCATTAATCAATCCCCATGTTTTCAGGGAACCATCATGTATTTTACAGTGGAAAGTCAGAATCTTTATCTCCCTTCTGCTGGTGGAGAAACTGAGGCACAGGGAAGTGAAATCATGATGTTCAAGATTGCAAGGGAAGCCAGGAGCAGAACCATGAACAGAACCTCTGCTTTTCAGATACTGGCCCTACACAGGGCACCCACCATGCCCAGTGCCATGCTCATATATCTGTTGACTTCTCCAACTCCCCACTTCAATGCCCACTGAACGGGGAAGAAATCTTGAGACTTCTGGTAGGGTTAGTGGACCTGTCCACACTACTGCACTCCTTAACAGGTGCTTAAAGGTGAAAGGTAAAACCGCTGGGGAAAGCACAGACTGGAATGGCAGCAATCAGCAGCTGTAGTGACATGAATGATAAATTCAGCAGATCTCTCCTTGGGAATGAGGCTGAAGGAAGGAGTACTACGGAGCTGACTAAGAGGTGGCTGTTCCCACTTTCTTCCCGAGTGAGTTCTCCGCATTCACAGCTCCTGTGAGCAAACCATTGACTAGAGGCAGGTAGAGGATGGGAAAGCTCCCCACTGAAGTCAGCCAGCACATGGCCATCCTGCCAGAGTCCTGGTATTCCAGTGGCACTGGATTTCTCCTCACAAGAGGCTGCCAGTTGGACTTAGTGTTGTAGGGTACGTCTGCGAGAACAGGGAATGGCAGAACCACTCGGTGTTCTAGCAAATTGTTAGTTAAAATCTCCAGTGTACCTGTTCTGTTCCACATTATTCTGTTCTTCCTTGTAAACCTGGCTCAGTAAAAGGTGGCTCCTCATTTGGGGGTATCTTGGAACAGAAGAGCATGGAAGAGCCTGAGCCGCTCAAGGGCAGGGAGTGCAGGAAGCTGCCCTTCACTTCCCAGCACAATGACCCATTTGGGGATAGATGGAGAGAAATCTACTGAGCACAACCTGCCAACCTGTCTGGGGGAAGTGTAACAGCAGGGTCCATAGCTGGAGGGAAGATGCTTTCTTGCTTGAGTCCTGCACAACGTTGGAATGAGGATTTAGCCCTTAATCTGCATGTGTCCGTGTAAAGGATGTGGCCTGTCCCTCCCTGATAGCCTCACTGCCACAGCTGTGTGGGCACACTTTATACAGGGGATTAGCTCTTCACCCTCTCTAGTCCCAAACCCTCAAGCAGGGCAGGGCAAGCAAGCAGTCTGCAGCCCTTAGTTTGGGTGGGGAAGGCAAAAGCAGACACCCTGGCCCATGGTCGGGTTGAGCAATCTATAGCAGACAAAGCAATCTACTGTCCTCGGGGGCTTCACAGGCTACCTCATCAGTGGTGAAGAATGAGGAAGGGTGGCCCTCCCAACTCCACCACATCCAAGCCTGGGTCCTGTATCGGTGGCAGAGCAATCCACTAATGGGCCAGCAAAGCTCCAGCCAAAACTCACTGACATAGACTTGAGTGTAAGCCCAAACAGACTTAAGCTGGTTACCCCCCAAGCTACTTCTTCCATCCCTGTGTTCATGTACCTATGGCCAGGGTTGTTGTCAGCCATCCTGGGGTACATTGCCAGAAGCAGTCCCACCAAGCCCTCACCGTCTGGGTTGCCCACTGGCTCCAGGGAGTCTGGTTTGCTCTAAGGGTGACTGGATTCTTCTCCAGTTCCTCTGTAGCAGTAGGATGGAGATGGCCGCCTCCTTTCATGGTTGCCCGCTTTCTGAGCTGTAGGTCATGCCCTTTATGTATTTGGTCCCTGTCAGGGTTCCACCCCTCTGCTTTCAGTAGTGAGGGTAAAACTTCTCTGGCTTTGCCCTCCTGGGGCTGAGTGGCAGTTCCTTTCTGGTAGTCTTGGAAAAAAGAAAAAGATCAGTTGTTTTAGACTGAGCATGCATGTTCTTAATAGATAATATTTGGCAGGAAATTTATTTCATGTTTCTATCCATTGGAAACCTTTGCCAAGGACACAATTTAGTAAGATAAAATAATAAGTTGCAGGGGGTAGCCATGTTAGTCCATTTCAAAAAAAAAAAAAAAAAAAAAAGGATTCCTGTGGTGCTTTTAAAGATCAACAAATGTATTTATTGCATACGCTTTCATTGGCACAATCCCACTTCATCATCTGCATGAAATGGAAAACATAGTATGTTAACTGTATATATACATACAGAGACAGGTGGGTCACAATGTCAATTCAAACAGTTGCAGAGGGCTAGTCTGCTAGCCAATCTCAATAAAGCAAACATCTTGCTTTGATTTGAACAGCGTGAAAGAGGGAAGCAAAAGCTGTAAGCAGGAGCTGGAGAAGGTGAGAATGGTAATAGAGTAGAAATCCCCTTTTATAGTGAGTTAGCCATTCAAAAGCCCTATTCAGATCCAACGTGAAGGTGTCTAGTTTGTATATGAAATCCAGCTCTGCGGTTTCACAGTGTAGTCTGGTTTTTTTGAATAATAAGAGAGGTTTCACTGCAGCATAGGGAGTAGTTTCTCTATCATTTCCTAAACAATAGTTCCCTTAGCTGAGAGCTTCGCTACAAGATAAATTGGCCTAGACACAGTGTTATGTGCCCTCGTGTTCAACTTGCACCCAATTATCAGCCTGCTGACACAGAAGAGGCTGGTATCTGAAGAAAGATTGTAGTGGAAAGCTGGAGGGTACCCTGCAAATGGACAATACTGAGTATAAAGTAGAAAAGGAAATGATTAGAACTTTTAAAGGTAAAACCCTAGAATTTCCTACCGAGCACAGTGATCTATGGTAATTATGCCATAAATTAAATTAAACACAATAACTACAGTACTGCCCTGTTTTTTAGATATTTTACAATAGGTTTCTGTTGAGCTGGTTTCTGGTCTCAATGCAATTGCCTCCTTGAGAACAGTGTTACAGCTATGTCATGTGCTGTATGCTGTCCTGTTCCTGAGTGTGTTTTCACTACACTGGTTCATTAAAATACTAACTATTGGACTTGAATTAACTATCCACACAAGACACACTAATACAAGTGAATGAACAGCAATCCCCATTTTTAATGAAAAATGACTGTGGATATAAGAGATGCAGTTTCTCTGCTTTCCAAATCTGTTACTGAGAACTTCTTCAAAATGGGATTTGCTTTGTTGGCGAGTTCTATTTCCCCTTGTTAACAGGTTCTGAAATGATTGAAAGCAGAGGAAAAACAGGCAGTCTCTCAAAGCAAGGACTGTAGTAAATGTTGATATATGCAGAATGCCTCATGAGAGTAAAAATGGAAATTTGCAGAATACATACAGTATTATTCTTACTGCAGTTTTAAGAAAGGGTTCTTGTGATCCCTGCTGTGTGGAGTCTACACTAATAAATGCAGTGAGAAATTGGTAGCATTGACTCTGAAGGTTGGGTATGCTACCTCTTAGAAAATTATGCAACCACTAGTTTTTTACAACAGGTGCTAAAAATTCAGTTTACGTTTACTCCACTTGATAGCCTTAAAGCCATTGTGTATTTCAAAAGGCATATTTTCCTCCTCATTAAACCTTATTGGTGTATAAGAAAAGGTGCCCTTGTGACATTCAGCTAGAAATATGTTGCAATGATATTTAAAGACTAGGCTGGCAATAGTCAGGCTGAAATGCTCTGGGAGGCATGTATAGTCAATAAAAATAAATTAGAATTGTGGAGGGGACAATATGTCTTGAGTCGACCTCCAATCTGTGGGTTCAAAATATACTCACAGAACTGAAGCTTTTTAGTTGGGAAGATGGTTTAACATAGACTTACATCACATATTTGGCTGTGAAACTGCTGCCCAATAAAGTTTCATTTTTCACTGGTACTAGCTCTCTGGAGGCAGAGAGGCAAGTGTGGTGCAGAAAGAGAAGAATCATGTGGAGAACTAAAAAGGGGGGGGTATAAGAAGCTACAGGTGGACAGGGAGCATGACGGATGCTGCGAGGACAGCTATTGAGTGAAAGAGAGAGAGAAGGCAGAGGCAAGCAAACTAGTGTCATGATGAGACAGAGAGGCAGGGACAGGAAGACCTGGGGATTTAAAGTATAAAAAAATGTGACTATAAGAAGTTCAAAGTATCTTGGGGTGAAATCCTAGCCACAGTGGGCGTTCTGCCACTAGCTTCAATTTCAAATCTTCTAAGTTGACCTGTGTTTTAGCCAAACAAAGAAGGAGTCATATGGCACTTTTAAAGACTAACAGATTTATTTATCGCATGAACATTCATGGGAGAAAATCCCACTTTGTCAGATGTTTTGAAGATGGGGGAGCTTACAGAATGGGAGGAAGATAAATGCAGGGAAGTGTGAGTCATGGGATCAAGTCACACACTGTAACAGCAAATCAAAGCAGTTGTTAAGATTCAAACACTGGGGAACAGCATATAGAGATCACCTGTTGCAGTAAGAAAAAAAATCCAAAGTCCTTAGTTAGCCCTGAAACACAACTGTCAAATTTATATCTGAATTCCAATTTTGCAGTTTCTCTTTGAAGCCTTGAGTTGTTACTCATTTATCTGAGCACAGCTATTAGCAAATCATCAATGGAGTGATTTTAGCTGAGACACTTTTCTTCTACCTTAGCATAGCTCACAGTTTTTAGCTGCCAGTAGCAGATTACTCTTCAATATTTTTCCTCCCTGTGACAGGATGTACTAGATTTAAGAGGTCCCCTGCTAGAAGCCTTGTTCTCCTACCTCACCTCAAACTGAAAAAGTGCAGTAGAGGTGAGTCCTCCAGACTGCCTAGAGTGGCTGTGGGAAAGCAGCCAGTCAGATTCGAGCCGGCTCATATAAAAGGAGCTGCTAGAGGGAGCAGAGCCAGTTACTGGCTGGAGGCAGAGGAGTGGAGCAGGTGCTCCTGACTGATTGTAGAGACTCAAGAAAGACTTTAGCCCCAAGCCAAGTGTAAAGGTGAAGGGGCTGCAGGGAAGTGGCCCAGGGAACAGCAAATAAAGAATTAAAGGATTCATAGCAAGTGGCTGTTATTTCTTGAGTCCCTGGGTTAGGGCCCAGAGTATTAAGTGAGCTGTGCTCTCCACCACCAGCCACAGGTGGAGTGGCCAAAAGCCAGCAAGAAGGGGAGTTTTATCAGGCTCAAGGAGTGGGGCTGAGGATGCCAAGAAGAGCCCCTGTTTGTGGACTTTGATTACATCTCCCCAACCCCATGGGAAGAGGACTGAACTGTGGCCTCACTGGAGAGCTGGGGCCAGGGGGGCTTGCTACTTAATGAGGAGCCTCCAGGGAAGGAAGCCCGCGGGCAGTGCTCCATTGCATTTGACCATTTGAATGAGATCCCCCAAAAGAGGGGTAGACTGTTTGAACCAGGTTACTGTGATAGGCTCTTTTGGTCAAAGGACTGAGCCCCAGCATGGGGCTACAGGTAAAGAGACTGTATTAAGGGCACTGAGATAGGCCTTTTTGGACTAGTGCCCTGTTTTATTTCACACACCCTGATTGTGTGACTTGGCCAGAGGGCTGGGTTGCTGAAAACCCACCAGAGAAGTTAACCTCCACCAGGGATCATGACAAGCAACACAACGCGGAAAGCATTCAGACACTGTCACCAGGAGGGTGCTCATGTGAGGTGAGTTGACCCCTCCACACTTCCTCCCCTTTAACAAGAAAGGGCTAATCCCTCTTCTAATCGGTAACCGAATGTTCTGGTTCATGGCAGTGCTACAAATTGAATACTACAGCGTATAGATGGAATAGACACCGATGACAGCAGTTCGCTGGGCGTTAATCATCTGATCCCATATTTTATAAGTACTAGATAAATATGATGATTAAGAGGGATAATACCTGAATGGTGGCATGTTGGGCAAGGGCCTAGGATAGATACAGAGCTTTTGCTTATTTAGGTGTTGTCGCTACTTTTAGAGCTCTGCTATGTTTCTTGAAGGCAAAGGGATTCTAGTCAGAAAACAGCTTCTTTTAGAATAAAATGCTATTGACATCTGCAATTATTCATGAAAATTCAAATCAAATTTTGGTTTTGCTTGTAGAAATGCCATGCTATTTTTGAGAACCCTATTTAAAACTTAATGAAGTCGTATGAAAGTTTTCAATAACAAGTTTAGCAAAAAATAATGGAAAGTGTCAGTGACAAATTAGTCCATATTGATCTACTCCAAACAAAAACCTCTCTGGAAATTCAAAATGTTTTATTTTTCAACCAGCTCTAGTTACTTTACCTTTTTTCACTTTTTTCTGAATACATTTTTCTCCATAAAACAACTGTACAATGTGGACTTGGGCCTGAACTTTCCAGAAAAAAGAAGCAAGGAATAGCTAGAAATAAAGGGTGGGGGGAGGAATGTCTCTCCTTTGATCATGAAATGCAGAATGTTTCCAGGTGGATGGCTTTCAGTGACACTAACACAACTTACTAGGTTGCTGTGGAGATCTTGGATTCACTTGAAAAATTCATCTTCAGGCTACATTTTTTTTTCAGAGCAGCAACATATCTGTACACTAACAGCCCCCGCTGAAATCAGTGGAAAGTTTGGGACTATAAGGGTGATGTTTATTTGGGAATGAGGAGCGTGTATGTATGTAGTGCAGGTCTATAGGCTGAGGCTTGTAAGATTTCAGCTTCGCCACACTAGGCATATGGAAACATAATATAAGTGGATGACTGAAGAATAACTCTGTGCCAGTAAACTCACAAAACTCCTGGAAAGTGTGTCCCAGTAGGTGATGTTCCAAAAATGTATTGTAATTACCTATCTAGAGTGTAAGACACTTGATTGTAACATCATAGAAAGTTCTGCTTTTACTGAAAGCTATCATGGAAATGTGTATATAATGCTAACAAGAAAAAGGGAAACCAAGAGAATAACCTTTCAAATGCAGGGCACCCAGAGATTTAAGGGGTGTAAAAGAGCAGATAAGGGAAAGAAGGTTGGACCTCTCATGCATATACGTAGGGCATGAGGCATGGTCAGAACAAGAAGATAAAAGAGGTGCCTGGGCTGAGTTAAAGTGGGAAGACCTTCAGGTTAATCCCTGATTAGGAAGATACCATTAGGAACCACGCTTCTATTGATGACTGTCTGTGGGGAGATCCAGCAGACTTTGTGCTACCTTTCATATGTGAGCATGAACGCAGCATTGACCAATGCCTGGGGTCTCTTAGGTTGTGTGGACGGGTATGTGAGTGTCACTTATAACACAAACACATATTTTTACTTGTAGCTGTGTTTATGGTCACTATATTGCTTGTGTGCTTCTAAGAGCCTCCTAATCTAAGAGATTCTTAAAAGGTGATTTTTCATCTTAGTGATCTGAAACTATGGGCACACACAGGGCTGGATTAAGACATGCTGCGGCCCTAAGCTATGTCAAGATTCAGAGGCCCCATATGAAAAAAGAGTGTATTAGATTATAACAGAAAAGGTAATGAAAAATAAATGCTAAACCATTATATTTGCATATATACATAGGCAAAGATGAAGTGAAAAACAACTAAATAAAACATACATCTTGCAAAAAGCCTTATTTGCCTTATCAAATACCTTATGATAATCTTCTTAATTTATCTCTGGCATAGTTAGAGGCCCCTCATTACTGTGAGACCCTTAGCCATGGCTTACTTGGCTTGTGCCTAAATCTGGCAGTGGCCACACAGGTGCCCACTCCCTGAGGACACTGTATTTTAATACAGGACTATGAACCAGGGCCTAGTGTTCCCGGCACTTGCTCCTGACAAATACGACCAGATGTCAATCTATGCCCATATGTTTATTTTGGTTTCCCTTTTTTTTTTTAAAAAACTACCATGAGCATTGGTCACCTGTCCATCAGGCAACAGGCTTCCAAGCAGAGCTGTGTGAATAATTGATCTTTTATATCTGCCCGGGGGGGGGGCCCCAATAATTTTTGGTTAAACACAACATTATATTTCATTTTTGGCTTAGTCATTGATTTACATATTTTGTTCTTTTTAAATAAAATTGAAGTAAATTTCAAAAAAAAGTTATGAATTGAAAAATCAAAATACTTCTGCTGAAAAAAAAAATAGTGCCCCCCTCACCACCCAAACATTTTGCCAAATTTGGCATGGATTTGCAAAGTGTTTCATTGGAACTGAATCTGCATTTTTTCAAAAAATAATAAAAGTTTGAAAAATTTCAGCCACCTCAACTTCCTAGTCATTTCTTTACTGGATGCACTGGCAGATTTACCTAGATTAGAATTATGAGACAAATGAAAAATCTTTTGCCTAACTGCAAGTCCTAAAGCTGCCATAGGCACAATATGAGCAGAAAATATGATACCTTTTTAAAACTCCCCACGCTGTTCAGATTTTATTTAGAGCTCTTTTAATTGCAGATGGCTCATAGCTCATCGGTACTGTATTACCAATCAATACGGATTGTGCCATTTCACAGTTAGGCCTTCATTGCTTAGAGATGTAGTGTGCCTTGCACTTAAATTAAGGACATTTCCCAGGCCATCTTTTTGGCTGTGACATTTTCCCTGGGCTGCAGTATGCCTCAGTGGACAAGCCAGAATCTGCCATGTGTTTCATTTTGTTTGGACAGGCCACATGTCACAGAATGCCACAATTTCTACCCAATGATGTCCCCTCATATAGGGTAATATGAGAAAGGCAAATAAAAAAGAATAATTTATTTAACTGGTATTAGTAACTTGCTTTAATTATACTGGGTTTAATTATAAAACTACTGTAAGTACTATAGGTTCCCTGTGCCAGCTGTAAAATCCATTCTTTGCTTCGCCCCGTGTAGAGTGTGAAAAAACCAGATAAGATCCCAGCGTGCTACAAGTGCTAAACAGGCCCTGAATCGGATGGAAGACGTAAAGAATTGGAAGCAGCCAGAGAGCTCTCACTTAACCGCTTGTCTGAGGAGCTAGCTAGGTGCTGTTTAATCTAGGAAGCAAATGAAGTGCTGGCACTCCTGAAAAGGGAATGAACTCCCCTTGTATTTGATGGCGGTGCCCTCAAGGCTGAGGGTTAGAGCCAGAACTTCCAGTCCCATCCCACGCTTTGGGCAAACACAGGCCTTTCTGAGCACACAGGTGCATGGGACACATGTAGGTGTTTCACCACTACAGCTGAGGAAAGTCAACTTTTCCAGCATAGAGTCATCTGGGTGGTTTTAATAAACTCACTTGGACCATATTTCAGGGCTGTTGTGGCAGCAATTACTAGCTGTGGACATGGAGAGCATTAACTACTAGATTTCGTACCAGCAGATGGGGTAGAAGGACATGGCGCTTTGTTCCTGGGTTGTGTAGGACCAATAAAATTGTGCACGTCACCTCATCATCACCCACTGGTACAGCAAGCGGCTGACCCCTCCCAACCCGTCATGCCCCCCCCCCACGACTGGCCACAGCTGCAGTCCTTGAGCAAGTCTGGGTGCAGGCATTGCTCCTAGCCAATGCAGCTTTCAGCACTACTAACCCCCCCAAAAGGGGGCCTTAAACTCACATCCCATTGACTGCAATGGGGCTCACTTCAGCATATGCTTTATCTGCAAGCATTAGGTGTTGTCCTCCACTGGGGCCCAGATCTGAAGCAGAGGAGAGTCTCTTTGCAGGTATTTTTTGTTCAAACACATTCCTTATCTCATCTGGGGATCCCTGGGTGTGCAAATCTCAGTCTGTTATTGAATCTTTCACTGACTTCAATTACCCTGATTATATAGCCAAGAATGTTTCTCTTTCTGAAGGGGAGACTGGATTTGTCTCCACAGATCTCGATCTCTCTCCTAAGCGATGCCTTTCTCCAAGCTCAGGCACAGCCATGGTCCTTTACACAACATGGAAGTAATTTCTATTTGACACAAGTTTTGGCTCAATGTAAAGGCTACTTGATAGCTTGCAGGACACTTGTGTTTTCCAAGCTGTTGTTTTTGCTCCCAGCAAAAATTTTCTCAGTGGATTAGAATATTTTGACAACTCTGCCTGTGAGTGTTCAGGAGCTGCAGTTTGGTGTGAATTTTCTGGGTGCACTGACCCACTTTTAAGCCCTAACATGAACATGCTCCAAATCAAGATGACAACCCTGTACTTGGTAAAAGAGGACACAGAGAAAAGGTAAAGAAGCAAACATACGTTACAGAAACACGGAGCAGAATTTGCTTCTCCGATGCTGTTATTTTTGTCCTCACACTTTTTCTGGGAGCCACAATTTGTGTGTGTGTGTGTGTGTGAGCGTGAGAAAGAGAGATGGGCGGCAGGGAGGGGTTGGGTTGTTTTTAACAGGTTTAATTGGGTCACAGAAATTAATATTTTGACCCAATTGTATCTGCCCCAAAGTCATATTTTTTTTCCAGCAAATTGTCAGGGGCATGTGCAGGAATAACAATGTGACCCCTTTGGAAGGGCACGTTCTGTGTTTCTGTCACAGCCCTAGGGCTGGTGGTGCTTCTCCTTCTCCCTCCACTCCTCCCAGTGGTCCCATGGAGAAACTGTGCTTGCTCCTCTATCCACTCCCATTTTGGGGTACCCTGTGCTCTTGGCTGACCCCTTCTTGTCCTAATTCACTCTCAGAGCCTCTGCTCACTGTCCTACTATCAGTTACTCCATAGCCCTGCCCCGCAGCGGCTGACTGGAGGGAGTGGGGTGAGTGAGCTCTAGGCAGCTAAGAATTGGGGGCCAGCCCTGCAGCTGGAGTTGTTCCATGACCCCACAGATTATGGAGGTGGGGAGAGCGCCCCCGCTTGCTGACCCTTGTGCACGCCCCTACTAGTTGTAAGCAAACACAAACAAAAATGAAAGTGCCAATTCAAGACCCAAAGGGGCAGCCGTGTCAGTCTAGTTCAGTAAAATAAAAAAGGAGTCCTGTGGCGCTTAAAGACTAACACATTCGCCACTTCACCAGACGCTTTGAAGATTTTGAAGAGAGGAAATAGGCTGCTTCATTTTTCCTTTGTGTTCTTGGAGGTAATAAATGTCTCATTTAGTATGCTCTCTCATTCATATTTAGGCTTTGTGGGGTGTGCTTTTCTAGGCTGATTCATAGGCAAATCATGGACTGTATTTCAGGAGTAAAGAAATAGCTGTTTATTGGTGTTAAAATACTGCTTTCCCTCAGTTACCAGCATAAATTAGCTTCTCCTGAAGTCTCATGCTCCTGCAATTGGGCTTCTAGCGAGCGTGGAAGAGTGTTAGAATTTGTTACCTGAGTTTTCCACTGTACAGCATCTGCACAGGCATCATGCGTCTCAGTGGATTTAACCAGCACCCCCACTACACCTATCTGGATACCGCACTGAATGGCACTCTCCTACCAGTCTTTGATCTTGGCCAAAAACACTTACTAGCAGTAGAAAAATTGTTCCTCTTGGGCGTATATTTGTACATTGAAAACAAAGGGGGAATGGGTGGAGGAATTCAAAGAGATGCATGATGTGATCAGTCAATGAGCATGAGAGCCTTTTTTGGAGTCATCCATAAAGAGCACTCTGCCTCTGTTATATATTTGTGGTCCAGAATTCAACTATACAAAAAATGCAGTTGCCAAATAGGGAAAATTATTTGTCTTGGAAGTTAAACCAGCTGGTTTGATAGGCTGTGGAAAAGAAGCTAAAGAGAAAAACAAACAAAATCGTATGGAGTGCCTCCCCCCCCCAATGAAATATCGTTTCACAGCCTCTTCTGCTGCATGACCTTGATCTGATGTTATCGGGGGGGGGGGCACCTGTTCTCTGGTGCTGTCACTGAATGAGAAGTGACCCTGATAATTCTTTACTCAGCTACCTGGAGATGGAGAAAACAAATGTGGATCTCTATTTATTAGAACCTGCACATTGTCCACAGTTCTACTGAATGAATAATCTCAGAGAGAAATCTCATTAACAGAGCAAAGAGATAAAGCTAGAAGTCGGGCTGTTGTATTGGATTCTGTAGCTATGTGACCAGGAGTGAGATTGCCTTCTTACCTATCAGTGAGTTGGTAAAAGAAACTGGATCCCCAGAGTGTCCTCTGTGCAGTGCCTTGCTATGCTATTCCCTCTGCATTAGAGGTGAGTGTGTGCAAGCTCAAAGTCTCAAAAATGCCTGGAGTCTCCCTCTCCGTTATCTGGGGTCCCAGATACGGCCTGTGTCTCGGGGTTCATTTCAGTGAGACCCAAGTCCTATATTCATGTGCTGAATGAAGCTGACACAAAGTACTTGCCGGATGTTTGCATTCTGGTGAATAAACTTCTTCTGGCCTGAGAGGTTGCCTGTTAATCGTTTAGTTTTCACAATGGAGAAGGAGCCTAAGGCAGCAAAGTTAAAAACAATCAGACTGGCAAATGAATGCTTCATGAACATGAAAACTGCACCATGTGTGGGCATTGGTAGAACTACTGGAAGAAACTAATGCTCAGAAGCAGATTACTGAGTCATGAGCATATATTGAGAGTGATTACAAGGGGAAAGAGCGTTATGTCTTTGGTTTTCATGGTAGTTTAATGAGGGAGACAGGCATACAAATTGTCATAGTGGGTCAGACCAATGGTCCATCTAACCCAATAGCCAGTCCTCCAACAGTGGCCCATGCCAGGTGCTTCAAAGGGAATGAAGAGCACAGACAATCATCAGGTGAGCCATCCCTCTTGCCCCATTCCCAGCGCCTGGAAAACAGCACTCCCTGCTTTCCTGTCTAATAGCCATTGAGGACTGAAATATCTATTTTGCAGATGGCAGAATTTCCAGTATTGAAACTATTTAAAATGTATTAAACAATAACAGAGGAGTTGTCCCCACTCTTCCCTGCCTCCAGGAGTAGAGCTGCTCAGGAAATTCAATTTCAACAGCAAATTATGATGAACATGATTTTTTGTTTTTGTTTTTCATCAAAATTTCTGCAAATAGTTTTGACTTTTGTTGAAAACCCAAAACCTGAAAAATATTAGTCTAATAACCAAGACTTTCAGTTTTTGGTCAGAAGGTTTTCAACAAAAATGACATTTTTGCAGAAGGCAGAGACTTTGGAAAGTATCTAGCTTTGATGGCATCAGTGGGGTGGATTGGACCCTGCTCACCCAAGTCAGCTGGCACTGGCCAGCCACCAGCGTCTAATTACAGAGTAGACTGGGGCCAGATAGCGGGGCCTGGTCTCTGTAAAGAGCCAGAGGGGAACTGGAAACGAGGAAAGGAAGCTGGAGCAGAGGCTGCAGAAGAGCTGCAATGAGCAGGAACCTGTGCAAGCAATCCTTGACTTGCAGGACGTGTTTGGATCTGGACCCAGAGGGCTGATGGCCAGAGACCAGCCTCCAGGGAAGAAGAAAACATTCTGGCTAAGGATTGTTGGGAGTTTGGGAGCTGCTAAAAGTCTGACAATAAGCTGAACTTTATAGACTATATCTTGGGACTTGGAGTTTTGTGTTGAACTTCGATGTTAACAAACCCAGACCCAATGGATGTGTTCAGCCAAAGAGAAGGCAGTGTGGGGAGTTTATTGATAATGCCTGAAGAGAAGAAACTGAGCCAGGCTGCCACAAAGACAAGTTTTCATTAGATTAAACCCTAAATTTACTAAGCCAAGCAGTGGTTCAAAGTCTATGCTGAAAATATATAGGATGCTGGAAGTTATGTATACTATGTACACACTATCAATCATTTGTTTTAATGTAGAAAAAGTCATGTCAAGTGGAAAAAATCTAGTTTGCTGTAATAAATATGGGAGATATTTCTTTAGACTTGTTACAGAACTGCTGACATTTAAGCCACATTTAGATTTTGCTTTTGTTTTCTATTATGAGCAGTTGTTACATCAGTGTCCCTGTACTAGAGCTGCCCTCCTCCCTAAATAATTCATGTGTTATTTAAATAAACTGCAGATTTCCTTCCAGTTGGCATGGAAGCAGCTGTTCTTTTCTATATCGCTGTGTGCAGTTGTAGTGGCTTCTTGTCTCAGATTTGTTTATGATTCATTCTGAACACACCAGTAAATCAAATTATGGCAACCGTAACAGCCGGAAGTTTAATTAGATGATAAACAACCATGGTTCTGTATTTTCCTAAAATAAAATTTCTTATTTGTATCTGCCTCTGAATCCAATGTGCTTGAGAGAAAGTGACAGATCATAAAATATTTATGGATCAGACCTTAGTGAACTGAACTACTCCATGGGAAGCATCCTGAATCAGCGCGAGCATTGCACGGCTCAGCTTTCATTTGGTGGTAGTGAAAAAGAAGAAAGGTGGTAGCCTTTCCTGTTCATTGTCACTGATTCCATAGATCTTAAAGCCAGAAGGCTTCATTGTCAGGAGTGGCATTATAATATAAATGCTTGCTACTGCTTCTACATCATGCATAGGACAAGGTATGTAGCTTCTCACAGTCATTACAGTTTGGAGCCCAACAACGAGTGGCTGGACAAAGACATCTACTCTTTATTTAAAGACTCCAACTTATCTCTGTCATCCGTTTCAATAGTTAAATGCAGTCATTAAAAAAAAATCTTTTCTGTTTGAACTTTGACTTCAACTTCTATTATTTTCGTGCATACATTTTAATCTGTTTTCCGGTTGTAAATTTTTGACTATTTCTGACATTGTAATAAATGTGGCAGAGGCTGCTTGTGCTTTTTCTTCTCTGTATTCACAAAAAGTTGCCCTCCTTCCAGGAAGCACAGGCTGAGCTATGGAGCTAGTGAAAAATCAGCATAGTCTCACTGAATCCTCATGGGCCCATACCATAGGAATGTGGAAGAAGCCAAAATTCAGAACATCTTGTAGGATCTCATGCAATCAAGGAGCACAAGTGAAGGTGAAAAGATTTATAATGTCATGCACTGGAGTCTGCCTGGAGCTCAGAGTGGTCAGTTCTCTAATGTTGCCTAAATGTACAGGTGTATGTGTATAGAAGAAACACAACGTCTGAGCCAAGAGCAAAGAACTACTGGAAGGAAGGCTTGTCCTGAAATTTTCAGCTCTTTCTTGCTGCTCTGCAGTGCTCTGACTGAGGCACCATTCTTTGTTTTGTTCACTTCAACTTGATATTTAGTGGGACCGACTGAAAAATGTTTTGTTTTTTGGTCAAAAACATCTTTTTTACTGTTAGGGGTAAGAACTGTGTTTTCCTTCTGTATTTGTGTAACACCTAGCACAAATGGGACCTGCCCTGTGATTGGGTCTACAGCAATACAAATCATTTTCAAAACTGAAAAACTGGTTTTGTGGAAAAGCTCCTAACTTTATTTTGTTTTCAGTGAAGCTTTTAGAAATGGTTTTTCCAACTTATCAGAACAGTTACTGAAATTTTGTCTATGGATGAGCAGTGGCATGTAACAGCTAAGTGTTATTGCTTTGGGTGGCTCTGCTGGAATCAGCCAGAGATGTTTGCAAAAGAATTTTTGAGCCACAAAGAGAGGACGTGATGTATAAGTTCTGAATTCATGCACCAACACTCCATGTTTGAGTGACTTCAGAACCCATTCAGATAATTTCTCCATTGCTGTCCATCCAGATTCCCTCCCCAAGACCAGATACAGGCAGCAGAAAGGCAGAGGCACAGATATCGAAAGGGAGGAAGGCCTGAGAGGTTCTCTGCCCTGCAATCCTGGGCTTAATTGGGGTTGCAGCTGTTTTTGCACATTGTCTAGTATTTGCCAGTGTTTCCAGGCTGCAATCTTCCCCTTAACATGAAGTTAGCGATTGAAGGGCATGGGAAGGAAATGCTGTGAGGGGAAGGGTGCATTAATTCCAGTGTGTGCTTCCCCTGAAAACTGGGTCTGCTACTGTTTGTAGAGCAGTAGTTGGCAGAGAGAGGGCCCATGCTATCCCCTGGAGAAATCACACCATTCCTGCGCAGCACGCTGGGATGCCTCTCATTTGTCTTTCATTTACATTGTCCCCCTTTCAGAGCATTCAGGCACCCAAGAGGAAAAGTAGCTCATATAATTGTGCTGTAGGAAAATCAAAACAGATTTTGAGGCAGTAACACAGCGTTGACACCAGGAAGAGGTGGGAATAATTTAGCAGAACATGAAGCTGTCAGAATACTCTTCAAAGTCAGAAAGTCTGGCCTGGAGGAGGGAGCAATTTTTAGTCAGATGAATCCTTGGGGATGTATGAAGTCACAATAATTGCACGTGAGCACAACTTGGGATGGAAGGAAGTAACTGTTTGAAAGTGGTAATTTAGGATCAGTGGTTGGTCGACTCTTGTTCGCATCATGAAACACTGACTTGGAAAAAGGAGAAGGCAGTGATGTTAAAAATGTGCAGATGATGCAAACCTGAGGGCAATGATAGCCAGAAAAATAGAAGCATCAGCAGATAAAAGGGATGGATAACCCAGCAGGTAATAACAGCACTGAGAAAAGTGAGGCAACAAGTGGCACAAAGCCCCAAGAAAGAGGAACGTGAGCATGTACGCCAAGCCTCAAACTGGAAAGCATGCCTCAGAGGAAGTGTTCAAGCCTGCCGTGTGTCTGTCCGCGCATGTGTTCCCAGCACTTCATGACCATTATAAACCTCCTCATGGATTCACAACGGGAAGTACTACAATGTTTTCTCCAAAGATTTCTCTGAGATTTTCAGATAAGGCCCTCTACAAATAGTAATTGTGAACTTTTCCCCTGTCAGCGTGGGACACCTGGAAAGTCTAAAAGTATCTTGACTCTCTTACCTTCCATTCACCCTCTCTGTTCCCCCTGCAGAGAAACACAGGGAAGGGATCAGGGATGGTGTCATTAAGACCAAGCACAAAAAAAAAAAAAAGTGACTGCAGATGACCATATTTGTCTGTGCACCATTGCCAGATGGAGCTGAGTTTGCACTCAAGTATTTTTTTTTTACCTTGAACAAAGATAGAGGTTTCTGAGACTGTGAGTACAAAAAGTTCCATCTGATTCCTTATCTAATCACAGGAGTGCTGTGAAAATATCCCGCAGATCCCAGATTCTTGGTCTGAATCTGTCTCTGCCCCCTGACCAGCAGGCAGAGCTCCTGGCCTGCCACAGACCAGGGATGTGGCCCCAGGCCAGTAGCCCCCTGCAACTCAGGTAACTTTGTGCAAAGGTCACTCTGCACAAACAGAAACACATTCTTCTCACACTTTATACAGGCACTCACTTCCAGATGTTTATTTATCATGGATTTAAGGCCAGAAGGGCCACCGATTAGTCTGCCTTTCAGCATCCCTTGGCCACCTCCAGATCAAGTCACATGAAGTATTACAGCCCACAGGCAAAGGACAGGAGGGACCTAGGTGTCACCAATGCACCCAAATCTCCTACCTTGGTCCAGTCCTACATTCTTCACACACCCCACACAATGTAGGTTAAACATACAATGCAGATTTCAGGTCTAGTAGGGATGAACTCCAACCACCACATTTGAAAATGGATTTTAAGTGCCCAAAGTTCAGAGGTGATATATTCTGTTGTTGGGGTTGAGTCTATGATAAAGATGGAGACAGCTGCAAAACCTGGACGGGGGACTGGGTTTGACTGTTGGATCCCTGACACTGCTGGGTGCTTGGTCAGACACATCCACACATGACACTGCATGTTAACCATATGTTAAATTCTTATCTTAGGTGATTAAGAACATAACGACATAGTTAAAAGAGGCCGTCTGAGGGCAGATATTTCCCTCTAGTTTGATTTGCTTACTAGAGAATGTGCAGTCTGTCTGACTGAAGGATTTCACTGAACTTTGGGCTGGGGAACCTAACAGTGATATTTTATATTTCATTTTTAAGGGAGTTGTAACTTTTCTTCACATTTTTGCCTTTTATAAAAGATGACGACAAAATTTTTGATTCTGGGTCTGGCTCATCCCTGCCATGACCTCACTGCTGAGAGACTATTTTTGCAATGCTGGGTTTGTGTTTAGGACTGTGCGACCAACAGTTGCTCACTTGCTAAGTGCCCCAGATTTGAATGTCTGGGAGCCGGTGACAGGCAGGTCTCAGTGAGGGCCTCAAAACTAGAACTCACCGATGTGGTACAAATAGCTATGCTGTGTCCTTTGGCAATTTTGTGAATGGCACCTTTAAATTCCTAGATGTTGGCTGGAAGCAGCTATTTGCTTGTCTGGGAAGGGCCCAGTCCATTAGTGCTCCATGGCCACTGTCTACCAGCTCAGATGTAACGCTGACGCAGATGCAGAGATGGCATAGCTGCCCTTCTGCTTGCCCCACTGCCAATGGAGGAGTTGCAAGGGCACTCCCTGCAGCAGGAGGGCATGGAGAGGTACTCTTGTTTTCTGGCTAGCTCAGATTGGCAGCTGGGCACCACCTGGGACAGCCTTAGTAAAAGGAGTCAATTTGTCCTTGCAGGTCTGCATTCCCACTCCTTTGCTTTCCATGGCAGAATGAGTCTCTTTCTCCCCTCCTGGTGATGGTATTGCCTATCTTACACTATCACACTCCTAAAGTTAAAATATTTCAGAGTCTGCCCCTCTATGCCCTTGGTGTGTGGAAATAAACCAACAGCTTCTCTTGCTGGTGTGACACAGCCTGAATTTAATCTTTGGGGCACAGTGCAAAGATTATCTCTTTGCTTGCAATTTGCTTCAGGGCAGAGAGGAGTTTATAGGGGTCCATCTCATTTAGCTGGCAATTGTTAACTTATTTGGTTTTCATTTCAGCATACATTCATGTATCAAAAATATTTTTCAAGCCAGGAAATGCCCAGATTCTCCTTTCCCCCCAACACAATCCTCACTGGTAGTCGGTTAAAGAGAGAAGAGTTTTGCAGGCCTAAAAACACCTAGAGGTTTCAAAGCAAGTACTGTAAAGCTGGAAAAATTTTAATTCAGTAATGTTTGCAGAAGGCATAATTAGACAGGTGAATAATAGAAGCTCGGATTGTTTTAAGCAGTCGGTTACTCAGCATGGAGCAGCTGCTGTCATTATAGGAGGTTAGACAGACAGTGCGGCTTCCATTTTGGAAGCCAAACCCTAGGGTGTACCTGGGCACAGCCTACAGCCACCTCTCACTGCTGGGTTACGGTATGTTTCTCTAATGGGTAACATGACTGTGAAATAAAGGATCGCTCTTCCACAAGTGACAGGGTGGCCAGATTTAAAAAGCACAGATCCCTCCAAAATGCATCAATAGAGAGCTCAAGGAGTCCCGTACATGGAGCAGTCAGTGCTAGCATCTCTAATGTAACTTT
This sequence comes from Podocnemis expansa, assembly GCA_007922195.1. Lineage (NCBI taxonomy): Eukaryota > Metazoa > Chordata > Testudines > Podocnemididae > Podocnemis > Podocnemis expansa. The sequence goes on along the minus strand of ML681991.1, from coordinate 3,029,049 downwards.
CTTTCCCAGTGCTGCTAACAGCTCCTTCAACTGCTCATAGGAGAAGGTTTTAGAAATTGGACTCAGCTTTTCATTTCCTTTCTTTTGGATTTCTTTGTCTGGGTAATGTAAACAGATCAGTTCATTTCTCATCCCTTTTGTTTGCGTGTCTCATGCATTAACACTGTGCTATCATGCTTGAGTTAGAGTCTTCAGAGCAATGTTGCTCCAAAAGAAACTTTCCACTGGAATTGGCTTGCAAAATTAATGGGAACGTTTTTATTGCTATAAGGTTCTCTTTTTAAAGGGCTTTATTGCTTTCAAAGTCTTCTTTAAATAAAACTTAAATTTGCAGCTAAATTTAAACCGACAGCATTTCATTAAATCCTCCAGAATAAAAATTCAAATAAGTGTCTTTCACTAAGCATTCATCTAGCAGCAGGAGCTTATTACCTTGTGTGACAATGTTTTTTCCGTTAACTTTATTTCTGGATGGAATTAAAGGTGGCTATGTTCAAATCTAGAGGATGCTGAGGTGTTAGGGAACATCCTGAAAGCTAACAGGCTGCTTAAGAGTGGTGCCATTTACAAAATGATGTGAACTATTCAAATATTCTTCTTCATTATTATTTATTTATATGTATTACAAATGCAGAATTGAGGCCCCTCAATGAGACCCATGTTAGGTCTGCATGCACAAGTAGCAAGAAAATGTCCTTCTACTGAAGAGTTTAAACTTTAAATAGAAAGACTAAAGGTAAGAGAGAGGAAATATTATCATGCCCTTCTTTCTAACAGATGGGGAAATGTGTCACAATGAGATGAGGTGTCTTGCCTGAGGTCAGACAGGGAGTCTGAGCAGAGCTGGGAATTGAATCCAGACCTCCTCGGTTGCAGAAAAGTGCTTTGATAATAAATCCTCTTGTCTCCTGTAGACCATCTTTCCTGTAGCCTATCCAGCAACTCTCCTTGCTAAAATCTCATTGGTGAATTTTAATTAGCGTGTCTGCTTTGCTGATTGGGTTTTGATTTTTTTAAGGAAAATATAGAAGTCACACCCTGAAAACAAGCATGTGATGAGATGTTCTGCTCCCTTAGTGGGGCTGTCAAGGAGAAGGGCTGAAGTTCAAAAGAAGCCCATGCAGGCAAATGAGCATGCGGTGTCACACCCATGGAAAGTGTGAGGTGTGATCTGCTCTGACAGTTTCTTTCCAAAAGAATCCCATTGCCTAGGAAATTCTTCATGCTTTCTTGGTGAAGGAGAGCTTTTATGAAAAATCCCAAAGTAATTTACAGGGTAAATTCCGTTTCCTGTCCTTTCACGCCTATGGTCAGCAGGGGGGACATTTTCTGGGCTCTTCCTTGTTTGTAAGGAGCGCTGCGTTTAAATTGTGTATTCTTTTTCATCTGGAGTAGTGAGTGGGGTGAGGGGGTAGCGGTGTTGTAAGGCACCCTCTGAGCCTTTTACCTTGGCTCCCAAAACCTCCATGTCTCCTGCTGTGACCAGAGAATGAGGTTTGTCCCTAGCCTGTTACCTCCATAGCATGCCCAGTCTTGGCTGGTCTGGGGTCAGGGGATGCAACTTGGGTCCTTGTTCTTCAGGTCAATGCACATGGGATCCCACTGGACACACAAATGCTTGATGATAATTCCCCATTTCAATCATGTTTGGAGAAGTAGCCAGTTTTTAAACCCAGGTAAGGTGGGCCATGGTAATTTCATATCCTTCTAGTTGTTTAATCAAAATGTTGGGTGATACCAGGTCAAGTGCCTCCCAGACATCTAGGTCTATTACATCAATTCTATTGCCTTTATTTACTAAACTTGTAATCACACCGAAAAATAATCTGATAGGTTCTATCTTCCAGAAACCCAAGTATATTAATTACATTATCCTCTTTAATTCTCTAATTGTGTCCCGTGTCATAGAATAATAGAAGATTAGGGTTAGAAGGGACCTCAGAAGGCCATCTAGTCCAATCCCCTACTCCAAGCGTCGGCAACCCAACAGACAAGAAAAGCCTTTTTTCCCCCCAATAAACAAGTATTCTGAGAGCTGCAAGAGATGTAGCTATCATCCGAAACAGCTTTGCCCCTCTGCCTCTCCCCTGACTCACTGCAGCCCCTTCCCCCATCCAGCCCAGCTGTTGCCCCCCTCACTTGCACCGCATGGGTGAACCCCCCCCTCGCATGGTCTAGGAGCAGCTTTTGGTGGCAGGGCCCTGGAGTGGGTCTGGTCGGTGGAGATTGGGCTGATTCGCCCCCGGTCCACCCAGTGATGAATGGGCCCAATCCGGGCCCTGGGTGTGAGGATGGCTCTGTTCCACACTGAGGGGGCTGAGGACAAGGCGCCCCTAACTCCGCCGAATGGGCTGCTCCTGGGCCCTGCCGCCAAGAGCAGCAGCTCGGAGCCAGCCACTCTCTGCCCCCTGGGGTAGCTGGGGCAGCCAGGAGCACTGGTCTGCATCAGCAGCAGAGCAGAGATAGGGCAGTGCAGCCTCTGGCCCTGGCCATCCCTCCCCCCCAAAGTGGTGGGGGCGCAGCGTGGCCACCCCACCGCCTCTGATGAGTGTGTTGGGAGGGCAGGGCTGGGGCAGCGCTCAGAAAGCCGGCAGCCTGGCCTGGCCTGGGACCTCTCTAAATTGGCCCTAGTGCGAGGGCCAGTGGGGTGCCCCCATGCTCCCCCCCACAGCCTGGTGTCCCGGAGCTGAAAGGTGGGTGTCAAAGAGCCACATGCAGCTCAGGAGCCCCAGGTTGCCGATCCCTGCTCTACTCAAAGCAGGACCCACCCTAACTATATCATCCCAGCCAGAACTTTGTCAAGCCAGGCATCAAAAACCTCTAAGGCTGGCGATTCCACTACCTCCCCAGGTAACCCGTTCCAGGTCTTCACCATGCTCCTAGGAAATAGATTTTCCTAATATCCAACCTAGACCTCCACCACTGCAACTTGTCCCTTGCTCCTTGCTCTGTTATCAGCCACTACTATAAGCCACTCCATTATCTTGCCTGATTTCAACATCAGTCTGACAGGCCCATAATTTCCTGGTCATCATATTTATTTTTTTAAAAACATTGCAGCAACAGTAGCTTTCTTTTGGTGTTCTGGAACTCTGTTAGTGCTTCATGACTCATTGAGTATCACTATTAATGGTCCAGCCAACTCTCTTAAAGCTTGTGAATACAAATTATCTGGGCCTGCTGTTTTAAAAATGTCTGTTTTTAGCAGCTTCTGTTTACCTAATGATGACACTTCCTCCCCATTTCAATACAAAAGTGTTCAATAAATATTTCTGACTGCTCTGTATTATTATTGATAAGTCTACCATTTCCAGCTAGAAATGGACCAATACTATTATGAGGAATCTCTTTGTTCTTAACTTCTTATTGTCCTTATCTCTGCTGGCCAGAAAGCTCTTCTTATATCCCTTGGCTTCCCTTATCAATTTTATACAATTCTTAACTTATGATTTATATTCATTACTGTCCACTCTAAACTGCACTATTTCAATATGTGCCCTTAGAGCTAGAACCAGCTGAGGATTTTCAAGGCACACTATTCCCACACTGTCTCTGGCATGCCCCTGGCTAGCTTTGCTCCTCCACATCCAGATATCCTTTGCATTGAGCTGTCAGGAGGTTTACAATCTCTTTGCTCTGCCTGTGCGGCAGAAAAGAAGGGGACTGAACCAGAGAATCTGCCCCATTCCTCCTTCCATTCAAAGGCAGGTTTTTTTGGCACCGTTTGCAAAACACAGAGCTAAGTTCATATTAAAAGTGCCATATACCATGGTGTGTCTCCCAGCTTCAGTTAAAATACCCCCCCCCCCGAGGCACATTTTATTGCTCTGTATACATTTAAATATCACTCAACAGGGCGAAAGCTTATCCTCGTTAATTATAAAGGTTTATGTTGGCAACCACTTAGTTCCTATGGTTACATCTCGAAGAAATTGTAAAATAGGCACTTCAAGGCTCTGGGCAGAAGAACAAATTGACTGTTATAGAACCCCTGAATGCTAATAACTCATTTACTTATAATGCTAATAAATAATTGGTCTAAAATAATCTCCTGCAAACTTCAAATGCATAGGGTATTAAAAGGTCAGTGCTGCTCTTAACTCTGTTAGATTCCTAATATGAAAATAACGCAGCCAAGAGATCAGTTAAAAATATTTCCCGTTATTCTCTTAGCAAGTCCATAACCCAGCCGTTCCATGGTGTTGAACCACGTGTTTGCCCTCTAGGCCCCAGAGGTCTTTTGCTACATCATCTGTGCGCAAGCAACTTGAAAAGCCCTGATTTTTATAAATCTGGTAGATGTACCAGGAGGAACAACAGCTCTATTCCAGTACCGGAGGGAGTCAGTGCTTTAGAGAAGGGTTCAATAATTTGTTCCTAAGAACTAGTTTGTTCTTGATCCTGGTGAGAAGATTTGTGGACTATGTATGTATCAGTTATTAATTCTTTTTGACATCGTAAGGTTTTTGAGACGTTTCTGTGCCAGGCTGCAGGCTCCATTTTGGCTGGTGTTCTTTGCCATCCGTGTTCTAGTACCTCAATGTTAGTCTGAAAGGCCAGCAGGTCATGATACCCCATCCCGAAGAATGCTCTGGCACGGTGAGGAAACTGAGGCAGGAAAAGGCAAGTAGCATTTATTATTTTTGACTAGTTCTGTGCATTTCTTGTGCTATTAAGGAAAGGGCAGCCTTGTGTTAGAATCCCATGTACAGTGTCACTACCTGTCAGGTGTACACCCACCACGTGCCCTGGAAGAGGTAAACCTGAAGGCTCACACCTTTGGGTGGAGATCTGGGAGAGAGGGTTCAAATTGCAGGGGGAGGTTGAGGGACAGCACTGGGTGTAGGAGGTGGGCAGTAGGGTGCATGGCTGCAGCTAACTGGAGTGGGTGCCATGTAGAAGAGCCACAGCCCAGGAGCGCGCCCACACACCCTGAGACCATTGTGGTGCCTACAATTTGATGGAGTCAGGGGGCTTAGACCACCAGCGAGGGCTGGGTGGCTGGAACCTCTCACAGCACCCTGATGAGTGGGTGGGAGAGGACACTTAGTCACTGACAGCTGAGAGCCTCAATCCTCTACAGCTTTTATAGCTATCAATTCTGCCTTATGTCATGTGAATATTCTTATCGTTATCAAAGTCTCACCCGTTTCTAAATACTGCTGGGTCCTTGAGCAGAAGTGAGTTCCACAAGTGTTTCATGCATTGTAGGAAATTCGGTGTTGATAAATACAAAGTAATGTACATCAGAAAACACTTTATTCTTTTCTGTTGGAAGGAAACGTCAATAGGAGCACCCAATTTTCCTTCTCAAGGCCATTTACTATTTCTGTGCCTCTGTCATGTTCTGTTATTTGTTCCCTTCTCTAAAACTAACATTGGAACCTTTTCCCTCTCTCCTCACACATAAAGCTTTTCAGGTCCACAGTCACTTTCATTTCCCACTTCAGGATCCCATGTATTTCTGGTGTCTCTCTCCTGAGTTAGCCTTACACCCCAGCATGCAGTATTCAAGGTGTGACTGTGTTGTCCCTGTATATAACAGCTTACACAGATATCAGTGTTAGTGTCTCTCTTGTGATTGATGTACCCTGACCGCTTCTGTGCATCGAGCTGAGCTTTTCACTGAGCTCTCCATAATGATGCTTGCAGTTGCAGTTAATCTGGAGCCCAGAGATATGTAGAGGAAGAAAGAATTTAAAGCTTCCCAATTCCAGGAAAAGGGTGAATCTAGGGTGAATCATAAAACAACAGAGGTAATTCCTCTCCAGATGGCTGGGCAACGATTCAGTAGCTATATATCTTACCATAAAGATGCCATTTTGTGTCTAGCACTAAATAACATTCCCTGCTAAAAGCATGAAGCTGAATAAGATTACCGATTTGTCAGTGAGTGACATAACATAAAAACTAATAAACAAACACAACTCTCAGCAGCAATAACTTCAGTGTAAGGGAATGGTATGTATTAATCCAGGCTGCCTCAGACTCATGAAATCTTTGCACTAACACTGTAATCAGGAAATATGAATGAGTGATTGCTAGAGATGGGATAAAAAAACCCCCAGCTCCAAACATCCAAGTTATCTGGGTTCCCAAAAGCTGATCCGGTGCTCAGTGTCATGGCTCGGGTCTGTCTAGGGATGTTGCTTACTCGTGACAATGTTGATATTTTTAAAAAAGTAGAATTCATCTGGCCAGGAGTGCAGGGGACTGGACTCGATGACCTTGCATGGTCTCTTTCAGATTCTATGTATTCGTAAATATTCATAGATTTAATGTTACTTGTAATGATACTTCACTGTGTTCTTATGTTCTGCATTTATTGCACTGACATTAATTCAACCGTATGCTTGCTAAAAGGTCAAGAAATGAAGACGTTAAGGCTTTCATAGGCCATGTGGCACATGTGCCGTAAGGACCATCTACTAGACCTCAGTGTAAGGAAGAAGGATCTAATATTTGGAGGTGTAGTAGGTAGTTTGCTTCTTGATTTTTGTCTCTACAAACTAACAGGTTCTGAAACCAAGAGGATATAGTGAAGTGATAATTTGGATTTATATTGTGAGGATTATCAGGTGATTCCAGCTTGTTGCTAAAATGTTGTGGGCAGTTGACATAAACTGTCTCCTAACATATTGAGGAGCAGAGTGGTGCCTGCAGACCAAACCCTGAAAAATGGATGGTACAGAAGAGGACTGTGGAAGCACTGGGGCGATGGCTGAGCCAGCCAGTAAACAAGAATTCTCCTTTGAGGAAAATGTCGAGGATTTGTGCTGGAGTGAAACCAAATCCTTCCAAAGGCATGTGCCAGAATAAGTGTCAGCTCCATGGTCAGGCACTCACTTGGATGGCAGGAGACCCAGGGCCAAGTCCCTGTTCTGAATTAGTCTCCACCACTGGCTACTTTGGGACTTCTCTTTCTCTAACTTGGAGTCACAGGTCCCTTGCTCCAGGGAGGTGGTGCTGGGCCTGTGTCAGCAGCCTGTTAGCACACAGCTCCTGTGCCGGCTCTGTGTAGCTCCAGCTAGTCAGTGCAGAGAGCTATTCTCCTGTGCAAGCACATAGTCCAAGTAAGTCACAAGCTAGCCCATATTTAGCAAGAGGCACATGGACACACACTGATGGGTCTTTCTTCCCTGAAACCAACCCTTCGTGGCTTCAGAGCCGCTAGTCCTGGGGTGGAAAAGCAGACACTGGTGAAGTCAGAGCCGGCCATGCAGCCAGGGTCACAGTGCTGGTGTAGCTCGCCCTGGCATGGCTCTGTGACAGAGGATATACTTCCCAGTACATGTGTCCACCTGCTGGGATCCCTTCTTCATGCTGTTCGGGTGGGCAAAGGAGAGCAAGGGCTTCTGCTCCCCTTTGTGGTGCCTGGGGTTGATAGCCTAGTTGCTCTGTCATCTCTTGCATCCTCTCTCTCTCATCCCTTCATGAACTGATCCAGAGGAGGTGTGTCTTGGTCCTGATCCCTGTCAACAGCGCAGCTAAATCAGAGTTACAAGTCCAGTGTAAGTGACAGACTTGTAAAAGCCCAGACACCATTGTAAGGAGATGATGCCGCGAATCCATCCAGGAAAATGAGCTGCAGCAAGTTAATTGGAGTCAGGGGAGCTAAGTGTGTCACATTCAAAAAGCAACCTGAACTCACACATGTTGGAAGGGCTGCGGCCCAGTTTGGATGTTCATGAATTTTTGACCTGCTAGGCCACATTTTATTATTGATATTTCACAAAAGTGGTTCCCTGTGCTGTAGTGGTGGAGAAGAAAAATTAGGACAACTGAATTTCAGCCACATGAAATAATTTCTTAAAGAAACATAGCTCCAGCTGTGGAGCTGCCCATGCTGTGGCCTCCTTCTGCCCCAAATGCTCCAAGAAGGAGCTGGGCCAGCAGCTGGAGAGCTTTCATGTGCATCAGGTGCCAACGGCAGGCAGCTCTGACTTTCCTGGGGGGCGTGTGACAGCACAGGGGCCAGGCAGCTGCTCCAACAGGCTGGGATGAAGCAACATTTATGCCTTATGATGACTCTGATTCATGGGCTTGTTCTTGGCAAGGTTATTGCCTACCAGTGTTGTTCTGATTTGTGCTCTCTAGATTAGAAAGCCAAAAGGGGTGTGTGAAGGGAGAATGCTAGGATGCTGGATGTCCCAAAGGAGCAGGGGCCGAAGAGATAGGAAGCCTTTGGATTGCTAGTCATATCTGGGCTGTGCTAGTAGAGACTAAGGATGGTTTTTTCAATGCTGGTTAAAATATGAACTCCCCTGACCTGTGCTGCTCCAAGAGTAGGTGAGGCCTGAATGAAAATTCAGGGAATCGTAATATGCTCCCGGTCAATCTTGGGGAGCAAATGAGGCCAGGGGGAGGTGCAGATCTGCACAGACCTGGCACTCCACAATGGCCAGAGCACTGAGGAGAGGAATCAGGGCTCTGCCAGCCCCGGATGGCAGCTGCCCACACAGATCCCAAAGGGGAACAAGGGGGCACCTTACACTCATCACCCCTGCAGGGCTGTACTGTAGGTCAGTAGATTTGCAAAATGAGAAGGGTCTTTTGGCCATAGCCTTGCTCACAGTGGTAGAAGACCCTAGTTTAATTCCCAATTCAGCGTCAGATCCCCTAGGTGATCTTGAACAAGGGCTCACGTCTCTGTGCTGCCACACTGTCAGCTGTGAAATAGGGACCAGGCTCCTTTCTGCCAGGGTGACTCACTGGGAGCCAAACAGGGATGCCGGGGATCATGGAAAGGCCTGTCGACAGGTTCTTTGAAAGCCCCCTCTACTTACTTCTCTTGGCAGGGTCTGGCAGTCTTTCCTTTTGGTCCCTGAAGCTGTTCTTGGCATTGCTATCTGCCCAGCACAGGCGCTCCTGCATCCACTGCTGCACAGTCAGCAATTCCTGCGCGGCTTTCCCTGCACAGCCTTGGCCTCCACAGACCCCCAGGAAGCCGACTGTACAGCAGCCCTATGCCACACACACTCCACATCAACTCAGTCTTCTCTCCAACCAGGTCACAGAAGCCCATGTGCAACAATCATGGTAGAGCCAGGTGGACGTTGGTTTGGAGGCTGGATGGGGATGAAGGAAGACTGGGCAAACTAGGAGCTGGAAGGCAGGGCCGGCTCAAAGCGTTGTGGCGCCCCAAAGCAAATTTTGATTTGGTGCACCCTCATCTCATTCATGGAGGTTGAAAATGTTTTTTCAAAGTCCATAAATCTCCAGCGTCTGCCTGCGGAGGGATTTCAAGTGCACTCTGTCTACATGACTTAAGCTGCAGGTTGACTAACAGTGACTGAGCTGCTAGGAAAGAGTTGAAGAGGCGGGAGCCAGCCTGATCTTCAAGGGGGGGGGGGCTAGGCGCCCCTAAGAACTGTCACTTGAAGCCACGTCTGTCTCTTGCCTCATAGTAGAGCCAGCCTTGCTGGAGGGGATAGCAGAGCGACTGTGAGGTCAAATGGACTGTTTCAGTCCAGCAGACTTGATGGTCTTTCTGTCTCACTCCAGGTCTCTCTTTATATCTGACACTAGCTAATAGCTTTATAATTTGGCCCAAATGGGACAAGTGCACCTTCTTCAGAGTTCAAACCTTGACGATAAGCAGCACTGCACAACCAGAGCCTGCAACCTTTGTTCTTTATGTCACTTCCAGCATTAGCAGAATAAAGATGAGTATTTGCTTCACTTACATTTAAAAAGACAGAAAACCATGAATCAAACTTAGAGTGACATTTATCCAGCTAGCTGATGTTTGCTAGAGGTTGAAGAGATTCATAAATATAGTTGTCTTCATATTTCAGAACACATTTCTCAGGATTTTTTGACAGTTTGTAAATACATTGCTTTTCTGATGTTAATTTCAATGTAGTACTTATGAAAAATGCATTTTTTCAGGAGGTTGACATGTAGCAAGTATTTTGATGGCAATAAATTAAAGTATGAACTGAGTTTCAGTTGCCATGGTTTTCTTTTCCTGTGTTTTACACTGGTTCGTGAAATTATGGTGTTTTTGTTAAAGCACTCATGCCTCGTTCTCCTGGTTTAGCTCAATAAAAAAAAATCCCTCCATTGTAGTAAACTATTCTCTCCATTTACAGAATTGTCCTGGTGTTTGCTTTTCAAATCATTCTTGCCTGGATTATCTTTGTACAAATACATAGGGAAAAGAGATTGAGAAGCATTTATAGGATGGGGATGCCCTTGAAACAAGAATTCCTTTTGGAGAAAAATACCAGATTTTTAAAATTTGTTTTGTTTCCTCAAAGAGGCAAAATGAAGATTGAAATTCTATGTGGAGAAACATCAGTGGCTGAGCCATCTCCAAGCCACCAGTCACCGAAAGCTTGGTGGTTAGTGCACTCTCCTGGACCATAGGAGATCTAGTCAGGTCGCTGTCCTAAGCACTGGGCTATTCCAGAGTGGAGTGGGTCTATCTCCCTGCCGAAGGAATTACATCCTAGGCCTGACTGAACAGCATTTTTGTTGGGAGCACAAGCTCACGTGATAAATAAATGTGTTATTCTTTAAAAGTGCTGCAGGACTTCTCATTTGTTTTGCTGAACTAGAGTAACATGGCTGCTCCTTTGGAACATTTCTGCAAAAGGCTCCAATTTCAATGAATTGGCAAATAAAAGTTTATGACCAGCTCTACTGAAGAATGTGTTTGAGGTAAACATGTAAATGTTGTAAAATATGAGAAACAGGTGGCCTAACAGAATGAACACAGGGCTAGGGATCAGAAACTCCTGTGCCTGAGTCTTCTCTACTTTTGAACCCTCTGTTAGTTGCTGGCATGTGTGCAACATGCTACCGCTTTGAGGCTGACGTGCATTGTCAGTCAATTGCATTTTAAGGACATTTAAAAAAAAAAAGAATCTAAAAGGTATTATCAAAAACCCAGTCTCTGTGGCAGCGGAAGAACGTGTGGCTGCTCCTCCCAGGGTAACTGAGTCTGAATGGAGCCCTGAGTGACAGATCAGGTCTGAATGTCAGTATTTGTTGCTTATGTTTCCAGCCTCCCCAGGCCCCTTCTTGGTCACTTATTTTGAAATGAACAGTGCGTTGTGACGGTGACAATTCAAATCCCTTCCTTGTCAGAGGGCTTGCCCCATCTCGTGCTTCCCGCAGTGATGGGTGACTTGAAAATCAGACGCTTCTCGTGAACTCACGCCTTCAATGTGTTCCCGACCCTGTCTGTTCAGTGTCTCTGAGGGCCATTCCTGCCTTGTCTGAGTGCCCAGAGCTCCCACTTAAGATCACTGCTTTGCAGGGTTGAGTCCTCATTTAAGGGCCCAATCCTACAGTTCTCTTTGCACCAAGAAGCCCCTTGAAAAATAATCCTTCTGTGCAAACAGACAGGTGGGATCCTTGGGGCCCAAGCCAAAGCCCTCTGAAGGTATAGGCATCTTTTTGTTGGATTGTATCAGGCCCCAGATACCCTGAAATGCTAGAAAGTGCCTGTTACTTTTAACGTTATCTGTGTTATAGTAGCCAGCTGTGACAAATGATACACATGAAGCACGGGGCTTGACTCTACACCCAACGTCTGTGGCAAACTTCCATTGACTGTAATGGTGCAGGATCAAGACCACAGTGCAAGACAGCTCTTGGCTCAAAGTGTCTGCAGCTGAAATAGAAACGATGGACAAAGGGCAGTGAAATGGCATACAAGGTACAAGCAAAGTAATCAATGTGCTTACACGTGCATGGTGATTCATATATTTTCTATGCACATGTCTTGTTGCCGTCATCTCACTACTCTTCCCTTTTCTTAAAAATGAAAATTATGGCATTAGTGGTCCTGGAATATTTGGTTTTATTTTGTAGCCATGCTTTTTCATTTAAAAGTAATGAATGATGTTCCATTTCCTGCCTTCAGAACAATTCCTTTTTTTACTTTTTCTCCACACTCAGCTGCAACCCTCCCTCTCTTTTGGCTTTTTCCCAGTCAGCTATTTTTATTCAAATGTAACCTTTTTATTAGTACAATTTATTCCCTCAGCACCATGCTATTTTCTGGGCATTATGCTCAACCAAATTTGAAACTTCTTTGACTTAAGAATTTCAGAATAGTCTTAGCAAAAATAACATAGCTACTTAATTTGCATCAAACTAGCTGAGGTCTCTGCATATTTTCATGATAAAATTCTATTTTCAGCAGCAAGTACATTGGCGGGACAATATATATTGGCACAAACATTTTCAGCTTGCAGGACTGAATTTATTTTTAGAAAATGGGTCAAACAAATTGATTTGGCCGGAGCAGCTCTAAAATAGCTCCATTTCAAAACAGAAATTTTGCACAGTGACTCATTAGTCTACACTAATATAAGGTCCTACTCGTTTTCCAAAGTTATGAATAAAAAAAACTTCCATCAGCTGAGTAAGTTATTTAAACTTTGGTCAAAATATTTGTGTAGAAGAAATAAACAAGATGGCTTGAAAAGCCAAAAAGCAGTGCACAAAATTGCATGAACAAACTGACAATGTCTTCGCTGACTATTTTAAAGTCTTTTCAGCATTTAACTTGCTTGGGGTGGCATTGTCTCAAGCATTATGTACATTTAAAATGTTTAGGTAGGGTGCAAATAACAGCCCTGATCAATGGAGGGTAGCCCATACAGTCTCACGTAGGATCCCACTGAAGTCAGTGGGCCTTGCACAGGCACAAGTAGCCACCCTGAACATCAGATGGGTGAATCAGAACCTAAAACAAATCAATACACAGTATAAAATAAACTAAGGCCTTTTCTTCTCATTCCCTCCACCCCTGTTCAGATCCCCAAAGATTTGCTGGAGACATTGGACCTTCATGAATGATGATAAACATCCTGCATTTCCCTACGGCCATCTAGGCCTGCCCAGCTCCAGCTCCATGGCAACATGCTTGTGATAAAGCCATATTGCCCTCACGGGCCCTTGAAACACTCTTTTATTATGAGGGGACCCAGAGCCCTGAAGGGGAAAAGGCACAGAATAACGCTGATGCAGTCAGCAATAACTTGCATTGGATGGGGCAGGATTTAGCTTCAGTATCAAAATGGAGACTCTCTCCACTCAGAGCAAATATGTTCAGCTAGACTTTCACTACCAAATGTTCCAGCCAATGCCTAAATAGTCATGGGGACCACAGAAATAGTAATGGAGACTCCATCATTGAGCTGGGTTCAAGTCTCTACTTGACTGCGCTGAACATGTATCGCCCACGTCCTCTGTGAGCGCTCTAACTACTCAGTGGCACAGCACAAAGGGGCCACCCACACCTTTTTCTTTCAAAAGCACTGAACTACCTTAGGCACCTACCTCCAGGAGATGATTTGTGCCTACGGCTCTGGAGCAAAGACAGATACTTTTGGGAATCTCCTTTTTAGGTGCTGCTAGGGTCTCCCCATGGCTTGTGTAGTGAGCCTGGGAAGTCGCTTGCAGCCATGAATTTGCCTAGGTAGCAGGAAACATAGGTGTTGCACCCCTGAATTGAGACCTGTGTGTTTCCTGTGTTGTGAAGTATGCTGTTTGATATCGTCCAACACCTTCAGCTTTCCTAGAATGCATGGTGAAAACCAATGTGTTATTGTACGGCTGCTTCATCCATAGCAACAATTAACCAGTGCTTTCTTCACCCTGAACTGAACTGGAAAGCAAGGAAATAAACTAATCAAGGGCCTTTAAAACACATTGGAGAATCAATTGAGCTCTGCCAGCTAGGAACAGACTGTTCACAGAAGCTTAAAAACAAAAAAATTATGTAACCAAGAATGCATCATTGTACCTACAGCTGAGAGTGAGCATAAAGTACTCTGTTATGTGACTATTCGTCTGAATTTTGCACTACATAACAAACTTCCTTTGTGAGGGAAGACTGTCAAAAGTGCACAGATGTATCTGTAAATGTGGCAGTGGCCTTTTAACCTCCCTATCCTCTGTGGCAATTGCTTTTCCTTCACGGTTTAACCTTGTTGCTCTTGCAAGAGTAGCTGTCATTTTTCTTTCATACAAATTTAGTCATGCAAACCTGCCTCACTTAGTGCTGCTGCTACTCCAGGAACTTGAGGCACAGCTACTTGTTGTCTCTGATTCTTAAATTTATTTCTCAATCTGCATAACCTAAGGGTCAGATTGTGACTTTTGCTGCATGCTTATGGAAGGATCTAAAGTGACATAGGAATCCTGCAGTTGCCACACATCTCACAGCTGGCTCCTTGACAAAAGGTTACTGCTTTCTCTCCTTGCATCTGGCTACCATGCTGGAGCCAGCCCGGAGGGGGAAGTAAGGTGTTGCAGGAAGAGGACCTTTGCAACTTCACTTCCCTCAGACTGCTGTGGAGGGCTGCAAATGGAGTCTGAATTGTGACAGGTTGCTGTGTTTTAATTCAGGGTTGCTAGCCCCCTTACCTGATATGATAAAGAAACGAAACACTCAGCTGGGTCACAAGTGCCAATGCCAGCATGATGGGGCTGCACTGGATTGTTCTCGTGTGCCACATACATCAAGGCCATGCTAACGAGGGCATCTTGTGCCAGAATCCTGTCTTTCAGAGTTTTGAAATGACCCATCCTGGTTCCTTGGCTGGGACCAAGTGCAGCCAAGGTGCTTGATGTGAAGGAGCTTGAAGCTGGATATGAATCAACAATGTGCTCCTGTTGCCGAAAAGGCCAATGGCATATTGGGCTGCATCAGTACCAGTGATCCCAGCAGACTGAAGGATGTGATTATTCCCCTCTATTTGGCTCTGGTGAGACCACATCTGAAATACTGTGTCCAGTTTTGGGCTCCCCAGTACAGAAAGGATGTGGACAAATTAGAGTCCAGCAGAGTGCAACAAAAATAATTAGGGGGTTGGGTACATGATGTCCGAGGAGAGATTGAAGGAACTAAGCTTATTTAACATGCAAAACAAACAAGGAGTTCTGTGGCACTTAAAGATATTAAATTGATTCATCGCATGAGCTTTCATGGGAGAAAAATCCCACTTTGTCAGACACTTTGAAGATGGAGGAATTTACACTTCCCTGCATTTATTTCCTCCCATTCTGTAAGTCATGGGATCAGGTCCCACTGTAACAGCAAATCAAAACAGTTGTAAAGATTCAAACTCTGGGGAACAGCATGTAGAGGCAGAAAAGGTCAAATCACCTGTTGTAATGAGAGAAAAATTCAAAATCCCTATTAAGTCCTGAAAGCAATGCAATCAAATTTGCAAATAAATTCAATCTCGGTAGCTTCTCTTTGAAACCTTGATCTTGTATTATTCTGTCTGAGCACTGCAATTAGCAAATCATTAATGGAGTGATCAGAAAGACTGAAATGCTGACCCCCTGGTTTTAGTTTGTTGTGATTGCTGATGCCAGGTCTGAACAAGACTAACACAGCTGCCCCTTTGGAACATAGTCTGCGGAAGAGACAACTGAGTGGGGATTTGATAGCAACTTTCAACTACTTGAAGGAATGCCCTAAAGAAGAGGAAGCTAGGCTGTTCTTAGTGGTGACAAAGGACAGAACAAGAAGCAATGGTTTCAAGTTGCAGCTGAGGTAGTCGAAGTTGGATATTAGGAAAAACTTTCTCACTAGGAGGGTGGTGAAGCATTGGAGTGAGTTACCTAGGGAGCTGGTGAAATCTCCATCTTCGGAAACATTTAAGGTCTGGTTTTACAAAACCCTGGCTGGGATGATTTAGTGGGACTAGTCCTGCTTTTAGAAGAGGGTTGGACTAGATGACCTCATGAGGTCCTTTTCAACCCTATGATTTTATGTATATGAATCTTCCTGACCAAGATTAACAATGTGCATTTGTAAGCATTTTTTTCAATTTTGTATTGATTTTAAGTTTTCACAGTTGAGTGAAATTATGGATTTTTTTTTGTTTAAATTTTCACAGTTGTGGCAAATTATGAAAGAGATGTCAGCCAAGAATTATTAACACTAGCGTTGCAATACATTTTATAGACATTACAGTGGGACACTAATACATTCTCAATAAACATTGTTCTTACTATTCCTGTCTGTAAATTTAGGTTCCTACTGATGGAAATTTTTTTTGGCAGTTTGTGTGTACACAGAAATCAAGGTTTATCAACATTTACTGATAAAAAAAAATTGAATCCTGCGCGTGCACGCACGCACAGACGCACACACACACACACACGCAGGCAGAATTGACTGAGTAAGTAACCTGCCTTGAGCATATAAATGATTAGTTCAAGTTGTTTAGAAGTAATATATAAGGAAATTTCACACTAGTAACAGGTAGCTTCTATTCTGGATGCTTAATTCTCTATTGTACAGTTGCTGTATAACTATTGTGTAAAATTTCTTTATTAAAAGAGAACACTGACTTATATTGAAAAACAAAATATCAGCATTTAACCTTTTGTCTGGGGGTTGCTTCTCTTTTAAAATGTATTTTTAATATAAAAATTGCTTTGCCTTTTTCCGTAAAAAGTGCTTGCTTTTCATTGTAGCTGAGAATTAGTTAAACACAATGGCCCTGCTCATAGCCTGCTGAAGTCAATAGAAAGACACTGATACAGGCTGGTAACCAATGTTCAGAGGTGTGTGTGTGTGTGTGTGTGTGTGTGTGTGTGTGTGTGTTAGTTATGGGGGGGAGTATAGACAAAGGGGAGAGAGAAGTATTTCATACATTAGAAATGTGTAATTTTTATACAAAAATATGATTGTAGTTGGTGGAGAGTAGTTACTGTAGCCTGAAAGCTTGTAGAGTCATCAACATACCTATTACTCTTGGAACTTTTTAACTACAGGGTAAAATCTGCCAGCTTCATGAAAATCTGATGTAACATGACACTTGCGTCACATTCTATCCACTTATGTTGGTTTATGTTATGTGAAGTAAAGCAATGTAACCAGACATAACCTAGTATTTAGTGATTTGCAAAACAGGCATTGTTTTCTTCCATTGTGGGGCAGGGGTCAGATGTCACCAAAAGCAAAATGGTCTTTAGTGTGATGTTGGTATTTTCTTATAAGGGACGGTGATTCTAGGATTATGCAATGAAGTGCAGGCTGGAGCCAGTGTTGGGTAAGTAACCTGATGCAAATGAGTCTGCAGCTGAGCTTCGTCTTTAGAAAAGATAGTGAACTGCAGCATCTTTCTCTCTTTACCTTGACTACATTCATCTCTTCCCTTTCAAAAGTGGGCACGTCTAGTTTCTATTAGTTGCTGGTGTTTGGGGTTTCCTTGTGATATGAAGAGGTTAAAGCTAATCCATGCAAATAGTCATCAGAGCACATCAATGATTTTTCAGGTTAGAACGAGTGGAAGGCAACCATTCTCAGGCAGCTGTTGTCAAAGGCCAAATATTACACACCCTCAGCAATAAGTGTAGCTGTGGTGGAAGAAGAGTAGATCAAGCTGAGGCAGAGTTTTGCTAACGGTGAATGGCCGACTCTCCGTGTCTGGATTCCATCCCACGCTGGGACTCAGGAAAGACCTGTTGGCTTTGCTTTTGGAAGGGGCTGGTTGAATTCATTCTCTGTTTGATGCCCATCCTGAAGCTCTTGCTTGTTATATTCATTGAGGTGAAACAGAAGGATCCAGAGATGTTACTACAACCTAGTCACTGTCCAGCATTAAATGGTGTTAAACAAGGTTTGTGTTTGGGATACAGAGAAGGAAACACCCCTTGGCTGACAGTCCTTTGAATGATACTAAAGATGGTAATAACTCTCCTTTTGGAGAAAAGAAGATAGCAAAGCTGGGCTAGCCCTTTTACTGTTTCAGCTCTGAACCTGTTTGCAACCTAGAAGATACAACAAGACAAACAAACACAAAAAGGGAGAGGAATGAACAGCAAAGATAGAAAATTCAACTTCTGTCTCTGGTGCTGACATTTCACTCAGCTGCTGAAAAACACAGGCCCTGCCCTCTGTCTTATCAGTCACTCTGGCTACGTTTACACCAGTGGCGTCGCTAGCGCTGGGCACCTGGGGCACGTGCCCCAGGTCCCAACGCTGGTGCCCCGGGTCTCCGGCCCAATTAGGCCAGGGATCTGGGGCCCGATCCCTGGTGGTCTGCGGCCACGGCGGCCGTGTCTCCGGCCAGGGATCCAGGGCCTATCTGGCCGCCCGGCAGGCCCCACCCCCTGGCCTAGAATAGGGCCAGGGGGTGGCCACGCCGCCGCCGCCAGCTAGCCCGCGCTGCCGTGCGGCGCAGCTCAGCCTAGCCTGGCCCGGTGTGGCCGTAAGCGGCCGCTGGAGGCTGGGCCCACGGCCGCAGCCCTGGATCCCCGGCCAGGGATGGGGCTGCTGCGGCCGCAGCCAGGCCCCGGATCCCCAGTGGGGGACGGGGCCACTGTAGCCGCGGGCTGCTGGCCGGGTCCCGGATCCCCGGCCGGGGACGGGGTCGCCGTAGCCACCGGCGGCCAGGCCAGGGATCCAGGGCCCGGCTGGCCACCCGCGGCGTCTCTGTCCCGTGCTGGGGATCCAGGACCAGGCCAGTAGCCCGCGGCTGCAGCGGCCCCGTCCCCTCTGAGGATCCGGGGCCTGGCTGCGGCCGCGGCAGCCCCGTCCCCGGCCAGGGATCCAGGGCCGCGGCCGCAGGCCCTGCCACACCGGGCCAGGCTAGGCTGAGCCGCGCCGCACAGCAGCGCAGCCCAGCTGGTGGCGGCAGCGCCACGGCCTCCCCCTGGCCCCATCCTGGGCCGGGGTGTGTGGCCTTTTGGCTGGGGGCGGGGCCTGCCCTCCGGGGGTGGGGCTGGGCCCGTGCCCCGGGTCTTTCCCCCCCACAGCAATGCCCCTGGTTTACACTAGCAAGTTAGTTCGAATTAAGGAGCCTTAATTAGAACTCTGTCTACCCTAGCCTCTGTGTAGTTTGAACTAAAAAATCCAAACTAAAAGCTTAGTTCGAACTAGTTAGTTCAGCTGATTAGTTCGAACTAACTGCTTAGTTTGAACTAATATGTATTTTTCATTCAAACTGGCACAATGTAGACATGCTAGTTCGAACTAAATAAGTTCGAACTAACTTTTAGTTCAAACTACCCTTGGTTTTTTTGGTTTGAATGGAAAGATAGTTCAAACTAAAAAAAAAGCACTTAGTTCAAACTAACTTTTGAATTACTTAGTTTAGACTAACCAAGTCCAAACTAAGATTTTATGTGTAGACAGAGCCTCTGAGACCTGACAAACTCATATAGGTATCAGGCAGTGTAGAGCATTGGTTTTAGCTGCCGTTTCTGGTCACAGTCTTATTGCAAAATATAATTTTGGTGAGCTAAGCTGGACTTTTAACAGACACAAGGAAAAAGGAGAGAACAGGAAAGAAAATAAAGTAGGAAAGGAAAAGAACACAAGAGGAGGAAGACAGAGAGGGAGACAAAATTTCATATCCCAAGTGATATTCAGCAATGTCATCTGGGTCCCTCTCTCTTTGGCTTGGTCTGTGTAAAACACCTCTCAGGATTAGGACGTAAAAGATCTGACATCCCAGACGCTGGTAGATATAACATCTAGTAGCCTTTTTCCCCAAATCTTTTTCCTTAAGGAATCACAAAGGGAATGATGGATGGAATAGCCCATCCCATCATTATTTTGTCCACAAGTTCAGTCTAGTTTCTGGCAGATCAGTTTTTTGGTTCACTGATTTTTGGTTCCATACTTTTCTTTTTTGCCAGGCATGATCTTAACACAGTCCTTGAATTATATCAAGAGTCCTTTTTGTTTGGATTAATTCCTTTTGTCTGCTTGTTGCACCTTTCTCCCATCAACATTTATTGTTATGGTTTATCATGACATGAATTTACCCTGACCTTTAAGAGTTGTACTCACAATTACAGTAAATTTATAGGCCCAGTGCTGAGCCTTTTTGCATCACTAGAGCTCGGGGGCATTGCTGACGTTGGGCTTATGGCTCGAGCCCTGAGTCCTGGTGCCAGAGCACCTGGTCCGCCACAGTGGTGGCTGCAGCAACAGCATCCTTAAAGCGTACGAGCCTCAAGTCCTGGTGCCCAGGCCCGGGTCTTTTTTTCAGGCCAGGGGAACTCTGCTAGAACTATTTCAAAAATGTTGAGTGAAATCAAAACCATAGAAATGTAGGACTAGAAGGGACTTTGATAGTCCCCTGAATGGAGACAGGACTAAGGGTTGGTCTACACTGGTGACAGGGGCCAACAGGAGATACATAAGCTACATGATGAAGCTCACGTATCTCCCACTCTTCATGGTGTTGCGTCAATGGAAGGTGCCCTCCCATTGATGTTGCCTTACTCCAGTAGTGGAGAGAGAGTAACTGAGTCAATCAGAGAGTGCTTTCTGATCTACTGAGGGTCTACACAAGCTAAAAAAAACCAAGGAGTCATCTACACAGACTGCCTCAGTTGATGCCACCAAATCGATGACTGCTTAAGTGGCAGTGTAGACGTATCCTGAGTATTAGCTAGACCATTTTGCAGAGGTATTTGTTTCCAAGTTTTTAAGAATAGACTTAGATTCCACAACCTCTTTAGGTAATTTGTTTCTGTGGTTAACCACCCTTACAGTTAGGAAGGTTTTCCTAATGTCAAAACTAAATTTCCCTTGCTGCAGTTTAAGCCCACTGCTTTCTTGTTCCATTCTTAACAGACAAAGAGAACAATGTATCACCATCCTTTTAACAAGAACCTTTTACTTACTTGACGACTTTTGTTTCCCTTCTGTCTTCTCTTCTTCAGACTAAATAAACTCAGCTTTTTCAGTCTTTCCTTGCACGTCAGGTTTTCTTGAACACATGTTATGGTTTTATACCATAGGTAACCATTTGCTTTACTATTATGTCAATCTCTGCTTCATTAAATAAACTTACTGTGAGAGTGCGGGAGTGCCCAGCTCTTGCAAGGGCTGGCACACCCTCCCCTCTCTGTTTCTACCTGGCCTGTCCCAATGGGTCAGGTCCCTCCAGAGTCTGGCGCCTTGGGCGGGGCTGCCACACAAACAAAGAGTCTCTAGCTTTGGGGGGGCGAGCAGTCACAGGGATCAGGTGAGTCAGGGGTTCAGGCAACCACTGGCTGCATTGCCGGGGGGGGGGAGGAGGGGGCATGGGACTGCCCATCTTCACTGTGTCCGAGCCCAGGGCCCTAGTCAGGGCTGTTGAGTCGGCCAGTGGAGGGGTGTGTCAGCGGGGTTCCACCTGCAACACGCCGACCCCGACATCGGGGTCAGGAAACAGCACCTGGGATGTAGCTCCCCTGGGCTAATTCCTTCCCCCGTCCCCACGGTACTTGCTCAGTCTCAGCAGGGTGGTCTCCCAGGGACAGGTTGCAGAACCCTCCATCTCATCTGGGGCCAGCAGGTCCAGCAGCTCCTCTGGGCTTTCTGCCAGGTGTAGTTCCTCCAGGTCATGGCCGGTGGGACTTTCCTCCAGGCTGGCAGCACCAAGCAGCTCTTCCAAGGCCGTAGTCTCAGATGGGATTACCAAGCCTGCCAGGCTAACTGGTTCCAGGGCTGTCTCTGGGCTGCTGATCCGAGGGGCCTCTTTCCAGTAGCTGTTGTCCAGCCATCCTCCATGGTAGGGACGAGGTGCTGGATTGCAAGCAGGAGCTGGCTTCTAGCCCCCAGGCAGTTCCTCTGTAGGGTACTGGTCCCAGGGTTGGGGACACGCCTGTGGAAGGAAAGACATCCTGTCTTTTTGGCAGCTTGGCCCAAAATGAGCCTGCTCGTCTTCCTTTTATACTTCCTTTCTTCCCCGTTAACTTCCAGCTTGATGGACAAGTAGCCCTCACCTCCTCCCAGCAGCGTCTGGCACTTTTCTCTTTGCCTGCCTCTGAGGACGCCATGCCTCCTCACTACACTTATACTTGATTTCTTGTTCCAAAGGGGCAGCTGGGTAAGTCTAGTAAAGCAAAAAAAGCAAGAAGTCTTGTGGCACTTAAAGACTAACAGATTTACTTATCACATGAACTTTCGTGGGAGAATATCCCACTTCGTCAGATGCTTTGAAGAGGGAGAACTTACAGAATTGGATGAAAATAAATGCAGGGGAGTGTAAGACATGGGATCAGGTCATACTGCAATAGCAAATCAGAGCATTTGATTTCATGTGAACATGGCTAAGTGCTGGGTGTTAAGCAGGGTGGTGATCTTAGGTGTAACTGGAACAATGCTAGCTTAATTCAACTTAATAATGCCTTCTCTAAAAGTCAACTTGAGCTTTTAAGTTGACTTCATAGGGCAGGAAGGGTCAGGGCCCAGGTACAGTCCTGCCCCCTACCCAGCTCTGGGTCCCGATCGGGCTCTGAAGAACCAATTAGGTTCTGGGGGCCTGATTGGGCTCTAGGGGCCCAGTCCAGCCCTAGCCACTGCTGGCAGGTGCCTCGGCATCCTGGTGAGTTTCACAGGCTACTCCTGAGATCAGGGTTAGAGTATCTAAACCTCTCAACTGTATTTTCTACTTCTTGCATCTGATGGAGTGGGTTGGAGCCCCTGAAAGCTTATGCCCAAAGAAATCTGCTAGTCTTTAAGTTGCCACAGGACTCTCGTTGTTTTTACTTAAGACACTGATTTGATACCTCCCTACCCCAGTTTTGACTAGTCTCTTTTTTATCCTTGCTGTTACAGCCCAGGCTTCCCACAAATTCTGACCTTTCCCTCCAGGTCTCCCTGGTTTTGACTTACCTGTGGGCTTTGGTCACTTTCCTTCTTTAAACCTGATTTAAAGCCCTCCTCACTAGGTTAGCCAGTCTATGTCCGAATATGCTTTTCCCCTCTCTCAACAACTGAACTCCATCTCTACATAGCAGTCTTTTTCATAGACCAGTATTCCATGGTCCAGGAAATCAAAGCCTCCCTGGCAACCTCATCTTCGCAGTCAGGCATTCACTTCCAGGATGCATCTGCCTCTGCCCAGCTCCCTACTCTTGACTAGAAGGTTCGAAGAGAACACTTACTTCCAGTGCCCTGTAGTCATTCTCGGATCTGCTGAAGGTCACACCGCACAGTATCATTAGCGCCCACATGGATGGGTAGCATGGGATAGTTGTCAGAGAGATGGATGATTCTCGACAGTCCCTCCACAGCGTCTTGGATATGGGTCCCTGGAAGGCACCATACCTCCTGGGATGCCACGTCAGGGTGACAGATGGGTGCCTCCATTCTCCTCAGAAAAGTCCCATATCTAAGAAGAAATTAAATCTGGAACTATCCATGCATGAGTAAAACAAGAAATGTTTAGCTAGACATGTTCAGGTTATTTCTTTGTTATGGTTCCTTTTTGGATTCCTCTGTGCCAAGCACATGTACCTACCCCATTATCCTGTAACTATCCAAGTTAAAGCCCAGTGAAGCAACTCTCTGTGTTTTCCCAGTTGTTCCTCACAATTAAAGAAAGTTTATCCTTTTAAACAAGCTCTGATTCTGTGTCCTAACAGGTAAGAAGTTCTGTGCTCACAAGCCTCAGATATCACAGTCAACTACTAAAGGGAATTCTGTCCCATTTCCACCTGATGTCACAGCTGGGCTTCAGTTGCTCTCCTGAGGGAGGAATACAAGCAGCTGAGGGTACCTTGAAGGAAAGAATTCCAAGTGCAACTTCCTGGGTTTTCAGAAGAGGTTTTACATTTAGGTGGTGGCAGTAATACCACTCCAAGGCTGGAAGATCCCTAGAGTTAGAGAATTTTAAGGAAAGGCTTTAGGGCCAGTGGTTTTAAGATCATTTGTAGGCCCATTCCTTCTTCAGGTGAAGTGCCACAGAGGGGAAACAGCCTTGACAGGGTCAACAGGTTTTTGTGTTGACAGAAAACAAGCTACAGTGTCAAAATTGTACAGAAGGTCCTGTGTATTTATCCTTCCTTTACGAGATGGTTTTAGACTGCCTGGGACTCTTGTTTCAGACCTCATCTATATTGACAACATTCCCCTTCTAGTACAGATAAAAGGCCAGCAGGAGAATGATCTTACGCCAGCCATTACCAGTAAAGTAACAAATAGTTGGCTTCTGAATAGCTAGTATAAAAAGAAAGAGAGAACATTTGGACTTCCTAGATTATGACTCATTGAAGTTGGAATTGTGGAATAATTCATGTGCGCCCTGTATGAAAATCCACCTGCCCCCCTGCCCTGTAATGTTTAGTAGAAGTCTAACAGCTTGATGTCTGCTCATATACAATATATACAGTTATGGAGTAATTATGGTTATTGAGAGCTGAGAGCCAGCCTCCAACAAAGACACGAACAAAATGCTGTGATGCTGCTGATGTGAAAAGTACAGTATAAAGCAAATGAAGCCCATTGACTGAGTCAAGGTCCTAAAGTATAAGGCCATGTAACATGAAAGGCAGCATCTTTGTCCATTGTGCATTGCTCCTCACAGAGACTAAAGTATATGGTTGTGGTAGCACATTGGCTAAAAAGACA
Organism: Podocnemis expansa; assembly: GCA_007922195.1. Taxonomy (NCBI): domain Eukaryota; kingdom Metazoa; phylum Chordata; order Testudines; family Podocnemididae; genus Podocnemis; species Podocnemis expansa. Next base: position 3,004,712 of record ML681991.1, on the reverse strand, counting down.
GCCTGTCAACCAGCAAAACTCATTGCCAAAAACTATGCTGAGGAGAGGAGTGTAAGGTTCCCTGTGTCCCAAAGATCAAAAGCAGAACAATGGCATGGCCCCATGTATTCCTTTGTTCAGCATATGATCATGGATTGTTCTCATTTAAGTTTATCTGTATTGTTGTCATAGGAATTCTCCAGACCATATTCATTTGCTAAACATCTGGCTTCCCTTCATAAATACTAAATGAAACTTACCCTTGTCTCAACAAGGAATCTGATCCATGAGAGGTTTTTATCACTGATTGTATGTAAGAAATAATAGTAACAATTATAAACCAACAGATAAGAAATATTGTTTGCTGACTTCCACAGGAGTTTTGGGCAGCTTTAAGATGCAAGCTCTGAATGTATAATTAAATTTAATTAAATGACAAGAGAAAGACATAGATCTAATTATCACCAAACAAGACAAATGTGCAATTCAGAGTGCTGGGGGCGGATCTTGCAGCCTTTGTTTACTTAGGTAAATCTTAGTTATGTGAGTAGTCTCATTGATTTGGTGACGATAATTGGACAGGGAATATTTTTTTCCCAGGAGTAAAGATTTTCAGGATCAGGTCATTGTTACCAATCTAACTCCCACTGCTTTGGAAAGCAGTGCTGAAAACAGAGGTGCAAAACAGATCCAAACAAGGACCTGTTGTGAATGATTGGATTGGATTTTAATGATACATATAGCCTTGGGTAAATTGTAAAACTATTCTAAAAGTAATGCTGGCTGAAATACGTTTCTTTGATGCGCACCTGCTGTGTCAGGCGAACATGCTGTGAGATAAGAATGGCTCCATGGAAGCAGGGACAGTAAGTCTACATTTTATGTTTGTACAGTAGATAACACCAATAATTAATTTTTATATATCCGTAATTCTTTTCGTCAACTTACAAATTTAGTTAAAAGGGTTATGTTTAGTTACAAGGGCTGTTTACATTAAGGGCTGAAGTCGACTTAAAGCCTCTTACATCGACTTAGCAAAGCCCAGGCTACATTTGGAATTTATTAAGCAAATGCTTAAGGCGACTTAATAACGCTTACTTTTAAAGTTGACTTAAGTCAACTTAACTGACCTCCTGGCCATCTGAAACCTTCCTGGCAACCAGGAAGTGCCTGTCTTGGCCAATTCCAGGGCAGGATAAAGCCCTGGCCACCCTGCCCCACAGCCAGAGCTAGCCAGGACTCTGGCTGTGTTGCAGGCGTGGCTGAGGGCAGAGGCAGGCAGGCCAGGAGGTGGGCCCCATTCTGGACCCACCAGGAGATCTGACATCTCCTGGCTGTGTGGGGGAGATGAGGCCATACACTTCTGGCTCCAGGGCAGCCAGAGGACCCGGGAACTGTATAGGTCCATCTTAGAGGCCCTGGCAGAGAACGGCCACACCGCAACACAGAACAGGTCCAGGTGAAGGTCGAAGACCTCCACCAGGCCTACCACAAGGCCTTTGAGGCCATGTCACACTTGGGGGCAGCTGACACCACCTGCCCTTGTTCCACCCAGCTTCATGGCTTCCTGGGCCAGGAGGCTGATGATGGCCAGCCAGCTGACACTTGATGCTGCTGAGCCCCCTCCCAGGACAATGAGCAAGAGGAGGGCTAAGTGGATGAGGACATGGTGGTGAGCCAGGGGAACACCAGCACCCTGACGCAGGCACTGCACCGGCCCCAGATGGTGCTAGCCCGGAGTTCATCCTAGGGACCCAGGAGGAGGCTCCCCCCAACCCCATATGGGGGACATTGCACAGAGCGCCTGGTGCATGTGCCGGTGAGGGCTCTCTCCCTGCCAGCCCAAGGCCACTAGGCACCCACACACCAACCCCCATCCTCCTCATTCCGCCTGAATCCCCTTCATTCCTCCTGATCCCCTTTCTCAGCAATAAAACTTCAAAAACAGACTTCAGCATGAAATTGCAGAGCTGGAATTCAAACTTGACTGGGTCTGACTAGGGACTTGGAACAACTAGCTCACTACGAAATTAATTAATTTCCGCTCTTTTAACATTCTCACCTTTTCATCAGTTGTTGTCAATGGACTACATCCACACTGTTTGAATTAAAATAACTTGTTTGCTTTGCTGAAATAGACTGACACAGCTACTCCTCTAGAACAGGTTATATTGACATGAGCTGTAGTGTGTACATAGTCTAAATCTTTGTCTCCTATAGACAATTTCTTACTTTTCAGAGCAAGAGAATCCATGTTTTGTGGGCTCAGAAGGTGCTGCTGCTTCTTTGGCCCTATGTGTTGAATGAAAAAAATGACTGTTTGCCTTCGCTTCTATTTCCTAAAGGCTATTGTCTCTGATAGCAGTGTGTCAGGGCACTGTGTGTGTTGTGGTGCGGAGTGGGTCACACAGGCCCAAACAGTCACCTGTGTGACCCACAGTATTCCCACAGTGAGCCGTCTGGTGCATTACAAAAGGTTTGATACTTTGCCAGGTTCCCTTTTTAGTCACTGAAGATGGCTGCATGAGCAAATAAAGCTCACATAATTATAAAGGGGTTGGTTTCAGCACATTTTGAAGTGTAAGCAGTGAGATTTGATGGGAAGAAAAAGGAGAAAGCTATAATGGTCTACATGCTCAATTAAGTTTATTTAGCAACTTTTTGCTCATTTTAGCACCATTGGTTTGACTAGACGTGTCATTTCTGCATATTGGCTAGTTATGGATGTGTGACTGTGCACCCGTCACATGCCTGTGTTCTTGGGAGAGGAGCAATCGGCAACAAAGCTAATGATGCTATAAAAGTTGCAGCGCCACTTTGCCAAACATCAGGGTCTCGTTTTTATGATAGCAAAACGAGCTCTTTTATAGAAAGCAAGGGAGTATTTCTAGCAAACTCCATTTTCCATTAGGATTAATCTACACTGCTGCTTAGTTTAAATTTGTGCATTCTCCAGAGATAATCAAAGTACAAAGGCAAAACAGAATAATGTTGGCACCTGCTCCCATTGACATGAATTTCTTCTGTTTCTGTATTTATAAAATCAGCTTTAATGAGCGTAGATGTATATGATTTAACTTTTCAGCTTCCACATATAGATTCAATGTTGGAGGTGGGGGGAGAATCCATCCCAATTAAACCCACAAGGCGAGGAAAAGTTGCTGGCCTGTGACTCAGCCTGTAACAGTGATTGCCATTGACTCAGCCTTCAGCACCAGTTAGTCCGGGAGCTATTGCAGTCATTCCATACTCTAAATAAACTCAGACTGCAGAATTTCAGAAGGCACTGAGTGATAACTGTGGGCTAATGTTCCTTTTTCAGTGGCCCTCAGCAGAACAACTATATATTATGCAATCAGCCACTCTTCTGAAAGCCTGGCAAAGCTGTGTCTGGGGAACTCTCTAGTGTTTGAATGATGAGCTGGTCATTGTGATCAGCGCCACTGTCAAGGTTGGTAAAAGAATCACAATAAGCCCTTGGGACCCATGGGGAAGGGCCATTGTCAAGGGTGGCTGATCGTAAGGGACCATCCAGAGGCTGAGCTCTGGTTACATAACCCACCTCTAAAATTTGAGTTTGGAATCCACCAGCTACCCCTCCTACTGCTAGCATGAAGCCTCTGAACAGAACTGTTGTCTCTGCACCAGTTCCAGGAAGAAGCTGAGCTCCCTGGGGATTTGCCACGTTCAGAATGACATTTACAGCACTGAATATGTGATAACCCACTTGACACATCCTGCCAGGTGCTGTACACAAAGTATGGCGTGAAGGAAAAATGAGAAACAAGTCAACATGCTTTAAGTTTTAACTGAGGGTGCGCAAAACAGGCATCAAGTCAACATAAATCACAGGAGTGAGAAAATGCCATCTCATCAGGACACGGTTAGTGTGAGAACTGATGTTTAGGAAAAAGCCAGGGACCAAATGAGGCAGAGAGTGCTGACAGAGAAATGGGAGGCCTGCATACGTAATTCTCCCTGTGGATGCCAAAAGCATCTCGTACATAAAGGGCCCCACCTATCTTCTTCCCACATTCCGTAATGAAAGTGTTCTTACTTCATCCTTCCTTGAATTGCAACCTCTTCCCCCAAAGCGACCTCACTGGCCACCTTGTACTGTATACTGATTGCAACTTTCACCATCTCAGGGTAGCTGCTCTGGAGACTAGAGGGTGGAGCTGCCATCTCAGACTGGAACCTGGAACTGGATGTGAGTTTTGGAACTTTGCTTTCGATTCAGGCTATCTCTGATTGTTCATTGTGAAATATGAATTTGAATGTACGTAGATTGATTGCATGAAGTGCATGCACATATATGTGTTTGACTAACTCTATTTAGGGGCATTGCTGAGGATGAATTTGGATGCACATAGGTTGAGTTTTTCAACCATATCTGCACAGCTAAGAGCTTTCAGATTCAGGTTTGCCTTATAATTAAAAATGCCCCACACCTCAGAATTCAGAACCAGTTCTAATTTAAAATCTGGGGCTGCCTCTCCAAACCATCTTTTTCATGGGTTGAGGCCAAATATAATGAAATCTGTGGCAATCAGATTTTGAGTTTGTGAGTGTTTTGCCTGGAAACATTTGTTTCTAGATTCACCACTGCTTATGGCTAGAATAACATGGATAACTCTAATGTAAGGCAGTGTCTAAATCCCTCAGATTCCTTGGAAAAGAATTGCTGTCTTGAATATCATGCAGTCATCTGAGAAGTTCTTGACTTACTTGTTCACAGCTGGAGATGTTTTACAAATCTTTCTGCATCATGTTCCTTTGTAGTGAACCTGCAAATATGAGCTATTTTCCCTTCACTGTGTGGTAGAGAACTGGGAAATTCTTCTGTTCCATTATAGTTTCCTCACTGTGTCTTACCTCCTTTCTGTGTATGGTGGTCTTGAGGTGCTGGTTCTTGACTACTAACAGGGAGAAAACAAGGGGCTTCATACAGGGGCCAGGCATCTGGAGCTTCATCATGTATCCAAGAGGTTTATTGCTAGCGTGTAGAACAGTGTCTGTTGCAAGGGATCAGATGCACTAATAGTTCACTTTGATGATGACTTTCCTGACTTTTATCCCAAGAATGTGCCTCTGCAGGGAGATGAGTCAGTGGCAAGTCCTGCAGTTTGGCTTTTGTCAGCATGATCAAAAAGACTCTTTTATCACTCCAAAATAGCTTGTTTTGTTTTAACTCCATGAATCATTCCTTAGGACTAGCAATAATAATTCCCCTGAAACTGAATCTTGCAGTTATCTATCTTTGTTCACCATAAAGGATGGCTTATTAATCAGAAAACTTAATTTCCAGGGGCTTAAACTGATCAAAAGTGCTTTTAGGAGGAGAAATGCAGTTTTACTAGTGAACTGAACAAATATGCAAAGATAGACACAAAGAGCAAGAATAAAAGTGATAGTAAATGGCTGTTCATTAGATATTTTATGTATGGCATTTTGGTTTCCATTATCATCTCTTTAGTAGGTAGACACAGCAGAACGAGTATGGAGAGTCAGGTGGTGAGTGGGTCTGAGACTAGACCTTGGCCCACTGTGTAAAAGAAAGACACACTGAAGCCCAGTTAAAAGTCAACCAAGTTAGCACAAGCTTGTGATGATGTTTTGCGACTTACGTGAAATTAATTATTTGATCTTAATCCAAGATTCCTATTAGGGAAAGTTGTCCATATTGCTTAATAGTGAGACACTCAAAGGATATGTCTGCACTGTATCAAAAAACCTGGGGCACTGAATCTTAGAGCCTAGTCAACTGATTTAGGCTTCAGGGGCTTAGGAATAGCAGTGTAGATGTTCCCTCTCAGGCTGGAGCCTGAGATCTGAAACTGAGCTGGGGGGCATGGTCTTGGAGGTTTTCTGGACAAACAGGAATGTCTACATTGCCATTTTCAGACCTGTGGCCTGGGCCCCACAAGCCTGAATCAATTGACACAGCTCGTAGACTTGCACTGTGGGATTTTCTTTACAGCCTAGACAAGAGCTCAGTCTGTTTAGCTTATCAAAGAGAAAGTGAAGGGGTGGCTTGATTGCAGTCTATAAATACGCAACAAAAACTTGGTCATAATAGTGGGCTCTTCAGCCCAGCAGAGAATGGTAAAACAAGATCCAGTGGCTAGTAGGTGAAGCTAGAGACATTCAGACCCAAAATAAGGCATACGGTTTCAACAGTGAGGGCCATTAACCATTAGAACAACTTCCCAAGGACTGTGGTGGATTCTCCATCACCAAAAAATTTAAAATAAATATTAGGTGTCTTTCAAATTCTGCCCTCATCCATGCAGGAATTAATTCAGAGCAGTTCTCTGGCCTGCATTACACAGCAGCTCACACTAGGTGATCACAGTGGTCCCTTCTGGTCTTACCAATTTATGAATCCAAAAGCTACTTACTACCATGTACATGAGGAAAATTAATGCCTTTGCTATTTCTGCAGAGCCTAAGGACAGAAAGGAACATAGAAGCTGCAGCCTGAACCCTGTGGTTCAGGGCTCAAATGCACTGGAAGAGCAGCTCCTGAAACTCCCCTTGCTCCGCAGCTGTGTATCAGTCCAGGGATAGGCACAGGGCTTCAGTTTGCAGTCTCTTCAGCAGCACTTTGGAGCATAGTCAGCCTGACGTAGGTTGCTGCAGCAATACCACAGCAATGTGCTAGGGCTTATTTTACAGATTGTTAACCTCAAAGAAGTGTATTTCTCAGATATCCATTGCATCTGGGCCTTGGTTTGGTAACGGTAGATAGTCTAATCTTGGGTGAAAGGACAGAAGTGGGTCTCAGACACTGAGTAATGTGTACAGGAAACAGTGAGCCTTGTTTCTTTGGCTTGATATACCCTGCAAAACTGGGCACTCAACAATCTTATTGAAAGGAAAAAGATGGATGACATGGAAATACAAACTCTCTATTGCTACAGGGGGCAAAACAAAGCTTTGAATTAACAGTATGGTGTTTTTCTTCTTTGTATCATGATAAAAGTTCATGATCTATTTTGAACAAGTGCTGCCTAACCAGGAAATAACTGGATTTCTGAATACCGTATTTTCTGATTAAGTGGGTTGGAGCCCATGAAAACTTATGCCCAAAGAAATTTGTTAGTTGTTAAAGTGCCACAGGATTCTCATTGTATTTTCCTTCATTCTTTGTTTATTTCCCCAGATAGAGTAAGTCTTATGCACTGATAGTTTTTGTAATTATTTCACATGAAGTGATCATTGCCCAGAATTCCACCAACATATTCAATTCCTAATATTGCTGTGCCTAGCCAGGAATGGCAAGAGTGTGCTTTTCAAATGAGGTTTTGGAAAGAATCTTATGTGATGATGTAAATGAAACTGGGCAGAAAGTAGACACCTACAGAAGCATATTAAATACAGCATGACCTGGACAGGGTCGAGTGAAGGGCTGAGACCAAATGGCAGGGAATCAACAGGGGGAGTGATAAAACCAAAACCAAACCCCCTCACAAGTCTAACTTAAGAGGATCATATTAACCATGTAGTTATTCTAAACAGAAGAATGTGGAAGTTGCTATTCCTGAAAAATTGGTTGCATCTGCAATGAGATGCTGCAGGGAAGAGTCACATTCACCATTTGCATGAGCTAGGTTGACTTCATGTGACTCTAAAAAAAGATTAATGTTGGGGGTGTATCTTTAGAAAGGTGGGGGATTGATTCCTCTTTCGACTGCACTGCTATGACTTTGATGAACACTGATAAATCTGAAAACAACTAGGGAAAGGTGACAAAACGCTGAAATGTCCAGACACACAGAGTGGGCTATAAGGGTGGGTAAAAAGAACCAAATATATACAGTATATTCTCAAGAACATAAGATTGCAAGGACACATCCATTTCTGGAAGTACTTTCCAGAAGGAATCAATTATCTGTAGTAATGAAGATTAGGCATAATCTAAAGGAAAGAAATGTAGGGTAATGATAATAATAGAAACACGAAAACATAATTGAAGGTGTTTGATTAGTTGACAATTTAAACACATTAGTCCATTTGTTTGTCATCACTTGGTAATTTGTTGTTGATGATGATGATTTATTATTGCAGTGTCTAAGAACCTAATTTGAGACCAAGGTGTCATTACGCTAGGTGCTGTACAAACAAGTAGGAGAAAAAGCCAATGCCTGATTACAATCTACTGACTCTCAGTGAAGAATAGGAAGTTGCTCAAAAAAGTACTAGTGAATATTACTTTGTTAAAATGTAAAGGTACATACAATCCTGCAACCTTTCTTTTTTATTGTGACTGCCAATAAGAAAAAGAATGAGTAATTTGAGTAAAATTTCCAGGGTTGAGCCCTAAAAGTTTTCAATTACTTTTTTAAGAGAATGGTTTCTGTTGGTTAGGTTTTAAAACATCCATTTGTTTTTAATGTACAAAACCAAAACTTGATGTCTAAATTAACCTGACAGCTCCCCTTTACAATAGTAAGAACATTTAGACAATTAAAGCATCTGCCAGGGGGAATTGTAGGATTGCTGTAATTGGCTATTATGTTAATCCTGTGTTGGCGATGCTTTGGGAATGAGAAATCAATGAGACAGGGGACTGAAATGACCCTTAAGAACTCTCCAACCCCAGTTATTCAGTCATATAATGTATTTACAAGTAAATCCATTTAATTTCATTTAGCATTGTCTATATGCATTAAAAAGCTAGCAGTGGCCCAGAGCAGAAACTGCTCAAATGAGTTTTCAGATGTTACTTTTATTTGCTTAACATAATAAATTTAAGCCAGATTTTCTCCTTTCTCTTCCATGTATTACATTATTTTTAAAGCAAGTTTTTCATTGTCTGAGCTCTTTTCACTGGACACATTTTCATCAGTTAAATGCAAAGTGATTCAAATACAAATATATAATTAACCAACCATCAGAACAATGAAAGCCAATTTTGTATGTGGTTCATCTGAAATATGATGGGTGCCTGGAGTGGCAACAAAGAAAAAGAAGTCCCTTTCTTTGAGGTGCATTTAAGTTTCCCTTTCTTCTTTTGCACAAAGAAAAGCCTTTTTGATCGTGAACTTTTGTAAAGTGAATCTCAGTCAGATTATATATAAGGATCACTGTCAGAAAGCACTTGGTTTTGACAGGGTCCCATGTTGCTTACAACTTGACACTGGTTGGCACATAAATGCAAAGGGCTGGAACAATGTACAAACTGTATTTTAGACACATGACTCACAACTAATACAAAGGTGGCTCAGCAGTGTCTACGCTGATTACAGAGGAGCTGGGAAGTTGTTGGAATTGTGGTTGTGGTTACCTGTGTCTTACTGAAATTTGTGGGCATCATGGTGAGCCTGATTCTTCAGAACTTACATGTGTGTGTCCCACTGACACCAATAGGAACCGTTCTCAGCACAGCAGGTTTGCAACTGAGCAATTTATGAAGCTGCCTAAATATGGACCTCAGAGCCCAACTTTAGGCAACCGTTTGTGAAATTCTTGGCCGCTTCCATTTCCCGCTGATGTCAGATGTCGATGTCAATAGGGTTATGGAGAGCTCAAGTGTCTCACAGCAGGTGTTCAATTGTCTCATCATACTGGGTTGTTCCTTTGTCACACTTTATTACTTCATATTCCCCTCCAGTCTAGCATGGCCAGCTATAGGAGGGAGGGCGCGTCAGACATTGTTCAGTCTAAGCCCTGTATACTTGGTTCAAGGCAGCAATTCATTCTGCCTTCTGGGGTTTGAGCACATGTGATTATGGGCTTTGCTGTGTCTCTACAAACTAAAGCTGAACTAGGAGGGCTGAGCTGGTGACTGGCAATGCGTCTTTGTCAGGTATCTGAGGGCTCCCCTCCAAGAGCCATTGGGAATTTGTGTCGTCTGATTCTGATGCATTCCCAAAGATGAAACAAAACAAAACAGCACTTCAGGGGTATCTTTGATAGTATATCCAGAGAGCCATGGACTTCCTCAAGGCCTCCAATCAGGAAGGCATTTCAGCTTAACTTTAACATCTATTGAAGTTGATGGACCACATGTCTAGGGTTTTCCTGCACCTGAACCCCCACGTGGAAACTTTTCCAACACCGTATTTCAATCATCACATAAAACAATTACAACAATAAATCAGAAAACAAGCAGGGCTCAATTTAATATAGGTTTTTTTGGTTTCTGTTGCCCAAATTTGGCAAAGATTGCCTTGTCCATTTCCTGTCCTTGTCTGTTCCCTGTTCTGTCACTATTCAGACTTAGAGGTTTCCTTATTTTTCCCTACTAAAAATAAAAGACTTTGCATCCTCCCATTGAATGCTTCCTGACTGTGCAGCATGACACATCTGCAGATGCACAGGGCCGCACTCAACAGCAGCTCTGCTGCAGAACCACTATGGGAAGTGAAAGAATCTTACTAAATAATGTGTTTTGTTCAGGTGCTGTGCTGATGAATGAGAGGCTGCCGACAAACCAAACTTCACACTAGGTAATGCGTCTACATAAAATACACACATGTTTCATGAATATTAACTGAATTTACATTTCTTTTTGTTCCTCTCCAGAGACTGTAACCATGACAGCATTCAGAAAGTTAATGCAATTTACTGGGCAAGGAGAATGTTGAACAAACACGCAAGTATGATTTCTGAACAGTCTGCTTCCTAGAGTACAATCTCTAGTAATAAAACACTGCATAAAGACAGAAGGAAACCCATATTACGTGCTGACTGCCTTTTCTAACCACACAATTACTGGTAGCATGAAAACAGTGTTTTGTTTGGAACGACTCATGAAGCGAATTCTTTACTGCACAACACCCAGGGTCGAGGTGATCCAGAAAAGTATATCTTTGCTAGACAGACTTGTTTTAATAATTTGGAGAAAATGCTAATAGGTTCATATGAGTGCCTCCTTCAAATTTGGCCTGAATTTTCATTTATGCTAAAGCCCTTCATGCCCTTAAAAATAATTCACTTTAAAGTCCTTTTACACTGTCAAAGTTGTCAAAAGGGCTGCAGCTAAACTGAAAACACATGCCTTGTGTACAGCCTGTCCACTCGTCTGACTCACTTGGGGATCAGCTAGCGAAGCCTTTACTCACAAGATACTTACGTGAGCTGTCCTACCACAACCAGCGTGGGTCCTTGTGCTAGTTGCTGCTCGACAGTGGTACTAAGGGTTTCACATTGGGTCCTTGGTCAATATACCACATTTCTATGTGTTGACTACACATGGCATCTTTATCTTTGAAAAAAGACAGAATATGTTATTCTTTATAATGTAAGTGCAGATACTGTACTTAGTGCTGTACATGACAAAAACCGAGGCATGTATTCTACCTGTTATGTACATGTCAAAGCAAAATGAAGGTGAAATCAACTGTCAGAACATGTTTTGTCTTTTCTTCCTCACATATGTCAAATACGTGAGAACAAAAGGCCAAACTACTGAGGGCTTCGTGCCTCAAACAAAGCAGATGTCCATGTGTGTTTAAATGGATATTTGGATCCTTGGCATTTCAAAGTTTGTAACTATATCACTAGGCTGGTACATAAAACATCCTAGGTAACAGATAGTAACAGACTGGAATTCCTGGACAACCTCATGCGAGTGAATATTCCTGGGCTTCATCAAATGTGCAACTCAAACTTTACAGTGACAATAATAATGTGTAGCACTTACTATTTGGCCTTTCCTCCATGGATATTGAGCCTTGATTAACTAACCTGCAGAAGAACTGCAGTGAGGCAGGCTGGGAGTGTTATGCCCTTTTGACAGATGGAGAACCTGAGATGTTGAAGCAAAACGGCTGCTCAAAGCTATGCTGTAAATCAGTGAGTGAACCAGGAAGAGAAGTCTAGACCTCAGCCTCCCATGTTAACTGCTGTCTTTGACACCTTTGGTTTACCACGACCAGAGCCCAGAGTGGGCAGCTGAATGCACGTTGACATCACTGTTGGATTTGGTTGATATATTTTTTTTTAAATTATACTTGTTCTGTTCATCAGAAAAGATAGGGAAATGGCAGATTGTTGCACCCAGCTCATTTCTGGAATTTTTCTTCTAACCTTTTTTTTTTTTTTTAATGGTTGGTAAACATGGAAGTAAATTTACTTCAGCTGCATTCGAGCAGGCAATTTGGAAGCAGGTGTTTCTTTCTTCCCTCTTCTCCCCTATGGGACTTGATCCTCTCCTGTTCAGGTCAATGGGAAAACTCCAGCTGACGGGAACAGGAATGGGAACAGGATCAACATTTGACTCCCTCTGGACTCCAGCAGAACATTTTGCAGGAGCCTCTGCCCCTTCTCTCTCAGCTCCTGTGCTTTTGATGGGTTTTCCTTATGAAAAATACCTTGCATTGAACGGGGCCAGGCCTTTTACAAAGTCTCAACTTGGTCTCCAGTTCTGTGGGTGGAATTCTGGGCTTCAGTTACTTTCCGGTGCAAATTCCAGCATCTGGGCACTGAACTTCCAGGGGGCCATTGTACGGCAGATGCCCCTGTGCTCTCAGCTGCATCTGCAAATGATTGTGGGTGCAAAGTTGCAGGTATTAAATTGCATCCCCCAAAGTGAAAGAAAGCAAGTCACTTCTTATTGGCTATATCCCTGCCCGTGCTAAGTCCTCTCTGCTCTTCTGCCAGGGTTCAAAGGGGCATTTAAACCTTCCCCAAGGGAATGACCTTGTTGCACAGGATTCCACTGGTGGCATAAGACCAGCAGAGCCAGATTTACACTATGCTCTTCTCAGACGTTCAGAGGCTGGACAAAGCATGTCCAGAGCAGACAAAGAGAACGATGTCAGCTGAAACAAGATACAGTTGTTTTATGACTGATTTGTCTTGCACAGAGAAGTAGTTTGGTCTCTTCCAGTCCTAGAGTAAGAGAGGCAGAAAGGTGGTTTAGAGCTACCTTTGCATCCCGCTCCATCAGACTCACTGAACTCTGTATTTAGAGTGGTATTATCTATACCTTATTATGATATTTTTAACAAAAAGGAATTAAGGAAAAGCTCCACGTCAGAATGCTTCTCCATGACCTGTTTCCATTTCTAAATCAAGGTCTAACAGTTTGACCCTCAAATACTTGGTGACACCAAAGATAAGAACAGTGAAATGACCACAAGAACAGATGAGGCATGAAAATAACATAGAATTGAGAAAACCTTTCCAGGGTTATTAATGGACTGTAAAATATCAGCGCATACCGGTGTCATATGTACAATGCGGATTCTGCTCATGACCTTTCATCTAGAGAAGTCAAATTTCTATGGGAGCGTAATCAATCTACTTCCCATGTTACACAGTTCTCACTATTCTCCTAGGAAAAAATTGCCTTCGCTGCAGTGTTCAAGCATACAAGGCCTGGCTTTTCTCTCACTTCCAGTGGTAGCAACTAGGTGTAACCTGTAATTACTTTTGCTCTATACCAGACAAAGACTTGATTTGGTTACAGCACTACAGAACATTTCTTCTGAAACCTGGAAATTTGATATACTTTCTAAATGCTGAACTTAGGAATGGCTGCTCATGATCCCAACAGACATTTCTCTGAGTTTTTGTCCTATGAACCCTAGTAGCAAAAAAACTTCCTTGTTTATTGGGGTCCCAGCCTCACTGTGGAATTTTGCCTGGACTTGATCCAGGGTCCAAGCTCTGTAAAAACAGACATAGAAGGAAGTGCTGTTGGCATATATGATACTTCTCATAGGTTTAATGACAGAGAAGTCAGTAAAGAAGCAAAATCTCCAGCTATCACTTGCAGTCTTTTACACCAATTTCCACTTAGTTGTTATAATTATTTTTATACACTTTATGACACAAAGAACACATGCATTTGGGGGCACGCTGCCATATTTTTGAGAGTCCAGTCTTGTGAAGAGCATAATTTCAGTTCTTTGCAATAAAAAAATCAGGTAAAATACTCATAATTTCTAACCTCCATGCAAAACACATAGATGTTGTTTTACCTCTTGTTTGAGATGCTTTAAAAACTACAATAAAATAGCAATGAAAACAAAAAATATTGTTTTAATGAGTGGACATAGGGCCAGGCTTTAATACTGATGGCCTGATCCTGAACTGATTTTTTTTTTTCAGAACACTGGGGCATATATTTAATATCTTCTGGAAAACCAGGTAACACTGTTAGGTACTGCAATAACACAAGAAACTGTCTGCCATAACAGACCAGCGGGTGTGCTGAAATACACAGAAAAGACAAAATTCTTGAAGTGACCGACATGGGGGAAAAGCTTTGAAAGGTGCTAGGGGCCTTAGTCATCGTTATTTGTCTTGATCTTCTCTTATGTTGTTAAGCTTCTAGCTAAAGCTGTATGTACCAAAACCCCTTCATCTTCTATGACACCATTTGCACTTGACATTTGCTGAAAGTGCTACATCAAACAGTCCTTTATTTCACTAATGAAAGGCTATAATTAGGGCTTTGATATTTGTATTTCTCAATCTCAGATGGTTCTTAGGACTTCAGGTGAATTTAAAGCACCTTTGAGCCCTTTGCCATAGTTATAAACTCATCCCAAATGCCTTTCGGGGATCACCTTTATATAAATAAAAACAACCTACTGAACACAGAGACCCATTAGTCTGGTCCCAGTGTTCATCACAAGCTGGTCTATTGTACACTTGAGTGAAAACTTCCAGCAAGGCTAGCAACTTTGTGTGTGTTTGATTTTGCCCGAGAGACCGGCGCAGATACGCACTGAAATATTCACAAAGAAATGTCAGCACACCAATGAGGGGCACACGGGGGGTTGTGTGGAGGTGGATTCTGCGCAAGTCCTCCCTGGCTGTGCAGTCACTCAGTATTCTGGTCACAGCATTCTCAGAAAGATTTGTTCATGAATGAGGTTCATATTCTTTCTCCAACAGTAACTTATGAATGCAAGTTGCTTTTCTGGGTGGAAAGCTAGTGGCTTGGGACACATGCGTGACAGTTTATTATGCTGAGAATTGTTGTGGAACTTGCATTAAATACACCCTCGTGAATGTTCCTGGTCTCACAAGCGCTGATAATGTTTGTCTTTCTTCAGAAGAGAAACAGCTTTATAGAGATGGAGGGTCGGATCCTTGCCTGTTACTCAGCTGTTTTTCACTGTTCCCATATTGTATAGCCTTGAAGGCGGCTCCCCTTGTTGTCAATGGAAGTCCTCCTTGTAATGGCCTTGGCCAATGGGTCACGTTGGGGTTATTGGAGAGCACAGGCTGATAAAATATCTTTGCAAGCTGTTGCAGTTGGCCACAACTTAGAGCAAACTTGAGGCTGCTCCCCATTAAACCAAGGGTGAAGCTAACTTCCTGCCAGTGCCAAATCAAGAAAGAGTGCGTAGCTATGTGTTCTCCATCCCTTGGCTGCCACCACTAGATCTGTCCCCCAAGACCAGCATTTTGAAAGAGCGACCTTGTAGACAACAGTAGAGAACCGAGTCTGGTTGAAGGACTGAACCATGTTCTCCTCTGCCATCATGTTATTCCCTCCCCGTTAGGTCACAGGAACATTCAAACAAAGGTCTGTGGGTAGCAAAGAGACTTTTCACATTAGCTGCATCAGGTCACAAGTTAAAAAGCATTTGCTGGCCTAATCCTAAGGCTTACTTTGAATGGGATTTTCAAGAGCACTTTGGCTAGGCCTGCTTTTAGAGCAGTTTCTCTAAGGGGCAGATAGGTGGCTCATGGGATGGACAAAAAGCCTAAGAGTCCTTGATGTCAATGTGTGGTAGCTGCCTAACTTGCTCAGGTGCTTTGCAGATCCAAACTAGGCAACTGTATTTAGTTTTGGGCGGCTAAATATATCAAAAGTCTAGCCTCGGATTCGATTGCAGTCAGTGGTTAAATTCCTGTTCAATTCAATGGGAGCAGGGTTTGGCTTATCCTGAA
Organism: Podocnemis expansa; assembly: GCA_007922195.1. Taxonomy (NCBI): domain Eukaryota; kingdom Metazoa; phylum Chordata; order Testudines; family Podocnemididae; genus Podocnemis; species Podocnemis expansa. The sequence goes on along the minus strand of ML681991.1, from coordinate 2,988,872 downwards.
ACTCTACCATTCATGTTGACCAGGACATAGGACACAGTTCAGCAAGAAAAGCCCAGAAGAGCTGAAGATCAGGGGTGCAGCACCCTGACACAGCTCTGGTCACTGCTTCCCTTCCCACTCTGGTGCCGTCTGCAGCGTCCAGATTTTCAGGAGGCTATATTTATACAATAATTCGCAATAGGTGAGAGTGGCTCCCCTCCTACCCCCTGTAAACGGTCTGATTGGGTGCTGGGTATCACGGTAAGAGTACCTCAGATAAGTCTAAACTAGAAAGATCACTTGGAAAAGGAGGGTGAATCCACTGATTTGAACAGGGTGACCAGATATCCTGATTTTATGGGGAGAGTCCCAATATTCAGGGCTTTTTGTTATATATGCTCCTATTACCTCTGACACCCTGTCCCAATTTTTACACTTGCAGTCTGATCACCCTAGACTTGAACATACATGGCTATACTTGGTACATTCCCATCGTGCAGCTGAATGTAGAAAAGAATTGTCTTTTTCCCCTTGAATTTAAAATATTCAAAACTGTGCAGAGCAGCTTGGCAGCACCAATTCATTCATCTCCATGGCACTTGCACAGCAAAGATTCTGCGCAATATTTATTATTGATAGGGAAACCTCTAAAGAGTTGACCGAGGTGCTCTTAATCTCCCAGCAGTTGAGATATTTATCTCAACTGCTTGGGTCTGAAAATGATCAGAAAAAAAGCTTTCTCCCTTTTGAGACTGCAGTCACTTGTCAATTTTTTTCAGATTCAAATTTCTGATAGGAGCTTCTGCCTCTGTGTTTTGATGCCATGGAGTCCTGGTCAAAACTAATAAATAGAAACATAATAAGGAAAGAAAGACATGAACTGAACTTTACTTCAGTCTCCAGAAAAAGGGTATATTTTTTTGATTGATTTGGGGACAGCAAGTTGTGTTTGTTTTTATTTTATCCAAATTGTTTTTCCCATCTCAAATATTTGTACCACAGAGAGATGTCAGGGTATCTTACCTGATTCATTTGGTTTGGTATTTTAGAATAAATCCTTTGTTAGTGAAATGTCAGACATTTATCTCAGTTACGGTAGCCGTACCACAAACTTAGAGACAAAGAGGGCTCTGCAGCCACACTAAGGGACAGATTAACATAGAGGCTATAGGGGCTGAAGCCCTTGGTCCTGGCCAAAAGAGGGGCCCCAGGCTCCAGCCCGTAAGGCACCTACTTAATCCAGTCCCCCCCACCCCACTCAGCGTCAGCAGGGGTTGGGGGGGTACTTGGAGTGCCCCTGCCCTGCCAGCGCTGGGGCAGCAGAGCCTTGGGGTCAGAGGCTGGGCTGCACGCTCCTGCCTTGCCCTGTGGCTGGACTGACTGGTCCGCCCGCGGGGGCAGAGTCTGGCGGGCGGGCGGGCTGGCGCCTATTCACTCTGCCTTGGAGGGAGGGACTGGCGGGTGCATGGTGCTGCCCTCCAGGGCCGGTGGTCCTGGGGGAGCTGCACCGGAGGCCACGCCATGTGTCAGCCAGCCCCACTCCCAGGGCAGACTGGCCAGGCAGCAGGCAGGAGGGCTGTCTGGCCCCAGGGCTAGCCTGCCTGCAGGCAGCGTGATGGGGGTTGGGGGACCCATGGGAGGGAGCCCCAGGCAAGGGTGCCCCGCGGTGGGGGGCAGACCAGGGCTCCGAGGCTGTTTAATCTGGCCCTGACCTCACTTCCTTCATTGTTAGCAAAACTGCGTAAAGTGACCAAATAGCTGGCAGGTGACGAAGGCTGCCAGTTTTTCTTTATGCTCTTCTGATGTAACAGTTTCAATCTGCAGTGCATAGCATCCAGCTCCTATAGCTAAATATATATATCTAAAGGTGAGAGAGATTTGTTTTTCTAGTTTTAAACAAGCTATTAGTCAGAAATACACCTCCATAATGGGGTGAACTTGCCCATCACACCCCCAAGAACACTTGGGGGAGGGTCGAGCTGGTCATTTGATGTGACCTAATTTTTGTGAAAGTGGAACTGTCTGTGTTTGTGAAATCACAAACCAAATTGTGCAGCAAATTGTGCAGCAAGGAAGGTACCAGTTGGGCTGTGCAGTCCTGTAGCTATGAATTGCCATCAGTGCGGGCCTTGTTCTGGATACATGTCAAAGGGCTGGTCATTAAGCTGCCGCCTATTGCAGAGGCAGAAAGGTTAGGGCCAATGGTAGACATTGCTATCATTTAGATTTTTATTTGTAAATACCCTTTAAATAAAGCACAGAAGAATGGATTGGCTGATATGGGACTTGATTCATAAAGACAGGGGCATCGCTGCCACAGGGCACGAGGCGCCCCCCCCCATGTCTCTAGCCCAGCCCTGGCAGTGGCTGGCGCTGGATCGGGTCTGCCCGGGCTGTCTGCCACTGGCTGGCAGTGACTGGAGCCGGATCCAAGCCTGGGATGGTTGCCACTTGCTGGCAGGCCATGGCTGGTCCTGGATTGGGTCTGCCTGCTGCTGGCTGGTGGTGGCAGGAGCTGGATCAGGCCCCAGTGGCTGGATCAAGCCCAGCACGAGACAGGGCCCTGGGGTCAGGACTGTGTGGCAATAGGCAGACCCTGACCCTTTTTTCTGGAGAACAATGCCTCTGCATAATGATTTACCAGAAAGTTATACAATTATTGGCAATCAACACTGGTTTATAGAAAATAGATTTCGTCTAACTAATTTGATAACTTTCTGGATGTGATTGCAAGTTTGATTGGTAAAGGTAATCATGTTGATATTACATACTTAGACTTCTGTGCTGCATTTTTGACCTGTTATTGCACAAAATTTTTATTATGAAATGTTTTACACTCTAATTGCAAACAGGGAATGATCACAAAGCAGGGTCTGTTTCCAGTGGGGTCCTGCAGGGATTGGATCTTGATCCTAGGCTATTTAATATTTTAACAGTGATGTGGAAGAAAACATAAAATCATCACTGATAAAGTTTGCACATGACACCAGTGGTTTAGGGAGTACTAAATAATGAAGGGAGCATTTCACTGGTACAGTGAGAGCTGTGTTGGTAAGCTGGGCACGAGTAAGAAATACATACATTTCAGGATGGCCAAATATAAAGGAACAAAGAACACATAATGTAGGCCATCTTACAGGCTGGGGGACTCTATCTTATCTTGTGAAGCAGTGACTATAAAAAAGACTTGGATGTCCTCATGGCTAATCAGATAAACATGAGCTCCTAGCACAAAAAGGGGTAATCTGATCCTTGGATGTACACCCAGGGAAATCTTGAGCAGGCGTAAACAGATTATAGTACCTCTACATTTGGAACTACTGTGACTTTTAGTGGACGATCATGTCCAGTTTTGATGTCTACAGTTCAAAAAGGACCTCGGAGAAGAACCATGACAAAGATTATACAACTGGAAAACATGTCTAGACTAGCACAGCTGCCCCTTTGGAACTTGGCAAGTAAAGTATTTGCCTCTGGGTTTGGGAGGGTTGTTCTTTCATACCTTTATATTGTACAAAGTCTTGCCTGCATGTTGATGTTGGAGGATATGTGAATCTGTTTTACAGCATAGGAGATGGCCTTGCATTTAGTTCTTCTGGTGCTTTAATGTTTGAAAAGTCTGTTCCAATATCCATCAGTTGCTCGCTGACCCGTGCTGTTTATGTGTGATGCCAATCACATCTCAGCAGAGTGCATATTTCATCATCCTCCACATCCATGGTTTGTCTTGTGTGTTTAGTGGGCATGTGGATTTGTGGGAACATATGATCATCCATCGCTATGTTGCATGAACAAAGATTCACATCTTCAACACGTAGAGTTGGCTTCCAAGTGCATGATTTGTCCTGAGACAATTGTGTGATCCTGCCAGGTTCCAAAGGGGCAGCCGTGTTAGTCTAGTAAAGCAAAAAAAGCAAGGAGTCTTGTGGCACATAAAGACTAACAGATTTATTTATCGCATGAGTTTTCGTGGGAGAAAATCCCACTTTGTCAGATGCTTTGAAGAGGGGGAACTTACAGACCGTGTGATCCTGAGGAGGTCACCCTTTTTGTGGTTCAGGGAGGGCTTTAGTTTGTTGGTTGTACGAGTTTTAGTCTTTCCATGGCTCTCCTCCTTTCTGTCTATTGCTCCTTCCACCACAGCTGGTTACAGTAATGCCAGGGCAATAGGCATCAAGGTATGATGGCATCTTGCCACCACGCACAGCAGCAGGCTGCTATTAAAGTCTCTGGGTGTGGTTCTCCTTTTGAGGCTGGCACATTGCGCATTTTGTTTGTTTTTTCTGCTTTCTTCAATAGCGTCACAGATAATTTTAACTGCCAACTCAGCTTTGCCCTTTGAATGGCTGTGGTACAATGATGATGTGATGTGACTGAATTTGCAACCCTGGGTAAATCTCACAAGCCCTCTAGAAGTAAACAGGGTTGTGTTGTATGAAACTACACAGTTTGGGATCCTGTGTCTGCTGAAATGGTTCATTGAGTTATCTATGATGCTCAGAGTGGTAGTGTCTGGCAGTTCATTGAGTTCCCAGAAGTCTGAATAGCAGTCTACAATCATAAGGTAGCTTGCTGTGAAAAGATCCTCTCCTACTTTGCTCCAGGGTGTCTTGGGGTGCCAGGTGTTTTCATTGTCTCCTGTTGCTGTTTAACCAGCATTGTCTTGTGTACTAGAATTGCTTAGCAGGCCTCTGATCTCCTTGCTCCTGTTTGGATAGTAAAAACAACGTCTCTGGCTTTCTGAATACAGGCTTCTGAACATATATATATATATATAATGTACACACATCTCATCTTGATAGGTGATAAGTGGGCCATCCTGACTGAATAGTGGATGTGAGTGCCTGATAACCTTGGCAGGGTTTGTTCTCAAATCCTCTCAAGCCCCTGTCTTTAACTACCACATAACTGACTTGGTTGAGGCTTTCTGTGTCCTTCTCCAATGCTATCAAGTTGAGGAGCTCTTTGTCTCACTGCAGGATTACTCTAGGTTAGAAACCAGCTGTACACATTTCAGTCCCTTTCTAGTATTATACATCACAACTGTAACACTGCATTTTGCATTTTTAAAAATGCTCTGTAGCACTTTATGGTCCCTTTCTACGTGAATGGCTTCCTGTCCCTGAGTGCACCAGTCAGACTTTTCACATTGAAACACTGTTGGCAGATATTGCTTGTCCACTCGCAAATCCTAGGTGTCTCTGACTGGATTTAAAATATGGCCGTATGCTGTATTGATCTTCCTCTTTTGGGCTCAGGTTGTTACCCTGGGAAGGTCATTCTGGGGTCTATGTGTGGTGGTCAGCTATGGTGCTGACCCCTGTGAATCATGTTAGTACATCTTGCCGGGGGTGCTGATAATCTTCCACTGCCAGGCTGATCCTGCACAGCATTTCAACCACTGGCACTTCTCTGCTGGTGTCCAACATGTGGGACGGGAGCTGCTTTCCTCATCTAGTAGCAGGTATCAATATCTGTCTTTGGCAAGTGGCTTAGGTCTATGCAAATACACAGCTTATTTGGCCTTTTAATGGCTGGCATACGATTTGCCAACTTGTGGGATCAGAGACTTTCAGAATGATGCCTTCTTGTTCATTTTCTTTATTGCTTTCAGTCTGCCCTCACCGTAATGTAATGGCTCCTCTGTACATGCTGAACACTTTTATCTATTCATGAGTGCCAGACCCTGGGTAGAAACCTGTCCTTCAAAAACATCATGGTAATTTTTCAGCAGCTTTGCTGCTGTGATACCAGTGTAATGTCTGCTCTGGGAATATTTTTTTTGTTTGTTTGTTTTGCTTGTGTGCCTGCTGTATGGATTGTTTGTTTGTCCCAGGATTAGTATCTCCAGGTTCATGAACTCACTTGTTTTAGCTGAGAGCAGTGGCTTCAATGGTTTTGTGTTACTTGAGAGTTCAGCCTGTAGACATTTCCTTCATATTCTGCTTGTGATTCACATTGACCTAAGGTATTCCGACCATGCGTTGTCTAATTTTAATTTGGCTTTGCTTGATTGCAATTTCATTTCCTTCTCTTGTACATTCCCTGATGCCCCACTGCCTATTTGGCAATCAGTTTCCAGGCTGTGTGCTGTGTGGTGCTTTGTCTTGGCATCACAGGCTAGGCTGAGCTTTGCAAACCATTTATGCTTGCTATTTTGCAGTGCATTAATGTCATATACAGGAAGAATTCACACTCTCCGAGTCAGCACGCTTCCTCAAAGCAGTGCCTTTTCTCTTTGCTTTCTTTGCCTGCAAGCTTTGACATAATGACTTCTTTTGCCATGAGTATTGCACATAACTTGATATACACACCATTTTCCACTGTCATATTTTTCTTCATTTTACCCTCAGATCTTCCTCTGCATTTTATCTCCTCTGCTCTTTATTTGCTGGCTTTACTTTTACACCGATTTTAGTGTAATTGTCCTTGTATTTTCATGCTTTCCCCATGTGACTTGGTGAATTATCTCTGTATTCCAGTTATGCTGGATGTGAATTTGTTTATTAGCTTTTTATATGTCAGTAGCTCTTGATGGAGCTGGCATGGGCTCCATTTGAATTCTCATTTGCACTCCTGCATCTTTTGCTCCTGTGACTAGATTTGATAATCACATGAACCAGACATTTTGTGCATTCTGGCAACATTCTCGTCTATTATTTTGCCAGATTCTTAATGACATTTAATGAAAAGAAACATCTCTTATATGACATTTTCTGGACAATGAAAATCCTTTTGGAGCACTTCTTGGGTTTTACAAGGTCTATGTTGCTGGCATAGCCAGAGGCAGACTGAGCATATGACAGTCTTTGCCAATTCCAAGTAATAGCATCACGGTTTTTATTTCGTCCATTTCCAGCCCCACTGTAATGTCATAATTTTTGCATTATGATTTAGCGAATGTCCAGTTGATAAACATGTTTCCTTGCATGCCCATCTGCTCAGAAACAGCAATCTGGTATGCTGCCACGATTGTTGTTCTCTCTTTCCTTGTTTTTTCTGCCTGTTTGTTTTTGCGATATTCCTAATTTCTGTCTCACTTTGTGACACCCCAGTCAATGTTCAAGCATGATAAGAGACAGAGCAACATTCAGACTTTTTTCTTCCTCTACATATTTCATCAAACACTGTCTAAAAGTCAAGTTCTCTGAGTCCCTATACAGAAGTGTACCCTAGCATCCTCTATTGGGAAACTATTGTACCGTGAAAAACAACGCTACCCTTTGGGACATCAGAGACACAGAAATGACTGTAAACTCAACTGAAACAGGAGCTCATAGGGGGAGGTTTGAAAATCAATACTGTACTCCAGGAAGATCAAAAAGTGAAGTCTTTCAAAATGGGTTGCATAGAACCAGCCCCTTCGATCTGTGCCACCGTCAGACAGAGCTAGAAAGACTTTTCCTGTCTGAGTGAAAGATAAACCATATACCAGTGAGCTGTAACTAACCTTAGGTGAAGTGTTTGTGGGGGAGAGGACAACAGGAAAAGTCTGCTGGAGAGGATAAAGGAAAATAGAAATGGAAGAAGGAGCAGGATACAGAATGTTGTCAGTTGAACATGGACCTCAAAGACAGGCTTGTCCTAAGAACGGCCATACTGGGTTTATCCAGCCCAGCGTTCTGCCTTCCAACAATGGCCAATGCCAGGTCCCCAGAAAAAGAGACTAGGGACACTTCAGAGCATGGTTTTGCATCCCTGTCCATCCTGGCTAATAGTCATAGATGGAGTTATCCTACATTAATTTAGCTAGTTCTTTTTTGAACCCCGTTATAGTCTTGGCCTTCACAAGATCCCTGGCAAGGTGTTCCACAGGTTGACTGTGCATTGTGTGAAGAAATACTTCCCTTTTTTTGCTTTAAAATTTCTGCCTACTAATTTCATGCGGTAACCCCTAGTTTTTATGTTATGAGAAGGACTACCTAACATTTCCTTATTTACTTTCTCCGTACCAGTCATGATTTAATAGACCACCCGCCTCAGAGAATTTTAGTAGATTGGCTAGACATGATTTTCCTTTACACAAAACATGTTGACTCTTCCCCAACAAATCACACTCAGCTTTGTGTCTGTTAATTCTCTTCTTTATTATAGTTTCAGCCAATTTACCTGGTACTGAAGTTAGACTTATTGGTCTATAATTATTGGGGTCATCTTTGGTGCCTTTTAAGTGTCAAACCATTTAACCACATTCCAGTCTCCACAATGAACTCCAGATCCTACCCAAAACTTATGGGGAGTGGAAAATCCAGACATTGCCTCCTCCTTAGTGCATCTCTACACAGAATATGAGGGCTTTTCATATGCCTTCCATTTCCCACCAGCAATTTGGAATTTGCTAGTGACTCAATGGGAAGCAAAGCTTTAGTTCTGGCAGCAAAAAATGATTCTTTGGGTAAAACCATTCATCTGACAACCAGCTACTCTTTCTCCCTTCTGAAAGATCCATGGGGATGAACCCATGTAAAATTACATTACTTGCTTTTTAAAAATAAATCTGGTCTAATAATGTACTAATCCATCTGCAGTGTAGCTTACCTGCAACAGCTGGTGCGTTCACTAGGTTTCTTTTAAAGGTTATTCCATTAGGGTCAGATTCTGCACACAGAATTGTGAGCAATGATACATGTGCATTTTCAAAACTGCTCAGCAATGGCCTGATTTTGATTCCATTGAAATCAGTGACAAAACTATTGATTTCAGTGGGAACAGGTAGGCCAATCTTGAGTGTTTTTGAAATTTGCTCCCAACAAGTGTCTACATAGTTTTTTTGTCAAAACTAATTTTTCAGATTTAGTGCAATAATGACACAACTTTTCAAGAATAACTTATCCATCACTGAATTTCAAGGGCAAAATTCAGCAGGGAAATTGGTGACAAAGAATAATTTGAGCACTGTTGGGGCGTCACGCAGCAACCAGAGTGGCAATCAGAGGGAGGAGCACAGGTTGCAGGAGGGAAGCGTTTGCAGAGGATCCAGCAAGCCAATCTCTGTGCGTACAGCTGGAATGCAAGGTGCAGTTGCAGCCCTCTATAAATAGTTCTCTGAATAAAGAGCCAGTTTAGCTGGAGACCTCTCATGTTAGTACCCAGCACATGGTACACAAAACACTTCCCCCAGGTCTACTTCAAAGGCATGCATGTCAATGAAAAGCCTCCCATTGACTTTAGGAGGTGTGGGATCAGGACCTAGCAGTGTTTCTCAGGCCTTTGCAATCCTAGCCATGGGCTGTGTGGGAGAGGGAGCCATTTAACAGTGCAAAATTGATTTTTCACTCAGCTCAGATATTGGCAACATAAATGACCTTTCTGATTGTCTCCATGCTATTCATTGCCATGGAAATATTATGTTGTTGGGTATCATAAACGGGCTGAGCCAGGTATCATTATGAAAGCAATCTGATCTTGATTTTATTGGGGTTTAGCTGTCTGAGTAATGAAACATCTAGGATCAATGCCAACATCCACAACAATACTTTGAATTTTGTAATAACCAAATTATTCTGTCATGTGGAGATGCATTAAATTATCCAAGTACTCTCTAAGATGTATGGAAATTACTACTAGTGATGGATCAGATTTCATAGGGCTCCTTAAAAGAGTTGTGTGAGAACATGAACCTTGAAATATTTTACAGCCAAGCAATCTGTTAAAATCTTGAAATAATCCTTGGCTGGTGCATGGTCATGGTTATTGTTTTTGTGAAACTTTTAAAATAGTCTAATACAGAGAGGGTTCTAACCGTAGTCTCAGCTCACTGCAGACATGAGGCTTCAGTCCATTTTAAGAACACTTTGGAGTCCATGCTTTGCAAATTGCATGTATTGTTTTACGGTACCCAGTTGGTTATGGTGGAATTCACTCTAATGTTTGCAAGAAATGAACTGTTGTTGATTGACATGCAGGATGCTGTTTCAACAAACCACCCAAACTTGCAATGTCTCCATTGTCTTCTTCAAGACAGGTATGTTTCTTTTATCACCAAAGTTCCCATCCCAAAAGGGATGTGGAACAACAATTCACACCCATTGGAGATGTTTTCTTGGAGACCAGCCAGAGTAACAGGCACCTTTTCTTTCCTATTTGTCATGTTTATGCTAGCTGCTCCTGTGGGGACCATGAGAGAGAAGCGAGTTGCTTGCCTTCCATAGGTCACCTGCCTAGGCAGTAGCCAGAATTCAGCCTGAGTGCAATGGAGAGCTGTCACAGTGCATCCCCAAAATTGCATCGATTGCTCTCAGTGATGAATGTAGAGGTGCTTAATCATCATCAGTATTGACCCTCATCCCACAATGTGTGGTATCACTGGATTTCTGCGAGGGTGGGTTAGAGGGGAGCAGGCTATTTGAGCGGCCTCTCCCATAGGTTGATACAGACTGCAAGCCATTCAGACTGAACGCTCTAAGTGCCAAATAATGCAGTAGCCTTCGGGGACATTCTTGATGCTCCAGCTTGGTGGCACTAGGAAGACCTGGGTAAGGCAGAAGGATGGCATCACACCTTGTCCCTATAGCAGGATTATTGAACAATATGGTAACTGGGCCAAGACATGCGCAGGGAGGCTGGGGCTTTCAGGGAAAAAAAAAGAAAAACAGGTCCCCTGAGATGGTGGGGACAGCTGGGGTGAAAGCTCTGGGGTTCAGAGTAAGCTGGGTCCCAAGAGCACTGTGGCTTTCTAAAAGATTGCACATTGATTCTATACACATTGATGCCTTCTACCTTGGCCAAACCAGACTGTCCCTGTGCAAAAGACCCAATGGACCAAAAACAGACATCAGGAACAGTAACCAGTAGGGGAACATTGCAATCTTCCTAGGCAGGCTGTAAAAAACGTGCTAGTTACAGTCAGGGGCGTCACTGCCTCTGGGCCTGCAGGGCTGTGCCCCCCACCCCACCCCACCCCACATCTCCAGCCCTGCCCCGGCAGCAGCAGGAGCTGGATCCAGGCCAGGGCCACCTGCTGCTGCAGGCAATGGATGGGGCCGGATCAGCAGAACCCAGCACGGATACGAATACGTGGATCCGTATCCAAACTGCATCTGCAAGAAATGCTCCACGGATATCCGTGTTGTATCTATGGATGTGGATATAATGTGGATAGCCGTGGATATGCGCATATTTGCAGGGCTCTAGGTCTGTGCAGATAAAAATATGTGGATCAGTATCTGATCTACAACCACAAGAAGTGGTCCGCAGATATCTGTGTTGTATCCGTGGATGCAGATATAATCCAGATATCCGCAGATATCCGTGGATTTGCAGGGCTCTACGGATCGGGACTGGATTGCCTGCTGCTGGCTGGCAGCAGCAGAGGCCAGATCGGGTGAGGCCCACCTGCCACTGGTCGGCAGTGGCCAAATTCCAGCTGGGGTTGCCTGCTGCGCTACCACTGGCTGGATCCAGGCCGGGGCTAGATTGGGCTCCGGGGAGGAGGTGCCCTGTGGCAAGGGGTGGGGCCTGGGCCCAGGCCCCAATCCTTTTTGCAAGGAAGCAACGGTTACAGGACGTCAGCAAAAAACCTCTTCAAAATCAATGTGGAACTGCAGAATTCGAATTCATATGCAAACTAGAGCCCTTCCTGCTGACTTTGAATAGATCTCTCAAATGGCCGGGTCTTTACGAAAGGTGATGTTGCCTTTGTCACCCATCTCCGCTCTCAATTACAGCTCTGGCTTTCCCTCATACGCTGTTTAAATCAAAACAAAGCTTGTTTACTCTGCAGAGGCACAGGCCCAGTCTATCCCTCGGGATGTTTTAATTTGCCTTGTCACCCACCCTTCTCTGCATGAGTATGTTTGCAGTTGACATGCCACATTTTCCATTTCATATTTCTGATGAAGTGGGATTTTCTCCCACAAAAGCTCATGCAATAAATAAATTGGTTAGTCTTTAAAAGAGGCACAGGGCTCCTTCTTTCTTTTGGGTTTGCTGGAAAAGACTAACATGGCTACCCCACTGGAACCTGTCCTATTGATTCTGTTCTTGTAATTTGCAAGGAAAGTCAATTGAACTAGCTTGCTGTGAAGTGTACATGAGACTAAACAGGAGCGTTGGCTGCTCATCGTTTCACAAGCCTTTTTCCCCCTCACATGCTTTGTTCCAATCTGATCGCAACGCGCCCCAGGAGCCGGATTCTTTAGTTACGGCTCTGTCTGTGGGTAACACCAAGTGAGACATGGCCGCCACATCCCTGGTGCACGTTAGACACAAGAAAACAAACAAGGAGTCCTGTGGTACTTTTAAAGACTAACAAATTTGCTGATTGCATGAGCTTTAATGGGAGAAAAATCCAACTTTGTGAGACAAAAGCTCAATGAGATAAATAAATTTGTTAGGCTTTAAAAGTGCCACAGGACTTGTTTGTTTTGCTAAACTAGACTAAGTCAGAGCTTTGTACACAGGGCTTTTAAAATGTAACTCACAGGTTCCTTTCAAGACTTTCTTCAGTCACGATTATGGCATTTTGACTACAAGTCTGTTTCTGTCTGAGTATGGGCTATGGAAAGGGAGCCTACGGTAGTTTTATTTATACTAGGACTTCTGCAGTGTCAAAGTAGATCATATTGTGGGAAAATGAGCAGATATTCTTATCTGTGTTGTCCTACAGAGCTTTGTGGTTGTATCATTACCCAGCACATATTTCAGCTGTGGAACCCACATGTTTAATGGTGGAAGTGCAAATCTGATTTTCCTGTTGGACACACTTCGCACTGTAAGTGTGGGGTGTTTGCTGACTCTTTCAAGGACAAAAATCTCTGTGAAAAGATTCATCACTGGTGATAACTGCTGTATATTTCCACCCAGAACAGCATTCCCAACAATCTACAGCTCAGTTTCTTTTGTGGAGCTGCTGAACGCTATAGCAGAAGATTTTTTGTTTTTTGTTTTACAGTGAAAGAGAATTTCATTTTCACTCATTGGCCGACTGCAGCGTACTCAGTGGCTCCTCTGAAGAGAAAAACAGGCCGATGGCATCAAATCTACTTTCATCAGTGTCAGTGGATACCAGCTGGAAAAGCATGTATAACAGCAATCCAGGCCAAGGACTGCATGAAAAACACCACTGATGGCTGCACTAGCATCTCAAAAAGGAACAGGATTAGGGCAAAGTCCTGGCTCTTCCCATCCCCGTAGCAGCTAACACAGTTGGGCTAAATCCACAGGGCCACATGGCTGGCTTTTTCCCAGTGGTCACAAGATCTCCAGAAGTGTCTGCTGAGGCAATGCCTCCCCACCCACCCCAGTCCCAGGCTGCGGTTGACATGCCACAGTAGCCTGTCACCAATCTGAACAATAAAACCACCTCGTCTGATAACTGTATTGGAATTGCCATCTGTGTCATTGCAGATGATGTATGCTGGGTTTATTTTTTTAACAAGTTCTTCCAAACCTCACCCTGTTTTGGCATTCTGGCGATTTTCCTTTTAAATAAGAAGACATCATTAATTCCGGTCACTGCCTGTCCAGCTCATTGTTTTCCTTGCTATCACACAGGAGATTTGTGTTGCAAGAATTTCACTAGCAGTAGCAACTTATTAATGCCATTACCTCTGGCTGCAGTAGCTGTTAAAGCAAAGGAGGCAAACCTTCCTTCTGTACCAAGGAATGACTTTGAAAGCCTGCCTTTTCTCTCATAACTCTCCTCCGGACGTCAGGTGCTAGCAAAATGTGCCAGGGTTCCACAGTCATAATCACATCACTCTGAGCAGACAACAAGCTGTCGTATTTCTCTGGATTAATAAAAATTATGATGACATCAAGGCAGGCTTTCTTGCAAACCTACTTACCTCAGCCCATTGCAGCATTAAGCTATTAAAGAATAATGTCCTTCGTAGAGTATACAACCCCCCCACACTTTATAAGGCAATTAAGTACCACAGCAATCACTTGTCTTGCTACATGAGTGTTCAGAAGTTTGCTGCGACCGCCCCACAAACACCTCTTTGATGTAATAATAGAGTTATAAATGGGGATGTGCGAACTCAGTTTGCATAATGTTGAACTTACCCGTTGTGGTTTGAAAGTGTGACTCAGAAGTCCTGTGGAAAAAAAAAAGGAGCAGTGAGAACCATCTAATGAAAAAGAAACACAGTTTAGCTATGTGTATACACAATTGACTTGTCTGAGCCTAGAGTCTGAAGGGAGACAGGCCTTAATATCAACAGCAGTCAGGCAGCTAGCTACAACAATAAATATTGTTTAAATTTAATCACCCTGGAGTGGGAAAATGCCCATAGGGCGATGAGGGAGATCATCATAAATTCAAACTAGTTTTATAAGCCCCTAAAAAGTAGTTCACGAGATTTGCACAACCTCAAACTCCATCCCCAGCGGTAATTCTTGAAACAGAATTTAAAAGGAGCATGAACAACAGTAAATTCAAGGAATAGACCCAGCATTAAGAGACTGAAGTGAAATCAAGATGAATGGGAAAGTGAGAAGTTGAAAGGAGAATTTGGAGAGGGAAGGCAGAAGCAAGGAGGTTGGAGGGAATTTGAGGCAGAGAAGAAGGACTGGTGATCTGATGTACTGGATTTCACGCAGCCTTTTCAAGGTTCATTACGTGTTCCTATTTCTTCATTTGAAGCTGCTGGTTTTCAAAAGAAATGTGACTTTAAAAAGGAGTTTCTAACTAGAAATGAGAGTCTATGCTGGGCAAACAAGGATTCCAGTTTTAAAGTAATTCCTTCCTGGCTTGTAGGGGACGGCAGGGGAATAAGAGGCTTGAGAAATGCTCATCATTTGCATTTTGCCACAAATTTCACAACTCTGTGGTGTCTGTGTTGTACATAGCTATGGTGTCTCATTGGTCCAACACCTAGGAACCTGCTGTCAGCCACCCTTTGGTGTTCAATCCTGCTATGGCATCTTACCGAGGCGAAACACACCATGCTAATTAGAATGGGGTAAGAGGTACGCAGAGGCTCCCCAGTTTGCACTAGTTGAGGATCCGACCATGACCAAATGAATTCTCCCATCTGCACAAAGAAGATAAGGAGACGAGACATGGGGAAAACCCATGACGGGTGGGAGGGAGGGGATTGTGCTTCTCTGGCTTGGTATAGAAAAACCTGTGGCTGGGTGTGTGGAGAGCAGCACAGTAACATAACAGGGCGAGGCGATAACAACAGAGACGTGTGTGGAGGAAGGACAACAGCAAAGTGCACAATGGGGCTAGGGTTGGGAGAGCATCTGACATTTCCAAGAGGTGAGTGATTTCCTGACTACCTAATAGTGAGGTTCCCAAACTGTGACTGAGCCCCCAAAGTGGGGTTCACTGCTTTAATGGGGTTGCTAAGACTGGCTTTAGACTTGTGGAGGGTGGGGCTCAGGGGCAGGCTTCAGCCGCCTTTGCTGAGACCATGTGGCAATTTTTGTCAGCCAAAGGGGGTTGTGGTGCAATGAAGTCTGATTACTGCTGACTTAACACACTCTAGTCTTGGCCTTCACATTCCCTGTCTGCTCCTGGCAGGGCTCCTGATAGGCAGCTGACCGTCAGTCTCTGCCATTTGGAAATGCTACCATGCAGATTAAATATTGCTGACTACCCGAGAGAATTTTTGGTAAAGCAGAGATTAAAAAATAAGCAAACTTGTGCAGCACAGGAAGGAGCCTCCTGGCTTAGAATGACTATAGCTCTGTCAATATTTCAGCTTATTTCTTACACAAACTGAGAAGTTTCAAGACTCCCACACGAGCCCTACTACAATGTTACTGCTTCCTACGCCCATACAATCTCTGTGTCACAGACACATAATAAAAGAGAGGTTTGCAGTCCAAGAACATGAGGAGCCTTCTTCTTTATTCCACAGCATATGTATTCTTCTTATTTTTCCCCCATTGAATAGATGATTTGTCTTTATTGATCCCAAACTACATTTCTCTGCTTGGGAGTTTTAAACCTTTCATTCAGCTAAGCTGAAAAATCTCTCTCCTATTCCTCTGCAGAAGGGCATTTAATTGTTTACAAAGGTGCGTCATTGTTCCCCCACCTCTGTCCACACCATCAGTTTCCAGAAATGCACCTGCATACCTAACAATTGCATTGGGATGGCTGTAAGTAATATCCTGTGGTCCCATTATATTCAGAAGGAGTCACCATGAATACCAGCTCCATGACTGAAATGCATCTTGTCAGTTCTTAGATTTGTTGGCCACAGGGAAAAGCAACCTGTTTGAGACTTTTGGAAGGAAAATTTGTCAAGCTTCAGCATGTGCAGATAGGCATTGGCTGAACTGTTGAATTCTGAGGGAAGCCGGAGTTTGAAGCTACAGAAAGATACAGAAGGAGGGTGTGTTTCTTTTCTTTTTAAAGTGCAAGGCAGCACAAATCATTAAGCAAGACAAATGGGAAACTTTGCAACTTTGTCAAGTCTGGAACAGCACCAGACACATTAAAACATGGCTCTTACTCCACGTCGTGCATCCAAAAGGCAAGGCTGCAATGCAATGCTAGATTAATAAAATCTGCAACAATTCAGACTCAAAAAAACTAAAGCATTAAACTTTACATTTTACAGTCCATTGTACTGTCAAACCTGGGTGGTTTCCAATGCAAGTGATTTGAAAGTAAAAATGGGTTTGATCAATAAAATGAAATGGCTTGAAGAAGTCTGAGTTTAGTGCTCTATAAGTCTTAATTGGCTTTGCAAGTGTCAGAGGTGACCTTGGTCTTTTCTGCTTAGCTGTTATGGCTGTGTGCTGGGTTGTTAGAAGATAATGGCAGTCCTGTGTTAATCATAGTGTTTTCAGCCATGCAGAAAAAAATGGACCCAGAAGAAATCAGCACCAGCAGTGGGAGGAGGAGACATTAACTAGAAGAGCCCTCGCTGCTTCTGACAGGAAATGGAAAAATGGTCCAGTGTGATGCACAGTTTGAAACCTTCCGATCATTGCATCCCTGGCAGGACACCCACAGCCCCAGCTGAGCACTCCCCTCCACCAGCAATATTAAGAATGTAACCCTTTCCTTTTTTGCTTTGGATATCCCACTTTGTCAGGCATGCCTGGCACCATCGCGCATCCTCTATAGTCTCACTTGGTATATTCACATCTTTGCTCCCTGACAAGGCCTTTCTAGCTCACAGCAGAGATGCAATACAGTCCCGCAGTCAGGTCCCTCTGCAGTAACTTCCCATTCCCCTGGACCATGGGTCAGCAACCCAAATGATAAGAAGAGACATTTTTAAAAATTTCCCTTGATAACCAAGTGTTTTGAGAACCACAATGAGTGTAGCCTCCTGGTGGGGGGAGCTGGGCCAGGGTGCCTGCTGCAGGGGCAGGAGGGGGACCCGGAGCCAGGAATGGGATATCCATAGGTTCCCCTAGTGGCACGGTCCCAGAGCCTAGACCTGGCCACCCGCAAGATCCCCCAGTGGTGGTGGCAGGGAGGTCAGAGCTACAAGAGGGCAGCCAAAGAATCGCATATGGCTCTGGAGCCATAGGTCGCAGACCCCTGCCTTGGACTCTTTCCATTGTCAGAGCCCAATTATCAGACTTTGGGCGCATGCCAGAATTACTTTTGCCAAGTCACCACTTTGCATCCTTTGCTCCTTGTGCCTCTCCTGTGCCTGTCACTTTGCCACTGTGTCCTGATGATGGTTTTATATCACAAACACACCATGTCCCTGAACTCTACAAGCCAGCAGCGGGCTCATTCTCTTTGGGCACGTCTACACGGCTCTTTTATTTGGAAATAACACTCGTTATTTTGAAATAAAAAAATCTGGTCTACACGACGTATCGATATTTCGAAATGACGGGGCTCATCATTTCGAAATAACGATCGTTATTTCGAAAAAGTTAAACCTACCCCCCCCCTCGAAAAAGCCGTTATTTCGAAACGGATGTTTCGAAATAACAGCTTTAGACCCAGTGTTTCAAAACAACACTCGAAAGGGGTCCTTGTGAAATAAGGGTTTTATTTTGAAATCGGTCCTTTCGAAAGGACCGATTTTGAAATAAAGCTCTCTGTGTAGACGTGCCCTTTCTGTCATCCTGCACCTCTTAGCCATCGCATCCCCTTTTCCTCCAGGATCAGGAGAGCTCTCTCTCACTCTCCCAGCCACAGCCCTGTTAGTCCCTGCTGCAGCCCAGGAGCTGGAGGATCTCCGTGCCCCTTCAAAAGAAGGCACACTTAAATTCCTGTTTGGTCCCTGGCTATGACATATCCTGGTTTCAACGCAGGACAACCAAATGTTTTGCCAAACTTGCCCTATAGTTAATGTCTAATGAACACTAGAGCTAGTCTGCCTGATCCACTGATGGGTGCTTATTCTGTTGTGTTCCCAGTGGGGTCAGGTGTTGGACAGAACTCCCTGGAACACAGCAGATTTTGGTCGTTCTCTCTGAAAGGAGGTTGTGAGAACGACAAAGTATAAAGTTGTGGGGGCTGAGGAGTGCTTTTAAACTGATTTCCACTTCTGGCCCTGTTAGCATTCTGCATACAGGAGATCGATAAAGATTTGATTGTTTCATAGAATCATGGAAGGTTAGAGTTGGAAGAGACCGTAGGGGTCATCTAATCCAACCCCTTGGTCAAAGCAGGACCAAGCCCCACCTAAATCATCTCAGCCAGCTCCGTCAAGCCAGGCCTTAAAAACCTGTCAGGAGGGAGATTTCACCACGTCTCTAGGGAACCCATTTCAGTTCTCTTCTACTCTTGTAGTGAAAAAGAGTTTCCTAATATCCAACCTAGACCTTCCACACTGCAACTCAAGCCCATTGCTCCTACTTCTGGCATCTGAAAACAGCCTAGCTCCATCTTTCCTGGCACCTCTTTTCAGGCAGTTAAAGACTGCTATCAAATCCACATCTATGACACTGTCCAGATTTAGGGGATCATTTTTCATATTAATGATATTTCATACTTGCAATAACCCATATGTGATATGCCATGTTTGGTACCAATGGAAACGTAATGTGCTAGGAATGATTCTATGGTTTATACATAGGTGCAATAGCTTTATTAGAAATTAGGAATATATGTTTGTTCTATTTGTCTTTCAAGTTATTTGATTCTGAGACACTCCCTGGACTAGATGTTTCCAAACCATTGTCTCCTTAATGGCCTGTGGCGGAAGCTCACAGGTATAGTGGGCCCGGGGAGAAACCTGTTGAGCCACTAGGATTGTCCATGTGACTCGACTCCATCTTGGTTTCAAAAACGCTGCATAGCATGGGGAAGGCCAAAGGTGATAAAAGGCAGTAGCCTCAGCTCCATTTTTGTCTTCAGTCTGCAATCAACATCCAACTCAGGAACTAGTCTTCTGTGACTGAACTAAGGACTGAGACCCACCGCCCAGGTGCTGGGTGTCTACCAGAGGAATTTGATTCACCTGAAAACTCCAGATTCTTCCAAGGTCTTGTGTTCTATGGACTGTAAGGCTATGTCCACACGTACACGCTAAATCGATTTATCTTATATTGATTTAATAAAACTGATATAAAAATCATTAAATCTATTTCAATTAAATTGATTTAAGAGGTCCCCACTAGAAACTCAACTTGAAATAGCATGTCCATGGACAGGACTTGCTATTTCAACTTAAGAGAGCGGCACCATGGGAGGTGTGGCAACATGGCCCCCTAGAAGGACGATACCCCCACCCCATATGTAGAAGGAAAGCACCTGGGAAGGAAAAGGGCAAAAAGCGTTAAATCAATTTAACAGTTAAATCAAAATAACATGTCCATACTGTGTTGTTTCAAAATAACAATTTCGATTTAACTGTCATATCAATATAAATACTAGGTTTTATTATATCGATAGGACTTTCCTTATATCAAAATGAGGGAGCTCCTCATTTCAAAATAAGGGAACGTGGCATGGACCTAGCATTTTTAAAATGAAAATAACCAGCATTATTTTGATTTAAACAGTGTTTGTGGACATACCCTAAATCATTTGTATATATGTGATTCACTTGGACCATTTAACATCGCTCATATTTTGGTTTTTTGTTTTATATTAAACCTTTAGTTGTAGTTACTAAAGGATTGGTTGGCAGTGTGGTATTTTGGGTTAGATCCAAGCCTATATTGTCCTGGGTGATGTGGCTGGCCCTTTAGGGCAGGGGTCTCAAACTCAAATCACCATGAGGGTCACATGAGGACTAGTAGAGGGCCGCATGAGGACTAGTATGTTAGCCCGAGGGCACACCACTGAAACCTTTTCATACATTAATATTGCAAATACTGGTAACCATAGTGTCATTGTGGGCTGTAGGAAATAGCTTTAGTGGCCACATGTGGCCCATGGGCCGCATGTTTGAGACCCCTGCTTTAGGGTCAGGAGAACCTATTTCTTTAAGAGACCCAGTGGCTAGGTGGGGACCAGAGGAGCTGATGTACAGTAAAGGTGGCTGTTTTTATTTTGTTGTGCTTTGTGATGACTGGTGTGGGAAATCAGAAGCATGTTTTGTGATTGACTGGGAGACTGGTTTAAGTATCCCATCTCAGTGGTTTGGGAGCCTGGCTCCTGGTTTTGCAGTCTGTCCCCCTCCCCCCCTTTTTCTTTTTGCACATTCAGGAGGTTGCAGTATCCCAGGGGTCCTGGGTCACATTCCCCCCTTCATTCTTCTCTCCTGTGCAGACTAGACAAACTTAGTTTCCTCAGCCTCTCCTCATAAATTACTCCAGCCCCGTAATCATTTTTGTTGCCATCCTCTGGACATGTTCCCATTTGTCCACATCCTTCTTGTAGTAGGAGGCCCAAAACTGGATATAATGTGGCCTCAGCAGTGCCAAAGGGGAATAATCACTTCCCTTGATCTGCTGGCAACATTCCTCCTAATGCAGCCCAATATGCCATCAACTTTCTTGGCAACAAGGGCACAGTGTTGACTCATCTCCAGCTTCTTGTCCACTGCAATCCCCAGGTCCTTTCCTACAGCACTGCTGTCGAGCGAGTCAGTCCCCAGTCTGTACCAGCGCATGGCATTCTTCCATGCTAAATGCAAGACTCAGCACTTGTCCTTGTTGACCCTCATCAGATTTCTTTTGGCCCAACCTGCCAATTTATTTAGGCCACTCTGTATCCTATTCCTATCTTCCAGTGTATCTACCACTCCACCCAGCCAAGTGTCATCTGCAAACCTGCTGAGGGTGCAATCCACCCCAGTCTTCAGAACATTAATGAAGATGTTGACCATAACTAGCCCCTGTACATACCCCAGGGTCACTCCACTTCTTACCAGCTGCCTAGTTTACCAGTAATTTCAAACTTGAAAGAAATAAAAATACTAAGGCAAAATGTTTCATATAAAAAATAGTCAACTGCATATAAGGAAAAGGTAACTGTAGCTAGACAATAAAATTCTCCATTTAAATGGTCAATGTAGCAGTGCAGCTGCTCCACTATGGTGCTGCTAGGGTTAACTGGGCTTGGCAGTGGCAGCCAATCAGGGGCAAGCAGGCAGTATAAAAAGGGAGTCGCAGGGCTAGATGCTCAATCTGTGTTGGAGGAGCTGCAGGGACAAGTTCTGCTCCCTAGTGGGCTGACTGGCTGGCTGCAGGAGCCAGCACCTTGGAGAGCTCTACTGGGAGCTGACTAGGAGCTGGCGAATCGTGAAAGGAGCAGACTGGCCGTGGCTGGAGCAGCGGCACGGGGACAAGGAGCCAGGCGTGGAGCGTGGTTGGACTCTGGCAGTGAGTAACAGCAGGTGACTGGGAATTATGGGGAAAGCGACCCTGCATGCCAGGAGTGGCACAGGTTCACTGGTCAATGACTCTATTAGTGAGCTGGTGACTATACTGTGGAAGGGGTGGACTGAGGGAATTTGGCCAGAGGGCTAAGATCCCAGCAGTGGAGTCCAGCATGGTAAAAGGTGGAGCACGGCTCACCAGGTGAGGGACCACTTGAGCATTCCCTAGTAATACTAGCAAGAGGTGTCCAGCAGGTGGATTGAGTGCTGCCAATCGCCTCGAGTCAAGTTAAGCAAAGAGAATGAAATGCATCTCAGCTGGATTCTGGCCCTTAGGCATGTAATCTAGCAATCAGTGATTGTGCTTGTGACCTGAACAGAGGCATCAGGGTTAAATAACCAGGGGAATTACTCACTTTCCACAAATGCACGTATGGAGAGGCTCAACATCAGAGTTGGTAGTAAATATGTCAACAGCGATAGGCCATAAAGGTCCTGTGATCTCATAATAGTATCTTGTAATAAATTAAGAAGCACAGTTGAATGTACACAGCCCGACACACCCATTCATTCATTCTTGAAATGCAGGAAAATGGAAAAAGTCCGGAATCTCTATGACAGCATTCTCTGAAATTCTTTCAGTTGCATGTGTAGGGTCAATGAAGCAGGTCAGAACTCAATGAATGGATCAGACAGTGATGTTCAAGGGAGGGTTTGGGGTCCATTAAGAACAAAGGAGGAGCTGGTACACAAAGGATGAGCTCCATCTCCACAAAAACCAGATTGCTGGCATGTACAAAGCCAGATTACTAACATGTAAAATTAAAAATTCCTCTGTGACCTTTTTAAAGTAAGGGCTGGGGAAAGCCAAGAGGGATAGAGGAGTACATGTTAGGGCAGAGACATCCCTTATGGGAGGATAATTAACCATGATTCCCTACAGCCTAGCCAGAAGGGGAGGATAGAAGTTAATAAAGCACAGGCAGGCACTAAAGAGAAACAGCCTAATGGAAAAGAGTACCATTCAGTTACATCACATCATGGCAGATAGCTAAAAAAGTAACAAATTTTATAAGTGCTTGTAAACAAATGCTAGAAGTCTAACTACTGAGGGGGGTTAAGAGGACTAAAAGAAGATATTTATATAACAGGCATCACAGAAACTTGGTGGAACAATGATAATCAATGGGATGCAGCAATAGCAGGGTACAAAATATCTCGGAATGACAGAGCAGGCTGTGCTTGTGGGGAGTGGCACTGTATGTGAAAGAGAGCACCGAGTCAAAGAGTAAAAATCTTACATGAATCAAACTGCACCGTAGAATCTCTAGGGACATAAATTCCTTCCTTGAACAACAAAAGTATAGCAGTAGGAATATACCACTGACCAGGATAGTGATGGGGACAGGGTAGCCCTACCCTGTACTTTAAAAGCCCAGCATACACGATGGGTGGTGGAAGCCCCGCCCCCTAGACTCTGCTGGGCATGCTCAGACTGCTGCCCCAGTATAAAAGGAAGTAACTCAGTTCAGTCTGGGCTGGCCAGCAGAAGGGAAGGACGTCTGTTGGAGGCTCCTGCCCCAGAGCTGCTCCAGCCCTCTTCCAGAGGAGACTCGGTAGACTGAGTGGACCCTGTAAAGCCGTGACCTGGCAAAGAGAGCTCTGAAGTTGATGCCCAAGACCTGGGGGAAAGCCAACAATTGCAGCCTCAGGAAGGAGGGAACCACAGCCCAGGGACTGACCAAGCCTTTGCACTGTCCCGGGTAGGAAGTAGCCCAGGGGGCCTGAAGGGTGGTGCTGGGTGAAGTGGTAAGCTAACCAGTGTGTTTCAGTGTGAATCCCCGCTGAATTAGTGCTGCAACCCCTGCACCTGTAAGGCCCTGGGCTGGGGCTCAGTGGAGTGGGAGGGCCTGAGCCCCCCCCACCTGAGCATTGTGCCCCGTTGCAGCCTTTGTATAGGGACTGGGGCTGGTTGGCTGCCCTGGCCTGACATACGGGCTGCTTATAGATTTTTGTAGATAGATTGCGGCTGCTAGGCCACACTGCCCTGACTGCAGGGCTGAGTTCAGAAGCTCGCGGGGGCACCCTTTGTGATCTCTCCCCCCATTTCCCCGTGAGGGGGCGCTAGGGAGGGCTTTTCCCACAACCAGCTACAACAACAGAAAACTCAAGAACAATGCGTGACTTCAACTATCACTGTATTGATGGGGGGGTACATGTCACTTAAGGATGAGATGGAGAAATAAAAATATTAGCCACTGTTACTAACTTTTTTTTTTTTGGAGCAGCTAGTCCTGGAACCCACAAAAGGAGAGGAAATTCTTGATTCATTCCTAGGCTAGGTCTACACTTAGAGAATTATTTCAAATTAGTTAATTTGAAATAACAACTTTGATTTTAAATTGAAGTTATAAATTCAAACTGGAGAGTCTTCACTAGACTCGTAGGGTGTGTTCACACAAGCTTCTTATTTCAAAACAACAGAAGTTGTTTTGAAATAAGAAACAGCATGTCCACATGACATACTCCCATTTCAAAACAAGGGGTTCCCTTGTTTCAAAATGGGAGCTGTGTTTTGAAACGGCTTAAACCTCCTTCCGTTTTGAAACAAGGTTGTTTCGAAACAACCCCGTGGGGACATGTTGTTTCGGAACAAACTGTTCCGAAACAACATTTGACCTTCCTCCCAGGGTGCTTAGCACCCTGGGAGGAAGGGCCACCCCTCAGCACCCTGGCCAGGGTGCTGGCGGGTGTCCCCTGGCTGGCAGATGGGGACTGCAGACCCCTGTGGGGTGAAGCGGAGCCGGGCTCCCCTGCAGACCCCGGTGGGGTGAAGCACCTGGCTCCGCTTCACCCCATGGGGGTCTGCAGCCCCCCTGAAGCGAAATAGCATGTCCATTCTCTGGATTAAAGTAGGATTTCTTAATTTGAGTTAGTCTACATTAGGCTCTCTAACTCGAACTGAGAGAGTAGCTCCACGGGGAGCCCTGGCTCCCTGGCAAGCAAGCAGCCGCAGTTCCCTTCTCCCTGAGACCCACAGCTCCCCGAGAAGAAGGGATCTGTGGTTCCCTGGGAGAAGGGAGCCTTTCTAGGGCTCCCTGGACAGGGGAGCCCCAAAAAATCAGCCCCTGGGGCTCCCCTGTCCAAGGAGTCCTAGAGAAGGGGCTACAGGGGCTCCCCTGTCAGAGGAGCCCCGTGGAAGATGGCCAGCAGCACTCCCTGGACAAGGGAGTCTGTGGTAGGCAGGCTGCTTTCCCACTGTGGGAAGGGATTCCCCAGCAGGGCTGCTTTCCCTGCCCGCCGGCATGCCGATCTGGCCTCTGGGCCCTCTCTGCAGGTTGTGGGGGAGCTAGGAGCTAGCTGAGAGCCTGATCTGAGATGTGATATGAGTGCCAGCACATGCAGCTCTGAGCCATATCTGGCTCCCAGGCGGCTCCTAGCCCCCATGCAGTCTGCAGAGAGGGCCTGGGGCCCAGACCAGCATGCTGGCAGGTGGGGAAGGCGGCTCCACCCAGGGATCTCTGCCCCCTGCCGGGAAGGGACTTCCCTCGCCGGGGAGTGCCAGTGGCTGTCTTCCACCGGGCTCTCCTGACAGGGGAGCCCCAGTGGCTGCTCCTTGGGGGCTACCTTGTTCAGGGAACCCTGGAAGCTCCCTTTTTTTGGGCAACTGCAGCTTCCCGGCAGAAGGGAAGGTTCATGGGAGAAGGGAGTGCAGCTCTCTTCTTGTCAGGAGCCGCAGGTCCAGGGAGAAGGGAGCCCTGGAAGCTCTGCCTGACTCCCCAGCAACTGGGGGCCACACACAGGGAGTCAGGCAGGGCTCCTTTGATGCCAACCATTAGCCCATTTAATTCAAAGCAACCCTAATCCCTGGCTCAGACGGTTACTTCAAATTAAGAATTAATTTGAAGTAAAAGGAGGTTTTATTAAGTTGAATTAGCACTTCCTTATTTTGAATTAAGGAAATGCTTTATTTGACTTAATGAAATGCCTCCATGGCTGGGGAGTAGGTTATCTGAAATTAGGGCTCCTTAATTCGAAACAACTAGTGAGTGTAGATGCACCCCTAGAATGGAGCACAGAGTCTGGTCTAAGCAATGAATATAGGTGAACCATTTATTAATGGTGAATTATAAAATAATTCAATTTAACAGCCTGTGGGGAGGGTTGGATAATTTCACAGAGGCCTATCACAGTCATGTTTAACTTCCAAAAGGCAGCCTACTCAAAAATAAGGAAGCTGGTTAAATGGCAACTAAAAGCAACAGTCACAAGCATGAAATACCTGCAAGCTACACAGAAGCATTTAAAATCACCATAAAAGTGGCTCAGATTAAATGAATAACCCAAATTAAAAAGAATAGCTAGAAGAATAAAATAAAATACCATCCCATGATTAAACAACGGATTTAAAAAAGATGTTAAAGGCATCCTTTGGAAATTGGAAGTCATATTCTACTGAGGACAATAGAAAGGATCATTAAACTCTGGCAAGTCAAGTGTAAAAGAACAATTAGAAAGGCCAAAAAAGAATTTGAAGAACCAGCAAAGGACTGAAAAACTAACAGCAACTTTTTTTAGGTTCATAGAAGCAGAAAGGCTGACCAACAATCCATGTGGCCATTGAACAATTGGGGTGCTAAAGGAGCACGCAAGGAAGACAAGACTGTTGTGGAGAAGCTAAATTAATTCTCTTCTTCAGTCTTGCAGAGGCTGTGAAAGAGATTTCCACATCTGAGCCATTCTTTTTAGGTGAAAAAGCTGAGAAACTGTCTTACTCTGAAATGTCTCTAGAGGAGGTTTTTGGAACCGTGTGATAAAATGAACAATAAGTCACCAGGACCAAGAGTTCTGCAGGAAGTCAGATATGAAATTGCAGAACTACTGACTGGTACAATGTAACTATCATTTAAATCTGCATCTGTACCAGCTGACTGGAGGACTGCTAATAGGATGCCAGTGTTTTAAAAAGGCCCCAGAGGTGATCCTGAAATTACAGGCTGGGGAGGCTTGTTGCAGTGCCAGACAAATGTGTAGAAGCTACAATAAAAAAGCAGAATTAATAGACATAGAGGGCCATGACCACAACTTCTTAGGGAAGAGTCAACACAACTTTTGTGACAAGAAATCATGCCTTCCCAATCTATTAAAATCCTCTGAAGGGTTTGACAGAAACAAGAGTGAGCCAGTGGATATCTTGTCCTTGTAGGTTCAGTAAGCTTTTGACAAGGTCCCTTTCCAAAAGCTCTTAAGCAAATGGAGCAGCTGTGAAATACAAGGGAAGGTCCTTTCTTGGATCAGTAACTGGTTAAAAGACAGGAAACAAACGGTAGCAATAAACAGTCTGTTTTCAGAATGGAGAAAGGAAAATAATGATGATCCCCAGTGGTCTGTACTGGGACCAGTGCTGTTCAACATATTCAGAAATGAGCTGGAAAAAATGGTGAACAGTGAGTTGGCAAAAGTTGTAGATGATACACAATTACTCAAGATAATTTAGATCAAAGCAGACTGCAAAGGGATCTCTCAAAACTGGGTGAGTGGGCAACAAAATGGCAGATGAAGTTTAGTATTGATAAAAGAAAAGCAACGAATATTGGAAAACATAAGTCCAGCTATAGGTACAAAAAGAGGGGGACTAAGGTAGCATACAAGAAAGCAATCTTGAAGTCTCTGTGGATAGTTCTCTGGAAACATCCACTTAATGTGCAGCTGCAGTTGAAAAAGCTAATAGACTATTAGGAACCCATTGCAACAATAAATATCATGATGTCATTATATCAATCTATGATACGGCTACACCTTGAATACTGCGTGCAGATCTGGTTTCCCCATTTCAGATAAGAAATACTGAAATTGGAAAAGGTATGAAGGTAGGCAATATACTGTAAATGTGGAACAGCTTTCATATAAGGAGCAATTAAAATGATGGGGACAGGTAAGCATGGAAAAGAAAAGAGCAAAGGGGGTATGATAGAGCTTTATTACAAAAAACACCCATGACGGTTCTTGAGAATGTGAATGAGGAATTATTTACCCCATCAAATAACACAAGAATCAGGGGGTCACCCACTGAAATTAGTAAACTGCAAGTTACAGCAAACATAAAGCAGATTACTTTACAAAACAACCATCCTTTACACAAGTTGCAGTCAACTTATGGAACTCCTTGCCTGTGGATGTTGTGTAGATCAAAAATATAAGTGGATTCAAGAAAGAACTAGATCATTTCCGTGAATGGTGATTAGGCAAGATAGTCAGAGATACAACTCCATACTCTGAGCGTCCCTCAACCTCTGACTGCCAGATGCTGCAGCTGGGTGATTTTCATTCCCTTTGAAGAGCCTGGCAGTGGCCACTGGCGGAAGCCAGGACACAGCTAGATGGACCAATGCTGTACAGCAGATGTGCTGCCTTCAGGCATGTCAGCAGCTCTAAAAGAGTGACAGACATCCACTATATCTCCAGGAAACTTCACTTGCCTTCCTTGTGTTGGAAAAGCATTCGGCACCTGTTGGCAATTGTCCCTTTGCTGTGTGCTAACAATCTTGCTTTCCCAACCAGACTAGGGCATCTCTTTGGCATTGAAAAAACATTTTCCTAAGTTTTCAGATCAGACCTGTCCCATGAACACAAGTGACATGAACATTTTACATCTTTAATTTCCATCGTAGTCTGCTTAAGAATGATTGCCTGCATCATCTTCCAAAAAAACAATGCTAAATGCACCTAATGTGTTAATCCGCTAGAAATTTAGACATGGAAGTACTGTCAGGGACTGTTGGGTAATTGCTAACAGCCCCCAGATATGTCCCCTGTCATTAGGCGGTTTGTTTCTGAGAACAAAAACTACTATTTAGCAGTGTAAGCCTACTGAGAATGGCTAGACATGTTGCATAGCTGTGCATCCCAAATACCCATTTCTTCTAGCTTTCACAGGAAATAGTCATGATCTCAAAGCTGACAGCGGAACATGCCCTTCATTGAGAATGACAAGGTCTCAGAAGGATTTACAATTCTTCCCAAATAACCAAACTCTTACCAGTGCTTTCTGCCACGCATGGTCACTGTACAGAGCAGAATGGGTTCCTCAAACAACACAGGCCTCAACCATTATTGATTTAAGCTGTAAACAGGCTGAGTCCCTCTTCTGTCTGCACAGCCCTGCAGTTCATGTCCCAAGTCACCACTCCCCTGGGTCTGACTGTACCAGTCATTCAAAGCCAAAACCCAGTGTACATGTAAACTTCAGTCTGCTGTGCCTAGGCATTTCCATCCAGGGCTTTTTCTCTCTTATCTCCTCCCCCAGCAGCCTTTTCCTATGGTGAAGGTAACAGGTGGTCCCCGATACAATGGGGCTGAAGTCCTGGCCTCCAAATCATAGACTATTGTGGGCAAAACAAACTGGAGCTGTTCCAGGAAAATGCCCAGAGCTCACATGCAAGCATCACATGCCGGCACTACAGTTGGATCGACACGGCATGAGGGTTCATTGGATCAGAGAGCCAGATATCAACAGCTCCCTGAGTACAGCGTGACATGGCCAGCGGCTGGTTCCTAAGGAACTCTTACAGTTCCCGCTGTCAAGGCTGCCTGTAATTTGCTGGAGGTCTGCAACAGTCCATCTGGTTATTGTTCCATACACTGATAGCTCACCCAGCAGGTCTTGCCATGACGGCGCTCTCGGTTGCATAAAGGCTCTGAATATTGTTCAGCTCAGCAATTCATTGTGGATGACTAACAAGAATAACTGATAGATATGCATAGAGGCATGCACTGCATAGCTGCACCTCCCCCATTGCTGCTCCTCTATTCCATCCATCTGGGCTTGTGATGTGAATAAAACTCCCATTGGGGCTGAGAATGGGACAAAGACTAACAGATGTCTTCAGGCATAAGCTGTTGCAGTCTCCATCCCACTTTGTCAGATGAATCCACCGATGAAGTGTGTTGGAGCTCACGAAAGCTTATGCCTGAAGAAATCTGTTAGTCTTTAAGGTGCCACAGGACTCTCGTTGTTATTGCTGTACACAGATTAACACGGGTATCCTGAGGAAACAATCCAAACTGATTTCCATGTGTGACTTACCAGCAGTGAGAGCATGAAAATCCTGGAGAGAAGGAAATTACAGGAATTTGTTAAAACCCTGCTCCCAGACTGAGTAACTATACAGTGCACTAGGAAATTCCCTGGGAAGCCATCATCCTCCACCCCTGGGCATACAGCAGTGCTGGAGCTCTTGTTTTGGTTTAATAACTACCATCTCCTATAGGAGATGACTGGAGATGCTCTGAAGATATCCATCCTAACCCACGGTCAAAGAGTCATTGTATGATGACCACCATCTGGACTAACACAGACAATAAGTGATCCAGGGACCTCCAAAGGGGGAAGGCATGAGCAATTTGAGCTACACAGCCAGGAGTTAGATTAACAACAGTAGTCAAGCCTCTAAAGATGCAGGTAGGTGTCCAATGGGCTTTTTAAAACCATGTAAACTGCTTAAGCATCTTGCTTCCGTTGATTCCCAGAGGTGCCGTCCCATCGAAACTGTGTGCTTAGTTTACCTGGTAAAAATTTCTGCATCATTTTACACAGTATGGATGCACCAGTTCTCGTCTATAAATCTCTGCTTCCCTTGCTGGAGTGAACCAAACTCTGCTCTTGTTTACACTGCTGTTATTCCAGGGTAACTCCAGTCATGTGACTTCCATTGAGGCACTTTGACCATGGAAGGAAACAGATCTGCAACAGCCACCTTCCTTCCCCAATTTCCCTTACTCGACACCTCCCCAATCCTTGACAACCCACAGCCTTCTCTACTTAGTGTTATCTTCATGGAAGGGCAGGCAAATTTGCTCATTGCTTCATTGTCCTCGGCAGACAGCAAACCCTGTTCTCTGCCTACTGGCCAACTGGGAGACTAGTTCTCCCCAACAGGACTGAGAAAACAAGCAAAACAAAAAAAAAAAACCCCTCTAGAAAGGCTTTGTTGACCCTCGTGAATGGAATGCGACATTCCAAGCATATAAGGTGGCACAACAGAAACGGTTTTCATTGGTTTCAATGCAACAAAATGTTTACTATGAAATTTGCTAACCTCGGGGAGCACAAACCCACCTGGAAAGGAAGGGAGGATTTTTTTTTTTGTTTTTGTTTGACCTTTCTTGTCTTCACTTTCACACAGCTCTAGGTAAAAGTCCATAAATCTCCAGTGGAAACACTGGTAACTAATAACAGCCTGCAGTGGCTTGGGCTAATGCCAGAACATTTTCTTGTGATAACTAGTGTCGCTTCCCTGTCATGTATTTATTGCCTGATCATGGTAAACATTATAGCCATCATCAAGTATCTTTATGTTTTTCACTTTCTATTAACCTATGGGGTGGATGGAAGAGACCTCTATATGCCTTTTAACAGCAGCTCTATGACGTATAACTCTCTGAAGTATGATAGACTCATTTCTCAAGCTCATCTCAGCACAGGCAGTAACTTTTCATGAGCAAAGATGGATGCTGTGAGCAAAACCCAGGCACTGGCAACATTTATCTCAATTTAGCCTGGACAAAAAAAGCAACTGTGGATGGAAACCACACTGAAAGCAAAACATGCTGCTTGACTGAATATACCATGAGTAATAAAATACAGTAGGGCAGAGAGCTTACCTCAGTGAAATGAGACAAAATGTGGTGTCACTAGTTTCCAGAAAAACAATGCTATTAAGTGACTACATGGGGAATTATCTTTTTATTTTAAAATTACATTTAAAAACCCACTGGTCACTGTCATCTGACGCTGAACAAAGCCCAGGTATAATTTCTTTCATGTGAATGTAACTCTGATATATGCAATTTCTGAGGGATGGGCGTGACAGTAGCTTTCTAAGG
The DNA here is from genome assembly GCA_007922195.1 of Podocnemis expansa. Classification (NCBI taxonomy): domain Eukaryota; kingdom Metazoa; phylum Chordata; order Testudines; family Podocnemididae; genus Podocnemis; species Podocnemis expansa. The sequence continues at coordinate 2,957,364 of ML681991.1, read as the reverse complement.
GAAATGGTACCCTTCTAGAGGAGTTCCTGGCCAAGACAGAGTGCAGCCAAGAAACAAGTGGCCACATTTCTGCGATCTAATGGTAACAGCACAGATTTGCAAAGGGATAAGAGCACTTCACCATTCCCATCGCGTGCCTGACATGCACGCCACCAGCCTGATTCACAACACTCCTGGTGCCCTCTTACTGCATCCCTCCCCAGGAGCCCCATGCAGGTGCCCTGTGACCCTCTTCTGACAGCACACTGGGTAATTGTGACGTGAGGCCACAGCATGGATGGGACCTCAGCCCACGGCCGGGACACAGTAGGGCCAAGATGAATCCGACAATGATGTAACACTGGCTTCTGCCCTGGCTAACAAGACAGCGGGGCACCTGACATCACGGCGGATGCTGTGAGTCCGCCTGTTTGTAATTCAGCCTGGAAACGGTTCACAGTCCCATAAAATCTTCCAGCTGAGGCTGCCAAATGCCTAACATGAAGGGGGGTGGTCAGAACACCGGCTAGGGCATGGAGGGGAGGATGGGGCAGGGAGCTCAGCGAGGGCAGGAGGGGTGAATGATCAATCCCTCTGTGAGGTGGGTAAGCAGCTCCAGCCACAGCACATGCCATGTCTTTATGGGCAGAGGCAGACGATGTGACTTAGGCCTTGTGTACACTAAGAGGTTTTAGCAACAACAGACACCTTTTGTCAACAAAATGATCCTGGATGGTGGGAAAGCAGCCCACAATGCACTGCTCTCACTAGCAATACTACAGTGCTATGCATGGACACTCATCTGCAATAAAATGGGTGCTGTGGGAGGGGGCTTTTTTATTTCCAGTATAAATAAGGTTGACAAAACTTTGTAGCGTGGCCATGGCCTTACCCACATCATGGCGGAAAGTCTGGGTTGGAGCCAGAAATAAAATCCAGTTCTCCTGGTGTGATTTCTGAGGTTTATCCACTGCCCACCCTGTTTTCAACACACTGTGTGCCCCATACGCTTCCAGTTAGTGCCTATATCTAGCATTGCCTCATCAGAAAACAATAGAGTATTTTTAGCATAAATTAAACAGGGAATGGTGATGCCTAATCCATGATGACCCGTAGATTCTTCATCTGCTTTTCTCTTTGGTTTTTAGCTTCAGCACTTAGGCTATATCTATACTGACGGCAGCAATTTTGCTGCCATCAGTTTGCCCTTCCAGAAGTGGATCATGGTGAGTATGAACTCGCCGCATCACTCCCGGAAGTTGACCCCAGAAGTCCTGGGGGCCAGGCGTCATAAGGGAAAGCTGACCACAAACAATTTGTGGTTGGCTTTTCCCTGATGTGTACCAGAGGCTTAGAAAGTTGCCACCAGTTATGCAAGGAGTTTTACATTCCTTGCATGACTGGAGGCCAACTGCCACCAAAAGGCCCCCAAATGTAGACTAGGGCTTCGACTCTTACATCGGTAAGACCACATCAGCTAGAGAATAGCAACAAACTCCTAGGGGTTGTGGTTTTTCTTTAGAGAGCAGAGGACATAAGATGGTTGCTATTTTCCCAGGATTTTCAAGGCAGATTGTTTTGTGAATTCATCTAATCAAAGCCACCCTGAATTTCAATGTCCAATGCTTCCAACAAGGAGGGAAAAATGAAAATCTGCAACCAAAATGGCCAGGGGAAATACAAAAATCAAGCTCTTGTTAATGAGTCTGAGCCAGTTACAAGTTGCTACAGCAGCTGGTTATCTGGGGAGGATAGTCACATTCCCCTTCACAAAATGAGAGCATGTAAGGGAGTAAAACCTGCTTGTCACTCAAGAGTACAGTTTATTTAGCCAAAAAGGGCTCAGGAGACTCCAAATGTTGTTTCCAAGTTACTACGTTAACTCCTTTTCTTGAAATGGACAAGGAGCCCAATTCTTTACTGGTGGGATTCCAGGGAAGTTGAGGGAGACGCACCAGGGAGCAGCAGAGCCAACACCTCTCCTATGCATTCAAAGGGATTCTTCACCACAGCACCCGGCCTGACTGATGGAGCTGGAGAAGGAATTATTTTCCCCAGGCCACAGAGGGAAGTAGACTGCAACCTTCCTAGAGCTAACACTACCTCACCTTCCTCCGGAGACTCCTCTAGTCCTGCCCCTTCCAGTTAGCCCCACAGACCCAAGCAGGGCTGCGCGGCCTATGAAGACTCTCCCCTTCGCTCCTGCAGCAGACCAGCAAGATTTCCCCTGGCTAGGTGCAGCCAGAGAGGAAAAGGCAGGATTGGCTCTTTGAGAAGGAACAGAAATGAGACATGCCTTATAGACTGGTTCTCTGTTGTCCTTGGGCTCAGGCAGCAATTTACACCAAGCCAAGTGAGTGCAAAATGCACCAGCTCTTGCACGATTTTGGAAAAGCTGGGCTTAGCTATACTGGGCAAGTTTCAATACTCAGAATCTTCCCAGTCCAAAGCCTGAGATTTGTGAGAAGAGTCTAGCTATGGGCCAGATACTTCTGTTCTTGCACAAACAAAGTTTCCCTGACTTTCAAGGGCCTGCTGCCGGATAGCTGCAATGTTGGGCACAGCAATCCGTCCGTGTATCTAAGTGGTGTTCATTTAGTGCAGGGGGGTATTAAAACCTGCTACAGGAGAAGCTTGCTGTCTCTAGCAGGAAATGAGCAGAGTTCAGTGCCAGAAAATTAATTGCACATAATGCAAGAGGACCCAAAAACTGAGCCAATCCTATGGGCCTTTCCACATACAGGACTGACTCGCTCCTAAGCTGACCTAAAAGGAAGCACATCATCTGAAGGAAAAGTTCTCCCTATTTATTATGTGTTATTATATGCAGCCCTAACTAACATTCCTCTTAAATAGGTATTTTCAAACACTGGGTATGCTCATTAGAATCCATTTCTGAATGTGGTTTTCAGGGCTATTAACTGTATAAACCACAGCTGAATTATGGCTATGATACAAGTGGTAGCTAGAGAGATACAGCTCCCTTTCCACCTCGAAGGCTAGCTCTTGTGAATATTTTATATTTTTGTGGATTTGCAGCACAGCTTGTCTGACATAATGCTGCTCTCAGCTACGCTGGCGTAGGTCCAGAGTAACTGCTCTAGAATTGGTGATGTCATCAGAGATAAATGAAAGGAGAAATTGGCTCCAAGAATCTTTTCTAGAGAGGAGAGGGGACACTAGGAAAGGGAGATCTTAGAGGGCATCAAAATGAGGGGTAAGGACAGAAATGGAGGAAGAGTCTTTCCCTGATATGAGGAGGGGAGAGAGAAAGGACCTATTTAGGGTCTGAGGAAAGGGGACCTAGAAACCCTTCTGGGACCACTCAATTTTCATCTGTCTCTTGACCCTTCAACCTAGTTAAGTGTTGGCATTATGTCTGTCTCCAAAGGGGATTATCCAACTGGAGGATAAATTTCTTAAAAGCAGTAATTTGGTGTCCTATCTAGAGGAAACCTTGAGGTGGATGAAGCAGCAATAGAAGAAACTCCTCAAACCTGAGTAGTGAAAACTCAGCCCTTGGGAAGCATCACACTACTCCATCCCAAGACGATGGACTTTCAGGAACAGTTCCTTAGCAAAACCATGACCATCTATCACACTGAGGTGAGTTACAATAGAAAAGGCCAATGTTTAGTCCAGTCTAAGAGCAATGAACGATACCCTATATTGCCATGGTCCTTTGCTACTACATGAACAGACAAACAGCTAGACTGGGTCAGGTCAATGGCCCGGCTGGCCCAGTGTCTTGCCTTGCAACATCGACCAATGCGAGGTGCTTCAGATGGTGCAAATAGAGCCGGTGATCATCCAGTGATCCAGCCCCTCAGCTTCTGGCAAACAGCAATCCCTGCCTATCCTGGCTAGTCGCTCATGGACCTATCCTCCATGGACGTATCTACTTCCTTTTGGCATCCTGGACAATCAGAAGTTTAAGGCAGAAATTACTGGGTCAAATCACATGACTTTTATTAATGTGAAGATCATGTCAGAATCACAATGTTCTCTTCTGCCTTAAATGCTATGAAACGTTACAACAGCAGCCTCCAGGATGTTGTCAGCTCCATGGATTTCCCAGAGGGCCAAGCAGCTATGCTGGAACAGTAAGAGCACAGAGAAGTGTAGACACATCCCCTTTCCTGCCAAACTGCTCGACTGTCAGTAGCAGACCTAGGCATGGCAGGGGGTCTGAGGACCCTCAGGAGCATTTGTGCTGCTGTTTGAAATGGTGTGAGTCTAGTACAGTGGCTGCATCACAGCCCAGCTTTTCAGCCTGAACTCTCAGTTCCCTTAGCTCTGGAATCATTCCCAATTGCTGTTAGATCCTTGATGTTATTCTCCTTCCCACCTCTGGGAGCCTTTTTCTCTGGGCAAGGTTCAAAGCTAAAAATAGAGGAAATGCAGTATGTAAGAACCACACTCTCTCACTGTTCACAATGGCTGGGGTCCCAAATGCAGCTCCAGAGTTTTAAGTCATGGGAGGCTCAATTCTGCCATCAGTTAAACAGGTGCCTTGCAGTAATGGGAGTTACACATGTGGAACAATGCAGGCGAGCACGTAGGCCTCGTCTGCACATGACTCACTAACAGCAACGGGCGTTAGGGGCTCAGACCAACATTGAGTAGAACATGAGTCAAAGTCGTGCCCAATGTAACTCCACCGAGCCAGGAACATCACTGCTACGAGTCCAGCAAACCCTATCCTGGGCAGTGGCTGAAGAACCAATTGGGCCAAAGGGGTGTATTTTACTTTCCGTGGCCCAAATCCAAATACCACCAAAGTCAATGATGAAGTTTCCATTGACTTCAGTGGGAGTAGGATTTGGACCAGTAGGTGTTAATAGGCTTTTTGGGACCCTAATATATATCAAACCCAGATGCTTCCCAGCTAGCCTAGGCATTCCCGCTGAGCCTGCTACTCTTACTTGCTAATCATTGCTCTTTTAGTTTAACACCCCCCCTGCAAAGGGGAAGCTTTTTACTTGATTATTTTAGAAAAACATTTAATTGCTGGTAATTCATTTAACAACAAGAGGAGTCATTTGCACGTTATCTTTGAAGATGATAAAATTGAGCTATGTGTCTGAGGATGAGAGAGAGCGGACATGAATACCATGGAAACCTGTCCTTGACAGAAGTAGCAATACCACAGAGATATAGTTCACCAGTGTGTTAAAAAGTCCATTATTCAAGATGCCTGCAATGCTGACAGAGAACAAAAGGCCAGCCCATGGACTGATAAAGTGGCTTGCTTGATTTTCACCACCAGCTGTATAAAGATTTTAAACACTGACATCTTGAACTGCATTGAAAGTGGGATGTGCTCGCTATAAGCGACAGCATACTCCAGCAATAACACGCCTCTCCAAGCTGTTCCCAGAGGAGCATTTATGTGTTTGAAGAAAAAAGGGTTGCTAACTTCCTTCCTTCCCATGCAGTGCTGCTCACCAGCAACCACACAAGCTGTAATCTTAGGCTCTCACCCTAACGAGTTTAGGACGACGTATCACTTCATTCTGGAGGTTGCGTTCCTTTCCGACAGGTGGGCTGGAGGATTTGCTCTGGGCAGGGATCAAAGGAACGTGAATGTCTGGCTTGTTGCCTGCCAGCCAGCGTAGTGCCACAAGACAGAACTGTCTGGGGAGACCTCTCGGGGGGCAGAAACAAACTAGCTGAGAAATGTGTCATGTCGTCTCAGCAGCTCTCAGACAGTGGCCGGTGGGCTCCTCTGGCGTAAAGACGCCTACGCCGCCCAGGGCAGCCACTCACAGTGCAATGGAGCCCAGTCCTATGAGGCAGGGAGCATCCTCCAGTTACTAGTGGAGTGGGCTGAGAGGGTCACTGGCCCACAGTGCTGAGCACACAGCAGGATCAGGCACGTTCACACATCTTTGTGTGGTGTGATGACTGATCTGGCTGCTACTGATTTAAAGGAGAAAAGCTGGGGCATGCAGGACACTCGGAGTCCCAGCCTCAGCTGGCGCAAAGCAGCCAAGTTCTGCTAACGTCATGCCAGCTGCTGATGCCACCAGCATCACATGAGCTGGCATCAGCTGAGGACCTGACTTTGTCTCTTAAATAAAAGGGCCAAATGGTCAAACAACCCAGTCACCCGCTCCTCTCCAGGGACCCAGCCTGTAGGAAGGGGCAGGTCCGAATCACCCCACTCCCCGCAGAAGGAGTGGGAAGGCGTATGATGTGGTAGGGGCAGACGGGCTCCTAGGAGCACACCCCTACTGCTCACATGCCTCTGGGAGGGTTAGGTTATCACCCGCGCATGCGCTAGGCCACCAAGACCTGGCTTCCGCCCCATCTGCCAGGGAGTTAGTGATGGAGTCATCTGTACACGGGGACTGGATTTCCACCAGGGCCCTAGGGGAGCCTCGTCCAGCCCACACCCGGGGAAGGGGTCATGCCATTGTGTGCAGGGGGCTGCCACACCCACACCCACACCCACACCATTGCTGCCTTGAATAACAGGCAACTCCTGGGGAAGGGTATGGCAGGGGGAGTCAAAGGGAAGAACAAAGCAGAAACTCAGAAGTTTGGGGGGCTATAAATGAAGAAACAGAAATGTTTTCCCATAATGTTCCTTCACTTAAAGTTCTGACTAGCAGATATGGAATATCAGGGTTTGTATACATGATATATTTTAATGAGAAGGTCAGTTACTGTACACGGGATTTGTCCTTTAATTGGAAAGTGTACATTAAAAGGACACAAGAATTAATGCATGATTTATAAGCCAGCTCATTATTACACTGCTTGACATTTCATACAGTTGCTAATTCTTTTAACCAATTTCTTTTGTTGGAAATAAAACCATTGCACTTCATCTATGATTAGTTAGAAGGGGTCTGTTTGTTGTTTATTTTAATTTTTAAAGCATCTTTAAAAGAAAGGCTCAGTGCATGCATGACATGACTCGCTTGAATTGGAGTCTTGAATACAAAAATGTGCAAGTTGAATCTGATGAATGAACAATGAACAAATTATATGCTTGATTTGGCTGCCTTGTCTTACTTCTGATCTCTAATATTAGATTGCTATAATTGTGTTTGAGCTCCTCCTGCATATATTCTGATGTTACCATAGAAAAGGTAAAATTTTGTGTGTTCACCAATAGGTTTAAAAGGAATTTTTCCCCTCTTTTGTTATCTCTTTGGTGCATTAATCAGAATCATTTTGTAACAAATGGCTAAGTATTATTTTTAAATGACTTGCTGTCCTTTAGAAGCTACAGCAATGTTGTGTTACACATCCCTGCCCATATGCTTTTCTGTTGAAGGCTACATTGAATTGAACATAAATTGCAGGGTCTAAGTCTGAGCTCTGGCCTAATGGTTTTAAAGTTTCAAACACTAGCCCGAAGCCTATCCCTGCAACAAACTCTGTTGCCAACTCTGCCCGTACATCGACTCCAGTGATGCCAACATAGGCCCTAACCACATCAGTCCCACCATCAGGGGCTCATTCTCTTGCACATCCACTAATGTGGCCGATGCCATCATGTGCCAGCAATGCCCCTCTGCCATGCACATTGGCCAAACCGGACTGTCCTTGCGCAAAAGAATAAATGCACACAATTCCAACATCAAAAATGGCAACATTCATAAACCAATAGGCGAACACTTCAATCTCCCTGGACACCTAGCAGCCAACTTGAAAATAGTCATACTTCATCAAAAAACAAAAAAACAAAAACAAACAAACAAACAAACAAACAAAAAAAACCCACTTCAAAACAGACTTCAATGTGAAACTGCCGAGCTGGAGCTGATTTGCAGGTTTGACCGGATCAGATTGGGTCTGAATAGGGCCTTGGAATGGTTAGCACATCACAAAAAGTGATTGTTCCTCCTCATACATTCTCTGCCTTTGATCATCTGGCATAAATGGGCACCATCTGCCGTAACTGAATTGACTTTGCTAACACTTGCCCTCTTACAGCCTAGCACGGGGCATATATACCTCTCAAGTGTAGTTTCTACTTCATGCATCTGATGAAGTTGGTTGGAGTCAACGAAAGCTTATTCCCAAAGAAATTCATTAGTCTTTAAGGTGCCACTGGATACTCAGGTCTTTTTGTTCTGTTCTGTTTTGCTGTACACAGACTAACGCAGCTACCTCTCTGGAAATTTTTCCATGCAGTAACATCTCAAATGCTTTACTGAAGTCCATGAATGTTCGGTCCACTGCATTTCCCTTATCTTAAAAAAGTCAGTTATTTTCTCAAAGAAGGAAATCAGGTTAGTCTGGCATGATCTATCTTTGATAAACCTATACCTAATTATATCCCTTTTTCCATTTACCTCCATGAATTTAATTACTTTTTCCTTTACAATGTTTGCCAAAATCTTGCATACTACTTTAGGTCAGACTAACAGGTCTGTAGACATAGAAACTTATCTAAGTGCCAATCATATGGTAGTAACCAAATAGCTACATTTTTAAAAATCTCTTGCTACCAGAATAGCAATGTCAAATGCCAGTTCTTTCACTATTGTGGGATGGAAATTATCTGGTTCCCCTGATTTAAGTACATCATGGCTATGTCAACACTAGAAAAAGTTAGGTAGAATTTGATAATTCAAACTAATATGTTTGACTTTAATTGGAACTAAACTTGACCTTGTTAATCAAATTAACAAAGGGAATTAAGTCAATTTAAAGTTAAGTCAACTTAGTCCCTTTTGTTAATTCAACCTAACTGCCCTTAATTTGACCTTTATAAAATTGAATTATGGGTTAATCCATGTCTACATTGTCCTTACTTCAAACTAAGGAGTTGAATTAAGGCTTAGTTCGAACTAACAGGTGGTTCTTATTAATTCGAATTAAGCTTTCATCCAGTTAAATTAAGGAATTTCTTACTTTGACTTAATGAAAGTCTAGTGTAGACAGGGACTAATTTAGTTTGACTTAAGCCTCCTTAATTCAGCCTAAATTGCCAGGGCAGACATAGCCTTTCAGAGCAGAACCACACTTTGAGAAAAAGAGATGTTAGAGCAGATTCTCTTAGAGCATTCTTCCAGAACTGTAAAGCTGGCGTGGTGGTGACATGCCAGTAGTCTGGATTAAGAGAAAGCTGGTAGACTGGAGACCAGTGGGAGCAGAACTCTTTGGGCCTGTTCCTCCTTCTCAGTCACATGAATACAATCCAGAGGGTCAGATGTACCAAATCATTTAGCTGCCTCTCTGCAATTTTAACCATCTGGATAACTTTCAAAATCTGGCCCCAGGGCCACTGCAACAGCCAAGACTAGCTGGAGCATGTTGGGGGTACTCTTGCCATGTCTCTATCCTGCTAGCCCTGTACTGAGAGGTAGGCTGCTATGCTAGAAGTATTTCCCAGTGGGTGTGTCCACTATCTTTATAATCCTCTGTGCCATCCCACCGAGCCAGAAAAATCAGGCCCCTTCTTTCTTTCTCACTCCCATCGCTGAGTCATTCCTGAGAGTCCTGCAGGAAAAACAGGGATATCAGAGCTTGCTGTTTCTCACCTTAGTCGATTATTTAGAAACAAACAAATCTATCTTTGAGGCCCTATTTCCTGTAAGGACACAGCACAAACATGCAAGATAATATTTCTTTGCAGACGTCTTTGACATGCTCAGCCAGCAGGAATAGTGTGTGCTTCCCTTTAGATGTGTGGTGTTTACATAGGTGAAAACCACCTGACAGGTGTCTTGGCTTTATCTCAAGTTTCTTCAGCATCTGCTCATGAGTCCTACACATAACATGGAAAGATTTGTGCATTATAGTTGCATGGCAATGGTTGTAATATATCCACATATTAACAAGAATAATCCGGCAACTTTCATTCAAAGATTTGTGCATTATAGTTGCATGGCAATGGTTGTGATATATCCACATATTAACAAGAATAATCCAGCAACTTTCATTCCTGCTCTGCCATTCCAACACTTTATCCCGTCAGTTTAATACATAAAGACCCTGGAGTCATTCTGGGACAGCTTTGGATACTTCTATACTTGCTTGGTGCCTTTTGAATCCAGATGTCTCATGGATATCAATGGGATTGTTTCAAAGAATAAGGCACTACTTACAGCAGGCAAGTGTTTCGGAATTTGCCCCAATCCATTAGGGGAAGGAAAGTAATGACTAAGTGCAGATACACCAAGAACAGAGCTGTGTGCAGATGCAAGTTTCCCTTCATCAGAGACCAAAGAGTGCCCTGCTACGGAGACAGTAAAGGAGAATCAATTAGCTCAGAATAGAAGTGCAATTAGATGCTGCAATTGTTTTAGTGGTGCTAATGGAAATGAATTGATTAGGAAAGGTGATAATGCTCATAAAGATTCTTTTCCAGAGGGATCAAAGGGTAGCAGGTGCCCTAAACATGACACCCCTTCCCACTCTTTAATTTTCCTACTTGAATGAAGGCCAACTCAGCAGTTTGCCTGCCAAAGAAATTACAAGATGTAGTAGAAAAGGAGCTCAGAATGGGAGGGATGGCAGAAAGATGGCCAAAACCATGCTGTTCCAGGTGGGCTGTATCTAGCTTAAGGCAAAGCACTTGGGAATACTAGAATGCAAACCATTTTGAAAGAATATGGGCACATCAATTATTCGAAACTAAGTACCCCAAACCTACCCCACCATAGAGTTTTTTGTGTTCTTTTTTTTTTTTTCCACTAGATAGGTGTACAGTCGCCCACATCCATGTTTCATTGTGGCACTGCAGACTAGAAGAAAGCATAACGTACATGATGGATATTCTTGTCACGTTCTCAACAAGCAAAGGTTAAAAATAGACAGCTACCAAGAGGACGCTTCCAAGATCCTTGTGGAACCTGATTGCCCAGCCTCTCCCATTAATAATTCTTTGCTGCGAGGTAACCTTTTACATCAGTCTAGCAAGAAAGGAAGCTGTAGAATAGGAACTGATTGCACTTCACTCCAGTCGGAACCAAGTATTTGCTGCTCTGCTAGAGCTAAGCCAATTAGACACTTTAATCTCCCTCATCCAGATGGGCCATGCTATCTTCCTGGGAATGGCTCAGTAGCTGATTCTGGGTCTGCTTCACGAGCAAGTGTGAAACAACTTTGGGCCTACTTAAGTAGGTTTGCTTCCACTGTAAGGAAAAAACAACTGCTTTTGCCCCAGGTGCATTTCTGTAGGAGACCTTGTTCTAGCTCGCAGGTTTGTGAAAGGTAGGGGAATAAGCAGCTAAAGAACTGAAATGTTTGTAACACAAAGATACGTGCTGGCACCTGACACCCCCCTGGGCTGCTGATCACATCCAAAGTGCCATCATGGCCAGAGGTGAAGCCTTCGAATGTGTCCCTGTGCTCAGAGCTAAATGGTTTTTTAAAAAGCTTTCATCCTACAAAATCTGAATCACAACCACCTTCCTTCCAGGGAGATGTTTGCAATGTCTCCCAGCTCATGCACACTCTTCATTGGTTTCTTCCCCAATATTTCCTCTGTGGTAAATAAACAGTTACAGTTAATACATGTCAAAGAGATTAGTTCTTTGTGCCTATCTTATTGCCCTCCAAACAACAGACTTATTATGCTGCTCCAAGGAGTGATTACCAGTTGAGAAGTTAATTAGCATGTGCTATCTCCAAGAGCACAGAGAAATACTTGAGGAGAGTAGTAATTTTACATGACATAAAGGGCCCACTTGTTAATAATTAAACCCCAGATGACTGCATTCCAATAATGGGGGGGTCTGAGGTCAATACAGAGCCTAGGTAATGCATGGTTAATGTTTAAAACACCTATGCTACTGGTAGGCAAGCACTAGGGAACCAAGAGTTAGTTGGTGCAAAGGGGAAAAACATCACAGATGTCAATGGAGCTGCACCTATTTATATCTGCAGCAGACAACTGGGTCAAAATCCACCTTGAATTTACATCCTGTGCAATCCTAAGACTGCAATCAGAGTAATATTTCACCCCAAAGCAAGTAAACAGGTTGTCTCCAAACACAGAATGAAGCACTGAAAGGTGGAGATTCTCTTCATGGCGTGGCGAGATTTCAGGGGGAGGGACGGAATCGCTTTGCCAAGAGACTCTGCGAGGTGACGGCTCCTCTTGACTGAACTGGTCTGTCCCTAGCGCATCTTCAGCTCCCATCAGCTGACTGTAGGATTCAGCTAAGAGTTTATTCTTTGTGCAGTCAGCTCAGCAAAGGCCAGAGCGAGAGTCTCCCTTCTTGTGCACAGTCACCACGGCTGTTTACTAGGGTCCAACCAACAAAACCTGAGCAAGCTGATTAGTGCGGGCAGGAGAAATCTGGCCTGCACAGCCTTTCTCACTGAAGATGGTGGTAGAGCAGATGAGAGTTTTAAAAACTCCACCATCTAAAGTAAGAGTCCAGTTCCTGCTATGACTGATTGTCTACATGGGCACACCTTCTCTTCTTCCATTAGCCTCTCTCTTCCCCACTCCGCAGCTGCCCCACTTCCTCGTCTCATCACCCTCACATATCTTTTTTTTTATTTTTTTGGTGGCAAGTTCTGTGGGACAGGGGCTGTCATTTGCTCTAGGTTTGTCCTGCACCTGTCACAACAGGGCCTTGCCTTTCTTGGCCTCTAGGCTATTGAAATACACTCAGTAAATAGTAAGGGGCACAGTTTCAGAGTTGAATGCCCCTTTGATTCCCACCTTCCTTATGGACACATACATAAAGCTCCTGGTTCCCAGCTGTCACTGCCCTTGGTTGGAGCCCTGCATTGCTCCCTCTTCTGACTGTGTGTGTTAAGATTGCACAACTCTCTGCCTTCCACTGTGATACCCTTAGCAAGCCAGAATACCTAAAGGCCAGCCTCTATGCTTGGCTTTCTCCTCTAAACAGGGCATTGACAGAGGTTACAAGTTATCACCCAGGTCTTTCTAAACAAACACCTTCATTCCTGAGATAAAGTCATTACCGAGAAAACATAATCAATAGCAGTTCCCATCTGCATGCCAGAAGCTTACAGAGATCACCCAGCAGCCTTATGGAGCCCCAGTAGGCCAACCTCTTTCCAATGCTTTGCCAGGAACTGGAGCTTTTGGACAGAAAGTCCTGTGGCTCCCCAGCAAAATGGAGCATCTGCCAACATTTCTATAAGCAGTGCTCCTGGTCTGCATGGACAATCTGTGCTGCAGGTAGACTGAAGGCTTCCACACCTGGAACTTAACCCAGATTTCACACCCTATAGTATGAGACTTTGCTGCGGTTTCACTGTATGGGGCTTAACAATAGTTTTAGCAGGGAGGACTATAAAGATTATGGATCATGTAAAGAAACGTTGTTGCTACAGGTTAAATTGACCCTGAAAACATAGGAGAAAGTTTGAGCGAGTTCAGAAGAAGGATTCTGGTGTCAGGCCACATTAGGGGTTACATAAGAAAACGAGAAATCAGGAGAGGGCTTAGAACATTTGATGAAACTGATGAATTACAGAGGCTAGAGCACTTCTGTGAGCTTTCCCACTCCGACCTACACATCACAGGCCAATGGTCAGAGCTCTTTGCGACGTAACTGCAGCTGGAGAACTGGCATGATTTTCATGTTAAACGAGTATTTGTTCGTTCCCACCTTTCACCCTCTCCTTTTGTTATTAATTCATCTCCCTCCTGATTACTCTGTCCTGTCTGTCTTAGAGGTGGTTGGTTCCTCTTCTACTGAGACAGAGATCACCCAAACTGTATGGCCCCTCTCATAGGAGGTGAACTGCTTTGCCTTACACCCCTTACCTCACCAGTGGTTCACTTGTACAATCTTCTGCCTTTCTCCACTCAAGGGACAGGAAGGATCTCCAAGAAAGTCACTTGGACATTCAACACCATTCTGAGTTCTCCAACATTGTCTGTGACCTGATGTATCCCATGGAGCAGTGTCATTAGTGGTAAGTATGGCTGGGCTAGAGAGAACCGCTGTGATAACTACGATTCTGTAGGTTCTACTCTTTGTCCATGTTCATAAGCATATTTAAAGGGCATTTAGTAAAAGTGATGACAATCTAACTGACAAGCTACTATTAATGGAAAATAATTAGCATACTGCGTGGGACGGTAGCTGTGTTAAATATTATGTACAGGATACAAAATGGCTTATTTTTCCATTGACGATAATGGAGACTCCCACTGAGTTCAACAGGCAAGCTACAGTCACTTATTGGGGGGGTCTTACTATGAAACCAAAAACCAATTTCATACCTGAAGCCCTGACTGAATGTCACAAGGGAGGACAATTGTAGATGAATGTGCGGTGCTTTTAGCTTTTCAGCTTCCACGGCTCTGCTCAATTGCAGTAATCCATGAGCAATCGAAGTCTTCCAGTCAAGAGCTCCCACCATCAGATCTTTTCATGGGCTAAGAGCTCCTGGGGGGGTAAAGGCTGACATTACAAGATTGCAGGTTGGCCCTGAGAATGTCTTTATAACATTTTCTTGGTCTGCCTCTAACACTTCCAGTCTGTAATTCTCAGCCTTCAGTATTCTATTGTCAGACATATGGACTGCATCCCTCCACCACCTCAGCTTCCTCCCACTAGAAAAGCTTCAATACCTGGAATGTTGCAGCACTCAAGGACCTCAATGTCTGGAACTAAACCGGGCCTCTGGAGTCCCATTATCTGCTGTAGACATTGTAAGGGGAATTAGTCCAAATGTTTTACGCACCATTAATAAGTGATCTCTCTGCTGCAGCCATAGAGAGATGGAGTGATGATGTTGCTATGGTAAACATCAATTTTTGTATGCAGCCTGACACCATGTTCATGCCAGAGATGACACTGAAGTTTTCTGGAGGCACTACAGGTTGCTCCAATGTGCTTCATAAAGACCTCATCAATCATTGCATTTCATGAAACAACATTGTCTAGGTAGAAAAACTGGTCCATCAGCAAGGGACCTGAAAAGTGGCACTTCTTGCCAGTTGAAGTCGGACCATGACTACTATTTTCGGCAGGCTGACTGTTAAGCCAGAATGCTTTGCGGCACATGCAGAGCAATCAGTGAGCAGCTGAGCGTACCTGAGGTAATGGGTCAATAAAGCACAACTGTGAGTAATCAGTAATTCACAGATAATTGTCTTCCTAGTCCTTTGTACTTGGTGATGCAGATTCAAGAAGCCTCCATATACTCAGTATTGCATATAAATGCATGATCAAGGTCTCTGAGGGCATCTATTAGACCAGGTACAAACTTGAGGCTAAATAATGTCAGAGTAAGAACACAGCCTTGTTTTACTCCACTCATAACCACAAAGGGAGATGAGAAGCAACCTTGGTTCAGGACACAAACCTACCTTCCTGAATGAAAAGTATTAATGATTGGCACAGGCCTGCCAGGCCCCGGCACAGGCGTTGATTCCTCATGCATGGGGAGAATGGTAAAAGCCCTTGGGTCTAAGTCTGGTCCCTCAGGTTCCCTTCTTGGGTGGCAGAAGAGCAGTCCAATCCAACCCCCCCAGGGGTGCGCTTCCTTCTGGGTAGTGTGATATAATCTGAGTTAGCAGGAGGCCCTTCGATCAGGGCCATGGAGTCTAGAAGCTGAGTCAGTGACATGGTCCCTGTTGCTGGGGCACTGTGGTCTTGTGGTCAAAGTCAGTAAAGTGGGCCCCTAGCGGCCCATTGGGAAAGTGAGGTGCTGCTTATGTGGGTGCAATCCCAGGGTACAGGGGGCTCAGGCCCATCCTGCTCCTCTGAGCCCCAGTCCAGGGCCCTCTCAGTATGGGGCATGTTGGCCACTAAGTCAGTGGGTCTCTGCCCAAAACATGCTGATGGTGCTGCAGTTACCCCCTCCCCGGCACCCTGCACTACTTCCTATGCTATTGGTCATGGCTACAATAATCTCCAATCCTCTGGAGGTTTCAGGGTCCCCTGACCATGTGATCACCAGTAGCTTGGTCCCTCCTTGGGGCTTCTCTAGCAGCCTGAACTCCGGTTGGACTTTGAAAGCGTTGGTCTCTTTCCCTGGTGTCGGTAATGATTACCTGGGGAGCAATGGTGATGCTGGTCAACCATCTGAACTGGGTGACTGGCTTTTATGTCCCTCTTTCCAGCTGAGTGTGTCCAGCAACTGCAGGGGTTGTGTTGTCTTCAGCCTGCAATGTGGCCTTAACCCCCACTCTACCAGTGCAGCGGGGATACACCCAGTCACAACCATGTTGACAATCTTACTGAGGCAATCCACTTTGCAGATGACTGTCCATAGGTGATCTCGGCTGACAGTGCCAAAGGCCTCAGTAAGAATGATTAAAAACTGCATGTAGATCTCAATTCTGTGCATGACATTTCTCTGTGAATTTGCCTGAGTGCAAATAGGTCTGAAGTACAACATGCAGACTAGCTCCCACTTTGGCTTTCAGGCAGCTTGTCGATCAATTTGCCCTGTGGTTTTCAAATTCTTCTCATTTGTGGACCTCTAAAAGATTTCAAGTGGAGGTATAGGCCCCCTTGGAAATCTATAGACCCCCAACCACAGGTTGAAAACTACTGAATTAGTCAATTTAGTATGATTCAAGTGAGTATATTTCCTGCAGTGCCAAGGAGTGAGCTGTCACGTTTAGTCTCACAAGAACTGCTATTGCCTTTTCCTCTTGTGTACAAGTGCCATGAGTTTTCTTTTGGGTGTGGCTCTATTCTAACATTATGCCAGCCTGGACCCTGGCCAAGGGCCATTTCAGCTGCCAGGGATCACTGGGACAGAAGAGCATGTGGAAATGCCACCTTTGCCCTGGGCTGTCACCTGTACATGCTCGGTACCACCTGAAGATTCCCCAGGCTTCTGAAAGTTGGCTGTGGCTTGTGTAAAACTGGTTTGCTCTACCAAAGCTGTGTTGAGGCTGCAAATGTGACTTTCTGCTGGTACTGGAATTGCTCATGATTTCATCACCAAAAGAGAGGTCAGGAAGAGAGCCTGCCAGCCATTTTGGACGCCCTTTGGTTATGTCTACACTTGCAAGTTAGCTCGAATTAAGGAGGCTTCATTTGAACTCACTTAGTCCCTGTCTATGCTAAACTTTCATTAGTTTGAATTAAAAAATTCCTTATTTAGAACTAATGAAAGCTTAGTTCAAATTAGTAAGACCTGCTGGTTAGTTCGAACTAAACCCTCACTTCGATTGCTTGTTCGAACTAAGGATGGTGTAGACTAGGATTAACCCTTATTGCGAACCTAATAAATTTGAATTAAGGGCAGTTAGTTCAAATTAACAAAGTGGACTAATTCAACTTAATGTTAAGCTGAATTAGTCCACTTCGTTAATTCAAACTAATAATTTCAAGTTTAGTTTGAACTAAACTCCAATTTATTAGTTCAAATTAACAACTTTGAGCTAACTTTTCCTAGTGTAGACATAGCCTTTGTGTTAGGAGAAACCAGGTGTGGTCTCCTCCATGACTTTTCACCTTTTGGTTTTGCTTGAAAATGTCTGTTTGCGAGTGAGCTCCATCAGGACAGGAATCTTGACACTCTGGCTGGGGTCTGGCAGGCTGCTGGAACCTCTCCATTTCGGTTTGTGTTCTCTTGCTGGATAAGGACAAAAGCTAGCTTGAAACAGCACTACCAGTGTGAATTAGCTTTAATAATTAATCCTACAAAGAGTGACGATTAAAGATTTATTCTGTGCTAACCAGAGCTATTAGCAGAACAACTCTTTCTTCCATGTGTCCATTTCAAACACACAGTTTATGAATGTGAATATCTCACTGAAAATGCTGAACAATGGCACCATCCTCATCGCCAGTATATGTCACATGCCCAGACTCATGACACTGACAGCTGCTGCTTCCTCGTGGCTCTTTTCCTGGGCAGCCTGATGGAATCAATCCTTCAGTTCACTTTTAGTCTGGAAGATGCAGCAATGAGCGCAAAGCAAAGCTCCATTTCCGGCTGCCATATCAGTCACATCCTGGCGTGACACCATGGTCACTGTAGGAAATGTAACCTCATGCCTGCATACTTAACATAAATGATATTTTTTACTCTGCTGTGTCTCACATTCTACGCTCATCTTACTATGGCCTCTGAGCTCCTATCAGGAGGGCCCTAAACACCAGGCCTAATCATATGTGACCTGCCTGTTCCTCATCCTCTCCCTGGGGGGAGAAGAGTCAGGGGCAGTCTTAAGGAACCTGGGGCCTGTGGCAAAAGTCAAGGATGAGGCCCCCCCCCCATGCCACTTGAGGAGTCCCATCCTTGACTTTTGCCCCCTTTGCCTCACTGGGGCCTCCATGGGCCCCCAGGCCCCTCACAGGGGCCTCTGCCAGCCTCCCAGTCCCCCCACCAGCCCTGCCTCCCCCAGTCGAGTCCATCACCAGCTTCCCAGCCTCCCACTGGGGCCACTGCTGGGTCTCTGCCCCCCCCCCCCCCCGGGCCGCCCCACTCCCCCCCCCGCCCCCGCCCCCCCCCCCCAGCAGCCCCACTAGCCTTCACTGGGGCTGCTGCCAGCCACCGGGTACCTGGCCCCCGCAGAGGTTGCACAGAGGTGGCGTGGGGCCCCTCCCCCTGCAGCACCCTGGGCACTTGCCTGCCCTGCCCACCCGCTAAGACCCCTCTTCATGAGAAGAGCGTTCAGTGGAGTCTCTCGGGTCAGAATGCTTTTGGTACGTGTGCACGTTGCTTTGTGTTTATGTTAGAGAAGACAAGGTCAAAGCAATGCATCTTGCACCAAAAGCAGAAGATGTGGAGACCTGGGATGGTCTTTACTTCTGTCAGATTTCATTCACACCATCTCAGGTCTGTCTCCTGCTCAGATGACCCCTACCCCTCCTGTAGACATGTCCATTGTGCCACCAGCATGGCTTTGTACCAGGAGCTCCACGCTCCAACAAGCACCACAGCTGGTTTCAATGGGCTAAGTGTGGAGCAAGGTGGTTCACAACATGAGCACAGATAGAAGCATCAAGCCATGTAGGACTGGATCCTTAAAATGCATGGTTTTTGCCCTTGGCACTACATAGACAGAACTCCTCTTATTTGTGGCAGAATGTTGGGAGGCCAGTTTTCCCCAGTTCTGGCATAGGCTGCATGGGGGAAGGATAGGAGAGAGGTAAGAAGAAGCTTGTTCATGCCTGGCTGCTTCCTGATGACCAATGGCCAGGTCAGCAGTGTATTTTAAGGGGCCACATGAGCACCCTTTTGGCAGCAGGAGTTTATTTATTTATTACTTTTCTTTGCAGTATGTCTAAGGTTTATGTAAACATGAGCTTGCAGAACCCGCTGCCACAAGAGGTAACTGTGGCTAAAACTTAATAGGATCCAAAAAGTTTGTACATTTATATGGGTAATGAGAAGATGGAAGGATCAAAGAGATTTAGGAAATGGATCTATCCTCTCATCTTCAGGGAATAAGCCAACCTCTAGCTGGCTAAGTGTTCAGGGTTAGAAACTTCCCCTGTGAACAGACTAGTGAATGAACTGTTGCTCTTTCTTCTCTAAGTTACCGGCCAGGGTCAGAGACAGGATATTTGACTAAATGGGCCCCTGAAGTGATCTGGCAACCCCTATCTGTCTATGATCCTTCAGCTTTTCACACTTCTGTGCCCCAGGATCATGAAATCTGCAAATGGGTTTGGACCAAGGGTCTTAAACTCAAATCCCCATGAGGACCATGTGAGGACTAGTACAGCGCTGCATGAGGACTAGTACATTATCCCAAGGGCTGCACCACTGAAAGCTCTTCACACAATGATATTGCAAATATCAATAACGATAGTGTCATTTGGGCTGCACGAGATAGCTTTAGGGGGCTGCATGTGGCCCATGAGCCATGTGTTTGAGACCCCTGGTTTGGACTATGTTAACTGCAGTGCAGGGAAACTTTCCTCAGTGTCCTTCAAATACCAGAAGGGCTTAATTTGTGAGAAAAACAACAAGCAGTTGTGTGGCACTTTAAGACTAAGAGATTTATTTTTTGCATGAGCTTTCGTGGGAGAAGATCCCACTTCCTCAGATGCTTCAAAGATGGGTGACCTTACAGAAAGGAATGAAACTAAATGCAAGGGGGTGTAAAACATAGGATCAGGTCATAAAGCAACAGCAAATCAGAGCAGTTTACAGGTTCAAACCATGGGAAGCCTGAAGTCAAATTACCCTTTGTAATGGGAAAAGAATCCATAGTCTCGATTCAGACCAGCCTTCACAGAATTTAGCTTGCATATTAATTCGAGTTCAGCTGTCTCTCTTTGAAGTCTTGATGTCCCAGGTACAGCTCTAATGACAGTCGTTAACAAATCCATCACTGAGTGATTAGGAAGATGGAAGTGCTCAGCAACTGGTTTCTCTGTTCTTTGATTTCTGATATCAGCTTTGTGCTCATTCAGTCTCTTACAGAGCGATCTTTGTCCAATAGCTAAGGTGTAGGGGCATTTCTTGCACATGATGGCATAGACCACATTAGTAGATGAGCAGGTAAATGAGCCTTTGATGGAGTAGCAGGCTTGATTAGGACCTATGATGGTGTCTGTTGTGTAGATATGTGGGCAGACTTGGCAGCGTGGTTTTTTGCAGGGGTGTGTGCCTGCTTCAATGTTCTTGTTGTTAGATCTGTAGTTGCTGGTGAGTATCTGTTTAAGATTAGGGGGCTGCCTATAGGCAAGGAGTGGTCTGTCTCCTAATGCTTGAGAGAGAGAGGGATCATCTTTTAGAATAGGCTGTAGGTCCTTAATGATCTTTTGCAGAGGTCTGACTTGAGGATTGTATGTGGTGACTAGTGGTGTTCTGTTGCTTTCTTTCTTGGGTCTCTCCTGTAGTAGATGACTTCGGGGAACCCATCGAGCTCTGTCAATTTGTTTTCTTACTTCCCCAGGTGGGTACTGTAGTTTCAAGAATGCTTGATAGAGATCCTCAAGATGTCTGTCTCTGTCTGAGGGATCAGAGCAGATGCGGTTATATCTTAGGGCTTGGCTGTAGACAATGGATCGTGTGGTGTGTTTAGGATGGAAGCTCGAAGGATGTAGGTAACTACACCAATCAGTAGGTTTTCGGTATAGGGTGGTGGTGATATGTCTATCCCTGATTTGTACTGTAGTGTCAAGAAAGTGGATCTCCTGTGTGGAGTGTTCCAGGCTCAATTTGATGGTGTCATGGAAATTATTGAAATCTCTGTGAAAATCTTCAAGAGCATCCCTGCCGTGTGTCCAGATGATAAAGATGTCATCTATGTAGTGCAGGTAAAGAAGAGATGTCTTGGGATGAGACTTGAGGAAACGTTGTTCTAAGTCGCCCATAAAGATGTTGGCATATTGTGGGGCCATGTGGGTGCCCATAGCAGTGCCACTGATTTGGAGATATAAATGATCCTCAAATCTGAAGTGGTTGTGGGTGAGTACAAGATCAGTTCCGCCCCATAGCACTTGCCATTCAATCACAGGAGCGGGATTTAAAAAAGGAGTCAGTTCAAACAAGAAAGACCCTCAGGGATTCAAATTGCTACTGATGAGTCCTTTCTCATGCTGATTTGCTGATTATTCAATAGCACTCAGCTAGGGTTAGACCTACCCATGCTGAATAGTTCAGCAAAGCTCAGCTGGCAAACAAGGATTATTTCTGGATGGGCAGCAAGCATCATGTTTGAAGCCTAGAGTTTGGCTTCTTCACACACTGAAGGATTGAGATTCACCACCTTATATTTTGTTGAGCAGAATGGCTTTACAAACATCCTTCTTAGCACATCATCTCATGGTACAGTGGGTTATTTCAGGTCCACTTACACCACATCTTGTCAAGTCACATTAATCACATTAGAAAGCAATGTACTGCAGTGCTGGGAAAGCAGACACCCGACTGACATTTCACAAGTAACCCTTCTGGATTTGACTAAAGGAGATACCTCCCGCTCTTCCACCAGCCTGCTAAAAATCCAAGGCAAAATGTATTCCCATTGCATCTTCCAGGCCAGACATCAAGAGTGTAGAGCCCAATCAGCATAGACGCTGCTGCCTAAGGGGATTTTCTTCGACTAAATAAATACCATAATGAGAGGCTGAATTTCTGGGCTGTGGCCACTTGAGGTAATTTTCATAATTGTTCATTTATACAGTCAGGCTGTGGCTCCCATTTCATTATATTTAAATTTAGTCATCATCTCAATGTGTTATCTTTATATTTTCAGAGTTATTTATTGTCGGTCAAATTCAACCCAAAGTCTTGGGTCACCTCCTAAATCTCCCCATCTTGTCATACTTCCATGTTTTGTGGCAGAAGTGTTCAACTGCAAGAGCAAACGTCCATTGTCTGCTACATAAACAAAGCCTTCATGAACTGCAGCCACCTAAAGGACAGCAGGATTTAGCCTATAGAGACTTCTTCAGAGCACTGAACATGCTGTAAAATGTAACTTATCTGTTAACAGGCTTTGCAGTATGCACATAAATTACAAATCTTAGAAGACACCCTGTGAAAGCTGGGTGGTTAGGAAACACCAGATTGCTAGACTGCCATCTAAGAAGACTTTGCACCAACAAGGCGCAAAGCACCCAGTTCTCCTCTCTCATGCTGTGTGCTGACCTCTCTTAGAGTCACTGGCAAAAGAAGAGGAGAAACAGACACATGGATTTTTCAAGGGGGTATTTTTCAGGACTGCTACTGCAACAAAAGAGATTTTCCTGGTGCATTGGCTAGCCAGCCTTGATGATTTGCCTGTGGTATATTCCCCCTCTAAACCTGATCATTAAGTCAAGTCAAGTCAAGTCAAGTCATATTAGTTATCTTTCTCCCTTGATCACTAGATGGGTTAAAACCAAATATTGCTCTGACACTGAATAGTTCCACTGTAAGAGCTAAATACCTTTAATTTTAAAAGCTGTAGTTTTTGCTTTCCTTGGTTAATGTGCTGGCCAATATCTACAAATTTAGGACAGAGCCCGCTTTCCTATAAAACTTTGATGGTGTTCTCATCTGGAAAGCTGACAAGACACTGAATTCCAGATTCAGAAAACGTTCAACTCTATGAGGTGTTTATAATTAAATTTATTTCCCTTGAATGCGCCTGTGAAGCTCCCTGTCTTGCTGTGCTAGGCAGGCGCATGTAAAGTTATGCCCATAGAATCAAATAGATTGATGACATGATTTAGGGGTGAGCTGGAAAATTAATAGAATTAAATGTAACTCACACTCAATCTTCTGGAGTGAGCCTGGATAAATTTGCACCTTATCTGTGCTCCCAAAACATGGATTAAAATAAAAAGATTACTTTATGTACTTTATTCAGAACCTTAACCATTCAGTAAATTACTCGTCTTTGGAATGTAAATCGGCAACATTTATTGTCTCATCCATCTTGTCTGATATGTGCCTTTCCTCATTGTACTATCAATGAGCTGAGTGATGAACCTCCAAAGGTTTAGAGGCCACATCTCAGGCTTTACTTCTGCAAAAAAGGGAAAAGAAAACAGGTGGTGTTTTACATGAATCTACACTGCACAATGTTGTATTGGATTTGCCTTGACAAGAAGGCACAAAACATGAGCCCAGAAAACAGCACTGGATGGATGTGAAGCGGGGGCAGAATCCCATCTACATGCTTCGGAGTGTCTGAGGTTGGGGCACAGAATCGAAGCAGGCTCTGCAGTGCCTTGTACGGCTTCTTGGACACAGGCATCACTCTGGTTTCACTCTAAACTGAGGGCCAAGTTGGCCCTTGGACTTGGAGCAACCAACAGTTAAGTCTCCTGCTTCAAGGGCTAAGAAAATTGGATTTATCTCTTATGCCTCAGAATCAGAATCAGACACTTGCATTTTTGAGCTCTGAGTTCCTCCAACCCCTCATTGAAGTCTTTCTTCCTTTCCTTGCGAAGCAGTGCTCCGTGGTGTAAAGTATCAGTCCCAAGCAAGCTGACAATGCAATAAAACGGCTCTAGATACCTGCAGCGAAGGTCTGATGCCACTGCAGCCATTGGGAAAATGCCTATTGACTTCCACGGAGCCAGGATTTCACACCCAGACTCATTGTTCTTGCTGTTGGGACTCTATCACACTGTGTGTTACAATTTCCTACTGTAATATGAAAATTAATAAATACATTTTAATGGGACAATTTATTTTAATTGTTCCGGAAGTTTCTCTGGCTGTAAATGTTTTGTGAAGCTTCTAAAGCAAATTAAAGTTCATTATTCATCGGTTTATACAAAGCCTTGCAAAACAATCTGGGTGCTTTACAGAATTACAGACTAGAGGTAAATCTATGGTCCCACAGTGGAGTCCCACCTCCTTATGAATCCATCTTGTACTGAAGACAAGGGCATGAGACCATGGGCTGCCCAGTCCAGCA
This sequence comes from Podocnemis expansa, assembly GCA_007922195.1. Taxonomy (NCBI): domain Eukaryota; kingdom Metazoa; phylum Chordata; order Testudines; family Podocnemididae; genus Podocnemis; species Podocnemis expansa. Next base: position 2,933,147 of record ML681991.1, on the reverse strand, counting down.
TGGCGTCTCTGACAAAGCATGGCTCCAAACACTTCAGAAGAATGTGTAAGAATTTTGTGCTTGACAGATGCGGGCTAATCTGCTCCATTATACAGGAATCACTTTATCCAACTCCAAGGTGTTTTACAACAGCAATACAGCAAAAAACATCACATCCTATACCAGTACAATGGTTTTAGGGAAAACCACCAACAAAACTATTCCATCGATGCAACAGAGCCATCTAGGTAGAAAGGGTTTCAGCAAGGGCATCATGGTTAACATCCCTACTGTGATGGAAAGTAGTATTGTAATTGCCGCAAAATCTTCAGCTAAATAAGTGGAAAGACAGTGAGAAGATCTCCGACCTCTTTGTCATGAGCTGGATAGTCTTGGTTTGGAGACCTCTGAATATTCCTGTTGATGTTTATAGCTAAATAGATTTAAAATGCAATTTCTTATGATGCAGAGGTTGGCTAAAGTTATAAACCTAGTTCATCTGCTGGTTTTACCTTTAAACATATGGCAAATATGCTTAGACACTGCTCTTCAGAAACCATCCAGGAACAACAAGAACACACTGATTTCTTGTTTGCTGATTCTAAAGGGGAGGACATACTAGCACAACAGCACATCACGTGTAGTCTACAGTCCTCAACACTTAGCTTCACGGTGCCTGTGTTACATTTTTATAAATGTCAATTCTATGTCTCATATGGACATTTATACATAGAAAGGATATGATGTCCTGGCAGGTCACACTTTATAACACATTTGTATGGGATTTGGCAACAAAACAAGCTGTACAGTCCAGTTCAGATTTTGGTTTCAGTGCTGTGAATCTGGAGTAATGCCACTGAAGGAAAAGGGCTTATTCCAGATTTACACTGAATGCAGAATTTGACCCATTCCTTCTATATAGCATAACAACTTTTAATGAAATTCTGTCTAATGTATTTTGTGTCTCGTCCAATTAGTTTGGGGACAGCAGACGGAAACTAAAGTTCACAAGGGTGAGAAGACAGACCAGCTGATGAAGCACACTTTTTTTTTCAAAATTAAATTAAGAAAATTGAAACAGCTTGGCTAAGCCTTGGTGCATCTTATGAAATCTGTATTTCATAGGAGACAAAATTGAATTTAGCTTCTAGCAGCTGCCTGATGTTGGTCTTCGTGTACTTGCCTCAGATTGTTGAGTTACCCAAAGCTGTATTGCTTTTGTGGTATTGCCACTAGGAAAACAAAATATACAAAAACCTGAAGCCTGCATAGGCTGTTTTTCAGTCTGGGCATTAGAACAGGAGCAAAGAAACAAAGTTCATTTCTGACTGTAGTCGACTCTGACCTGGTTTGATTGAAATCTGTGCCTGCATCCACATCTGAATTTTAAATGGGACCTGCGTCGCTAATGACTGATCGCCCCAAAGCCCTGCTCCCAGTGTCCTTGATGTGTGTTCCAAGTCCAATTCTGAACCAAAGAGTTGGAGACAATCCCTAGTTTGGACCTTGTTTAGGATGATAACTCCCCAGTTACTTTACTGAAATTTGTTTAGGACAATGATGCTCTTTTACTACAGACCAACCCTGCGGAAGGCACAAATGACCAAATGCGTCTTTTCTGTCTGCAGTATCTTGGACTGCAAACATTGATCTTCCAGCACCAGAAAAATAATGAAAACAAGCATTTGTCACCTGGGATTATACAGGCAGAGTTCTTTATTCTAAACTGCTGTTGAAAAAAGTAGAATTTAAACTCAAGTTTTATTTGTATTTGGCTGACACAGTTAGCTACATGACCTGACTGAGAATCTGACCATGCCAGAGTTTCTGAGGGACAAAGGAACGGGAACGCTATGTCACTCTAAAGCCATTGCAGGATGAATTACGTTCATTACTCCTTGCTGGTGCTCTGCTGTGTACGCTTCTCTATGTTTATGCAATAGCAATTTAGCTGCTTCATTCCATAAGGCGGCAATCCAGGTTATGAGTCTATAAGCTGACTCCCAAGGCTGAATCGCTTGTCCTGCTGAATGAGCTAAATAAGAACCCAGAAAAACTGGGCACTCAGCCTCTGGAGTCACCTATTCTCTGACGAATGAGCCACAAGCCCCATCTCTGTGCCTGACTTAGAAAAGTGTGTGACAAAAGATCCCCCTAGTTTTGCTCCCTCCACCCCGGCTGTTGCTTGATGCTGCGTTTGCTTCTCTGCTGAGTGCTGTGTGCTGAGAGCTGCAGATTGCTCAGTTACCACTGAACCTGTTAGCTGAAATCGGTGAAAGCCGCAGCAGCGCCAGCAAGGGGACTGAGCAGTGATAAGATTGAGCAGAGCAGAAAATGATTCTGCATCCAACCTAAGCAGAGAGAGGGCGATGGGATGAGGCGCTGGAGAGAGACTGGTGCAGACCACAGTTCCAGCTAGGCAGTGGCCAGAATAGCGCAGGATGTATGGCCCCAGACTGCGTGTGCTGCCTCGTCCCTGGAGCTGCTGCTGATTGTAACCAGTCTGCTGCGTTCCCCCAAAGGAAGGGACTGCTGCATCTCACATATGCACGGAGTGTGCAAAGGAAGAGGGAAACAATCTTTTCCAGGCAGAATGTGACCCCTTATGTATCCTAATTAAATTATTTCTTCTTCCCCAACTCAAAGTACAATACTGAATTACACATCTGCATCCTCTCACCAGTCTCTATGCCATCTCTTTCTACATCCCACCCCCCCCTCCGCCCAAGCAAACACAGGATCCTGTGTGTGGTGCATGCTTGGGGATGAACTGGCCCCCTTAATGACACGAGTGTTGCTGCCCACAACATTGCAAGCTGGAGAATCAGCTATCCAAGTCACATGTGAATAAACTAACAAACCCACAAGGGCTTGTCCAAGCCTCCTCTCTTTTATAAATAGATCAAGGTACTTAGATTTACAGCTAGATTCTTGTTACCGTCCCACTTGGTTTTCATTCTTGCAGCCACGGGAATGCTAAAGGAGACGTTTCCAGCTCCCTTGCTGGGGTGCAGCACCCTGGACCTCATGAACATATGCTTTGGGACTGTTTTGATCTGTAGGAACACAGCTCTGTTTTCGTTAGCTACCAATGCACAAACAGCCATTCTGATTAAAATACCAAATAAACCCCAAATTAAAATGCATGACATTTTTATCAAGATCTATGCCCATTAGACCCAAAATGAGATCTCAGAGAGAGTTTTGTACTTCTCTGGCATCTGGCTCAATAAATGCAACAGCACTGAAGCTAAGTAAGTAACAAATATTCTTTACCCATGGTCTGGCTGTATAAATGTTGTGTCATGGACTGTGACGCTCCAAAAGGGGAAGAGAAAGAAGAAGCCTTCGACGAATGATATATCTGGTGAGTAACCTCTCTAGTGTGAAGAACAATGCTGAGAATGACAGACCAAACAAAGCTCTGCCCCAGTAGTTCAGTACAGTTGAGTAAGGACCCAACCATACTGGGATACAGCCTTGCCCTAAATGCAATGGGGTTTGGGGTGCTCACCACCTTGCCTACCAGCAGGGAGGGAGCATTCTTAAGGAACCTGGTGCTGGAGGCTATTTCCTTTGGGCCGCAGGTCTTGTCCATGTGACATCTGGAAGAGCCTGAGAGAGAAGGATTAAAAATTAAAGGAATAGAAGATTGCTCCTGATTTGCACTAGCGTAACCTAGAGGCTTGAACTGGGTAAGGATTCGTGAGTAGCTTAAAAATAACACTCCAGTTGCCTTGGGAGATACTGCAGAGTTTTGCTGGCCCAGGGGAAGTGCACACTGGACTATGGTCCAGTGGCCTTACCTTTGCCTGAAAGGCAGATGAAGGCTCCTCTCAGGGTGAGGCCAGAAAGGTGCCTGTTCCTTTGCTTGGCCTGTCTCTCCGTACACCACCAGCCGCCCTTTGTGATGTTTAACCAAGCTAATCTGGTCCCTTTACATTACCACACAAACACAAAGAATACACACATGCACAGCTCGCAATGCTCAAGGCACCGTTGGAGGTTTCCGTTCTATGCACGCTGGCATTAGTCTCCTAGCCACAATGTGACAGTGTCCACAGTGTTGGTTAATGCACTGAGGCCAGGTCTACACAATAAACTTACACTGTTTTAATAACACTGCTTAGGCGTGTGAAACACCCACCTTCCCAAGGACCTAACCACTGGTGTAGACACTGCTATGTCAACGGGAGAGCTTCTCCCAACAACTTAGCCCCCACTTCTTGTGGAGGTAAAGAAACTGGGCCAACATGAGTCTCCTGCTAGCGTAGCAGCATCTTCACTAAAGTGCTCGGCCAGCTCTTAGACTGGCACGTGCTACATGCTTCACGGAGGACAAACAAAACACAGCAATTACTGAATGGTCCATTCTCTGCTGGCTAATCAGGAGCTAGGGATGGCCAGAGCACAGGGCTGAGTCCCTGACCAACCAGGCTAATAGCTACGCCTGGCCCTCTCCTCTTGTCACAGGGTGCTCTAATCACTTCTTATATGGCTCCTCCGCTGGGACAGTCTGGGCTTGGCTCTCGCCACTGAGCCTCATTCCCACTGTTGCATGTCACCAGTGTCTCTCGCTGGCCTGTGGCTCCTCTCTCACTCCAGGAATCACAGCATCCGTTTCCTGACTTGTCCTTTCCAGGGTACAGCCCTTCAAGCCTCTGTCCCTCCCACAGTGTCCCAGAGCATTGCCTCCTCACTGCCTGGTAGAAAAACCCAGGCCAGTCCTCTACTCTGAACTCCAGTCAAGGGACTCTCAGCTGTAGAGGGTCAGCCTGGAAGAGCTTTGTTACGAGGCGGAGGAGTGTGACAGGCACACGGACCCCGGAGTACTGCTCGATTCTGAGAGAAATTATTTGCTTGATTTTGCTTTTGCTTGAGCTGCTTGCCATGGGACTTGGATTATTTTTGCCAGATATGCTGCTATAACTTAAGTTGTTTTTGACAGGTGTACATGGTATCAGTTTGTGAAAGTTCCCCAGTTATCTGTTTGCGAGGGTTTCCCAGAATTAGGTGTTTTGCGCAGAAAGTTTCCCAGAACAGGCTGTTTTGCATAGAGAGAAGGACATAGATTTATTGTATGGGAATGGCGGCGGGTAAACATCCAACCCTACAAAAGCTTAGATAAAGGGGTGGGATCTTGAGACTCACCATGCACGGATGATCAGCCGTGCCTGGATCCCTTGGGCGGCCACTCCGCGGTGCAGTTGGGTCTCCCGCCGCAGTTTGGAGTGTGAGTGCTTAAGTGCTAAGCTTAGATTTGCATGGTTTTAACCAGTACTGACAAGTGTTGTATGCTTTAATAAACTTAGTTGGCAGATAACTGTCAGCTGTCTGGTGGCATTCTTTACCCTGGTACCCGCAAGGACCTTACGTTCCCATAACATTCAGCCCAGCCATTCTGGGGTTTACTGTCCCATCCTTCAGTCTTTCTTCCCTGCACTGCTTCCTACCACTCCTGGTTTGCAGCTCCCTCCGGGAGGACCAGTTGCACACATCTCCTCTCTCTTCCCAGCCCGTGATTGCTGCCTCAGTCTGTTGCCACTGCGTGGTTTTATAGTCCTCATCAGTTCCTGCCAGCTGAATCTGTCTGCAGTCAATTCCCATCTCTCTGGCTCCTCCTTTAGGTGCAGCTGGGGGTTAATAGGCCACCTTAATAGCCTTGTGCCAGGTGGACACCCCATCCCATCTCCGTGAACTTGATGAATTCTTTTTTGGTCTTCACAGCATCCCCCAGGAACGAGTTCCCACGGGCTGACTGCGCTGTGTGAAGCAGTGCTTCCTTCTGTTTGTTTTAAAGCTGCTACCTCTTCATTTCCTTGGGTGACTCCTTGGTCTATGTGACAGGGTAAATAACACTCCCCTGTTTAATTTCTCCACACCAGTCCTGATTTTACAGATCTCTAGCATATCCCCCCCACACACACACACAATGGCTTGTCTAAGCCAAACCCTCCCAGTCATTGTAATCTCTCCTCACATGAAAGCTCTTCCATAACCCTAATAATTTTGTTCCCTTCTCTGTACATTTTCCAATTTGAGTACACCGTTTCTGCAAGGCGGCAACCAGAACTGCACTCTACATTCAAGGTCTGGGTGTCCCATGGATTTATAGAGGGGCTTTATAATATTTTCTGGTTTATGCTTTATCCCTTTCGTAATGCTTCCTGGCATTCTGTTAGCTTTTTTAGACTGCAGCTGCACACTGAGTGGATGTTTTCAGAGAAATAGTCACAAGGACTCCAAGATCCCTTCCCCAAGTGGTAACAGCTAATTTAGACCCCTTCACTTTATATGCAATGAGCATTCAGTGTCCATTACTATGCATTCATCAACACTGAATTGCAGCTGCCACTTTGTGGCCCTGTCACCCAGGTCTGTGAGATTCTGTCATAGGGCGACTACTCCTGTTTCATCCAATTGGCCCGGAGCTATAATTGCCAGGATTGCCTCTGGAGCCTTTCTAAAAAAAAAAAAAAAATCAGCAATGCATTAGCTAGCCACCCATCATCTTGTACAGAGGCTGATTTAAGCAGCAGGTACCAAACTCCAGTTACTAGCAATTCAGTTTCATATCTCAGTTCCTTCAGACCCCTTGAGTGACCACCTTTTGATGACTTGACAAATGGGCTATATACCTTGGACCCAGCCCCTAGGTTTATGGCACTGAAAGGGGTCCCCTGCCACTGAAAAGCTGCCACCACTAATTCTTTTGGTGGAGCTGTGAAGCAACGAGGGCTCCTTTGCCACCAAAAGCCTGCTGTGGCCACCAACACTTGCCATGGCATGATGTGCAAAAGACCCCCCCCCCCGCCACTGAAAGAAGCTGCTGCCAGGGGCACCTTTGGCAGTGACTGGGGGGGGGGCACTATTTTAAAGCACCAGAGGCATTTGGCTCTCTGGCTACCACAGCACACTAGCAGCCGAGTGCAACATTCTGGGTGTCATAGTGACCCTTTGCCAGGGATTTCTTGCGCTCTGACTTTCTAACCATGTAATTTATCAGTTTGTTTTAATACTTCTTCCTCTACTGACAGCTCAGTCTGGGACAGTTCCTCAGCTTTGCCACCTAAAAAGAATGGCTCAGGTTTGGCAGTCTCCCTCACATCCTCTGCAGTGAAGACCAATGCAAAGAAATCATTGGCTACGTTCACACACGGAGGGCTAGTTCGGTACAAGTTGTTCCAAAACAACTTGTATCGAAATAATGCCTTATTTCAAAATAAGTTAATTCGAATTAACAAAATGTTAATTCGAATTAAGGAAAAAAGCCGGAAATGACATAGCATGCTCACACAGTGGGCATGCTATTTCGCTTCAGGGGCAGAGTGCCATGGGAGGTGTAGCAACATGGCCGCCTCTCTGGGCCATGTCGGCGGCCATGTTACTAGCCAATCCCATAAAAGCTGGCCCCGACCTCACTTCCCTGTCCACGCAGGCTAGCAGCATGCTGCAAGCGATGGACTTTGCACAGCAGCCCAGACAGTGCCGTGCGACCTGGGGTTTCTCTGCCTGCCTGCAGAGTGCCCTGCACATGCGGGACACTGTGTTCGCGGACCCAGAGGGTGCCCAGCCGCCACACGAGGTTTTCATCCACCTCATCCTCAGGGCAGACCTCATGCCCCTGCCCCGCCCACCCCCCCCCACCGTGCCCCGCCAGCTCTGGGTTCAGGAAACCAGCCCAGACTGGTGGGAGTGGGTCGTCCTGCGCACTTGGGGCGACAAGGACGGGAAGCAGAACTTCCGCATGACCAGGGCCAGCTTCACCATCCTGGTCACCGAACTCACCCTGCACCTGCACTGCAGGGACACCCCCATGAGGCCTGCCATCCCGGTGGACAAAAATGCGGCCATCACCTTCTGGAAGATGGCCATGCCGGAGTCCCACAGGGCAGTGGCGCACCTGTTCAGCATCGGGAGGTCCACCATCTGCACCATCCTTCGCGAGGTCACCAGGGCCATCAACTAGGTCCTGCTGTGGCGCCTGGTGAGAGCAGGGCAGTTTCAGGACATCGTCCCTGGGATGGCTGCCCTCAGCTTCCCCAACTGTGCGGGGGGGCCTCGATGCCACCCACATCCCCATGAGAGCCCCGGAGCACAGGGCCGTGGAGTACCACAACCAGAAGGGGTACCACTCCATGCTCCTGCAGGCCCTCATGGACCAGCGAGGCCGCTTCCAGACCATGTACATCGGATGGCGGAGGAGGGCCCACGACGCCTGGGTCCTCCAGAACTCTTCCCTCCACCGGGACATGGCAGCGGGCACCTTCTCCCCCCCCCCCCCAACATCAGTCTCAGGAGCGTATAGGTGCCCGTCCTCATCGTGGCTGACCCGCTGTGGCCCTGGCTCATGTGGCCATATGCAGGGCCCCTGGACCTGAGCCGGCAGCTTTTCAACCACCGCCTGACTGGCTGCCGCCAGGTGGTGTAGTGGGCATTCGGCCACCTCAAAGCCTGCTGGAGGTGCCTCCTCACCCATCTCCACCTCGCAGAGTGGACCCTGCCCCACATCATCAGTGCATGTGTGGCCCTCAACAACTTCTGCGACCTGCGGGGAGAGCCCATCCAACCGGTGTGGGAGGCTGAGGGCCGACGTCTCACTGCGGACTTTGCAGAACCCGGACCCATGCCCACAGGATAGCAACCATCACGGCTAGCCCTCTCCGTGTGCGACACCCTCCAGATTGCCTTCACTGAGGGGGAACTGTGAGGGCCAGGCCTGCCCTGCCACACACCACCCTGTCCCCCCCATTCACCCACAGCCAGCCCCCACCCATCCACCCACACTGTCAACTAACCCCAATAAAACCACTGACAACCACAAAGGCGGTTCAACAGGGGTTTATTTACAATGGGGGTTTGGGGCAGGGAGGGGGGCTTTGGGGGTTTTGGGGAGGGGGCAGCAACTTGGGAAGGGAAGGGGGTGCAAAAGTCCGGGGGAGGGGGGCAGGGGGGGGAGATCAGGCATGGCCTGTGGGAGGTTCGGGGGGGGGGGTACCCCGTCCATGCCCGCTCCCATGGCTGCCCTCTGGCCGTCATCGCCTCCGGGGAGGTCCAGGTGGTGGCCCATCGGTGGGCTGTGGTGGAGGCATCCTCGCCGCAAGCTCCCGAATGGCGGCCAGCAGCTTGTCAGTGAGGTGACCCAGGGCGGTGGCCAGCTTGACGTCCACCTCTATGGACCTCTCCAGGAGCCGGAGGCTGGCGTCCTGTCTCTGGCTCTGCTCCCGGTGCCAGGCCTGGGTTGATGCCTCCATCCTCTCCCCCAGGTCCTCAAGGAGCTCAGTGCAGGAGCGTGGGGCCCTCCTCCACCACCGGGGTGCCCAGGGGTGCTGGCATCCAGCTGCTGGTGGTGGTGGCAGCTGGCGAGCAGCCCTGCGACCTGCTGGAGGGAAGCAGAAAACACAGTTGGCCCCTGTCACCTGCTGGCCCTGTCTGTTTGCACCTGTCTGCCGCACACACCCCTGCCCTGACTGCTAGCAGGTCCCAGGATCCCGTGGGACATTGCCCTGAGGTGGGGTTCCTGGTCCCCAAGGCCTTGGAAGGATGCCAGGACAGTACCCAGTGGGGGCCATTGGGGGACCCTGGGCAAAAATGTTGTCTGGCTGGGGTAGTCGTCGGGGTTTAGAGGGCCCTGGACCACCTGCCTGTACAAATCGGTATTCTATGGCATTGCAGGCTCCTTCAACCCCTCCAGTGAAAAGCCTGACAAACCCCTGTATTTTAGACAGCCTGCCAGACTGGGAATGTGAGAATAAAAAGAGGAACAGGACAGTACAAAGGGGACCATGTCCTCCTCCTGCCTGCCATCTGGGAACCGTGCCCTGGGGGCACACATGCTAGCGGTGCCCACGGGGGTGAGCTGGACTCAGTCACGCCTCGATCTCGGGGGTCTCCCACAGCTACCTGCCAGTGGTGTGGCCTGCATGCTGTCCACCCCACCCATGATGCGGCTGCATCTCCACCAGCCAGCCCCTGTTCACCACCCCCAGGCACACAGGGGTCTGTGAGCCCAGTGCCACCCGTCTCCGTGGGACCCATGGCCAAGGGGGGGGGGCTTTGCACCCACCAACCCTGTGCCCTACCTGTCCCGGTGCCCAGCCCTGGCCCCCTCACTGCCTGGGACCTGCTGGACAGGCCCAGCCCTGTGTGCCTCAGTGGGAGGGTTACTCGCACTAAGCATGCTTCATGAGCACCTTGCTCATCCAGGAGCCATGCTGATGGTTTGGCAGGCTTCCTATTTCTCACATTCTTACATTTTTGCTGCTAGTTTTTGTGTCTTTGGCTAGTTACTCCAGAGCCATAACTAGGGCAGGGCAAAGCCCCAAGTGCCAAATCTTAGAGGGCTGCCAGCTGCAGCTTCTCGCCCGCCCACTAAAATTTGGCATTCGGGGTGGGGGGAGCTGGACCCATCCCAGCTGCTGCTTGAAGGCAGCAGGAGGCTGGCTCCAGCTCCCTGCCAGTGGTTGAGAACAGATGCAGCTTCCGGCCACTGGTTGGGGATGGATTTGGCTCCTTGCCGCCTGCCTGCAGTGTCTGGGGCTGGATGAGGCCCCGGGCTGGATTGGGCCCGAGTCGGGGGAGGGTGCCTTTGGGGCTGCTTGTCCCAGCCACCAGAACAGCTGGTTCCAGCCCTGAGTTGCTCTTCAGATTTGTTTTTGGCAGGCCATTATACTTTCTTGGCTTGCCAGAGTTTATGCCCCTTTCAGTTTTCCTTGGTGGGCTGGTTCCAGTTTTGCTTCAGTTCCAGTCCAGTTTGAATACAACAGAACCTTTGAACAATTTGAGCTATGCAAACCTCTCACTTTCAAGACAACTGAGCTGGCACACTAAGCATTGGCTTCTCTTAAAAACCGGGCCATCAGCGTCAGAGTGGAAACCGTTAGACGCTGAGCTCTTTGAGTAGCTAGATGTTATGCACGAGCTTACAATGGACTGATTTTCTTTGAAAAATCTGACTCAGGAAAGAGTACTAAGCACCCGGAACTCTGACCCCTTCATGACACCATCAGTAACAGAGAATAAAAGAACTCAAAATCTCCCTCCCTGGGAATTTCCTCCAGGCTTTGTCTAGTGACTTATAGTATGGTTTTTCAAGTTTATGCAGGCCCTGGGATTTTCCTCCTGCTCCCCATGCTTTAGCAATTTGCATTTTGCTGAAGAGGGCACTGTAGGCAGGAAAAGTGTCATTAACAAATCAAGGAAAAGCCTTCTTACGCACTAAGTGCACTTAGCTCTTAATTGGCTCCAGTGGAATACCAAGTTCTAAATTATGCATTATAAACCTACTGTAGGAGTGGCAGGAGGCATGCAGATTGCCTGTTCCCTGGCATTATGATCAGTGATTTTGAATGGTGCTGGGCAAGGTCAAACAAGGTCTCGTGTTTTACCAGGCATGGCTCCGCTCCTCAAAGGCTGTCCACTTTGCCCACTGTAGTGTGAGCGAACTGAAGTGCAGCAGATTGTTGCAGTTCTGCCATGAGCTAGGCGCCATGCAGGGAGACATCAGACGCTGCTGAGATCCGTAGAACTGCACCATGGCACTGAGGTTGGTGTGGGGATGTGGGGGGAGATGTGAAGAAGATGTAAGAGTCAATGGCACTTTGCTCTGTGAGCTGTAGCAGTACCCATAGCTCAACTGCAGATACTCTGACCGCAGCCAGTTCAAGGTGGATTGGTCAAGGCCATTGTGTGGGAAGGGAGAATACAACATGTTTTCCCTCTTGTACATCTCCAGTGCAGAGCTTTCTGCGTGCTTTGCAAGGTGCAGGGTGACAGCGGTTGGATTTTGATTTGCATCATGTAGGAGTCATGTAATATCATGACTGTATCATTCCCTCCCTGTGACATCAAATTATTGTATATTTGCCTCCCACTGTCCATCTCCATACACCACAGCATCCCTATAAAGTGATAGTGGCAACTCACAGTACATGCCGGAGACTACACCAGTCAAGGATTCATAGAAAATTAGGGTTGGAAGGGACCTCAAGAGCTATCTAGTTCAACCTCCTGCTCAAAGAAGGACCAACCCAACTAAATCATCGCAGCAAGGGATTTATCAAGATGGGTTTTAAAAAGCTCTAAGGATGGAGATTCCACCAACTCCCTAGGTAATCCATTCCAATGCTTCTCCACCCTCCTAGGGGCCAGGTTTTTTCTAATCTCCAATTTATACCTTCCCTACTGCAACTTGAGCCCATTGCTCCTTGTTCTGTCATTTGCCACCACTGAGAACAGCCTAACTGCCTCCTTCCTCCCTGGAACCCCCTTCAGCTAATGAAAAACTCTTATAAAATCCATACTCGGCTCTTCTCTTCTGTAGATTAAGCAAGCCCAGTTGTATTTCTCCCTCCTCATAAGTCATGTTCTCCAGTCCCTGATCATATTCATTGCCATTCTCTGGCCTGCCTCCAATATGTCCATATCCTTTCTGTAGTGGGGAGCCCAAAAAGCTGGACACAGGACGCCAAATATAGCCATATCAGTGACAAAAAGAGGGGAATAATCACTTCTTTCAATCCACTGGCAGTGCTCCTACTAACGCAGCCCAGCAGGTTGTTGGGCTTCTTGCCAGTAAGGGGACACTGTTAACTCACATCCATCTCCTTGTCCACTCTAACCCCCAGGTCATTTTCTGCAGAACTGATGTTTAACCAGTTGGTCCCCAGGCTGTAGCAGTACATGGGATTCTTTCATCCTATATACAGCACTTTGCACTTGTCCTGTTGGTTTCTTTGGGCTCAATCCTTTAAATTATTTATGTCATTCTGCATCCTATCCCTACCCTCCAGTGTGTCTAACACTCCCCCAAGCTTAGTGTCGTCCATAAAGTTGCTGATGGTGCAATCCACCCCACACTCCAAATCATTAATGAAGATGTTGAACAAAACCAGCCTCAGCTGCAGCCCCTGGGGCACTTCACTTGTTACCAGATGGCAATTAGTGAGCTGTTGGTCACTACCCATTGAGCTTGGTGATCTAGTCAGCTCTCTATCCATCTTATAATCCATTCATCCAACCCATACTGCTTTAAATTGCCAATAAGAACACCATGGGAGCCCATATCAAAAGCTTTGCTAAAGTCAAAGTATAACATCTGATAACCTGGTCCCACAAAACCACAGCTAATCTATCTTGCCATAAACCACTAGTACACTGAAAGTAATGTGTACAAAGGTTTCTCACCCTCCCCCAGGCAATGATCTGCTCCTCTCCAATAGTCTGTTTACTACAGATTAAGGACACTTTCCAGTGAACAGCAAGAAATTGGTACTGAATTGTTGTGACTGAATGCAAACCATATCCGAGGCATCATCTAAAACCTAACAGCTCACCCATCAATAATATCATGGTGAAATGTATGTAGCAACATTGTATGTAAAATTAGGAATACAAGATGAAACTATGACTGAAATGTTTTTACAAGACGAGTCTGGGAAGGAGGTGAATCTTTTTCTAAAAGACAAGCTAATGCCTCTAGCCCTATGTCAAAGTTGACTAGCCTGTTAAGTGGCCATTTCTTGACAATAAAGGGAAGCAGAATGATCAAGCCGCATTTTAGCAAACAACAACAATTCAGAACTTCTTTCACCAGAAGATTCCATGTCTCCATGATAAGGTATTTTATCCAGAGAGTTCCCTCAGGAAAAAGTATTTCAAAGGGTGACTGGACTATCAAAGCAAGGGGCAAAAACACCCCAGATATTTTTTTTCCCTTTCCCTCTTTCACCTAAGAAAACAAAGGCACCCAACTTTTGACTTTTCAGGTATCTTGACCTGAGAATTTGGTCAGCAATATTGACAGAAATATGTGATAAGGATTTGACCTTGAACCATGTCTAGTTAAAGTTTTAGCTACTAGATACCATTTTATATTTCTCTTATACCCATTTCTGACTTTAATGCTTTTTAAATATCACAAGCTTTCATAGTAGTCATATAAACGTCTTTTATTCTTTCATTAAAACCAGTACCGTAACTAGTCATTTCGGCAGCTGGGGCACGTTCCGCTTGGAACACGCCCCTTACAATGATTGGCACCTGGAGTGAGCAGTGTGGAACATGCCCTTTGATAGAGTGACCCACTCCGGGACACCAAGGGCAAAGCCACATTCGCCCCATCGTAGTTACAGCCCTGATCAAAACCAATCCAGTGCTGCATTTAAACATAACTATTATCTGAACTGTGGGTGGGGGGAGGGCTGGATAGTGCAGAACATCTTTCTGGGGAAAATCAGGGATTGGGAGTGTGTTGAGGTCACCCTGCAAGTGGTAACCAAGGCTGGAGAAAGCTAAAGTCTCACTGGAGTATTCTAGCAGGCTGCAGCTATACACGGGCACTCAGGGTGTGATCATCAGGCTATCTGAGAGCAGGCCATGGGAAGCCACAGACGTACACCACTGGGAGGCACCTAAGGTTGCAAGGGCAGGTAGCGGCACAACCCAAGCCTTAGTCCTGGAATGTGACACTTGTCTGTTATTTGGAGCCTGCATATTACTGAGAATGTAGTCTGTTTACTCAGGATGGCTGAGAGAATTGTCTGATGCAGCTTTGGTGTAGAAAGTAACTGTCTTTGCTCCATACCCCAGGATGGGAAGGAGTTCAGAGCTGATGCACCTCTAGCTGTGGGGATCCATTAAAGGATCTAGCCTGCAAAGAGTAAGTGGCCTTGAGAAATCTGACATGAAATCAACATGAAATGCCATGCTAAAAATACATCATCTGCACCTAACCCCCAGCAATGGCACCTGTCATAACATTCGCCTCTTCCTCAAGGATACGAGCTCCTATAAAGCTTCAAAGCAATCTTGCTCTTTGGCTGCATATTTTTAGTGTCCTTCATGTTGCATCATTTTGAAGACCATGTATTATTTACAACCTCCTAGCTGTCAGTTCCCAATTGCAACACATATGCCAAAGCGTAGCTGCACATCACTGTTTCTTACTCCTAAAGAGATGGGGAGAATTTTCCTTTGTATTCATGATATTTTACTCATTTTTTCCAGCGCCATGAACAGAAAAAGGTGGCTACCAGCTAGACTATAAATCACTAAGTGAAGAACAGCCCTTAACACACAAGCTGGGTATGTCTTCGTGAAAGGTTTGTGTATGACTCTGGAAAGACAGAAAGGTAGGAGGACACACCCTGGGGGAATGCAGGAGGAATGATTGGGGGGTAGGCGATTCCATGGGTTGGAAGGTGAGGTAAGTTAGTTTGTTCACCCTCAGAGTTACTTCACTCAATCTGGTGAAGTCTCTCTCTCACCAGGGGAAGGGGCAGAGACCAAGCAGCCTCATCTGTTGTTGTAGCTAGGCATGGGTGTGGAGCCAGCCCAGAAACCCGGTGAGTAGGGGGTGGAGAGCTCATGGCAGCATCCCCACTTCTGAAGTCTGCAGAGATAGAAGATCCCCACAGCCCAGGCTTCTGAAGAAGAGAATGGGGTTGAATTGAATGGTACATGTCCCTCAAATAACCAGTCCTTGTCCCCCTCCAAGTCTCATCCCACCTCATGGGACAGCACCATTGCATCACAACAGCCCTGGAAGGTCTCCAGTTCCTCGGAGGCCGAATCAAGCTGTGATTCTGTCTAGAGAACTGCATCGCTGACGTAGTCACGAAAGATCCTGCTGCTCAGCTGACCAGTACAGTGTCTCCTTCTCCAGCTGCTAGACAACACTGTGGGCCCAGTTTCAAGCTACAAATTTTCAGATTATTCCTGGGCCAAAGGAGCTCTCTGTCCTCGTGGCAACCCTAGGGCTGGAGCATCTATCAATCTCACACTGCAGCTCCAGGCTTCAGGGGCTCTGAGTCCCCCACTGTAGCAGGCAGGACAGGGGGTGGGATGAAGGGACCACATTTGTTCTGGTCCAAGGCTCACGGTTGCAAAGGGCGAAAGTCTCTTGTACTTACACAGGTCAGCCGGCTGGTTTGTCACTCCTCTGTGAAGCCAAGACCTTAGCACGAGCTCGCCCTGGTCCGCCAGCATCACAATATGTCCATAGAAACATAATAAGTAAAGCAAAGAGAACTATCCTGCTCCATCTTTCCACGTTGTAACAGCCAGTTTCTCACTGCACTAATGGAATTAACTGTTACAGCATGAAGCTTGAATTTCTGCTCCTGCGGGATATTTAAATGGTTTGTGGAATCAGAGAAAAACGCCTCCCACAAACAGTACGTGATGAACTCATCAGTGCCCTGGAGTTGGCCACTTTCCTAATCAGGGGCCATTGTATAGACTTGTTTCCTGAAAGGCCATCCCATGTACAGTTCTCTTCTGATCACATTTTAATCCATCTCCTCAGAGGCTGGAAATATTTACGCCTGTTGCATGATATTATGAATTTACACATCTGAAAGGCAATGAGTTATGACAATACACCAGGCATGATAACTGATTCTAAGGGCCTATCCTGGTGGTTCTGCTACTCTAGTGTGCCAGTGTATCAAGGGGATTTTAATTTGAGAGGTCAGAACGACCACCACATGGCATTAGAAATAGTAAAAAATTAAAAGGCACCTGAGTTTATAGACTGAGTACACACCAGGGGAGGTCTATAATTAAGAATCCACTTTGCTTTACACTGCATTGATGCAAGGATTTTAAAGAGACAAAGAGCATTAGTGAGATACAGGTTTCCTCTATATCAACTCCATCATTATAACAACATTTAACTGGTATAATATCTCGTGAGGGGCTACTCAACATCAGCAAGAATGGCAAAACTGGATCCTGCAATTGTAGTCTGGAGCTTTTTAGGCTTGTGAAAGCTTGATGCTTTCATGCATTTAGCTTGTTTGTTGAAATTTAAGACTCTGAAAAAGCTCTTAAGGAGTCTAGTAGCACTTTTTAAGACTAAAAAATTTATTAATCACATGAACTTTCGTGGGAGAAAATCCCACTTTGTCAGGTGCTTGAAGTGGGATTTTCTCCTGTAAGAGTTTCTGTGATAAATTTGTTAGTCTTTAAAAGTGCCACAGGACTCCTTGTTTCTTGTGCCAGACTAGACTGACATGGCTACCCCTTTGGAACTTAAAAAACTCTTAGTTTCGTACCTAAACTCCTGGCATTGAATCATAAATGATCCTGTATTCAATGCCAAAACAAGTGTCAAAGGCTGGCTGCACTGACCTTCAAGTCTGAGCGTAAATCATCTCATTTTAAAAGTTGTCAATAAGCAATAGGCAGTAGCCTTGTACATTTAATAGCAGCTATCAAGCATTTTCCCTTAACAACTTCTTGGCCCTTTTCTTGGAAAAGTGCATTCTATAAAACACTCATTCTGCTCACCGCATTTATCAGAAAAATAGAATTGTTGAGAACCCATTTCTGTAGCCAAAAAATTAGGTTGCCTGTCAACAAAAGATTACAGAACTTAAAATGATCTGTTCTCGCCTGCTGAACAAGATGAAAGATAAAAATAGTGGTCTCGTAGCACTGTTCAAAGACATAGACCCCCCTCCCCCCGCTACGATGCTGTAATGCATGGTTTCTCCAAAAAAAGGAGTTAACACAAACAGAGTGCCACAGCAGCCAGTAATATTAGGAAGCATCAAGTCTGCCTAACACACAATTAGGTAACAGCTGATCAAATAATTTGCAGTGCATATCTAATGAAATCAGTCATGATTTACAGTTTTGAAAGTGAGAAGAACTGAAGCCCACTGAAGTGGAATTGGCCCCAGTGCATGTCTTGAGAACATTTTACAGTAAAGCAATTTTCTAATATAATCTTGCCTTATGGCTAAGGGAAATCTTGAAGTTATAACCACTTTAGTAATACAGAGCTTGTGATTTCACAGTAGGAAAAAAATATAAATTAAGACTTTTGGGGAGCTAGGTAATAAGTTAATATAAAAAGTCTTTAAAGAACAAAAGAACGGCCACACTGAGTCAGATCAATGGTCTATCTGTCTTCCAAAAGCGGCCAATGCCAGGTGCTTATAAGGGAGCAAGACAGTCTAAAATTTGAAGGACACATCCCCAACATGCGCAAAGAAAGAAAATGAAATGATCATACTTCAGGAACTGGGATACTTAATTTTGGAGCTACAAGACTAACAGAGGTAAACAATTGCAAATATGTTACCTTATTTTATTTAGTAACATGTACTCATTTTATGCTTGAACCATTATCTGAATTCTCACTAGTAGTTGGCTTTGAAATATTTCAACCTTGTTAAATATTCTAAAGCTGCATAGCTTGCAGATATGCCTGTCACAGAGCAGGAACTTGCAGATGTCCACAAACCCTGAGCAGATGGTGTGCTGGAAGTTTTCTGAATACCAAAGGCCCTTGCAGAGTAAAAGTGAATTTTTATGAGCTCATCAACAAGTAGCTGCAAGCACAATTGTCCTTTTTTAAAAGTGTGTGTGGTGGTTTAATACATCTGGACAGCAGTAGGCTCTGGCCTCCTTCCTGTGAAACCCCTGGAAGGGGACACCTAACCAAGCGATTTCTCGCTTTTTGCTCTCCCTAGCCCAACATGGTGGAGTCTGTCATAGGAAAACAGCTCCAGGGGTCAGCAGGCTTTCCATGGGAAGAAAGCCACAGCCCCATGGCATGGGAACTCCAGCCTAATGGCTTCCTGCCCCCAAAACCCCACTGAGCTAGGAGAAGGTTTTCAGGGTCAGGAAGGCTCCAGTCCTCTTCCTGGGAGGAGTGGGAATGAGACAGGCTGCCCAGCATCTGGCAAAGGGACGCATTTATCCTCCTTAGGAAAGAGCTTGCCCTCTTACAGGTTGATAGGGCCAGGGATTTTCCTTTCCCATGTAGTTTAACACTGGACGAGAAGAGTCACAGAGACTCAAATCTCCTCCACAGGCTGAGATACAAAGGGAAGCAGGAGCGATCACCCGGCAGGGAGAAGACTTATCTATCTAGAAAAGCATGAGGGAAAGGCCAGGGAGCATCCTCGGTCCTCATTCTCTTCCACAAACTTCAGACTTTCCCTGCAAAATGGGGGAAGAAGGAGACTCCTACGTTCTGACTGGGGCACTTGTGAAACAGAAGAACGAACTCCTTGTCATCTCTGAAGCTATTCGGGGCTAGAAACACCCTCCAAGGAGCACCAGTCATGTAAAGAGGGAAAGTGGATTAAATCCCATCCCCCCCCCAAACCAAGGCAGACCTGACAGTCCCATCCTTCCTGCTTAGAGGAAGCCCTGGGGCAGGTATTGGAGAGAGGAGAGATTTCAGTGAGCCATCACATTTAATGCGGGCTCAGGGCCCCCTCAGGAAAGGCATGGCAAGGTCGGTGCCAGGGTTCTGCTTTTCATTTTCTGGATCCCAGTCACAACCGTGAGACCTTCTCGAAGGTGAAAGGTGGAGGAGCTGATTCTCTGTTGCCTTAGACCAGTTGGTGATGTTCACACTGTGCAAAGGGCTTCAGCTGCTTAACATCCACTTTGCACATGGAGCAGCAACTCAGCAAGTAACTTAAACTCTTATTGTCAATTCTCCACTGCCCAGCAAAGAGCGAGACTGTGGAGAACTGGCCCTAAGCTTTTACCCTACAGTGAGGTCATTAACGCAGAAATCTTTTGGTTTCTGGCTTAAATATGTTAAGGAGTGAAGTAGCTAAACAGTCATTTTATTTAAAACGACTTTTAGAAAAGATTTTGCCTACCTTAATAAAGGTATCATCAGTTCCTTATGGTAATTCTCTTTTACATATTCATAAACTCTGAGAATGTTGAAATAAGAAAATCTGCAGTGTTAATTCCTTCCTCAAAGTAGTACATGTACAAATGGGGATTTATGCACTGAAAACTTACTGAAGAAATTCAGTCCGTCTTTCATAACATCCCCCCCACCCCGGTTTACTTTCGAGAAATGAAATAAATGCACTGCTATTCAAACACATCGTTTCTTTTATATCAGAGCTGCTGTGAACACACAGACCACACTAATTTTAATTGGATTAGTTCGATCCCACCGGAAACAAAGGTAAATTGGACTCATGAAATGTCACTGAAGATATGATGCATAAAAGAAGATATGATACATAAAACAGTACCAAGTACTTAGCATACGGATAACTCTGGAACAGAAATAGACTCTAACAACTGAACACACCGGCTGGAAGTCTGCCACAACATTTATTATCTCTCAATAAAGCAAATAGATATATTATTATGATGTTTTGCCATCTCAGCTTTTAAACTGATTATTTATTCTATGCAAAGTCACTTGTAAGGCTGTGCCATTACATAAGATGCAAATATTGCTTTTATCCAAATGACTGTGCTCCACATTATCTTCAGCAAATAAACACGATTTGCTCAAAGTCTGAGTTTCAGGGTGTCCCTTAGTACTGCTGGAGGAAAAAAGTACATTAAAAAATCAAGTGTTGATTTTTAAAAGCGAGCCCATTTTCTTAAAAATGCGGCTCTTTAGTTTTGCAAAAGTTACAAAGGGGAAGAGGTATAGAATTTCATCCTTCCTTTTGACACGCTGTTGCTGTTCCAAACCAAGAAGATTTGAAAAGGTAAAGCATGAAAAGCTTAAAGTGTATGTATAGGTGGTGGTGTGGGGGGAATCTTAGCTATCATTTATTGAAATATATTCAATGGCAAAAAGAAAACAAGAGGAACAAAAACCCTAAAATTTCAATTCAAAATTAAATTAAAATGTTTCATTTCATACTGGAATTTCCCAAGAAAAGTAATCAAGACATGTCAGCAAAAAATTAAATTTCATTTTCAATAACTCTCCTTTCTTACAGACAGTCTCCCAACCTTAAACAGATACTCACCAGCAACTACAGACCTAACAACAGAACCACTGAAGCATGTGCATATCCCTGCAACAAATCACTCTGCCAACTTCGCCCACACATCTGCACAAAAGACACTATTACAGGACCTATTCAAGCCAGCTGCTCCATCAAAGGCTCATTCACCTGCTCATCCACCAACATGATTTATGCCATCATGTGCAAGAAATGCCCCTCTGCCTTATATATTGGACAAACAGGACAGTCTCAGCGCTGAAGACTACATGGACACAAATCTGACATCAGAAATCACAACATTCGCATACCAGTGGATCAGCACTTCAATCTTCATGGTCACTCCATTGACGATTTACTAACTGCTGTGTAGGCAAATGAATAACGGTTCAAGGCTTCAAAGAGAAGCTGCAGAGCTTGAATTTATTTGCAAATTTAACTGTATTGGTTCGGGGCTAAATAAGGACTTTGGATTTTTTTTCCCTCATTACAACAGGTGATTTGACCTCATCTTCCTCTATATGCTGTCCCCAGTGTTTGAAGCTTAACAATTGCTTTGATTTGCTGTTACAGTGTGACCTGATCCTATGACTTACACTTCCCTGCATTTATTTCCTCCCATTCTGTGGGTTCCCCCATCTTCAAAGCATGTGGTGAAGTGGGATTTTCTCCCATGAAAGTTCATGTGATAAATAGATTTGTTAGTCTTTAAAGTGCCACAGGACTTCTTGTTTGTACTGCATTTTTAGACAATGGCCTAAGACTTTAAGCATGGCATAGATACATGCACTACAATAGTTTTACTGTAAAATTGTAATGTCAAAATGGTTGAGAACATAAAAAAGTGGCCTGTGATGATTCAGTGTGGTGATATTCTGAACCAAAAGATCTGCCAACCATGCTCTTGGCTGTTTCCATCATTTCACTCTGACTCAGACATTTTAAGTTTCAAAATGTCATGCAGAGTGACATTCCTGGAATCTTATTACACAGATTGCATGCACTGTGTTTCTTGTTCAGCCAACATTACAGTAGTTAGGAGATCCCTGAACTCTTTCGCTTTTACCTATTTTATTATTTCTATAATATTGGATACAACTTCTGCTCGTCTCTGAGCTGCTCCAATATCTGTTCTGTAGTCTGATTTGCTGCTATTTGGGGGGTGGGGGTCAGATCATCAGATCTTCTTGAGATGGACCTAAAGTTTCATGATTATTTGCCTCCAAATTCATACTGCAGGGGCATTAGGTATTTGCTACCCATTATTCATTGTTTGCTGTTGGTAGCTCTTTGCTTAAAAAGCCTGCCAATGAATTTACTTTGCTTCACATGTACTTGCTAAGATCTGAGTAAGTGAAAAGTAAGTCCAGAAAAAAGTTCCATTCGATTTGCATCAGTACTCATTGCAAAGCAGAAAAAACTCTCTGTTTCTGGTCATTATGAAATGTGGCTGACTGTTTCCTGAGGAGCAGAGAAGAGTTTGATTCCCTTTTTCACCTAGTTATGTTAACTTTACACACTACCCATTCTGCTTTTTCAGCAAGAAACTGAGAGCCAGGAAATAATGAGATCCTGTTGTCATCTTCCTCTCTTTCCTAGGATGGCATTCCACTTTATCTCTTACTCAACAAAGGCAACTCCACTGCTTTCACTCAAGATATAATTTTCTGGATTCACACTGTGCTGTTTTCATGAAGTTTATTTTCTTTAAGTGTTCTTTTCTTGATACAAACGCCATGCATGCACACATGCACCACACTTCTCTACACTGCGGCTCTTGTAGCAGCACAGCTGTACCACTGCTGTAAGGTCTCTGGCGTAGCCACTCTGTGCCAATGGCAGAGAGCTCTCCTGTCGACGACAACATAATTGAACAACCCATAAAGAACAGCAGTAACTATGGGCCACTGAAAAATATCCAGCTGGAGAAGGTTAGCACCATAAATACCCAAGAAGTCAGATTTTATCTGGAATTGTCCATAGTTTCAAAGAAGGATTTCCAGTTATGTGATTTGCAAAAAGGCTTTGAGATGGATGAATCCTTTGCCCTGGAACCATCAGAAATAGACTAGCCAAACATTTTTTAATTCAACATATGTTATACAATATTAAAACCCTCTCCAAAACACTTGCCCCAAAGCCTTGAAAGTTGCCAGACACACGGGAACATGCGCTCTTACGTGGACCTGACACAAACTCACAAAAGCAGGTTTATGTTCCTGACTGAGCTGGCAGGGAGTAGTGACATTTGGTACTTCCCAAAAAGGGGGGCCTGACTCTGCACTTATGCTGTGTCCCCTACTTCACAGAGTGCTGGTGTCTAAACTAACAGGATGGACGAAGGAGGTCAGAGCATACATGCCCCCACACAAAACTGCTGTCGTACTTGGAGGCCTAAATCAGATCTCTCTTGCATTTCTGAAATGTCTGGACAGCAGGTTTCCTTCCTCTGGCATCTAGGTGGGGAAGGAGCTAGGCTGGCTGATCTGCCATGAAATACACTCATATGCAGAAAGGGACCACTGGGATAATCTACTCTGGCCTCCTGTAGGATGCAGGCCTTTCCAAAAGATTTCCTAAAGCAGAGCAGGAGCACTGCTGGCCTGGAAAAAGACCTGGGACTCGGTGCACTGGGACTCGGGGCTCTTGCGCTGCCCCTGCAGCTGCTGCTGCCATGGGTGGCCTGGTGGTAGACCGGGGGCTCGAGTGCTGGGACTCAGGTGCTGGGGTTCAGGGCTCGAGCACTGTAAGCCCAGCACCAGCGACACCCCTGGAACAGAGCTTTTAGAAAAACATCCAGTTTTTATTGGTCAGTGATGGGGAATCCACCATGACCCTCAGGAATTGGTTCCAGTAGTCAGTTATGCTCTCTATTAAAAATGTACACCTTGTTTACAGACTGATAAACAAAACAGACACCTGAACGCACTTCTCTTTGTCTGCCTGGGAAGCGGACATCCTAGCCCTGCTGCCTTCTGTCCCAGTGCGGGCAGGAAAGGTCACTTTGCTTCATGGTTGAGCCCTTCTGGCAGCAGCTCCCATCCAGCCTGGCCATGTCCCATGCTGGGGTCATCCACTCTCTTCCAGGGCAGTGCTTTCTGGCTTCAGTTCCCAAAACTTGCAAAACTGCACCCCTGCACTGGACGGAGGCTGAAAAACAAGCAGCGAACTGGGCCCTTTGAGTCTACAGATTGCCATTTTTATGCTATTAAGCCTCTTTTCAGCTGGTGAATTGTCATGGGAAGCATCATGTCTTTATTTAAGGGGTGCTGATAGCAGCCCTGTATATATGATGTGGGGCATGCCCAATTGCCTGGCATATGCATACTAAAGAGAGAAAGAATTGTGCTGTCTGTAAGGAAACTGGCTTCCAAAAAGGGGCTGAGGATGAACACCATCCTATAAAATGCCCCAAACAGGCAGTAAAACACAACTGCTTTTCACAGTCAAACTCCCCACCCTTTACCTTCACACAGCAGAAATGTTTTTACCAAACATGGGGCTGTGAAAGGTGACTCTCTCTCACCCTTTAAAACAGGGGTCTCAAAGTCAAATCACCATGAGGGCCGCATGAGGATTAGCAGAGGGCCGCATGAGGACAAGTAGGTTAGCCTGAGGGCTGCACCACTGAAACCTTTTCATAAGTATCGGTAACAACAGTGTTGCCGTGGGCCACAGGAAAATGCCCTAGGGGCCACATGTGGCCCACAGGACACATGTTTCGGCCCCTGCTTTAAAAGAAAGTAGATTGCTCAGGGCAGGCAGCTGCCCAAGAGAAAGAATTCAAAGCTCAAACCAGGGATGCACACTTTTCCAGGTGGATGATCATCTTTGGATGACTATGGCAAAGGATGCTGGAGAGGAGAGAGATGCCTCCTGTACCATTGTCGCTGATCGCTCACGCACTCATTGCCCATGATTCTTCTGCACAGAAGCAACACAAGGCTACCGTGTTTGGGGGAAGCAATGCGCCTGCACTGGTAAGTGTTGCGGTGCAGTCAGGAAGGGGTGATTGGATCCTGAACAAATTAAATTGGCCAAGGAATTGTTCTCACTAGGCACATGGAGTGTTCACACACCATAAAAGCTGGCTGCCACCAGCTACTACAAAATGAACTCACATTGCTTCAGCGAGACATGCTTGGTTTGTGAAAGTGCAGATGGATGGGGAATGAAATGATGATTACTGCAGAAGGAAACACATTCATCTGCAGTGGTGATGACAGAATAAGAAAAAAGGCACCAAGAAGAAGCTAACATCTGTTCATAGCAGATACATTTTAATCAAACGAAGTGACTAAACTCATGTGCTGGTCTAAGAACTACACAGAAAGGCCCTGTCTGGAGACAGCAAGACAAACAAACAGCAAAGGACTGCAGCTAATGCAATCTGCAGCTGGGAGCAACTTGCATAAACCATCAAGATGATGGACTTGGACATCTCTGAAATTGCAGCTTCATAGTCAGATCAATACCTTTGTGCTCCTGAAGAAGTGAGGTTCTGGTGTGAGTCACAGATTCCAAGGGCAGAACGCACTATCATGATCACCTAGTCTGACCCCTGTATACACAGGCCATACAACTTCCCCCAAATAACTCACAGAGCAGGTCTTTGCTGAAAACCAGCTGATTTTGATTTTAAAGTGGTCAGTGATGGACAATCCATGCTGGCCCCGAGTAAATTGTTCCTGTGGTTAATTACCCTCACCGGCAAAAATGCACACCTTATTTCTAGCATCAACGTCCAGATTGCGTGTTGTGTTCTACCTCTCACTGCTACATTGATGAGCCTCTCATTAAATATTTTTTCATAGATACTAAAGAACTTTAAGCAACTCATCTCCTGACCTTCTCTTTGTTAGGTGAACTAGACCGAGTGCTTCCAGTCTATGGGTATAATAAGGTATGTTTTGTAATCTTCAATAATTTCTCTAGGTTCTTCTTTGAACAGCCTCCAGTTTATCAGTGTCCTTCTTGAAATGTGGCACCAGCACTGGACAGAGTATTCTAGCAGCCCTCACACCAGTGCCAAACACAAGGCAAAATAATCTCTCTCCTCCCACTAGAGATCCCCCTATTCATGCTTCACAGGATCTCATTAGGTCTTTTGGCTAGAGCATCCCATTGGCCACAGATGTTCAGCTGATTCTCCACCATGATCTGCCCACCTTTTTCAGAGTCAAGACTGTAAGTATGGCCCACCTGCTTTGTTCCTATATAGAGACATTTGTCTTTGGCCATATTGTTTGCTTGCTCACAGTTAACCAAGCGATCTAGATCACTAAGTCCATGGCCTGTCCTCTTCGTTATTTACCACTCCCCTAAGTCTTATGTCATCTGCAAACTTTGATCCGTGATGACTTTATGCTTCCTTCCAGGTCACTGATAAAACTGATAAAACTGTTAAATAGCACAGAGCAAGAATCCCAATATAAAGACATCCACTTTACAATCCCATTTCACAATAACATTTTGAGATCCTTCAGACCCATGAGGCCTATCAGTTAGCCAGTTTAATATATTTAATTTGTGCTAGTATTTTTAATAAAATGTCATGTGGTATGAAGTCAAGTAGCTTACAAAAGTCTATTACATCAAAACAATTACTTTCATCAACCAAACATGAAGTTTCACTGAAATAAAGATATTAAGCTGGTTTTGATAGGAACTGTTTTCCATAAACCTGTGTTGGTTTATATTAATGCCATTACTGTCATTTAATTCTTTTTTTTTAACTGAGCCCCATATCAGTTGCTCATTATCTTAGAGAATCATAGAAGTGTAGGACTGAAAGGGATGTCGCAAGGTCGTCTAATCGAATCCCTTGCACTCAAGGCAGGACTAAGTATTATCCAGATCAGGTGTTTGTTTATCATGATCTCAAAAATCCTTGGTGACAGCGATTCCACAATCTGCTTTGACAATTCATAGCGGTGATTAGGAAAAACTTCCTATTGTCAGGGAATTAACATCCAACCTTAAATGGTCATTTTGCAATTTAAGCCAATTCTTTCTTGTCCCATCCTCAAGAGGTTAAAAGGAACAATTTTTTCCCCCTCCTTTTAACAACTTTTATGTACTGGTATTATGTCTCCTCTTAGTCTTCTCTTCTCCAAACAAAACAAACCCATTTTTTCCCCAATCTTCTCTTGTAGGTTATGTTTTCTAACCATTAATCATTTTTGTTGCTCTTCTCTTGACTTTCTTTAACTTGTCCACATATTTCCTGAAACATGGCACCCAGAATTGGACACAATGCTTCAGCTGAAGCCTAATCAGTGTGAAGTAGAATGGAAGAATTGCTTCTTCCATCTTGCTTACAACAGACTTGCTAATACATCCCAGAAAGATGTGTGTGTCAGACATGGCTGCATGCTATCATCAATTCTCTTCAACTGTTATCCTGAAGAAATCCTAAAATAACCCACTGATGGAAACCTACAAGCTAGTGCCAAAGGAAAAAAAAACAAGGAGTTGTGTGGCACTTTAAGACTAACAGATTTATTTTTTGCATCAGCTTTTGTGGGAGAAGATCCCACTTCCTCAGATGCTTCGAAGAAGTTCCAAAGGGGCAGCCATGTTAATCTAGTTAAGCAAAATGAGCAAGGAGTCCTGTGGCACTTGAAGACTAACAAATGTATTTATTTATTTATTTAGTCCGTTATAATAAATAAATAAATATATCTGTTAGTCTTTAGGTGCCACAGGACTCCTTGCTTGGTCTATAGGCTGCTGTAACTTTGGTGGATGAGAGATTAGTCATTTATGTTTTGCTGACAGTCATGACCTGATTGGATCATAACAAGAGGTGCAAAAATGGCTAGGAAGAAGAGTGGTGGAACTAGAGAAAGTATCATTTGAAGCAACAAAGACAATGGTGATATCGAAATCCATTGAAAAGGCAAAGATATGCCTATGCAAATCTGAGGCGGCACTGAAATGCAATGAACACTTCAGATACTTGGGGAGCATGATTATAAGAGATGCTAAATGTTATTCAGAGCAGTGTTTCCCAACCTGTGGCCCATGAGCCAAAAGCCCGTGAGGTCTTTCAAAGTGGCCCATGGCTTCCCTACGGCTGGCTGCAGACTGCAGTCCCTGCCTAAGGCCCCATGCAGAATGCGTTGCTGTGGGACTGCAAGACCAGACCAGGTGCCTTACTGCAGCCAAGAGGACGGTAGATCAGGGCTCCCCTCCCTTGGCTGTAGCAGGGAGCATGGCAACGTGCTGCACGTAGGTCGCTAGGTACTGGGGTCTCTGCTGGAGCCAGAGGGAGGGGAGCACTGATCTCCTGGCTCCTTGGCGGCAGAAGGGAGTCAGGTGGAATGCACGGGGCTCCTCTCTGGCGTCCGTTGGGTGGGGAGAGCCTGCTGGTGGTGACTGGTGACTCTTCAGAGTTGTAAAAATGACATCTGTGGCCCATTAACCAAAAACAGTTGAGAACCACTGGCTTAGAGAGCAGGCCCAGGACTGGGCTCTAGTGACATCACTCACATCTGGAGAAGCGAAGGCATTACCATGAAGTATATAATGAAACTGCTGCAGTCCCATCCCCAGCATCTTGCTATATGCATGTGAGACACGGA
Source organism: Podocnemis expansa (assembly GCA_007922195.1). Classification (NCBI taxonomy): domain Eukaryota; kingdom Metazoa; phylum Chordata; order Testudines; family Podocnemididae; genus Podocnemis; species Podocnemis expansa. The sequence continues at coordinate 2,904,847 of ML681991.1, read as the reverse complement.
CGCTAAGGAAACTGGCCATCAGGAGGCTTTCTGCCTTTGACTTCAAATTCAAGTTCTGCAAGAGATTGCTCTGCATTCACTCTACCTCACATGCGATAACTGCCCTAAGTTACATGGCTTGGATGAACGGAAGAAGATTGCTGAAGCAAGCTTTCCATGGATTACTGCCCAGAACAGGGGATCACTGTGGTTTGACGTTGGCAGCGTGGCTGACCGGACAGGATAGAGCAGGACAGATTTCTGAAGAGTGCAGTACGTGAAGGAAGACTGCTGGCCAATGACTCCCGTGTGCTGTGGTCTGATGCTATGGTGCTCTGCGCTGTGGGAATAAATCAAATAAACAATAAGGTGACTGAGAAACCTTTGGACCCAGAGAAGGATACTGTACCTCCTGCAACAGCATGGCCCACCGTGCCACACTCATCAGACCACAAGCCGGGCTCACAGCTATTTCCATACTGAGGCGCCTACCTAGCCAGTGACTGGTTTTGCCTCTGATACACTAGTCAAGTTTCACAACAGTGCTGGAGAAAGAGAGTCTCTTTTCCAGCAGACGATTGCATGATATAGGGCTGGGAAGGAATCTCCCCCCAGCTCCAGTTGGCAATGACCCTGGAGGGAAGTTCCACCTTCTGCAACATGAGGTGGATCACTTGCCAGGAACGTCTAGGTAAATTGCACAATCATTTCTCTGCCACGTTGGGGCCCCCAGGAATGGGTGCACCCCAGGCAGAGAATACAGGCCTGTAGCTCAAAATAGCACACTTTCCAAAGGCTGCAATACTTGGGGCTGAGTTCAGTTGTTATGTTTACTGGGATGGGTGGCATCAGCGATCTGTGAGCAGGGGATCAAATTCTCACCTCTGGTCTTAAACTCACTGAAAGGATTTCCCAAACAAAGTGGAATGTGATCCTGTCCACTGTCTCTGTGAGTCGCTCCTCAGCACCCACCTGTCTGCGCGGTCTACAATTACCAGCAGGCTGCTTCACCACCTCATCACAGGATGGAGATGGTCCCTCCTGGCATGGAGCACCGGTGGTTCTCAGAAGCAATGCAGAAGATGCCACAGTGTCTGCAGTTTCTTTTTATTGTGTTTCTTACTGGAGTGGAAATAGGATTTTCCAGTAGCTTAAGCTGCTGGCAGTGGTCTGTGGAGATGAGGCTCTTCGCTTATACCCGCGTCTCTCCAAACCCATGTGAAATGTCAAAAGAACATGGTTGTGACACTGTAGTTTATTAATTTAAGGCAACTTTAGGATGGTCTCTGAAGCGTGGTGTGCTTGCTGTTACACAAAGTGTGTGCAGGATAGCCAGGAATGGCTTTACAATCCAATAAAGAGATATACATTAATGACCTTCCTAGTCAGTTTATGTGAGGCAACTTTAGGAGAGTGCAGACTGTGGTGAAATGAAGATGAAATCCACATCCAGACAATTCAGATAGTGCTCGGCTAGAATATCAAAGAGGGGCAGGGTATTAGAGCTGTGAGGAGCCAAGGCAAGGATGGTGACTAGAAGCAGGGCTTGGAAATTGCTTTTATGGATAAGACTTTGCAATGGGGCTCAGGACACAAGGTTCTGATTCCTTCAGACACCCTGTGCGATCAAATCCACGGATCCAAGGCCCAAGGAGACCACTGAGCTAACCTATGCTGACTTTTTGCAGGACGCACGCCTGATGTCTTCACTGAATTAATTCCTGTTTGAATGAGCACAAACTGTTAGAAAAACATCTACTTGTGATTTGCCACTGATGGACATCCCACCAAGAGCCTTGGAGAATTGTTCCAGCTCCCCACTGTGTGGGGAAATCCAACCAAGTCTTGCAGAATTTACCGCTGGTCATGCAGGAGCTGAGAGGGCTGGGGGTGTGTTCGCAAGTCTGCAGAGCCAAGGATACCACCACAAGCAAGCCTGAATTTCGTGGAGGACCTGAGTCTTTCCTCTGGCTCCATGATAACATGGCTTCATGGTTTACAGCACTGGCACGGATTCCCCTGCAGGACCCCCAGGATGCAGTAGCTTTCCATAGCGAGGAACTGGAAGAAACTAAGATCATGATGAGTCAGACCTGGCTAATGACTTCTGCAGGGAGGAAGACACAGAATACAGAGGACAAACACGAGACGGTCTCCACTCAGCTGCAGCTCCATTCAGCCTAGAGTGCGAGGCATCCAGTGGGGAAGACGTCCCAGTGCTGGGCCTGTGTGATTTCCCCTTCCATGCTACATAGAGCAGCTCTGCAAAAGCAGAGGGGAAAATCTGGACTCAAAGTTCCCAGTACCTCAAGTTTCTAATCTGTAAAATGGGGATAGCACACTCCCTTAGGCCCACGTGTGAGAGTTTAGCTTCTTTGCCTTTGTAATGCAAGGGTGGGATCCTGGCACGAAGGGTGCTGGTACAAAGCACACACACATCCCCTCCTAGCAGGAACACAGAGGGATGGCGCTTTGCAGCCAGCATTGAGTCCGTGTCTGAAGTCTGTGCTGAAATGTGGGATATGCCTAGACATTCAGCAGAACCAAAACCCAGGTCAAATACAGTTATGCGAGCAGATTTGTCAATCCACAGTTTCAAGGACCATGCATCTGCCTCAAGCAGGTCTGACTTGGGGCCACAAGCTTTTCATTCTCTCTGCACAGGTACACTTCCTGTCAATGAAGTCTGTGATGCATGGTAATGAAAAGAAATTCCTGTCTCACTTATCCCGTGTGCCTGCCCCTAGGAAACAGATGTTAAAAAGAGATTTATCCTCTTCATTTTCTCTGAGTTTAGCGCACTGACTAGCTCTGCCGAATGATGGCACTTAGTCTGCTTAATAATGATGGAGGTGATTTATGGGTGGTGTACTTTGATCTATATTTGATAACAAAATGTAACGCATGTACACAAAAAATAAGCACTGATCACAGGAAGATGGGTTTCAGTGAGCAAACAGATTCAGTAACTATTTTTCCTGCTCCAATCCCATTCACATTCAGGAGCCGTACCTGCTAAGCAGTGCATTTTAGGACGAGAAACCCTTTATACAGCCCAGTAAATCCATTTCAATGTATTGGGAAGGGAGCAGACTGCATTAGCAAACCTAGTTTTGTTTATGAGCTGTCAGTAACATTGCATTCCCTCCTAGCACATGGTGCTCCTGATGATGGGTTTTCTTGTCACAGGCTGAAGAGAAATGTTTGGTGCAGCAGGGAGTTTGCAATTAAAATGCCTCAGAGAGGAATCCACAGCTGCTGAGAATTGTAGAAAATGTTTTCAAGGGGAAAAAAAAAATTTAAACCTCCAACTCTTCACCAGTGCAACCTCCAGAAACATCCCTGATGTTTCCTTTCAGTACAAATGCTGTAACAACCATTGTCTCTGGCCATATTAGCTATAAAAGAAAGCTGAGCCTGGGAAAGCTTGATGTTTAAGAATCAATCAATCATATTTCCAAGCCAAGCTGAGTGAACAAACTCACCTAGATATGGCTCACAAGACATTCTGCAAGCTCACTACAGAGATGCAGTGAGTTAGAGACTCCAGAGTCACACACATACAGAAAAAATATTTGCAATTTGATAAAAGGCCCCATTTTTACAATACCTGGGTCTGATTCTAGCCTTCCTGATATTTATTTCTCTCAGCCATAATGCTAGTGACTTCAGTGGAGTTACTCCTGATTTACACACGCATCAGTGAGAGGAGAACTGGGCCCATATGTGTTTGTGGTTTGTACCACCAGGCCCAGGCTGCAAAGAGTGCTACTAGGTCGGAATTTGCACAAATTGGGAGGTTACCATGCCAGGTTTAAAGTCAAGGCATTAGATGGAGAAGCCTGTCAAGTTTCAGATCCACACCTAGGTCTGATGGTTCCCCACAGACCAGCTATGTTTAGATAAATTGATCTGATGTGTGTATTTCTTTCCTTGTTTGCAATTATACATACAGCAGTTGTCTAACTAACATTTCCCTTTGACTTCACCCTAGGATGGCAGTCCACTGGGGCTGAACTCTTGAGTCACAAACAGGGCCAGGGTCTTAGGAAGCTGGCACTGACAGCCTCTGCTTTCTTCATTGATTTAAAGGCCAGACGGGACCCTTATGATTATGACTGGCCAGGGAGGTGAGGCAGGATTGTCCTATGGGCACAGAAACAAGATCTGGAAAATCTGTTTGAACATAGAGCCACGCATTGGAAAAGGTTAGTGACATTTTTATTACAGCTTGTGTATAATTTTAGGAGTAGACTTAAACCATAAGACAACATATTTGTTAGTCTCAGGTAGAAAAGATGTCAGGAATATATTTCACAGGGGCTGGGGAGAGGAAAGAAAAGAGGAGCCCAAATTCAGAAATTCGTGCTCATTTCCAGATCTTCTCAGTTAACGATATCCCCAATTTGTCAAGTACGTTTCATGTTTTTACTCAGCTATTGGACTGGCATCCTTGATGGTAGTTGAACAAATACTTCAAAGAGGAGCAAACTGAGGTGAACTTTTAACACTATAACTTTAGCATGGACTTCCTTGAGCTTACAGCAATTGCACATTTTCTCATGCTAATCCTACTCATTCATATTAATACGTGGAAGATCAGTGTTAGCCTGATCAAAATATATGCTCAGTGCTAAGGGTTTTTCTTTCAAAGACGGTTTATCACTAGAATGCAACGTTACTAGAACACTGATAATGTCAAGGCAGCAGGGTTTACTTAAAAAAAGTGGGACTATCTCCTCAGTCATAGGAGAACATTATGCAGAATACGTCAGAGGTTAATCAAGTATTTTGTGGGAATTACAGAAGAGGGAAGCTAGGAAGCACACCAGTTAGACTATGAAACTAATAATCAGATAAGAGTTTGAAAGAGCACAGCTAACCCAGGAAGAGAGAAAAATGGTAAATGCACCAATCAAAAGAGTTTCATAGGAGAAGCTTGGAATACAGTTTCAGTTTCCTCGTGTCACTTACTTTGAGAAAAATCCAGTAAAGCTAGTCAGTCTCTTATCTAGGGATGCTGTTATCAAGTCAGTTATGAAAAAAGCATTGGAGGAAAAAAAAGCCCTCTTCTTTATCAGAAAGAAAATGAGTTTTTTTTCTGAGAAATGGTTGACACAGAAAATAACTGGTTTTGAAAGAGGTGAAAAGAGAAGCAAGATAAAAAAGGCAAGGCTCAATGACTTTTCTTTTACATGGTTATGTAGGAGCAAAAGCAACCCAGAGGCCATACACAGCCGAAATGGTTATTGTGCCTGGTCCTGGGAGAGGCCTATGTATGATGGTGAAGAGGAAAAGTGTACGCACAGAGAGAAAGGTGGTTTTGGCTGCTGCCATGTTTTATCCTCCACCTCTCATCCAAAAATCCAAACTTCAAAAAATTAATCATGAATAAACTTGCTTTTAACTTTGCCTTGTTCATTATGCTGATTATTTTAATGAGTTGGACAGGAGGAAAAGAAGATATTTTCCCTACACAGTTTATCTCAGGTGGGGAGTGTGAAAACCAGCAAATGACTCCTTTCTGCAATAGGCCTGAAATCATTGATTAAGCATTTTAGAAAGCCACACATTCAATCTCTGTGCTTTGTGTAAAACTTTCATTCCTTTTATTCCTCTCTGTGTCCTTAGCTGATTTTGCTACACCTTCTTAAAATTTCCCCTAGGAAAAATGCCTTTTTAAAAGGGTGTTTCCGTTTCTCTTCCAAAGAATCAAATCCTTCTGGAGTTTCAGGGATATAGTCTAAATGGTGTATCACACCCATGATTTTGGCACATTGCTGCAAGGTGCTATAGTAACAAGGCACAACACATGGCCTGGCCCATTCTATAGCTCCAGAAGACAAAAGGCAGAAATATGTAGTGGCAGAAATTGTACTTGTGTCAAAGATATTTTTCTGAACTGGTTTGAAGCACTCATTTAAAAAAAAAAAGGCAACTGGTTGGCAAATGTTTACAGAGGAGACAAGATGCACCAAGCCGCCTGTTCAATTTAACAAAAATAAGATTTTGCTAATTCCTTATGGTGATGTTAGGCCCAACCTGGAGCAAATTCTGGGTCAGCTACCCGGGGTGCCAGGCAAACCTTGTTCCATCATCCTCCCATGCACAGATGAGCAATCCAGGTCAAAGTTCAGCCCTTAAATCTTTAAGAACTAAGTTGGGCCAAGGGTTGGTCTCTCCCATGGGGCCACGAAAGGTGCAGAGACATTACAGGGCCCAAACCCTGTAGGCAGCTTCCAGGTGGGCTTGATCCCACCACGCTGTGGAAGAGACTGGCACACAGTAGCCACCAAGTAAAGTATTAGACTGTTTTGCTGTGTCTGCACTGTGCGTCTGGACCTGGGGAATTATCTTAGTTTTCATGGCTAGACAAAAAGTGCAGAGAGCTTTTTATGTGCATTCATTTGTATTTCACAGCCAAATCACTTCTGATACATTCATGCCCCTTTCACATTTGCCTTCTCTTTGTGCAGCTAGATTTCGAGCACAAGTGTTTGCAGAAGGTGAATTTTCAGAATACATGCTCGGGTCAGCATGCTTTGCAGGAGTGTTCATGCCTCAAAGTTTGTCTTCAAGAGTAACGCTCGTTCAGTCAGTGACTAGAAAATACAGAGTAGCCTATCTGACTAATCACACTGCCCAACGCAGCCTGAATTGGAAATAAACTATAATATTTAAAAAAAAAAAAAAAAAGCTGGGAAAAGTGTTCAGCAACTAATTGTCAGCAATGAATGAGTTAAAAAAAAAGGTGTTCCTGAAAATCCCCCGGAGGGACTTCATTGAACAAATTATTCAATACAAATTATTCACTCAGCTATAATTGGGTCCTATTTGCTTATAAGCCTAAACTTATTTGGATGTATCCATCAAATAATCTCTCCTCTCTAGCTATCATTTCCCTTTGTAATCGTTTACTCCTGAATGTTAATCTGACTAATGAGACGACAAATCTTTGCAAAACTATAACTCACATCAGGGAGCCTTATTTGCACTCCGTTGCTCACAGCAGAAACTCACGTGGCTGATTGTAGGGACAGATAATGAGGGTTTTTCCTTCATCTTTGAATTTTCTTTGTAACTTTCAAGATCAGCCTGAGGTGCCTGAACACTGTCTGCCTCCATCTTCTGTTTAAGCTGCTGTTGTCTGGGGGGAAAAAATCAACTTACCAACCTAACAAAGAAAGAAAGATAGATATTTCAAAGTATTTATGTGACATATTTGCTTTACTTCTGGCAACAGAAAACCTGTTTGCTCAACTGGGAATCAAAAGGCAGGTCATTACAGTAACCAGTTACTCTGGGCTATTTCAACAGAACCTGCATCAGAACAATCAAAAATAGTCAGCACCTTGCCTCCAGCAACTCCTTTAAAGCATTTCCCAGGTCTCCTGGACAATGCTGTCTGAGCTGCATCACCTCTACCTGCTGACTCCATTTTACTACTCCTCTGAAACCGTTTGTCACTGGAGTTAAGCTACTTGTGCAGCAGTCAGAAAAGATGGTTTTTACAAGATATCAAGAGCACGTTTCAGGGATGTGCAAGAAGAAGTGAAACAGTTTTTAAAAACTGAGAAAAGAATCATTAACAGTGTATTGGATTTTTGTGTGTTGGTTTCCATTTCTAAAAGGAGAGAAAGAAAGGTATCTTTATTTAATTATATAGCTAGTTTAGTCTGCCCCATATATTCTCTTCATGCCAACCTCCCAATGGAAGGGAAATACAATAACAATAGGATTTAAATTTTTTTCCCTTATTTTTGATGAGCAGCATGTCCTGCTATGTCAGGACGGGTGGCACCACATGACCCACCGGCGAGATGCCTGCTGATAATGGAATTGGAGAACTGGTCAAGTGTCCATACCATCCAGTGGGCTGTGCTCTCTCTCCCTCTGTCTCAGCCCTCTGCCTGAGTCCTCTCCTGCTCTCCATCTCCAGGCTACCGTCCAGTCCAGGCCATCCCACTGTGTGCCATGGCTGCCACTAGTCCATTCACCACCCACCAGTCCCCGGCCCAGGGACCCTCTGCCTCAACCTACAACTCAATTCAGTGTGTACCTCACCTGATCCCCTGGGCCATATCCAGACCTCCCCAGGTACCTGCAGCCCTTGTAGCAAGGCTGTGGTCTCCCCAGGCCTTGTTGGCAGTGCCCCCAGGAGCTGGCCAGGGTCCAGTCTCCCATAGCCCCAAAGACAGCGCAACCTTCCTCTTCACAGGTCTGGGGCAAACTGCCCAGAGCAGGTGCTGAAGCCCTGCCTTATACTGACTCCTGGGTCCTGACTGGTCCTGCAGCCTTCTGCTCCCATTGGCCGTTCCCCTTCCTGGGGCTTTTAATCCCCTCAACTCCACAGCAGGGAAACCACACTGCCACTTGCTTAGTCATTGGGAAATAGCAACACTCCTTAATTTGCTTCTCTTTAAGTTTGGGTGGCTGTGCAATGCACTGGATTGGTTTCTTTAGATCCAGACTCATGTGAAAAATAAATCTGTTAGTCTTTAAGTGCCACACGACTCCTTGGTTTTTTTTCCAACTTCAGAGCCTTTCTGATTCATCTCATATGAATGTCTAGTTTTCAGACGTACCAACTGGTTACCAATCCCATCAAGCTGAGGATACTCAACGTCACTTAAAGACCCTCAAGGTGCCTGTAGGTGCCTACTTACCGGTAAGCTTCAGCCAATACATCCACTCTGCAGCTGGGGGACAGAGTTGATTATATCTTTTCCCTGCCAAGCATCTTTCATTTGCAGTACATGGAAAGGTTTGAGTTGATTATTAACGTCTGGGAGGGGAAGAGCACCACAGCTATTTCAGAACAACAGCATGAAGTGCAGTGCAACCAGAGGAAGTATCTTTGGGTGCTGGCTGGGCTGCCCATCTGACCCACACCGCTTCATTAGTGTCTGCCAAATACATGGAAATAGCTGTTGACAAGTGTCAGAAATGTTTCTAGCTCCCTTTATAAATCCACTTTGACAGCTGCAAGTCTGAAAGGGTTGGAACAGACGCCTGCTTAAGAAGTTTGAAAACTAGTACGCTATTTCTTCACCTTACCAACCTCACAATAAGTGAGTCATCTTCTAGTCAAGGGTAAGGGCCTACAAGTGCAGCCCAGATCTTGTATTGTTCGCAGAGCGAAGACAACTGCATGATGTAAAGTGGCTCAAAGAGCATTCTGGGTAACCACGGGCAAATAAGCATTCCAAGCATGAGTGGACATTGACTGGGGATGCCGGGAGGTTTTCTGCATGCCTCAAAAGCCATGGATGTGAAAGGCTGTCGCTTTTAGCCTCTGTAACTTCTGTTCTATTTTGCACTGTGCCACGCCAGGCTCCAGGTCTCCAGACAATATTCTGTGGCAGACAACACTGCAGAATGAACAGTGGAGGCATTACCATTTGGGGTTTTTTGGACTGGGCAAAGTGGCATTCTTCCAGCTCACCATGTGATTCTCGGGAAAATCTCCCAAGAGGAATCTTACAAGTAGAGGTGCTTGAAAAATACTGTGCTTCTCAGAGTAGCCCCATGTTTCCTTTCCAGTGAGGCTACGTCATACACATAATTTCAGCCTATGTTGCTTGTAGTAATTCTTCTATCTGTGGAATCTAGCATCCCTAGATGTGCTGCCCTATGCATGGTAAAGGTAGGACTAATGAGGAAAACAAGCCATAGTTTATGAGAGAAAAAATAAGATGTAAAGATTAACTCTGCAAAGCTAAACATTCCAATTTCTTAAACGAGAAAGGAGTCTGTAAGTAAATAGACGAGACGTTCACTTACACTGGGTCACTCCTTTGACTCCCACAGAACACATTTCTTGCCCAGGTCTCTGCCACTTCAAATAAAATGAATGTGTTCATTTTAGGAGCAAATTTCTTTGAGGTCCTTGGGTTTTCTTCACTGTGGTACATTCAGAGTTGGTGTTCAGCTCTTGATCTATATGACAAAAAGAAACACTTAAAGCTTTGCCAAATGCTTCCTGGCTTACAGAGCAAACAGCATTATCACTCCACCTTCCCTGGAGAGTTCATTAGCGGCCTACATGTGGGAAGCCATCACTATTATGATAAACAGAAATGCTGCTTTGACTTTGTTTCCCTCACTTATAGTTTTATCCCCCCAGAAAATTCCTGCCCCCAAAGACACAGTCAACTGGAATTAAAATCTGTCTTTCTCATTGGATACCAATGATGAAACCATCACATACTAGACTTCATTAGTAATTCTTGTTCCCTAACTAGTGTAAGCCAAACCTATTCACAGAATGGCTGATCCAGATACCATTGGAGTCTATGGCAAAAACTCCCATTGGTGCCCCTGCACATGCTATTGCAGAGAGCACATCCCCTTTCCAGACCAAATCAAAACCTCCACAAGCCTCTGAAAAGCTGACTCAGTAGCTGGAGGTCAGGGGCCAGATCCATGGCTTTCAGGACAAAACCAGCTGTGGAGTTATGCAGAGCACCCCTGGCTGCTTGGGCGCTCCCTAGAGGTTAGTGCTCGGGGTCAGGGGGACGTGGGACTGAGCTGGCCAGCAAAAGGGGTAAGGCAAGAGAATCTGCTCTTACGCTGATCTCAGGGGGGTGAATTTGGGCCTTCCAAAGCAACTGGGTGGAAGTAATTCTCACCGGGGTAGGACACTTCTGTCTATGCCTTTGGCCTGCCACCAGCAAGTAGCATGACTGCCAGGCAGGGATTGCTAGTGAGAGTGGAGCATCTTCTGCAGACCCAGGGACATGGGGGCACCCGCACGTGCTCCTGCTCAGCGTGCCTTCTCTCACACTGTCCCTAACAGTAGAGGCTGCCTAGATATCAACTCTGCTCCATGATCTGTGATGGGATGGTGTACAGAGCATTCGGAAAGTCCCAAGGCGCTACAGGTCCTGGTCTCCCACCACCACAGATGGAAGAGGGGCTAAAAAGACACCTCCATACAGATTCGAGGCAGCTGTCTTCTCACTCAGCACTCTGGATTTGCCCATGTTTAGGGGCTTGTCAGTGCATGGATTAGTTCCTGATTATCAGCGTTTGTGGATTCTCTTATTGAGGGAGAAAAACAAATAGTTCCCATTCCTCCTCAGCATACCCCACTTCCAAAGAACTGGGGCACATGCCCCCAGATACCCTCGTGCTTCACATGAGGGAGTGCAGCACCAGGGGCTGGGAACAACTTCATTCTTCACCTGGCTGGGGGATGGACCAGTTAGGAAGTGAAACCCCTTCTGCCTTCCAAGGCTTGCCAATCCAAAACAGAGATTGTTTCCTTAACCTTGTTTAAATTGGTCAGTTAATTCCTTCATGTGACACAGTTCCCCACTCCCTTCTTATGTTATGAAATACCATGATCTATGGGCAGGTTTCGAGACCCTCAGCAAGTTTTTTTTTATAATTCTTCTTTGCTCTATTTAATTTTATTTCTTTCAAAGTGTTGTCCAGCATCCCCTGGAGACAGTGGTGGGATGGGGTGGGGATTTGGAATCACAGGGAGAGACCCCTGATATCATGCATTACCATAAATATGCCCTTGTGCTGTGAAGATGAACTGTCACGCATTTTTAAGTTTAAAAAAGTTCTTTTAAAAGCAATAACAGTTAAGAAAAATGCATACACGGGAACTCCAGATAAGTTACAGCAATAAAGACCTCCGAGTCTTCATCTGAACCAAAGCAAACCATAAACCTTAATGAATCCTATTGTTTCCTATTTTTTGGCTCTCACTTCAATTCCAAATGCCTCTACCAAAAAGACCAAGGGGCTTATGTGTCTTCTAATTAGAGGATGTTTATCTTTGTGCTGACACATTCAATGGTATATCTAATATTATAATTAGGAGTGATAACATTGCACCAAATAAACTATTTTTGCAGCTACAGAACACAAAAGGAGATCAGAACCAAATAAAAATTAAGACACAGCAAGTGAGTGTGATGTTATTGATGAGTAGTTGCAAAATTAGGGCCATAAATTTGCAATATGTAAACAAAACTGCCTTGTTTGAAAAATAAATCAAAACTACTGAAACTTATTTCAGCAAACACAGCACTTTTGCAGGGAGCGCCTCAAAAGGCATCTGTATAGCTAATAAAATGGTTGCTTATTACATGGATAGATTGGAATCATTACAGCTAGTGGAAAGTCCTGATGTGGTTATGACAGTTTGGTTAATTACATGCTTCCTGCTCCATAACAAAAAGGAACCCACTCAGCTTCCGTTTTAGTGTCAGGGAGGAAAAAAGAGTCAGGTAAGGAACATATAATTTAACTAAAAATAATCAAGGGCTTGCCTGCCGCCTTCCTGACACCAGTAGAAAGGAGGAGGCTTCATGCTAATGGAAGAACAGAAATGATTTCTTTTAAACAGTCAACATTTGATTCACTACTTGTGCACAGGTACCTTCTCTGAAGACATTCAAGTATGCAAATATTACATTTAGTCTCTGTCTGCATGCAGCCAAACAGTCATGGTCCAGAATGAGGGCTGCTCATTTGAACAGCCTTGGCGACACAGCAGGCCTGCCTTGTAACTGGGCACTAACGTCTAGCAAGTAGGAACAGTCCAGGAGTTATCTGAAAACTAGTCATCTTGAGCCAATCCTGAGAGTCTGATGCTGTCACCAAGAATACCAATTTCTAGATGTGGCACTTGTGGTCATGTGAGAACCCCAAATTTGGCATCATGCTCAATAAACCGGATGTTGGTAGTGTTTGACGAGCTGGCTGTTTCAGTCTATTTCTTACAGACAGCTGGAAGGAGAGAACCTCAGAGACAGAAGGAAACACAGAACGTGGGCCTTGAATAGCAGGGGGAAAATGCACCTGGTGATTGCGCTTTTCCTGGTCCCTCAAATGATTCTAGTTAACAAAGAGCAGATGAGTCAAGCTGGCTTGGGGCAAGGGATGAGCATACTCTAGCGAATGCATCAGTCTCTTCTGGGAACTCTGTACGTGTTTTAAATCACGTTGTGAACACCAAGGCAAGTGATACAGAGCAGTCCAGCTGCATAAAAGAGAGGAAATTGCTTCTAAGGAAGCTGAAACGGTCAATCAGGGACAGAAACTGTTGCAAGAAGGAACATCAGGATCTGAGCATGTGATGAGGACATGAGCAAACTGACGGGCTTACTTCAAACTGATAGATCTCTTGAAAAGAGCCTTCCTACTGGCCCACACTGCAATGCAGTTTTTTCATTTCACTTCCTGTCAATTGACAATGCTCCCACTGTTCTGGAGATGCTGGAGTCACAGTCAGCAAAGAAAATTAAAGGAGAAAAGCTGGATGGTTCATTTCTGGGCGACCTCTCAAAAACCGTGTCTTAATCTGACTTCAGGAGACAATGAAGCTTAGTGGCATATCGAGGCCAAAAAGCCCCCAAGTTCCCCTCTAGAAAACTTTGTGATATAAAACATTATCCTCCCTGAATCATGGACTGCAGTGAGATGGCTCCAGCTTACGAGAGGCAGGACCATTTGCAGAGGCCCACACCTCAGTTTCGGGACTGCCCCCCCCCCGCCATCCTCAGGTTCAGTCTTCACAGTAGGAGGTGTGATGAGAGCACCCAGGGAGGGTGGGACAACATGGACCTCTCGCCCTCTGGCCAAGGGAGCCAACAGCAGTGGCTGGGGACTACTGCAGCTGTTTGACCATTTGGGTCTTGTCCCATGCCCTTACTGTGGTCCAGTACAGTGCTGGTGTATGGGGGGCAGTGAGAAATGCCCCACTCCATCCCTCCCCACATCCCTACAAGTGGGGATGAATCAGATTGCCCACTGCTGGTAGCTTGCTCCCTTTGGCTCCTAGATTTGGAAGCTAGCTGGGAATCCCCAGCACGATACAGCTGCAGCCTGCCCGGGTGAAGGCAGACCAGGGAATGAAGTTCCCTGCTTGGAGCTAAACAAACAAGGAGTCCTGTGGCAATTTTAAAGACTAACAAATTTATTTATTGCATGAGCTTTCATGGGAGAAAATCCCATTTCATCAGACGTTTTGCCTTTCTGCATAGCATGCTGATAGGGTTGTGGATTATGTCAAGATGTGGTGGTGCTTAAAGTTCAGCCCCTAAATCCAGGTGTCAGGCAGAGTTTTGAAACCCACTAAAGTAATTATGAGGACTACTCACGGAAAGTCAATGCACTCATGAATCTCACTGGTGCTTCGGAAAATCTGCCTATCTTTCCACCAGCAGCTAACGCAGGAGTTGGATTTTCGAGACTGCTGAAGCTCGAACGGCAGGCCTGCCAGCACTGCTCTAGCCTCAAGAGAAGCTCTGAAGGACATCTGCAATAACAGCTGATGGCTGGCTCCAGAGCCCTGTTCACCTAGCAATGTAAAAACACTGGCCAGAGACTGTCCCTGCCCCAAAGAACTGAGGATCACGCCACCAACAGAGAACAGAGATTGAGCAGTTTGGCGACAGAGTCTGTTGGCAGGCTGGGAATTGAATCCAGATCTCAAGTCAGAGTCTAGCACTAAATGTAAAGTCATCCTCACTCTTGATGGTTTTGCATGAAGGCAGAATAGGCAGTTTCTCTTCCTTCTGACATAGATGAAATTCGGTGCCCTCGGTGGAGTTTTGCTTTGAGGTCTTTGAAAGAGAAATTGATGGGGTGTGAAATGATGTGGATCAAACCTAGATAAAATATTTGCATGAACGTCTGAAGTGAAGCTACTGAGCACTGAAAGCAGCTTGGCTTGTTTCTGCACAAAGCAGAATTCCTTTGGACTGTGGGTTTGAAATGTACTTGACAAAACACAGACTTCAAAATGGGAATAACCCAGATCATTTGAGAATTAAACAAGGCGAGAAGTTCCTCTGACAAAGAGGCAGGAGCTTGTAGAGCTTTCCAGCAGACTGCATCAGTAACAATTCCTTCTGCCTAACCAGAGAAGCCTTTATTCCTATTTTAATATCTTTGAAGAGTTGACCAGTAATTCAATGAAAAATAAACAAGGAATCCTGTGGCACTTTTAAAGATGAACAAATTTAATTACCGCATGAGCTTTTGTGGGAGAAGTGGGCTTCTCTCCCAGGAAAGCTCATGCAATAAATGAATGTTTTAGTCTTTAAAAGTACCACAGGACTTCTAGTTTGTTTTTCTGGATTAGGCTAAGATGGCTACTCCTTTGGAACCTGGCATCAACGAGAAACAACTCTCTATATTAGACATGAAAAGTTCCTGAAGTGAACTGACTAAAATGATATTAATATGATGGCCCAGAATCTGCTGTGATATATTAGGGTACATGGTAAGTAAAGGCTCTTAATTTGCATAGTCTATATATATAAATGTGGAAATGGTGGAAGTGTGAAATGACTGTTTCAGTTTTCACTGAAAAGGTTAGTAACAATTGCATGCCTAAGGGCACAACAACACTGACAGTGGCAAATTCACTGCATCAGACTGATTTTTCTGGATCAATTGAGCGGTAAGTAAAGACACCTCAGTCAACCTGGAATTCGATCTAATAAAACCACACCCTCGCGTGGCATAATGCTGCATCAATGGGAATGCTTTTCCACCAGTGCAGTGCAGTGAACACAAGATGCTAAAAGGAAATTACAACGTCAATGGGACTTATGCAAGCTACTCTGTGTCGCTTGTATAACTCCCATAGGGTATGTCTACACAGGAGTCTTAGGTCGACCTAAGGAAGGTTAAATTGACCTACAGACTCCTGCAGACAGTCTGGGCTTTTATTAAGTCAACTCAATTTAATAACACCACATCTTAAGGTCGACTTAACACATAAGTTGATCTTATTAAGTCAATTTAAGCCAATATAGATGGGGAAAGCCCTTACATTGACCTAACTGGCACTTCTCTGGTGTATTGACCTAGCACCTGCCAGTGTGGATGCAGGCAATCAGTGAAAGTTTTCAGTGTGGACTGTCTAAGTCAACTTAACAAGGTCAACTTTAGGTTAAACAAACTTAATAAAGCCTCCAGGGAAGATATGCCCATAGACTGAATTTTGATGTCAGTGTAGATGGGGCCTAACACAGCGAATGCCAGTGAAAATGAGGTAGAATCAGAGGCTAAAAGAGGGGGAAAATACAAGTTAAAAATTACATAGACAAGTCTCATGTATTCAAGTCTACAAAACCTGATGAAATATATCCTACAGTACTCAAGGAGCTGACTGAGAAGATATCTGAGCCATTAACAATTATCTTCAGAAAGTCACAGAAGACAGGAGAGATTCTAGACAACTAGAAAACAGCAAATATAGTGCCAATCTATAAAGAAAGGAATGGAGGGTAACCTGGAAAATTACAGGCCAGTCAGATTAACTTCAGTACCCAATGATAAGTAACAGTAAGCATGGATTAGTCAAGAATAAATCATATCAAACCAACCTAACAACTTTCTTTGACAGCATAAGAAGCTCTGTGGGATGGGGGGAAGCAGCCAATGTGGTATATCTTGATGTTAGCTCACTTTTTGATACTATCTTGCATAACCTCATAAACAAACTAGGGAAATACAACCTAGATGGAACTACAATAAGGTGGGTGCAAAGCTGGTTGGAAAACCCTTCCCAGAGAGTAGTTATCAGTGATTCACAGTCAAGCTGGAAGGGCTTAGTGTGTGGAGTCTCATAGGCTGTGTTCACACACAGGGGGTTATTTCAATATGGTTGTTTCGAAACAACTTGTATCGAAATAACACCTTATTTCGAAATAACTTAATTCAAATTAACAGTTTGTTAATTCCAATTAAGGAAAAAAGCTCAAAGTGAAATAGCAGGTTCAGGCAACAGTTATTTCGAAACAAGTCACTGTTGTTTCGAAACAACATGTTCGCACGGCGTTGTTTCGAAACAATCATTTCGAAACAACGTTGTTTCGTCCCCACATGGGGTTTAACTTGTTTCGAAACAACACCGTTGTTTCGAAACAATGGGACCCGTTGTTTCGAAACAACCGTGCGTCGTGTGAACAACCTAAATCTTATTTCGAAACAACCTCTGTTGTTTCGAAATAAGAGGGCTGTGTGAACACAGCCATAGGGATTAGGTCTCAGTCTGCATCTATGTAATATTTTCAAGTGACTGAGATCAGGTCAGAGTACACTTATAAATTTTATGAACAATACCAATACGGGAACGGTTGCAAGTGCTTTGGAGGATAGGATTAAACTTCAAAATGAACTGGATAAACTGGAGAAATAGTCTGAACTAAATACGATGAACTTCAGTAAGGATAAATGCAAAGTACTCCACTTGGGAAGGAATAATCCATTGCACACATGCACAGTTGGCAATGACTGCCTAGGAAGGACTCCTGCAGGAATGGAGGTCATAGCAGATCACAAATTAAATGAGTCAACAGTGTAACAAACACCATTCTGGGATGTATTAACAGAAGCATGAAAAGGTCTAGAAACATAACCTATGGGGGGAAGACTGAAAAAATTGGGTTTCTTCTGAAGAAGAGAAGACTGAGTGGGGATGGGATAACAATTTTCCAGTATACAAAAGATTGTGACAAGGAGGAAGGAGGTAAATTGTCAGTGTTAATCTCAGATGACAGGACAAGAAGCAATGCCGTTAAATTGCAGAAAAGGCCTTTTAGGTTAGACGTTAGGAAACACTTTCTATCAGGGTCATTAAGCACTGGAATAAGTTGTCTAGAGAGACCGTGGAAGCTCCATCACTGGAGATTAAGAGCAGGTCACACATACGCCTTTCTGAGATTGTCTACTCTAGATCATACTTAGTCCTGCCCTGAATGCTGGGAACTGAGCTATCTGACGTTTCAAGGTCGCTTCTACAATTCTATAACAAAGACAGGGCTGGATCAAGGCTGGTGGACCGGGGGCTGCCCACCCCACTGGTCCTCACCACTGTGGAGGTGACCTGCTTTGGGGGAGGGCACTTGCCCCGCCGGTGCTGGGGTGTGTGGTCAGGGGCCCCAGGTGGCATGGCTCCGGCATGGTGGGGGGAGAGTAGGGGTGCAGCGCAGCCAATGCTGCTTGGGGGCTGGTGGGACTGCAGGGGGGCTTGCGGCTCAGGACTGAAGAGGGGCCTACTTCAGGGGCAGCTTGGCTCCAGACTCAGTGGTATGGCATGGGGGCAGGGCTGGGGCAGGGCCAGGTTGGGGATTGGGGGTAGAGAGAACCAATGCCACACTGGGCAGTGTTTCGGGGCAGGGTCTCTCCCCTCCCCCAGAAGCGCTGTGGGACGGCTGCCAGTGCCAAGTGGACCAAGCTGGGTTGGATTATTGTGGGGTACAGGGCCCCCTTTTAGCCTGGGCCCAGGGACTTAAGCCCTGAAGGCCCCTCCAGTAATCCGGCCCCACACAAAGATGACATGAATTTCAGGTTCAGACAGAAAGCAAAGCGAAGTTTTCTGGGACAGTTCCTACACTTTACATGGTTTTGTCTGCTTCTTCAGACCACCCTGATCTGCTGGAGGAGCAGATGTTATTCTTCAGTATGACGACACTCAACTTAACATTTCATATGGCAGTATTTCAACTCTGGACCCTGAGCTGCTAGTTTTACAGGACTTTTGGGGATGCCATCTAATACGTCAAGGCCAGTTTAAAGTTTAATAGCACACGCTTTAACTACTAATGGCCAGCTCCTCACCTGATGGAGAGTGGTCACTTCATTGACTCCATGAAGCTACGGTATGCTGTTTAACAACCATGGAGACCACAACACTTAAGACTAAATCCAGAAAGGAGCAAAATATTTAGAGGAAATGGCATTAGCGCTGTCTAGAGCCTGCAGGGTTGAGGGTCATCAGAAGGAGAAAAGACCTACCAAACGAGGTCTCAGGCTAGCCTGTTTCTCTCATAATTCTGCATGAAGTATCCTAGTCCAAATACATATGCTGTACGCAGGGAGGCGACGGGATGGGCTTGTTTTGTTCCCAATGCAGTTCTCTACAATTCTTTCCTGGCGGGCGGTTATGTGCGTCCCTTTATAAGTTTGGCTTGCCCTCCTGCTGCATCTTCCTGTGTCACTAGCCAGGAAGCTCCAACAAGGGCAGGCCAGAGGGGCATTCTCAATGGATGGAGTTACACTGACTGCTGATTAAATACCTGTACAAAAACTAATGACCAGTCTCTTAACTCTGTAGGAATCAAAGCCAGGCATTTCACGGCACAGCCTGGAGGTGTCCAGCAGTCAGCACATACAGCCCCTCCTGTTGTCAATCTTCACATTAAACCATCTGCTAATTTTTTGCCTTACTGCTGTTTGCACATCATTATAGGGCTTTCCCAATGAGTCAGAGATCAACTCTTGGCCAGTCACAGAGCGTCATGGCGTCCTCTTCTCTCCATTTCCTTCATGCTGTTCCAGCACCATAGGGGACCAGATAGTGTTGGGATGGCACAAATGGGCCCCTTGATACCCACACAGGTAGCTCTGGTAGGAGGGAGAGACTGCAGGCCCATGTCTGGGGTGCCTCTTTCCAGATGCCAGGTCTAATGCTCAAACCAACCACCTCACCCTGACTCACTATTAATTCTAGGTATTGTGGAAGACTTCAAGGCCCCAGCCTAGGGGAGGCCTCGCTGTGCCAGGCAAAGAGCTGGTGCCTGCCCCAGAGAAACAGCAAGGGGGCTCACCAGACAGAGTGAGTACACAAGCCAACAGTGAGATGGTTAACCAACCGCCCAGCTCCCAACCCAGCTGAATCGTACATTGGAACTGGCTAAATAAAAATAAACTTTCTACCAGAGCTGGTGAAGGAGCAGCTGGTTTTCCAAGACACTGAAGATTTTCATGAAAGGATGCATTCCCAGGGAATGCTTCAGCTTTTCACTGAAAAAGATAGGAAAACCAAAAAGCTTCTGTTTTGCAAGGTTGCCGCAGTGCCCCAAGAGGCCTGTATACAAGATATAATATACCCAAGGAGGAATGAGAGTGCAATGACTCCATCTATCTCACCACCAGCAATCCAGACCACTCGAAAGCTCGTTATCCTCTCGCTCCCTATCACTTCTCCTCCACCATGCCTCCCCCCAATGGCCCATTTCCAATGGCCAGGGATGTGTGAAGCTTTGCCATGTGCCCTAAAAGTTTGCATTCACAATAAATTGCAAGCCAGAAACAAATTCTTTTCATGTTATGTTACATGCAGAAGTAGTCAGAGAGAGGAGTTAAATAGGCAGATTGTGATAAATTATTTCAACAAGCAAGATCTACTACAAAAAGTTGATGAGCAGAATGACAAGAAGTGTCTAAATTAAGCAGGAAAATCCCATTCCATACTCTGTTCATGCCACAGAGGTCTTTTTCATCCCAGGGTGTTCTAGAAGTTGGTAGCCTCTTAAGGCCTGAGCCTGCAGACACTTAGCACCTGGTTTAGGCTTCAGTCCTGCATTGTGATTCACTAATGCAGAGTTGTGGCTCTGCAGGAAATCACACTTCCTGGCCTCCTGGGTCCATTTGAGAGGTTCTCAGTGCAAGATTAGGACTGTTTTGCTGGCTACCATAAAATAATAATATTTTCATTAGACGTACTGGTTGCATGGAGAGAGATTGCACTGTATGTGTCAGGGAAAGTTAAAGACAACAAACTATTTCAGTGCAATATCAGTAGAACTTAGCGTGTCATGCACTAATGGACATGGTGTAAAATAAATCCGTGGCCATATGAAATGCCATCTATATCACTCACTTACTGTAGAAACATTAGCAGGAACATTTAATAAAACCATAGCAACATTCCCAACAGAATTTTTGATTGATTCTCTTTCCAACAAGGCATAGAATCAGCAACAGAAGGCTGTCTCAGGAATAATTTAAGTTTTATCCATTCTTAAAAGCACTCCAGAAGGGGCCGTTTCAGGGCAGATTGACAATTTGTTCAGTCCCATTCCACATGGAATTTAAAATAATCCATCATTCTGTGGTTGGCACAGAATCAGCTTTACTAAAAAGAATCCAAAACTTTTGAGTAAAGCTAAAAGTGGTACACACACAAAACAGAATCTGCAGAAAAACTGACACCAGACAATGTATCAACTGGCCAGGGAGCAAGGGCTGGCCAGAAAATATGAATTCTGTTCCTTGCAAAAATGATTATGGACTTTGTTTTCATTTCCATGCGAGAGAGAGAGAGAGAGACACCTTTCATCAAAGGTTTGTGGGGGGAAAAAAAAAAACCAGACCACAACCAGGCTTGTGTAGTCAGTGACATGGAAGACCCTGGTTCAAGCCCCTACCCCACATCAGATAGAGCATTAGACTGGCTAGATTTGTCCCTCCAGCCCTGTGTTCTGTCTTCTGACAACAGCCACACTTGGGTGCTTTAGAGAGCATGACCAGACAATGCAGTTACTGCGTTATCCATCCCCTATTGTCCAGGCCCAGCTTTTGGCAGTCAGAGGTTTAGGAACACCCAAAGCAAAGGGGTTGCATCCCTGACCATCCTGACTAATAGCCATGGTTGGGATGTATCATCCGCTAACATAGCTAATTCTCTTTTGAACCCAGTTATACTTTTGGTCTTCATTACATTCCCTGGCAACGAGTTCAACAGGCTGACTATGCATTGTGTGCCGAAGTACTTGGCTACGTTAGTTCTCAACCTGCTGCCTAGGAATTTCCTTGAGTGATCTGGGGTTCCTGTGTTACGTGAAGGGGTATATAACACCCCTTTATTCATTTTCCTCACACCAGTCATGATTTTATAGGCCTTTATCATCCTCACCTTGCTGTTCTCTTTTCCAAACTGAACAATCCCAAACTATTTAATCTCTCCTCATCTGGAAGCTGTTCCATATCCCTCACCATCTTTGTTGCCCATCTCTTTACTTCGTCCGTTTCTAAGATATCTTTTTTGAGCTGGGGTGACCACAACTGCACACAGTACTCAAGGTATGGCTATATCCAGAGACCTAACCACTGAGCTCTTGGCTAGTCTATCTGTCTGTCGATTCCATCCTGGATCTAAAAACCTCCCTGAAGGATCATTTTCTGACAAAAATATTTTGTTGAAACTATCCTGACTAGCCTTAGTTAATAGGTATTTCCTGTGGTGGCAACATCTTACATATGTATGGCAACATGAAAAGCATGTTGTTAGAGACATGCTGATTAGCAGAACAAGTTATTACAGGACAGCCTCAGTCCTTGATGTCTGTGTTGAGACTACCAGCAACAATGTCCGCAAGTGTCAATCACACGGAGGCAGTTTGTGCAACACACTGAGGGCTGGACAAAGGCCATCAGCTTCATTCATGTAGTGAAAACCCAGCATTGATGTGGTACTGAGATCCTCATTGGGAAGGTGTATTTAAAGTGCAGAGCACTCTGGGGCACCAGTTTACCACTGGGGAAGCAGGCCTGGCAAGACAGGCTCCGGGATGCTGCTGGATCAGGAGAAGAGTCAGGAAAAGGAGAGGCAGGTTCTCTGAACACATAATCCTCTGTGCTCACCACTAGATGCTCTGGTTCATGGCAAAAGCACCAGAAAAATTGTCATTCTGCTTCAGCCTTCAGGTGGTAACGTGCGGACTGTGGGTGGAGCGAAAAGGCTCCATCACCGACTACTGCCCTGGTCTAAAGCCAGACCAGCCGGTTGGGACGTCACTGACCCTGGAGCTGTGCGCCCCGCTTTCTAGTCTGTGACCCACTCCAGCCCATCAATGCTCTCCCTGGCGCAGGTTGGCGAGCAGTGTGGACTGGACTTTGACACAGGTTAAACTGGTGGGATGAAGTTTAGTCACTCTGAGGTCTGCACTTGACCAGTTTGCCACCTATGAAAGCCTGCACTGCCGCCTCTGCAGTAGATCTTTAGGAAGCGTTTATCAGGACACGTTCACAGGGGCGTCTTAGGGATTCTGGGCCCTTGGCAAAAGTCAAGGTTGGCTCCCCCATGCTGCATGGGGGAGGCCCAATCCTTGACTTTTGCCCCCTGGCCTTACCGGGGTCCCTGTTGCCAGACCCCCAACCACTTCGCCCTGGGCCTTGCTGCTGCCTGCCCCCATCATGCATATCTTCCAAACTCCCTTATTCCCCCATGGCTCCCCACCTCTTCTGGGTGGCTGGAGCCACTCCCTGGCCCGGCTGCTCCCGCTCTGGCCCACATGTGAGTGTGCACCAGGAGGGCAACTGGCAGATTTACAGGCATCCCCAGCCTGGCCCAGCTTGGGCAGCCTCCCCCCCCAGCATGGGACCCTGGGCAAATGCCCAGGTTGCCCCACAGCTAAGACTGCCTATGCACATTAACATGCGTTTAAATCCCACTCCCGTTCAGTTTCCCCCTTCTTAGTTCTTTCCCGCAAACTCTCTTTTCCGCAGTTTTGGGTTTCTCATTTCTCCAAAAGCTGGATTGCTTCCCCTACCCTGTCATTCTTACCTAGGGGGCAGGAGATAAAGATTGTGAACTCTCTCTCAGATTTGGGTGTAGAATTTGTGCAATGGACTGAAGTGGGTAATTTGTTTTGCTTCCTGACGTTTGTTTTCTTCTTTGAACATGCTCAATGCTGCTACAATCATCTCCTTCCAGAATTTCTAGCAGCAGCAAGTTAGCTGCATCGCCTTGGTGACAAGGGAGGCTGATACTGTTGCTAAGTAACCACTGCAGGAAACGGTTTATTATAGGAACATGTGTAGTCAGTCATTCTGAGATGGATGAGTTTACCCAAGTGTTGGGATTTTGGTGTGATGGGAGAGAGTGAAGGGAACCACACTGTAGCTGAAGCTAATGAAGGAGAAACCACTCCCAAGAAGTCATTTCAATTGTTGGAGCAATCAGAAAAACAAGGAGCGTAAACACGAAGCAAATCAGAAGACAGGAGAGACCTTTTAATCATGTTCAGCTGTTGGAAAAGTATACAACCTGAGTCAATGTCCACCTAAAGCAAAAACCAACACAGAAGGCACTGGATGTGAAGAGCTAATTGAAATGATCCCAAAATAACTAAAATTAATTAAAAGCTTAGCTTCTATAAAAAAAACTAATTTCCCTTTAGAAGGAGCCTTTCCTTGAAGCACCAGTTGGCTAGCTACCCCTGTTATAGCCTAGCCTAGTGCTTCTCAACCTTTTGTGAGTTGTGGCATGCTTGGTGGCATGTTGCAGCCCCACAGGACACACCAGCTCACCCTCCCCAGGCCAAATCCAGCCATCTCCCTGCCTCGTCATGATATGCTCACTGCTGTGTGGCAAGACAGTAATGTGTCCCACCACAGTGGCTGAGAACCACTGGCCTAGCCAGTTTAGTTAAAATAATTAATTTGCAGAGCAAAATGTTATTCTCATACAAAGCAAACTAGGAGTCCTGTGGCACTTCTAAAGACTAGCAAATTTATTTATTGCATGAGCTTCGTCAGAGGAAATCCTACTTTGGCAGAAACTTTGAAAGCTCATACAATAAATAAATTTGTTAGTCTTTAAAACTGCCCTCAGGACTCCTCATTTGTTTTGCTGAAGTAGACTAACACGGCTACCCTTTTGGGTCTCCTACAAAGGAAATTCTTCTAAAGAGAAAGGACATTGCCATCTCTTGGAAAAAAAGCCACTCTGCTTCACAACCCCTGTGGCTCCATTCAAGCCGGAAAGCGTAGAGGTTCCAGGAGAGAGAATTCAGCCTAGAGCGGTCTTATGGATTTTTATAAGAGCAAAGGAAAAAAATGCAGAGAACTGGACAGGCTTCTTGAGTGGATTCTGGAAGAATTATTTCAAAATGAAGGAGTCTTCACAAAAACTGCAGTTAAATAAGCGTTCCCACAGACTACAGAGAATAGGATAGTAGTGAAGTGTCTCCACAAAAGCCTTTCTTCGCAGACACAATTTAGGAATTAGCTGGCATTACATTCGAACACTCGGGGTCCTCTTCCACATTCATTAACTTGCTGGCTATGAGTTTACTCTCAGTGGTAGTGAGATGTTGGGTAATGGCCATCCCAGCAAACTGATTAACTCCAGGGATTCCAGGTCACACCAGGAGTAGACGTAGCCCATTGTTTCAGTCAGGGCTCAGGCACCAACAGTCAAGCAAATCCTAATGAATAGAATATAATTTGACCCTGACAAGCATTTAGGAGCCTTATTATGGCTTGGCAGGAAAAGAGTCTAGTTAGGGTAGCTGCAAACAGCTGAAGAGAAAGCTGCCCTCAGCCCCAGGCCCACTTTGCGGTCCTGAGACAGAGAGTTTCCTTAGAGTGTAAGAGAGAAAACTTGGCAAAGACTGTAGCAGAAGAGAAAGAACAATGCATTTCAAAGAGTTGAAAGATGCATTTAAATCAGAGAAGTAATTGCACCAAGATGTCAAAGGGTATCTGACTGATGTGAAGAGTGTCACTAAAGCTGACGAAGGCACTGTATGCAGGAAATGAGAAAGATACTTTGAGCGGGTGCACAACACGAACCTGTCACTGACTGGCAGGTCAGTAAACTTCTAGGATGAGAAATTCATGCTTAAAATGATTCTGGCAGAGTTGCCTCACAGCAGACTAAGCTGTGTTTAAATAGATACTTACAAAATGGCTAACAAAATACTCCAAAGACCATAAATGGAATTAGGATGGAACTTGGAGCTATAATGACATTTCTGGTAGCCATGACGAGAATCATGCTCTGTCCCTGGATGACAAAAGGGATGTACAACCCAGGTACAACACCACTGAACTAAATATCAGCACTCTGGAGTACCAGAAGTTCTCAGTGAGATCACTGCACCATTGCCTTTTTCATGTTGGTGTCTTAGAAGTTCTGAAAAATCCCTTACTGATTTTTCCTCAGTTAACAGGACAACTTGCAAGTCCCCTTAGATCAGACTTGTCCAACCTGCAGCCCACAGGCCAAACTCTGCCCGCCAAGGGCTTTCCTCTGGCCTGCAGTGCACTGCTGCAGGAGCCTGGAGCTGGGGCCGGTCGGAGGCCTTTTAAATCTCCTGCCCTGTGCAAAGCCACAGAGGGGAGTGGTCTGGCCAGAGAGCTGCATTCAGGGGCTGGATTCAGGGGCCAGAGAAGGAATTGGTGAGCCCCTGCAGTGCCAGAAGATGAAAGAGGGACCATTGCGGGTTAAGAGAAGAAGAGGACTCCTTGCCCAGGGGAAGACAGAGAGGAGAGGGGGAGAGAAAGAAGCCCATGCAGGGATGGAGAAGACAAAGGAAGGATCAGAGCAATGCCCGTGCGTGGAACGGGAAGGGAAGGAGCAGGGGAGCCGCACATGGAAAGAGGAGCAGGGGAGCAGAGTCACAGGGGAAAGGGGTCGGTGAGTCCATGCAGCGGCATGGCACAGCAGGGGCTGTACTAGTGACGTCACAATCTACAAAAAACCTGGTCCTAGGACCCTGTGCCCTATGGTGGGCTCCATATTGACAGAACCCTGCACTTGTGCAGAACCCACTGAAGGGTTTTATGTATGGCCAACCCCAACGGTTCAAAATTCATGAGTCAGGCTTCCTCCAAAAAGTCCTGAAATTGGCTTTAAAATAGGTTTTTAAAATTAATGGCAAGCCTTTGCCTTCTGGCATCAGACCCTTTATGTTTTCACATTCAAACAAAGGCTAAAAACTTGCTTTATTTTTCTTAATGAAAGCAAAGATGAGAGTCCTGTGGCAGTGGACTCTCATTGTTTTTGCTGGACGCAGAATAACACAGCTACCCCTCTGTTAATGACAGCAGAGATTCTCATGTGAACGACGTCGTTCCAAGAGCTGGGCTCCATGGAAGACATCATATATCACGCTATTTGCAATGAAGTAGTGAGACTTGGTAACACCATATTTAAAAGATTAACAAGCCATGTAGATGTAAGCCTCTCTTTATCACTGCCCCACGTTCTTTTCTAGCATGGCTCTTCTCCTGCAGTTGACCTGCTCTGTTCTGGAGAACATGGCTGATCTTCAATGCTAATTGCCAACCTGTAAGGGGGCTTTCAAAGAATGCAAATAAAGGGGTTGAAATTATTTGGTGACCAATAATCCAAGGCAAGCTAAACCTCGTTATCTGCAATTCTGTCCACAACCCAAACCTCTGTTCTCCAAATGCCTTGGGTTCCATCCCATGGCTCGGGGGTAATTGAAGGTTCTTTTACTGACGGTTTTCAGTTACCAGCAGAGGTTAAGGGACAGATTCTCCACCTGGACTTACGGCACAGGGTAAAGGGGCCTCAGTAGCCAACTGCAGCTCTCTGATCCTGATTGGCCAGACCCAAATGCAAGCTAAAGCTACAAGGGAGCAGCTCTAACTTATATCCCCAATGGTGAAGGGCCTCAGGGACCTTTGGCTAGTAGAGGGTCAAGTGTAGTAGAGCTTTGCACATAGGGTTTGAATCCTATGCAGAGACGGGATTCCCTGCAGAGACACGGAGACCCCAGTCCTCTCTATCTGAAGAGCCAGTATGGAGTTAAATGAGACAACAGGCTGTGAGTCAGATAGCATCTCTCGGCAGGGCTCCACAAAAGCCAGCGAGGGGGAACAAGAGAAGAACCCTCTCCCCCTTATCAGTCTGTTTCTATTTGCCTTATCATTGCTCCATGGCACTTATGAGAATGGCAGTGTATCCAAAGAACCCAAAGGCACACTTACTGCAGTGGCTAGGAACGTGAACGGCAGATGGTCAGAAGGAGAATTGTGTGCCAAAAAGAGAACAACTGCTAAATTAACAATCAAATGGGAAAGGGGGGGGCACATGAGAAGCCACTCAAAGGGAAGTATCAACAAAGAAGGCCCCAATGAGCAGCAGAAGGAGCACCTGACCAACAAAGAGCTGAGGCAGTGAATGTCTAGAAAGATATATCAGTTGGCTGAAATGTGTTCAGCACCTGTTAAGTCTTTATGATATTTTACTTCTCTGTGTTCCTGCTGCAAAAAGTATCTGATCTTGCCAGTTCAAAGGAACCACCCACACTGGGACTCCTTCTCAACATGTCCCTGAGACCATTAAATATAATTTTGCTTCACCTGTGTGCAAAGTCCATGTCTTTTAACTAACTCGCCATGGTTTGTCAGTCCCTTTGGTGTTCACTTAAGGCAGATTTCACTGGGTATCCAATCAAGCATGAGAATGTGATTTACAGCCAACTCATCAATCGTCCATTTTCTCAGAAGCAGAGTCAGTGTGGACACCTCTTGGGCATTACGGGTCACTGAACGATGCCTGGGTTGATGTGCATGGGAGGCAGTTTCCCAAATTCTTCACATCAATGAAGTCGGGGGATCATAAGCATTAGACTGAGATCTGTGTTTTCATGTTGTGCTCTCCTTACTTTATTGCAAACTCTGAGCCTATATGGTTTGACTCCTGATGTGCAATAAATGCTTACTGTTTTTCCTCTACATCCCATTCTGAATCCTAAAGAGCGCGTTATAATTCCATGCTTAATGATTCTGTACCCAGAGGTCTTCATTGAAGCCTGGGGATAGTGTAATTTTTTCCGTTTGGGCAGGTGCCTTTTTGATTCAGTGAGAAAACTTGTTGAGAACATTTTGGCCTATCATTCTTTGGAAGTCCTGGCGTAATGAATGTCGCACACATTCTCCCAGCTGGACTTACATGGGATGTGCCAGAGCCTTGTTGGAACACTGTCTCCTGCTTGCATTGATCATTTTAAAGTATAAAACTCTACCTACCACCACACAAGGAATCATCTCTCTTCCCATGTGGAAGTCAGATATGCCTTGTAATGAAAAATAATGTTTCTTCCCACACCAGTGCTGAATTGGCTAGATTTGAACAAGACGCATTCACACTTGGATTAAGTTTTAGTAATTTCATGTTTCTTGTGAACATGATGAGCAAATTCCTTGTTCATTCACAGGTTACTTTGGGCCCTGTCCTGCAGGCTTTATGCAGATAAATCTGCCACTGATGATGGAGTGGGTTTTTAGGTCCTGTTGTCAAGGCCTCTTGCTCTCTAGGGGTTTATTCTGTGTTGAAATCTGTGATCACACTGATTTAAGAAAATGTAAACAGAGATAGTTATGAGTTGTTGCAACACACCTGTCAATGGATGTTTTGACCACGTAGAAAGACTGCTTTGGACTTTAATTGTGGCAAACACAAAAAAAGGGAAACCAGACTCAAAGGCATGCTGTATGGAAAATGGTTGGCGTTATCAGATGCAGCAAAAAGGACAGTTGCTAAATTGCAACAGGAAGAATATTCCTCACCTTATTATTTCAACCACAGGCGTCTTTTAAGAAACCGAACATCATTAATCAAGGTCTGCCCACTGTGCTCTGTGGAAGTGCTTCCTCTAGAGAGATAGAAAGCTGGTTTGTTGGGGCCATGTCTCCAGAAAGTGGCAGCACAAAATTGGCAGATGTGTCTTTGCCTTCTTTGCAGAATGTTACATTTGTTTTTGCAGATAGATGAAATCTCTTGTCAAACTGAAGGGAGTTTTTAGGGAGTAATAAATAATGAAAGACTCGCGGCTCTTCTGGAGTAGAGACCAGCATTACAAGCAGAGGGCCCAGTTCCAAATGGCAGCCCCAGCTGTGAGCTTTGCATGTTTCATTCAAAAGGAACTCAGAGTAAGCAAAGACATTCAGAGAAAGCTGAGTGTTCATTTCTTTTCAAACAATGCTTAGTTCTTAATGAGCGCAAGCGAGGAGCAAGTTTAAGGACGGTTGGCAGATTCCATTGCCCAGCTCTGTGTCTCTGTTTTCATGGGTGGCAGGTAACACACACAAATAACGTGTTTACTTGTTTTTAAACGGAGCTTGTGGGAGGCAGATGACACATTTGGAGGACGACTTTTCAATTTTCTACTGAGTTTTTCACTGTGACCTTAGAAATCCAATTTCTATGTACATGAGCTGACTTCCAGATGAGAGATGCTAGGTTTCACGCTGACTTTTCTTCCACTCGTTTAGCAGAAATGTCTTCTGCAGAGAGGACACAGGTCAACTGTTAGAGTCCTGGCTGTGATGGTGTCAAGAGGCCAGCACCAGCAACATCCTTTAGTGACCAGGAAACAAATGGAAAAGCACAATAAATCATGTTACTACTAGCTGACAGACAAACCACGCTCCTTTCCAATCCATACCAGACCATAAGTGCCAGATCCACATAGCAGCTGTGTTCATCTTATGAGAACTAAGTGGTCTAAACTCTAGTAAAGTTGTTTTACAAGAATGCGTAGGCTTTCAAGAGAAGGAATTATATGTAATTTTGCTTGTTTTATGCATGAGAAATTTTGTCCTGTAACTATGGCATTATCTTTTCTTCACCAGTGACAGGGCAGATAGCTTCATGGGCATTACACCACATCACCTCAGCACAGGAGTTGGCCTGCTAGAAATTCTGGCCAATACGGCAATGACAAAACTCATGTGGGCTTCAGAGGTGCCAGGACTTCACTGTTTAACTCTGTTAATAGAGATTTGGTCACTGCATGTTGCTCACCGTAGAAACTCTACTGTTCCCAAGCTGCTGCTTTTATCCCTCAGGAGGGGCTTGGGGTGGATTTTCTCCTCTCTTTTTTCTGACTTTGCTCCAAGAATGCAGCTGCAAGGGTGAGAAGAGTTAAATGGGCAGTAGATGGCTGGTATAAAATGATGTAGCAACCCACAGGCCATTTCTAGTGATTCATAAAAGCCTTTGTTTATTCTTCTCCAAGGATCCACAATGACATATCAGAATATAGATGAACACACAACACAATTATTTGAGATACTTATGCAATACAGTTTGCTAGCAGAAGTTGTTCTCTGCAATCCATGATTCAGAGAATCAGCTCACATACAAGTATGTATCACACTGTCTGCTCATCCATCTGTCTCTGAGAGTATGGCTATGCCACACTCACACACACCCACACACACTTGGCAGTACAGCTCAGAGCCCAGGTCAAGTAACCTGTAGTCATGTTTCAGGGCTAATATTTACACTGATCATCTAAATTACCTTTGACTCTGTCCCACAACAGGAAGCGACGTCTTTTTTCTTGCAGAGTAGATGACACTGACATCCTAAACTTCTGATCGATTTCAGATGGGCACCAACATTTTTTAAAGAAACCTACAGCACTGTAGCCTTCTTTCCATTCAAAGATGGGTTTCTCTGCTAACCCCCAGAAGAATTACACTGGTTTGTGTTGTTAAATGGGCAATGCTCAGTCCAGGACTAGAGTCAGGTCCAAAGTCAGGTATCTTGTCAGAGTGAAGAGGTAGAAATGGGAGCACTGTATTACCGGAAGGAGAGGTGCCCCAGTGTGTTCATGGGACAGACAGCACTTCCACCTAGGTCATTTGTATAAATGTTCAAAGCACATTAGGCATATCATTCTTCTCCTGTAGGGGCATGATCCATGCCATTAGCTCTTTCAAATGAGAAAACCCAGTAATGCTCTGACTGAGTGTTCATTAGAGAATGAAATCCCATGCACAAGGATGTTGTGAGATACAGCATCTGCTAGAAAGAGATTGTAGGAGTGGCAGAAAGCAGCCAAAACCTAAGCTCTTTTGTGGGACAGAGAGGAGGGCCAACTGGCACAGACTGTAGGAGCAAGAGTGGTAAGAAACCACGGCCAGGGTGCAAGCATGTTCTAAAAATGCGTTGGTCACAATTCAAGCTCCCACACCAGTTCTCCCCTCCTTGGTATAACAAGGGCATTTCCTTTTTAGGTGGCTGGATCCCAGCTCTCCTTCTTGTGGGCAGAGACCTGGGTTCCTCTCCATCCTGAGTGGAGTCTTTCTAGGCCACACAGCTCCCTGCCTGCATCAGGATTGTCCAGCCAACCATGGTGAACTGGCTTTGCTGCCTCCTCTGAGGCTATAAACCACATCACCACGCAGCCCTTTCTAAGCAAGCACCACTTATTCTCAAGGCGAGCATGTTAGCAAAAACACATTAAAACCAATAGAACCTAAACACATGCTAAAAAGCTGACCAAAGATCACCTCCAACTCCACCAGCGGTTCTGGAAGGAGTCAGGGCTTTGTAGCATAACGAGGGGATTTTCTGTGATTACGCAGTTGTCACAGCTCCAGGTCAGAGAAACACCCAGGAATAAGTCAATCTGTCCTTTATACAGCTGGGCTCTGATCTTGCCTTTATGGGAGAAGGTAGTGAGTAGATAATGGACCTCAAGGTGAAACACCAAAAAGGTGGGGTTTTGCATTACTGGGGGAGCAAAAAGGCAAATTTGCATGACCTGCTGAACATCATGCTTACCCATGAGGTCAGTCTTTTCTGGAACATTTTTTTTAATGAAAAGGTGTTGCAAAAAAGTTGGTTCATGAATGGTTTTCCAGTCTCTTGAATAAACTGCAACTCAGGGACAAAAGTAGGGTAGCCTTCTTCGTGTCAGCTGAGGGAAACAGAGAGTGTTAATCTTTCAATGGGAATTATACCCCATGATGTCAGGGAATTACAAATTCAGTGAAGGAACAGTAGATCCTGGAGTGTCCAAACATACGCTAGCGTATATCTCATCTGTCTTGTACATGATCTGGTTTTACTGATAGTTTATTTTGGAGGCCACTTGCTGTCAGGTTTGGACACAAACACAATGTGTTGTATTCTGCATTACTTTA
Organism: Podocnemis expansa; assembly: GCA_007922195.1. NCBI lineage: Eukaryota > Metazoa > Chordata > Testudines > Podocnemididae > Podocnemis > Podocnemis expansa. The sequence continues at coordinate 2,872,414 of ML681991.1, read as the reverse complement.
GCAGGGGTGGCCAAACTTATGAAACTCAAGAGCCACACAAGTGGATTATTAAACATTCAAGAGCCGCACTGAGGCCTATAGCCGTATACTTTTACCTACTCCAAAATTACTAAGTTTAAAATTCATTGCACACTTTAATTTTATCATAAAAAGAGGACAAATATCGATCCTACTAATGTCAGATTCTAATAATTACTTAAGGTTACCATGAAAATTAGGCCTATACAGTAAAAACTTAGCTGCTGCTCGACGTAGAAGACTGCAGGCTAGTGGCAAGTTTTAAAAAATCCTGACCATGCCACACTTCTCCCCACCATCCTGGCCCCCTCCTGAACTCCTAGGCTGGGGCTGCTTCCCTAAATTGATTTGCTGACATTATTCCAGGAGCCACACGTTTTCATTCAAGACCCACATGTGGGTCCTGTGCCGCAGTTTGCCGACGCCTCCTTCATAGTGTTTTATTTTGTTCTTAGCACTATTTTAGATTGTTAAAGTCAAGTGAGCCTCAGGATGAAAGAGGTGAAATCAACTAATTAAAAGGGTGAAATCAACCTTAAAGGAACATTCAAGAGGCCTGAAGACGTGACAAATTATATCTATCCATACACAGTGCACGCCTGAGCAAGACACATCCTGGCTTGACCAAGGGAAGAGAGAACTTCCTGTTATGTTCATGGTCACCCATCTCTCGCCACTAATCACAAGGATGCACGTGTATCACAGCTCCCTTTCTAAACACCTAACAAAAGCTTTACTTCTCTGTGTTAGTCAACATGAAGAGTTCTCAGCAGTCAAACAGGAAGTCTGTATCAGAAGCACAAAGACAGTTACGATTTAGCTGCCTGGACCACTAATGCTAGTTTATAAGAAGTTTCTAAATGATTTTTTTACCAAATAAAATGTTCCCTTTTACTTCCTATGTGAATGCTGTTGCGTTACCTCTATTACTTTACAAAACTTTGTCTGACATCTTCACTACTTGTCATTTTCTCTCTTTTCATGCCTGCTTTGGCTACAGCACTAAGGCCATTCTCAGATCTCAACTGGAGCCAAGAGAGGCCTTGAGTTTTGCAAGTTATATTAATGGGTCATTTGGTCTGAGCATTGTCTTAGAACAAAGAAATCTGCTTGAAAAGTGAAACGTTACCACGCTGAAATACAAAACTTCATATCCAGCATATGATACTGCCAGAGAAAGCCGGCTGGAGAAGCAGAAAGACATCCAAATCAAATATAACAATTCTGACCGAGCCCTACAAAGATGTAGGAAGCTGATCCAGAGTCCAGTGAAGTCAACAGCAATGTGATAGTAGGATACAGTATACAGCCCATAAATTTTGTCTTTCAACTGCTTCTCTGGAAAGGAGATTGTAGCTAGATGGCCGACCTGTTTTCATTGTGTTTTTACTGGGTATGCAATAAAGTTTTATTTTTTTTAAATGACTGAGCAGTTAAGCATTGAATGGCAGACATAATTTTTGTTACTGTCATCATAACATCATTATGTTGTTGCTAGGAATTATAGTTTTTATCTCCCTCAACAAAATACGCATGCAAATAATCTAAGTTTATTTATAGAGCAACATCAAATTAAACTGTTTGGATAATGACTTTAAACTGGTTATCACTTTTCTGCATAATATCTGTTTAACCACATCACTTGTGGCAAGTGAGAAAACATACCCCCCGCCATACAGACAATGACATAATGGTCTCGTCTACTCATGATGTTATGGCCATGCTCTGTGCAGAACAAAGGGGTTTTTTAACAGTCCATGTCTGTGACGTTTTTCTTCCATTTCTACACAGCTACATTTAGTGTTGTACTGCCAACAACTCTCGGATCTCAGCTATCTGCTGCCTTCTTTCTCTGTGGTTTGCTTTTGTTTTCTGCACAATGGGGGAGAGGGAATAGAAGTAGTGGTACAAATGCGTTTTACACTTAACAGACTGACGTTTTATGTACAGGTGAGCCTGAAGCCCAGCTGTCACCCTTATTTTCAGGGTGCTTGGATTTTGTCCCCAGTTTTTCTCATAGCCTCTCCAGGAGCAAGTGGGAGTTTTGCCTCGAATTACAGTGGAGAAGGATTTGCATGTCTTTGTGTCACGTCCAGGTGGTCAGCGGCTTTCACTTGCAGAGACGACTCAAGAGGCAGTATTGTCATCTATTATTTCTATTGCCATAGCAGCCAGGAGCCCCAGCCGTGGGAGAGAACCCCCTTGTGCTTGATGCTGCACAAACACAGACTGCGCTCTCAACCTGATCTCTCCCAAGCGTGTGGCTGTGGGTTTCCACCCGAGTGCCAGTCGTTCCTCCATCTCTGGGTTGGAGGGAGGCCACGCTGCCTCTCTCACTCACCATCTATTGGCAGGGGAACTAGCCAATATGGCAAGTAACAGTCTATCAGCCCTGGCTCCCAGGCAGGGCTGGGCAAGCAAACAGTATATAGCCCTGGCCTTCCCAACACCACTGCACCCCAGCCCAGAGCCCTAACTGCAGCAGAGCTCTCCCTCCCGGGTCAACGGGGTTCCCACTGAAACTCGCTGACTTGGCTGCAGGCCACAACACAATCAGCAATTGTCTGGTTCCCCGGGCTTCTTTCCCGCTCCTCTTCCTTCCGGCACCTGGGCAAACCACCAGCTGCCTCCCAGCAGGCCTCTAGCATCACGGGCAGATGGCAGCATCCCCAGGGCTTCTTTGGGCTCCAGGTTGCAAGTAGTGCAACAGTTGGGCTTGCAGCCCCAGCACCAGGAGAAAGACATCCTCCTTTAACGGCTCCTCCCTAACTGAGCGAGACACCCTGCCTTTTATACCTCCTGTCCTGCCCACCGGCTTCCAGCGAGAGGGGCAAGGCCAGACTGGTTCCACCCCCATGTGGGAAGTTTGTTCCTCCCCCTCTGTACTAGTGACAGGACTTTGCAGCAAGACATGTGCTGTAGCTGGTTGTGTGGAGGTGCAGGAAACAGAAATCTGAGATCAGGAGAGGGGCCAACGTGTCTAACCTGTGATATTAATCTAGGTCAGAGCTAAGCAATGTTTTTTTTCCAAATACCAGACCAATGGAGGGCTGCCAACACCGTCAGCTCTGATAACCAGCCTCTCCACCTACTCCCCAAAGCTCAGTTTGAATGAATAGGGACAAAAGCAAAGACATCCCCATCCTCACAAGTTAAACAAGCAGAGTCAGAAAAATGCTTTCCATAACCTTTGATCTGTGGCAAGGCAGCCTCCTCACCATTCTCTGATCACCAATCTCCCTTTTCATGTCCCTGGCCTGCGGTTTCAAGGAAAGCTACACTTCACCTACTGAAACAGCCCTACTGCAGTTCACAACGGTCTCAGTGACTCCCCTGAAACAACACGGGCATCAGCTGAACATCTTTCTGAGCACAGCTTCTGGAGCTGGGCTGCACCCCAGCACTCCTGAAGGGGTCAGAGCTTTCTCCAGGAGTTCCCTTTGCTTGCGGGCTTTGGAGAAGGGCCCAGACAATGCTGCCTCCATTACCTTGTCCTCTCTGATGTGTGGTCCACAGCCAGTTACCAGCTTTGCAAGGAGCTATTGTTCACATTGCTGTTCCACCTTGCCAGAAAGGCAGTAGTGAAAGATTTGCATTCTCCAAGGTCTTGGTTCCAACGTGGCATTTATCCACACCCACTCGAGGAGCAGTCTGCGAGCAGGAGGCCCTGCCAACACACACAGGGGAGCACAGTGATGCCACATCCCTCCCAGGGCTCCAGCATCCACTCCCTCATTGCTGACTGGGCTGCTAACAAAGCAGTGGGCTGGGAGTGCATCGCTAGCCAGCTCTGGTGTCGTTGGTAGGACAGGGGAGGAGGATTCCCTACACCCCCCTGCTCATACCCCGCACAGGGGAAAGCCACAATCAAGTCCTAGGCAGATCTGTCCTTTGCCTACATGCAAGCCAGTCATGTGCTAAAAAGTGCCCCCTCAGCCTACAAGACACAGTCCCAGTGGTGGAGATGCTGCAGAGAGCCGCCCTTCTCCACTGTTGGGCAGACAAGTTATCCTGCTGGTCTCACTAGCTGTTTCCCTGAAGAAGATGCTGCATATGCTGAGCACTGTGTGCCTACCACATGACGTGGGCCGGGAGAGACCTACCTGGGCTGTAATCTCTCCAGAACAATGTCACAAAACAGCTGGTGTCTGGTGCAACCTTGTGCTGGCCAGCAGGCAAGGATGGCTCAGAGGTAGCACAGTTTTTAGCTGGAGCAGATTCACAGCCATGGGACGGGTGTGAGCTCTGCACCAAGAACACAGCCCTGCTGTTTTTGGGTGCTGTTTTAACAAGGGGGCGGGGGGGGGAGACCGTGGTGAGTTTTTTCAGCACATCCCCCATGCCTGTGTGTCTGTGCCAGGTAAGGCAAGTCAGACAAGCTTTGCTTACTATTTCTCAGGCCAGGGCTAGTCAGTCAACACTTTAATGCTCACATTTCCAGTCTACACACATAAGGGACTTCTGTCTTCAGGCCAGGCTGCTGCAGACGTGGTGACACTTTGAAGGTCCAGCCTAACACCAAGAGGGCATTTCTGCAGCCTGGGCAAAAATTAGCTCAGTTTTTGTCTGACCCAGCAGGCTTCCACTTCCTTAGAGTCAACGGCATGCCTGAAAGAATCACTCAGATGTTTTATTGGCTCCCATCCCATCCCTCCCCCTACTGTATCTAAGAGTGCATTTTGGGGAACACAGCACCTCAGAGATCAAGGTGTCTGAGCACATCAGCTCACAGCCGGCTTCGGCAGTGCAGGAGACAGATGCTACAGCACAGGTTGGTGCTGAGGAGTTTTCTGCAGAATACATTTGATTAGCTTGTTGTTTTTCTTTGTTCCAGGGTTTATTCCATCCTGCCGGGTGTGACAACCTTCTGGTCTTTGAGAGGCAGCGAGAATTCAGGTCACTCCGCAAGAGTCAGCTGGAGTCAAGAGGAAGACCGTGTAGTGGAGGTGCCCCCAAGAATGCCGGCACATCAAGGACCTGGGCCCGTCCCGATTTTACATTTGACTGATGGGGCTGTGACACACAGGAAATAGCAGTGAGAGCACTCCAGCTGAGGGACTCTGGAACGCTTTCCCCAAATGCCCCGAGCCTCACACTGCTCTTCTTTTCCGGACCTCGCTAGCGCTGTGGCCCTGCACGGAGGGCCGGTGGGTTTCAGCCAGTGTCCGTGTGAACCTGCAGCGTGGTCGCAGGGCCCAGAGCTCTCAGAGGATGACGTGGGTCTCTTGCAGCAGGCAGTGTCTTCATTCTGCGCTGCACTTCTCAAGCCATGCAGCACAGGAGATGGCATTGGGTGGGGGGAGGCAGAGTCACCCAGGAGTTTGGGATCTAGCCGAGGGCATGCCTGGCCCCAGTGCAACTGAGAGCAACCCTAGAGCCTGTGATAGGCCTCCTATGGGGCACTCCACCACTCAAGACAGCAAGAACCAAAACCCCTTCTCATTGCAGCTGCTCCCACCCGGGCAGACCCCTATGGCTGGGACGGAGATGGTGAGTGGACCAGAGCCATCCCGCTGGCCTGCTTCTCTGAATCTGGTAGAAGACCCTGGGAGGCAGCTGGCCTGTCTTTGCAGTGCCGTCTGAGCAATGGAGGTGCCAAAACGGTGCTGCCCAGTCTGCCAACCACACTGAAAGTCAGTGTCATAGACTCATAGATTCTAAGGTCAGACGGGACCAATACGATCATTGAGTCTGCCCGCCTGCACAATGCAGGCCACAGAAACCCAAATATGTGATCAGTTAAAACCTGAGCTTGTGGGCAAGACTCACTAACCAACCACCCAAGAAACAATTCTTTGTGATAACTAAGAACCTACCCCTGTAGTCAAAGATCAGTCAATTGCCAGACTAGGCTGTCCCATCATATTATCCCATCCTTAAATTTACTAAGCTCAGTTTTGAAGCCAGCTACAGTAGGTGTTTTCCCCCATTGCTTTGAAGGAAGTTGATTCACACTGGGCTGGTACCATGCCCACTGCAAGCCGTAGTTTCAGAAGAAAACTGGACATACCACTTAGCCAAGCACAAACTCAAAACCCGGATAAACACGATATGACCTTCCAGCCACGCTGGTGCACGCATGGCACTGGCTCCTAGCACCAAGCGTCTGAAAGAGTTTAAGGAGATAGGCTCTGAAGACGTACCATGCCTCACTAATGCTATTAAGAATTGTCATGCCCAATGCAAGGCATTGCTCAGTGCTCAAAGGGCAAATGTCACCTCACAACTGAAGAGCATTAGGCTGACAGGATATAAATTAGCCCTTTGGTCAGCCATTTAAAAGTTGTGACACACTCATCTTTCTTCTTTACCAGATTAAGAGACTATTTATGGGGGATTGCCCCCCACCCTACTGTGTTTCTTCTCTTTGGATCCGTCCAGGGGTTAAGGCATAACTAATATAGCAGGAAAGAATTATTTGATTTAGCTTCTTCACGCACAGAAAGAAGAATATGCCTTGGCTTTTATGGCCTGAATATTTACTTAGCTGCTTTAAGAATCTAGGTTTGATGTTTTGACATTTACTTGTCATGGGGCCAGAATGAAGAAGTCATTCTATTTCTCTTGTGAACCACAGCCTGACACCTGTTGCATGCTATTCACTCTCACTTCTGCCTACTGCAGAGTCTTCACACCTACCGCACAGGGGTGTCAAACATACGGCCCAAGGGCCAGCTACAGCCCACAAACCTCTTCCATCTGACCTGCGACTACGCTCCATGGGACCGCACTCTCTCCCTACAGAGAAAGAGAGGGGGAGGAGTGTCCCATGGAGCGCAGTCTCACATACCCAGCACTCCGCGATTTCATGAGAGCGCCCTAGTGTTTTGATTTATAGTATGTACGGCCCACTTGAAGTACCTTTTAAAGTCAAATCTGACCCACCTTTGCAAATGAGTTTGACACCCCTGCTCTAAAGAATCTAGCGCTGGCCACTGCCAGACACAGCCATCCTGAGCTAAAAACTGAGACCAAGACTGTCTTCATCCTGATATAGAGCAGAGCAGACAAATGGGAGTCATGCCAGCCCTTCTCCAAGTCTTTGGGTGGAGGTTCAATTCCCTCTTGCTTAAAAGCATATATGCAGCAGACATTTTCCAGAGATAACACACACCCGCTTGTTCCTGTTAAAGATACAGGGATTTTAATGCAGAATTCGAGTATTGGAGCACTCTCTTCTTTCTTTCGTCACCTTTCTAGCAGTTTAAGCTGGGAAAGGAGATAAGGAAAGAAATCAAGAGAGTCAGAATTATGTAAAGCTTGCAATGGAAGGACTAGAGCAGTGAAGAGATAAAATGAATTATTGGTAGCTAAAGAATAAAAGGAATACTATCAAGCGGAAATTGTTAGACAGAATTCAGGACCCCTGTGTTATACGGGTTCAATTTAAAGACCTCTTCCTGCATACAAAGTTGAACAAGATCCCTACTCTTGGAGCCCCGACATTGCACATTGACTTGCTTTGTATTTCATGGTGCCTGGGTCTGCTTTTTTGTCGCTTGTCACCAAGTGGGGTCCACGAACTTTGAAAAAATACATAAGTGGCACAACATGGTTGACATGACAGAAACCTTCCAAAAGCATTTTCTAAGCTATTTAACGCACTGCAAGAGCCGCGGTGAGTCTGGTGCTTCCATGCGTGTCATTGTGTATAGTTAAAAAGAGTTAAAGATAGCTTATATCAGTACACTAAGGACCAGCATGTCCCCTGCATATGACATTTTAGATGTTAAGAAATACTTACGTGGCTCCATGAGTTGTAAAGTTTCACCCAGCAGGTGTCCAGTTGGCAAAGGCGGGAGACAAATAGGAGCCTTTGAGACAATAACGTAGATACTAGACCAGCTCCAGGCAAGACTAAAGTAATGGTAGAAATGGGATGCACTTTGAAGAGCTGACCAAGACATTGCTTCTGCCCTCCATCAAAGGCATCCAGACACCATCCATCAGAACCACGTGAAGCCTCCTGTCTAAGCTTGGCTGAGCAGGTAGCATCAGTTTCTGCTTTCTTTCATCTCCAGCTCACTAGGAATCTTTGTCCCTTCTGCTGGGGTCAAGATGTGCAGGCAAGTGTCATCTCTCAGCTAGGTACAGGTATAGCAGCTGGATAAGATGATGATACACTGGCGTCAGCTCATACAGACTGGGGCTGCAGCCTTCTGGATGGTTCAGTCTGACGTGAACACATCAGACTTGTGATCAAATTCCCCCACTGGCTTCATCAGCTCCCCATGCTAGTCTGATCCAGGCTCCTAATATTTGATGTGATTAGTGGATCAAACCTCAGCTACTTCAGTGACCAAATAGGACACCCCCTTCTAATCTCAGACCCCTCCCACTTGGCCAAAAACCCAGCCCCTCCCTCCAAGCAGCATTCTGACTCCAGAACTTACTGGAAATGCCATGCTCCCCAGTGGAACATCCCTCATGTGATGGGATGTGGATGGCACTAGGCTGGCACAGAGCAATGGTTAGACAGCTTCCTGAATTTGGATCTCTTCAGGTGGCAGAAAGCAACAGTGGAAGCTATTTCGTCACCCACCTCCCGCATTTTCTGGAGGAGAGGGCCTATATAAGTGGGATGGCCAGCTTTCTAATTTGTGAAAACTGGACTTTGAATGCCAGAACCAGCCCTGCCTTAGCTCCATCTCTTTCCTTCCCAAAGCCCTGCCCTGCTTCACCCCTTCCTCTGAGGCCCTGTCCTCACTTCTCCTCCACCCAGGTCAGATCACCCGCAGCTGTCTCCACCACCCTCCCTGCCAGCTGAGCAGGGCGCCGGAGATGGTGAGGGTGACTGGGGCAGGGCAGGGGAGGGAAGCCCACTCTTGGGGCAGGACAGGGAGTTGCTGATCCCTCTCTCTGATGGAGCCATTGTTGAATGTGCCTCCAGGCTCCAGCAGCAGAAGCTGTTCTCTTCCCACACCGCGTGGCGCAGTAATTGGATGTTTAGTGTCTGGCCAGCCTACTCCTACGGTCCCCTTTTTGACTGAACATTTGGCAACTCTACGTAGGATATCCTCTATGCCTTTGCAGGTCCTGATGGCTGAAACTGCCCCATGAGAACTGGCAGAACATTACAGCAGCCTGGGGGCATCCAAGCCAGCAAAGCTCAGCCCCAGTGTCTGGTGGCTACAAAGCCAGTGAGGAATCACCATGCTCTCCTCATATATCCATCTCACACCAGCCACAGCACTGCCAGTTGGGGGTTAGGAATTTTAATTGATTGTTCCCCCCAGCCCAACTGGGTCAGAGTTTGGGAGCTACTGGAATATGGCGTCACAAGTGAACCACGGGAAAAAAACCCAAGATTAGTCAGGAGTGGGGGGAGATCTAAGCAAGATCTATGATTGTTGTTTCCTATGCAGTATTAAGAAGTGTGAATGGAGCCAAATGGATGGCTCCTGAGCTAGCTAGCTGGAAAGCAAGAATGAACAGATAGAGGAGTATGCCCTGTGAATACAAACAAGTCTCCAATTTTCTGCTTCCCCAGCTGACAGCTTTCACACATTTACTGAACCAGTACATTAACAAACAATATATCGCATGCTTTCCCTTTCATGGGCTTTTCACTGTTATGTTGATGTGAAATTTCTTATTATGCAACCACAGTGCAGCATCAAGAGTCTTCCTGCATTTACAGCTGACAGGTTTTGAGTTTTCACTCATCACAGCCCCAGCCTTAATAAAAACTAGTGAACCAGTGTTCATTAAGTTAAAGCTAGCCCTAATGGTTTTTCAGCACCTAGAAAATATAGATCCCATCTCTGTGGAACTATTTAAAGCTTAATAAACAAGTATTACAGTAGGTCAAAGGAATGGAAGAAAGCTGACAAGACCCTAATACAGAGCTCTCACTAAAATATGCCAGCATATCAGCACAAGAGCTGTATAGATCTGCTTTTCAGCAATGATGAAATATCTGGAGGGAGATTTTTCTGCAGCAGGCTGTGGTTGTAGGGCCTGCAAATTATCTTTTGCAAAACTACTGAATTTCTCCATTGTTACAAGTACTTTAATATAAAATCTAGCATGAATAAATTTTCCTCTTCTGGCTGCAGTGTAGGAGGTGTTGTAGCTTTTATATCAATCATTATGCAGACCTGCCTTCAGCATCACCCTGGGTTAAAATCATCCCGCAAGCTGTTATAATTATTATAGTCACTGAGGTAATGTTTGGACTAAGTTAACTTTCCAGAGATTGCGTCAGCCAGGCGGTGAGTTAGCGTTATATAAAGGAAGAAATTCAGATAGGAGGAGCCTCGTTCTCCTCTCACAGCTGTGAGAGTCAGAGGGCAGTAGAATTAAGCTGGTGCAGGAGAAAGCAGAATCAGATCTTTTGTGAGAGACTAATGTTCATTTGTCGCCAAATACTGTGAGTCTTGCACCTGTGGCTTAAGTCATGAATCTTGAAATAGCTATCTAAGGCTACGTCTGTGGTGGCACTTTTGTTGGTAAAACTTCTATAGGTCAGGCATGTGGGAAAAAAAAACCACCCGACTGACTAAAGTTTCATCAACGGAAGTGCTGGTGTGGACAGCACTATGTTGGTGCAAGAACGTCTCCTGCTGACATAGCTACTGCCACTCATTTAGGTGCGGTTAAATTATGCTGACAGGAGAGTCCTCTCCCAGAGGCACAGAGCAGCTACTTGGTAGACCTTAAAGTGGTGCAATGCAGGGGTCAATCAGTCGTGCCACTGTAAGGTCTGTAGTGCACAAATGGCCTCAGTGATCAAGCTTCTGGAAAGCTGTAGAGCTTAAGGGTGATCTGGAAAGCTGTTTATTCACCTCTTCTGCGTAAGAGGCTACCCAGCATAAGGAAAGATTTTCTGTGGGTATAAAGTGTATTGTTCCCTTGAAATCAGGGGAGCTATGTTGATTCTGCCTGATGTCTGTCCCTGTTGAGCATCCATCTCCAGGACACCCACAGTGCGCAGTCCCTGTCCTCCCCAACTGGAGAACTGCAGATACCCTTGGTCATCCCTGTACATGTTCACAAGAAGCAACGACAAGCATCACATAGTCAGTTGTTACACCAGCAACTTGAGGATGAGTAGGCACTTGGACTTTCCCCCTCAGCACACACATCTTCCCAACTGCATATATGTGCTTCGAGGGATGATCCATGGGACAAAATGAGGGAGAATGCAACTATTTCAGCTCACGCATGTGTCAGATCACAGACTTCAGGCATGTCTAGGCACCCTGTGTAGGAAGCAACCAGCAAACTATACCTAACACATTGTCAACAGTCCCACAATACTCTTCCCATTTCTAAGGCCTGGTTGACATGGGAGAGTCCAGGCAAGTGGACTGTGCTGGGCACAGACGTCAAAGATCCACACCGTTAAGATGACTCAAATCCTCAAGTCAACAGAACTAGGTCAACAGAGCAATTCTTCTGTCAACCTATCTGCTAGCTCTCAAGTAGGTGGATTATCTACACCAATGAGAGAATGTTTTCCCATTGGGATTGTGAGTGTCTATGCTGAAGGACCGCATGGGTATAGCTGTGCCACTAGAGCTTTCTGAATGTGGACAAGTCCTGAGATATTTGGGTTATAGTCCCCACAACTACTCATGAATTAAAGTGAGCTCAGCCACAAAAACCACTTCACATTGCATTTAATGCCAGCACAATTCACAACTAAACTTGCCTTTCTCAATATCTTGTCTCCCAAAGAAGGCTTTTATCTACTTGCACCACATCCTTCTGCAAACCTGGACTTTTCCAGTGGACATCTGCAATAAAACTGCTTTCTGTTCCATGAAGCCAGCTTTAAAGAAGCCTGCAGTGGCTTTAAAACATACTGTTTTATATCAGGCAAGCAGGTTTCTCTTCAGCGATCATGTTCTATGAGCTGGAACACAAATAGGTCAGTAAAATGCACAAGTATGGTTGTTAGCAGAGACCTGAGCCTATGTTAGGTGATTAACGATGTTCAGATTAGTTATGATACTGTCACTTCAGCACCAGCTGTCGTGTGTCCTTTATCTCTCTAAAATTTCATCGCGCCTGTCTTTGTAGAAAAGAGTAATGGTGAAAGAGTGAGACCCTTCCCTCTGAAAGAAACCAACCAAACAAAACAGCCAAGCAGCCCCTCACAGCCCAGAAACAAGATGACCCAGCAAACTGAGCATCTTACAGATATGAAGCCTAGTACTGAAAAGTGTTGAGCACCCTCTGTTGATAACATCTTCAGAGACGACAAGTGATATATATGGAATAACATCTCTGTTGATATCATCGAGCGGGCTCACTGGCTAGTGGGACTAGGCCCTCTTGTATACCAAATGCTATATGTGGTTTTGTACCACGTAAAGACTAAGTCCCTGCTTCAACTGAGCAATTTCAAGCACCACCGTTCCTGTTGCAATCAAGACGACTACTCCTGTGCTTAAAGTTAAGTATTTTTTATGCTCGACAGTGTACGCCAAAGCATATTCAACACAAAAAGTACACTGGTGGGCACCACACTCCGAATAAAGCACATGGGTTCTGCATAAGAGTGGTTTCCCATGTGGTTTCTTGGGCTGAAGGCGTGAAGAAGAAGGGAGGGCTGAGCCAGAACTGTCAAATTAAAAACTAAAACCAAGAGTGAGAATATGCAAGAGTTGAACTTGGACCAGCAGCGTCAGGTCAGCTGGGACAGAAGCCATGTTTTGGTCTCCTGCTTTTTCTGGTTGTATGGTTTAGTTACAGTTTAGATGATGGGTGCCTGGGGGGCTGGAAGAATGTGTATAGAGGGGATGCTGAGAACCACTGAACCAAACTCTACACCCTATTTATGGGGAGCCACCTCAGCTCCCCAGCACCCTAATCCCAGCCCCTCTGTAAGTATTCCTTTAGCCATGCAGAACGTGAAATGCTTTACATATGTGACCAGCTGTACTTCCATTTACATGTGGATGGGTTTGGAGTTAGAGACAGCTAACTCCTGGGCTAAGCCTGCCTTGTGCTGATCTTTGTAAGGAAGGGGAGCGAAACCTGCCGTTCAACATTGGGTCACATTCTCTGTTTGGTTTGCAAAACCCTTTCCAAGTGGCATTTGTCTGGTTGAGGTGAAGACAGGAAGAAGGGAGCTGAGCACATAGCTCTTTCTTTTTTCCTTCCCTACTGTGGTGTTTTGGATTACCTTAGGTCATTGGGGTTGTCATAATGACAGATGGCCCCAGCCAGCGTTTTAGTGACAGGGAACCCTGTCTGTCTGGTTCCCTCTGCTCTCAGTTCTCTTCCAATACAGATCGTATATGGAGCTCTGAGTATGCTGCCTCTCATTATTGGATTATAATTCATCAAAAATACACCACTTACCTCCTGTTTCCTTTCCCATATTTCCCCACCTTCCTTTGTCGTTGCTCTAGTGTTCCCCACTCTGGCAGTCTGCAGTATTAAGTTATTACAATAATATCATTCTCAGGAACCGTCAGTAAGTTCTTTCTGGCATAAATATATTCACACCTCACTCATATCAAAGAGAGTTACACATACACCCCCCAGCTGATGACAGTGAATCAGCATGGCTTGCTTTTCCACCACAAATTGCAGCCAGCACCTCTGTCCCCCTCTTTTTCTTCAATCATTTAGCCTCCAGCCAAACCCAAGGCTCCAGACCTCTTAGTGTAAAATTCAAATCAAACAAGGGCCCCAGTAACCCATTCTCCATTTTCTTGCCTCTAGGGTCTGGACAATCTTCCTTTCTGATGCAGTGGAGCTGAATGGGGTTTCCTCACCTAACCTCTCTCAAAAATCCTAATCAGAGGTCCCCAAGCAGGAAGCTAGCATTCATTTCATGGCCCAAAGTCTCTGTTCTCCCTGTGCCTAAGGCTTCTTTCTTCCCTGTGTTAGCCACTTAAATTCCCTCTTCCAGGACCCTTTAGCCTAGCAGCACCCCAACAGATAAATCAACCCTCTTTTGTTACTGAGGTACAGAGCGCTACCTTTTACAGGAGTCCTCACCTTTCTGTGCCTCTGCCTTGAGAATGTCCCCTGCTCCTCATATCTCCACAAAGGGCAGGCACAAGAGACATCAGCTCTTTCTTGTCCTCCCTTGAACCAGGCAAAAGGGAGCTTTTTATACTGATGCCTCTTTTCCCAGCAGGCACTGCTGCCAAGGCTACAAATTCCATCAGTCTGTGGATCCACCATGCTCAGAATATCTCTCTTCGGGGTGGAAACCAGCCAGGAAAGTGGCAAAAAGTGTGGGGAGAGCTTTCCATAAAGCCAACTCTGCCTGCGACAAGAGCCAGTAGCAACTTCCAACTATACTGGACCAGAAACCATTACAAGCAACTTTCGCCAGCTCTCGGGAGCATGGCTCCATCTCCCAGGTCTTAACCTGCAGCTTCTGCCCCACCCAAACTTGGGTAAAAGCCACTGAGTGATTCGATGCCATCGAGGATGATGCTTCTGCTGCATCCTGCTACCATAGGTCAGACCATGGCCTGGCCACCTACCAATGCCACCATTTGGGACAGCCCCTGAAGGCAGGTGTCAGGGAATGGGCAGAGACACCTCATTGCTCCATGCAGCAAAACTGCCCCCCCCATGACGCCTGCAGTCCAGAGCTTAGGGTCAGTGCAGATCATGTCTTCTTCTGAGCCACAGAGAGACTGAGAGGGAAACAATCAGGGATTTCCCCCATTTACAGTTTCCTTCCAGGGCTCTTTCAAGGGTTTCACAACCAGATGTTGCCCCCAGTGCTTAACACATAATGAAAAAGGTGCTGGGCTCAATTAGGCACCAGGTTCAAGCAATTTTTACATTCATAGCTGATGCAACAAACTTAAAGGTACCGGGGCTGTGAACTGCTCAGCCTGGAGGTGCTGGAGACAAGTTACTTCCCCACGCTGTACTTCAGTTTCTTCTTTTGTGAATTGGGGCTAACAACGCTGACCTTCTTGGTAAAGGCCTTTAAAATCAACTGAGAAAAGTGTAATGTGAATGCTAGGTATTGTATTATTTGTACTGTTCCAACTCACAACCTGGCCCACCGCTAGAACACCCTGCGCTGTGTGAGTGTGCACCCTAATCCCCCATTTACACCGAGAAAGCATAGGGCCATGCCACGTCCTCCCTGTGCAACGTTCAGCCTCTTTGCATGAGGCTGACAGCGAGGTTGTCAGCATTCATACCTCAGCGGAGAAAGCTGCCCTATTCCACACGGCATGTCAGGACAAACCTGGCTTTGGGATTCAAAGGGCTGGGGATTTGGCCATGACTAAGAAGAGTAGAGAAAGTCCATTTGCCCCTTGGAGTTTTCTCAAAGGTGGGGAACTTAATTTGTCACCTGCTTTCTTTTCTCCCCCTTGTCCCCCCCCCCAATTTAGCTGATTGCAAATTTCTGCCTGTCTCTGCTACCTATATCCCCCCTCGCCCCCTGGGAATTAATGAGGGCCGCAGCACTGTGATGTAAAGTTCCCTGGTGTCAATCCAGAGGAATGCCAATGAACCCACTTTCCATACGGTCAAAATTTGTCTTGGACAATCCAAAAAGGCAGTAAGAGTGAAGTAAAAGTCTTGTTTTCAATACAGAGCCTCGTTACAAACATGGCTGGAAAGGTTGCTAGAAGGAGACCTAACATTGACTGTAGCTGTTTCACTGGACAACTCAAACTTCTAAGCATAATTTGATTTCAGGTTAACAACTTAGCCACGACCAGAAGAAATAAAATCGCTGAACTGTAACTTCTGATTCCATTTAGGAATCTAACACAAGCCGTCCTTAACTCAGCTTGTTTTGCTTTGTTATTAAAGGTCATTGCCTAGTGACTTGAGACTCTAACACACACAGTATATGACTTGCAGTACTTAACACAGACCCTGAATTTGAACCTCTGTACTAATCCATTACCGTAATTTTAAATACTATTCTATGGTTTCATTCCCTTTGGAACAGCACTGTGTTAATGACAGCTTGAGAGCCTTAATGAAATGTCTCAGAATCACTGTTATTAAATTTGTTGCAGGACAAATTTTAGACACTGATAAAATAGCCGATACAGAACTGTGAGTTGTGGATAATGTTGAGTGCAAATCACAGTACACCAGGTGAGTTATATTTGGGTAATATGTATTGTGGAACAACTGCAAATGACTGTATTTATTGTATGACTAATTCATAGGGCCATAGCTGCCTTCAGCTGGTTATATATATTCTCAAAATTATTCCTAACATATATGAATGAGACATATCACAGCTGTGATCTATAAATTGTATTCTTATCCTGGGCCAGATTCTCATACATTTCCTCATGGGCTTATGTCTGTGCATGAGCTGATTTATTATTTGTATTGCCCTGAAAACCCAGCTGTTGTCCAAGATGCCATTGTGCAAGGTGCTCTTCAATGAACAGGGAGATGCAATCCATTGGAGTTAGTCTCTGAGGCCCGGGGCCTCAGAATACAGGTCAAAGTGACCATTCACCGAGAAAGACGCTAATCCACACGTGAGGCAAGTTAGAGTCTGACCCTATGACCTCCCCTTAGATCTTTTTCTTTATGAGAGGGGAAAAGCTTCTTTCTGGGTGCTTAGTCTCTGTACAGCAAAAACAGCAACGATTTCCATTTCATACGGCTATAAGGTGCCACAGGACTCATTGTTTTTTCTGGGGGCTTGTCTAGACAGACAATAAGTGCACACCCAGTGAGGATGCAGAGCTACCTGGTACTAGCCTGCTGAGCGCTAATTGCCCGGATGGGCCCTGCTATGGCACAATACAATCTCCACACTGTGCTTTGCTCTGCCCACTTTGAAACAGGAGTATATCAAAGGAACTGTCAGTGGTCACAGGTAGCAGGATCCATACAGCCAGTGAATGGGAGCCCGTGTGAGGTAGCTTTATAGCCCAGCTTGTCGAGCACTAACTGGACAGAGATGGAGCAGGAGAGGGCCCAGGCCAGAGGTGAAGTTGGCCAAACCAGTTAAACTTCAGGTGTTGGGTGTCCAAGCCCTTCAAAGAGCCACCAGACTAACTATTTTCACAGGGCTCTGGCTCCCTTGCAAAGTGCTTGTCTCCACTTACATGCTGGGCATGGCCTAATCCTGATCTGACAACCACTGAATCAGGCCAGACCACACCAGAAGTCAGTGAGCATCAGGCTGGTTTGCCAAGTGAAATTGCTGTGAAGTTTGTTGCATGAGTGTTCATTAAGTCAGTCAAATCCTTCATCACTTGGCTTGGCTTTGTAGCAGGATGAAATGTCTCTGGGACAGGTTTACAAAGGGATTTAGGCACCTCAGGAGGTAGACAGCTGACTAAACACACCTAAGCAGGTTAGGAGCCTAACAACTACAGAAATCAATAATGCATTGGGAAGGTATAATTCTACCACTGTCCTCAAGCGGGCAGATGACAGGAGGGACGAATCCTTCATGTCATGTGAAATCAACAAAAAAGGCAGCTCAGGGCAATTTGCAGATTACAGTGGGTAGCAGCAGCCATAAAAGAAAGCAGCATTTTGTGTTAGCTATAGTCAGTATAGAGATAGCATCATTTACCAAAGGATCCATAGATGCCTGTGGGTTGTATCTTCTGTTGCTGGCCACAAGACCTTAAAGGCGTGTATTTGTGATGGTCCTGTAGAGGCTAAAGCTTTCCCATGAATGGAGCCTTCCTCCATTGCATGGGGCACGGCTCACTTGCTAGTGGATGCTCTGTACTTTAAAGTCTTTAAATCATGATATGAGGACTTTAATAACTCAGTCGTAGGCTAGAGGGTTATTGCAGAAGTGGGTGGGGGAGGTTTTGTGGCCTGCATTGTATAGGAGATCAGATTAGACGATCGTATCGGTCCCTTCTCGCCAGAGAGCAAGAGAGAGACAGAGAGAATCTGATGACACAGACAGTAAAAGCTTAAAAGCTAATAATAATGCTTACCTAAGAACAACTCCTACACTGCCTTTAAAAATGACTGGGGTTTATAGGATGACAGTTAAACAATATAGACAGAAAAACCTGAAATGTGAAGATTTTGCTAGTTATACATGCAGGGTGCTGCATTAATTAGAGACTTTTCATCAGGGGATTTCAAAGGACTTGACAAACACAGAAAGAAACCTATTTAAACTTATAGCATTTGCATCCTAGATTGGCTGAACAGCCAGCACTGTAATGGCCTCTAGTGGCACCTGTAGTTACTACAGTAAGATTACAAAGGACCCTGTTCCAAAGGAAGGACAGACCAGGAGTCCTGTGGCACTTAAAGACTGGCAAATTTTTTTATTGCATGAGCTTTCATGGGAGAAAATCTGGCTTTGTCAGATGCTTTGAAGAAAGGTGAACTTACAGAATGGGAGGAAAACAAATGCAGGGAAGTGTAAGTCATGGGAGCAGGTCACACTGTAACAGCAAATCTTCAGTTACCGTGTGACCTGATCCCATGATTTATACTTCCCTGCGTTGTTCCAAAGGGGCAGTCGTGTTAGTCTAGTTCAGTAAAACAAACAAGGAGTCCTGTGGCACTTAAAAACTAACAAATTTATCTAGTGCATGAGCTTTCATGGGGGAAAAAGAGCATCTGATAGAGTGGGATTTTCTCCCACGAAAGTTCATGTGATAAATAATTTGTTAGTCTTTAAGTGCCACTGGACTCCTTGTTTGTTTTGCTGAACTAGACTAACACGACTGCCCCTTTGAAACTCCACTCCTTGTTTATTTTAAAGGACACTGGTTATCCTCAGATCAACAATTGCTCACTAAGGGGAGAGAGTTCAAGTCAGCTATTCATTAGCATGCTTACAAAATGTTTAACATAAAAAATTAATCAGCCTGTAAACAGATGTGTGTATATTTCATTTATAACTGAGTTGAGCAAATAATGGATTTTTGGTTTTTACTGATAATTTTTAAAAAACTTAAAAAAATTGGTTTCAGATGAAACAAAAAGTGAAAATATTTTAAATTTTCAGCAACTTGGAAAGTGAAAAAATAATATCAGGTTGAAGAAAACCTTTTGTTCAAACTAAAAACACAATGTTTTGTTTTGTTTTGTTTGAATTTTGAGCATTTAATGTTTTTGAATGTTTTTAAAATGAAACTGAAGGACGTGTCTAATTGAAGGGCAGTATTCAACCCAAACTATTGAAGAGTTCATTTTCAAAATGTCAGAACAAAATATTTTGACTTTTTTTGAATTCTGCTTTTGTTTTTTTCTTTTTTTTTTTTTTTTTTTTGACATGAAGAAATCCTGCCAAACCAACATGAATTATCAATGTGTGTATTGCTGAATCTGCAGGTCACAAAAAAAAAAAAAGAAAGAAAAAAAAAAAAAAAAAAAACCACCACCCCAAAAAACAACAAAAAAACCAACCCTGGCTGAAAAATTTCACCCAGCTCCAATTATAATTGCTGAGTACTCAAAAGCAACCAGGTCAGAATATCCAGAATTACATTATTAAAAACGGGTGTGAAGAACTAGAATCCTCACTCGGCTGGGATTTTTTTTTTTTAACTGATTCTTGTACTGCAAGAGCTTTGTGTATTAGTCAAAAGAGCCATTCTCTGTTTAGGAGTATTTTATATTAGCTCTTACTCAAAGACCCCCCCTTCCGTTTCCTTCCTCAGAGAGATGAGAAGCTGTTGGTGGATGAAGTACTAGCTCCATTCATTTGCTAGCTCTTATACATGCATTTATGACTGCCTCTGATTTTCTCCCAGGAATCGTAATAGATAAAAAATATGCACAGGAAAGTTATAGTCCTGATAAATGTCATGGTATCTGAACTACCAGCTAGTGCTGTTGTTCCACGTTGTGGACATTTAAGCACGCTGTACAACTTGTTTCAACAAATGATTTGCCAATTATTTGGACACCAGTAGAAAAGGAGCACAGCCCTCCTTCTGGGAATGGATTAAGCAGAATTCATGCATTCACATTACACGCAAAGAATCAGTATCACATAGCAAACCAGCCTGTGTGTGAGGATAGATGGAGACACACACATACACATCTCTGTGTGTAGCCAAAGGTATAGAGAGCTAGATCCAGAGATGCTTAGGCCAGCCCCAGTCACCACTGAAAAACTCTGCCTGGGAGGTGCCACAAAGAGGCGAAAACTCAGCCTGGTTCCCTTCACAAAGCTCTCAAGACCTATCCTCCGAAGAGGATGGATCCGCTACACAGGATAAAAGTCCCACAACATAGCCATGGTTGGTCCAGACCAGCCAATGTGGCTCCACAACCGTATTTCAACCCCAAAGCCCAAGTCAGGTGACCCAGACCAGCCATGAGTTTTTGATCCCCATATAGACTTACCCAGAGAGCCCCGTGTCTCCCAGACAGGAGGATGGGCTGTTCTGTCACCAAACTCCCACCCCTGCCAAGATCCCTATGGGGCCAGAACCAATGCCCTATTCCTCGCCTCATCACTTATGCTGATGCCCCCTTCCCTGTCCTATCGCTGGTTTCTGCACAGCCCAGCTCCATTGGGTCTGCAACTGCCAGGGCTGTCCTTGGTGTCACCTACATAGCACGGAGGAGACACAACACAAGTTGATGCAGCTACCAGTTATTTCCCTCTAGGGCCCTTAGTGGTCCTGCCCCATCAACCAGGATGCCATAGTACAGTCCATTATCCTTGGTATGCTGGAGTCTGTGAGAATTTGGAAGGATCCCTTTCGGAGGCATGGATCTCAAACAATTGGCAGAGCAAGGCCATCTAGACTGTGAGCTTCTCTTATGTGCAGATGGTTCCTGGCCCAACGAGGTCTGACCGGGAGCTGCTAGGTGTGACTCTAATAAAAACAACTCTGTGCTAGTAATGAATTTAGCCACAGTGGGGAGCCAAACGCCTTTCTGGTGTCAGACCGTTGACACTGATGACGTTCTGTTAGACGGAGGTTGAGTACAGTTCATTCTCCATGTTATACACTGGCTGCCATGATTAATGTGCATTTTTTATGAATAAGATGATGTACTTTTGTTCCTTCCGTATCCTTATTCACCTCATGCAATGTACAGCTCTCTGGAAGCCCAAAATACCATGAATGATGCGTGATGTGTCAGGTCATTACCCCACACATCTGAACTAGTGCATTTTCGTGTCTGGAAGTTTAATCACTCCAGTGGAAATGTAACTTTCAATATTTCATTAGGATCTTCTCCCATCCTCATCCAAGAGGCTTTGGTGACACTTTAAATGCAGTTGCGAGAAGATATATTTATTTTAGGCAGAATGGGACAGCTGTTTTATTATGAATTTATGAACTATCACGCCCGGAAAAATCTTGGTTTAGCAAATAATTTATTAAAATCAAAACTAACGAAGCTGCTGGGAACTTTAACTTAAGGCCCTGACCAGAATTTAAAGCAAAACAAAACACAACAAAACAAACAAGAGACCCACAGTGCAGCACAAAAAGGCAAAACACTTTGCCATGGCTTTGCCAAATTCTGCATGAAAACACGTATCCGGAGATATAGGTCACTCCACAGGAACCCAGGCACCAGCCCAGCTGCTCTAAGGCAAATGTGTCTTTGTTGGCCCCAGCTCCTACGAGATTTTGGATCAGTTTTTTCTGAAATTAGGTCCATTGACCATGGCCCGGCTTCTCCCATCAACCATTCAAACCCAGGGCTATGCTAAACCCCATTCTTCCTCATGGAAAACAAATCAAGAGGCAGTATGGACAACTGGACATCTCCCTGCATGGCTGTTTCATAATTTGCTGCTTCTCTCTGCAACAGAAGTGCACTCCTACTACTACTAATAAAAGCAAAGCATAGTTTGGGTTTTTGGGGAGAAGGGAGGCTGAAGACAGGATCTGTGCATAAGTGATTTTTAAAATACAGTTTACCCATTATGCATGCCAGCAAATATAATCCTGTAAGTCACTTCTGCAATGCTTTTTCCCCTGCTGCTTAAACCAAGTTGCAAGAATATTGAACACTTGGATTGCTCTGATTTAATGCTACGTGCTTTTGTCCTTGCAGAGACTGCAAGTTGTCTCACTATTTATAACAGGGGTAGAAATTCCAGGAGAACGTTTTCTATCCAAGAAATTTAGATGTCCCCCACATAATTAGAGCTAGTCAGGAATTTTTCAGTACAACATTTTCATGCCAAAACAGGGTTGATTTTGATGAATCTCCCAACTCAAAAGACTGTTAGAAAGAAGCACAGAAATTGTCAGAATGTCCCATGTTGACATAGTCTATCCAGGAAGTGTTGGGAGTTTTGAGTCAAAGTGACTTTTCATTTCAAAATTTTAGTAAACTTAGACTCAAAAAGTTTCTAAAAAAAGAAGAAAAGGTCAAAACTGAAATAAAAACCACTTGGATTGCCCCCAAAGTATTATGGCTTTGTTTTATTTCTCATAAACTTTTGAGATTTTAACTTTTCTTCCTGATTTGCGATAGGAACATTTTTTGAAATCTCAAACATTTTCACAGGGTGGGAAAACTTTTTCACTTAACTTTAATCACAGTATTTGAACATCTCACGATCTTTAACAACCAAAGGCCAGTGGAACGTCGCTAATGGAGTCTGCTGGAATTTCCACATTTTTCTACATCCAAAGGATTAGCCATGTTAGTCTAGTTCAGCAAAACAAACAAGGAGTCTGGTGGCATTTTTAAAGACTAACAAATTTATTTATTGCATGAGCTTCCATGGGAGAAAATCCCACTTCATCAGAAGTTTTCAAGCACCTGACAAAGTGGGATTTTCTCCCACAAAAGCTCATGGGATAAATATATTTCTTAGTCTTTAAAAATGCCACCAGACTCCTTGTTTGTTTTTCTATATGAAATCTTTGCCATGACACATTGTAGACAAGAAGCTCCAAAGAGTTAGATGAGCAAAGGTATACATGCTGCTTGTACAAATCACTTATCGCCCGCTGCTAAAATAAATCTGTCCTTGATCACTGAGCTTTCACGGCAGCTGCCTCCAGTTTGGCATCCATTTCAGCTCTCCATTTAGCCTTCTTTTCGCTGTTCATCCTCAGCAGTGTCTCATCTCTTTTAGCAGCCTTTGAATATAAATGGAGAAAATTATTTGCAGAATAAAATTTTGCCAGAAATAAATATCCTACTTGTTGGCTTCTCTTGCTTTGGCACTCTGGGATTCCTTTGATTTTTCACATGAATGAAGTTAAGGAAGACATATTTCCTTGCTTCACCCAACTAGCAGCATTCACAGCCTCTGATTAGCAGAAAAACCATATTCCCTTTGCTACAAAGGCATGGGAACTGATTGGAGAAACAGCAGAACTGGCATCAGTGAAAGACCCAAAAGCAGAAACCCTCAGAAGTTGTTTTTGTTTGGTTCCAGTGCCCACCTCCCACCACTGGTTGCACAATTTACCCAAGTCCTAGGCTTCAGGACACCTGGTTTATCTCCTCATTTCCCATCTGTGCTTTGAAGCCCCTGTTCCCATCTATGCTGTGCTGACATTTCTGGAGGAAGTGGCTTTACTCATGAGAAGGGTCACTTCAGCCCAGTACTGGGTGATCACTGCACATAGCTGATCCCTGTGTGATTAGTCCAAGTGCTGGACAACCACCCTCACAATCAGCAATACAGCTAGCATCCTCTAAGTGATGCCTCAGCAAATGAGACTCTTTCCAGGACAAGCCAAGCCTGTGTGGTCTGATCAGTAGGGAGCCGGATCACTGACAGCTCCGGGGCAAGTATGGGCTGAGTGGCCTGGAAGAAATGGAGACTGTCTCATACCTGGCCTGAGTCAAAGACCACTGGAGTCAATAGGAATTGTCCATGCTCTTAGTGGGTTGCAGGAAAACAACTGGTTCTTAGTTGCATTGCAGAAGGTTATTGCAAAGTCAATCAAACAGAATAACTGTCCAACAAGTCACATGAACAATACCACACCAAAGCCATGAACGTGTGGTAAGTAACTTATCCCAAATTTATTGTGTAATGCGGATTCACTCAAAAACCTTTCTTTGTACGAAGAATGGAGGGTATCTGTCCATTGCAAACACTCCTGGCACTGCCCCATCTGTACGAAGACACTTACTTGCTTTCCTGAGAAGATCATGGCCATACAGCCTAGCAGAGTCAGTGCCATCATGGCATAGCAAACTTTGATCCTCGCTCTGTTCCTGGTATTTTTGATGACCTCAGATCTGTAGGAGACCAGAGCAGATTTCTGTTCACCCACATGGAATAAAGCGAGAAGTTTGGAAGGAGAGGGCAGGGGTCATTTAAAGAATTGCACAGTTCTTGCTGGTAGCAGTTTATTTCGGCTCAGAATTCTCCTATTATCTTTGTGTTAACTGATTGCTAAAAGAGAAGTAAACAGTAAACCAGCCATTGCATGAGGGATTTAGCCAAATGCTACAAAAAGCAAATGTAAGGCAGCCAACTGTGCTGATTTAAACTAGGTGTAGGCCTGGCCCAGTGTGTTCAATTGACATGGCACTGAAATCTTGTGGCACTGACTAATGCCATCTTTTGGTGGGGTGATGTTGTGTTCTGGACTGGGCCAGGACGCACATGTTGGCTAAAATGAATGGAAGCTTTTCATAAACAGCTGGTCCTCACGGTGCCTCCCACTTTGGTCTGCCATTACCATCCCATAAGACTCCAAGACGCAGTTCCCACCCTGCGAAGGCACAAGGCCTTTCTCGAGCCTGGC
The DNA here is from genome assembly GCA_007922195.1 of Podocnemis expansa. Classification (NCBI taxonomy): domain Eukaryota; kingdom Metazoa; phylum Chordata; order Testudines; family Podocnemididae; genus Podocnemis; species Podocnemis expansa. Next base: position 2,847,794 of record ML681991.1, on the reverse strand, counting down.
TTTTCACCACAGGAAAGGCAGCAAAAGGGAAGCAAGCCATCCAAGAGCTGCAGTGAGGATGCAAGCGAGCAGGCAGGTGCTGTCAATGTAAAGCAGAGAGCAGCAGTGCACCAGGTGGGAAGAAATATGAAGCCCAGCACAGCAGCAGTTGTGTCCATCAAGTCACACCTCTTTTTTTTTGCTAAGCGCAGACTCCAGGAACTAGATTCTCCGCTGGGTGCAGTGAGCACAGCTCCCCAGGGCAGGTCACCAGCTTCGTGGGAGCCAGTGTGGAGAGAAGACCCACTCCATGCACAGGCAGGGGAGCAGAGGAAAAGACGGGAAATACGTTGCCGTTCTCAGAGCCACTGGCTGATTCCTGCTCTGCTCCTGGAGCAGCAAGCTGTGCTCTGCCCCTCACCTGGCTGGACTGTATGTCCTAATCCATGTTTCATAGCGGCCATCTGTAGGACTTGACAACCAGCCCCTAAGCGCCATCCTGCAAACACCACCACATGGTGTCATGGTCTCAGTGAGACTCCCTCCCGCAGCACACTTAGGCACCTGTGTGCTGGATGGAGGATCAAGGTCTTGAACGGAAAACCAACAGATCGGAACCACAAGGAGGGGCTGGTTCCTGAACTAAGCCCATCCCGAAATCAAATACCCCTTGGTGACAATCCACTCATTGACAGGTGTCCCTACAGGCTCTTTTCCTTTCCCTCCCCAGAGATCTGGGGGAATGCTTTATGCTATCATGTACAGGTCGAAGAGATCATTGCTGCTGTCTGAAGGCATCTGATGTTTCTTTTTCCGTTGTTCAGTTGTGTTAAGTGCCCACGATGGTCACTATTGTCAGGCACTAGGTGCAAATGACACACTTCCTGGCACTACCAAATTGACAAGTGACCAAACAGGATCTCAGGCAAGGGCTAAGTAAATTGATGATCCTTCTACATGTCCATGGGGGAAAACATGCCCCAGGCACCACATTCGTAGACGTGAAGAAAGATGTGTGACTGTGCAGGCCACACCTGTGGGTCAGGGGGCAAACAAGCAGTCTCTACATGGTGTGTGTTATTTTTTATACAGGCACTATCATTCTAATGCAAACCTTTGCCCATATGAAAATTATTGGGACCATTCAAGGAATAAGACTCCTCAGTTAACCAAGGTGTCTTTGTAACTGAGAGCCATCACAACCCTGCACCTTGACAGTTTTAACACCTTCCTATTTATACCAGGGAAGGCTTGAAATGGCCAAAGTCCAGCACTTGAGGCTGAAGATGCCTGGTGCAATCTTTCCAAAGACACCGACTGTTCAGAGCCATTGCTGAGATGTTTCTACTGGGTTCTGCAAATGACTTGAGGGGGAGGGACTTATGTGACAATTATTTTTTGCAATACACATTTAAGCATGGCACTGCAATTCAATCATGCGTGTAACTGTAGCCAGACTGGCTTTAATTACACCTATCTGGAGGTAGCATGTGTTGACAATCAAGTGAGAACACTGCCACCAACACAAAGTACCACTGTTAAAAAGCAGAAAGCATTAATGTCTCTAACATTGAATTGATGATTTTTTTTTTTTTAAGATCTAAATAGGGAAATGAAAGTCTAAACTTGCATGATGGAAACTCATTTCAGATATTTTTGCTAAAGCTATGCATGTTCCCAGTTTTCTTTTGAAATTCATGTGCTTTTCTTAATCACTTGAAGTCATAAAAAGTGGTTAGATGACATAAAACTTGAACCAGACAATAGGCAGCACAGTGACTTGTGAGATACAAAGCAATCTGTGTTACAAAATGGTTTCTGTCTTCTTCTGAAACTCCTAATCACCAAAGCAATTTAATCCTGTTTACTTTACAGAGCTGACAAAGAAAAAGAACTACGGGTTCAGAATGGGATTGGATTACTTTTAGACAGTGATAGAACACGCCCACACATTTCGCTCACAGTCAAGCCGTCCTGCTATAACATTATAGCAAGAACGCTTGCTATTTAAATGCATCTTTGGAGAGTGACAAAACAAGGGGGGAGGTTGGAATTGGTACCTTTACATATGCCCAGTGGAGATGATTTTGATAGCATAAGGAATCAAGTCTACTTACGACAACAGCTCTGGAATATCCTCCTCTTTTTTAAACCGTCCTGTCCATAATAATATCTTTTTATCAAATGCTGTGGGTCTTGTATAATTTCTGAATGGGCTATGGCCTTTAAAAAAAAAAAAGATTACCAAAGCAAGTCATTAGCTGAGTTCAAAGACTGCAAGTAAAAAGCCAAATTTTAAAAAGAAGTAGTCTAGGAGTGGCAGCGTAGAAAAGGACTTCATGTTCTCAAGGAAGTTGGGACACATTACTGTGTCACCACATAGTGGTAAGTGTGTCATGGAGAGCTGTGGAAATGACTGGATTCGGTCTGGAGTGGGTGGGCTGGTGTGTCCTGCAGGGTTGTGATATATCGCCAAGCATGTCACAATCTGCAACAAGCTGAGAACCACTGCTCTAGGAAACCAGTCCTTAAGGACAAAATTCACAGGATTTAGTCACCCCCTCTAGGGCCTTGTCTACAACAGATGTTATCTTTCACATTTGCCACTGGTGGCAGCAACCGTGGAATCACTAGCGTACGCAAGCCACCACTGCCCCAGTGTCTTAATCATTGTGCTGTCTAACTGCTGCCTGCAGTGGCTAAAATCCCAGTGGCCAGTCCGCCTGGAGGCGTGCTCTGCCAGGCAAGGGGCAATGCTGCACCGTCCACTTTAAAAAAAAGTTTTAAAATTTAACATCATGAATTTTATGGAATTTTCCTATTTTTGGCACAAATTAGCTGCTGAGGATGAAACCCTGGCCTCACTGAGGCCCGTGGCAACATTCCTATTCATAGCAATGGGCCAGGGCTTCACCCAGAGATTTTTTTCAGGTCAGAAGGGACTGCTAAGATCATTCCAGTAGGCAACCCCTGAGTGATATTTAGAAGGGCTTCATTTAAAGACCTGTTCATTGTGTTTCATTTCAAATGGAAAGATTTCAGTTTCCTGGTCATTTTTGGATTTGCATATCTTTATGTCCCCGCAAAGTCTAGGCAGGGAAATCAGAGACAGCAGGTGTTGCAATTTTTTGAAAACTAAAATGGAATAAATATTTTCTATTTGAAATGAAGTGAAATGATTGACTCTGTTCTGAAAAATATGTCAATTCTGGAAAGAAATGCGCTTTTTCTTTGGTCAGAGGGAATTTCATTTCCTTTATTTATTTATTTTTTTAAAAAACAACAGCTTCTCAAAGAAATAATTTTGAGATGTTCCAATAACACTAGTGCTGAGAGGAAAAAAATAGGAGTCTGGTGTGGACATAGCCAAGGACTGAGCCCCAACTCCCTTATTGTTCACTGCAGCCTGGCAGATGCGGGATAAACCTGCTTGCAGCACTCCAATTAACGATTAGGTAACGAAGGTTCTTTCGTTTTTAATGCAGCATCATAAAGCATGCATCACAAGGGCAGAGTGACATTCTCCACACTGCAGTGAAGAGACTTGCTCCGTACTTTGATCCCACAGGTAAACGACAAGTGTCTTGTCCTTCCCTGTAATTCCCTTCACTGAAATCAATAACACACACAGCTCCCAGGAAAGCTTTGCAGTGAAAATAGACTGTAAATGATTTATGGTTTGTAGAAAGAAAGCCCTCAAAGTAAATTGCTAGGCTGAAACTATCGCCGTTTTTCAGCATTAGTGCGTGCAGCTCAAGGAAGTGATTTACAAGGAGACTCCACCCCCCCTTTGGTGTTCAGAAGTCAGAAACATTGCTCAATTCATTTTCCTCATTTCCTTTCATTTAGCTGTAGCTGTGCTAGTTGCAACACCCAGGACAGCAGCTTGCAACTGCGGCAGACAGAGGCTGCTCTGGTGCCAGGCCGGATGCTGAGTCGCTTTCCCCTCCTTGCTGGTGGGATTAGACTCCTTTTGCTCTTTGGCCAAACCAGCAAAAAGTTCTGCCTTTCCAGAGCCCTGCTCTCCATTGCAGCATGATTTTGGTGGCAATGGAAGAGAGATTCACAGAGTACTTAAAATACCTTGTGTATCTCCCTCTGACTGCCTGTTGCCTACTTACCGCGCTGTCCTCAGTAAGCTGATTCAAAGAGAAACCCCTTGCCTCCGACTCAGTGCTATACTCCTTGCCCGGGTGCTCTTACTCGACTGACTTTCCGATCAGCTGAACATGTCTTCACAGACCCACTCAGTTGATCAAGGAGATCGAACCGAAGGCAGCGAATTAACCACCATCAGCGTAGACAAGCCCAGAGTGACCAAACACCAGCCAGCCAGCCCTCAGGACATGACCTCAAATCTCGTGGCCACCAACGTCTGCTCATCCCTTCTCAGTGGCAGGAATCTCATTGCCCCACTCCGATGCAGTGGCCTGCTGCCGTAATGTCACCACCATGACCCTGCACAACAAAGCAACTCAACCTGCCAGCGCTGGCCTGTCCTTTAGGTCTCCTCACCAAGCCTTTCCCAGGATTGCCCAAACCATTATGCTTCTTCCTCTGGACATCACTAGGAACTGCAGAACCTCCTCTGCAAGTGTCCGTTTCCCCCAGTTTCTCTTCATACTGAGCACAAGGGCTTCAGTGATGTCTCTGCCCCCTTCTTCCCCACGCTCTGCTTACCGCCTACAGTTCTCACTGAATCTCTCTGCTCAGGAATGTCCTGGACCTGTGCTTGCCTTCCTCAAAGACTGGTCTTATCTATCTTCCCCCCATGGCCACCATAACTTTGTAAGAGGAAAGGGATGCTCTCTGTGCTGAAGTGAGTCTCTTGTTGACCAGGGATCCTCTTTCATTTTGATTTTAAATACTCAAAATTTCTAGCTTTAACAAACTATCTGACACATTATTCATGTCTTGATAACTTTATGGAAGATAGATGAGAGGTCAGATCCTGGTAAGACCCAGTATATTGCAGGGCTGAAAACATGTCATAATGAGAGTTTGCTACGCGCATACCCTAGTCATCATCCATTTCTGCTACCTTGCACTACACAAGGTTCTCATAGTGGGTGCCCTGGTATCCTGTCACAATGGTTGTTGTCACAAAGTGAGTCCTGTGCCCCTGCCTGGAAATGCAGTCCTAACGCTGGACCTGAAACAAGGCCAACTGAAGCAAGCCCACTGTAAAAGGACAAGAAATGGCCCGCCAGACCCCAGCAGCACTGGAACATCTGATTGCCGATGGCCTCCTACGAGCAAAGAGATCTGCTCTGGCAGCCTGCAGCTGTAAATGATGACTTCGACTTTGAGATTAGGGTTGGACCTCAGGAAGCCGTCTAGTCCAACCACCAACTTGAGGCACAAGATGGGAGAAAAATTAACCCTCTTGAGCAGAGACAATTCTGCTTGAGTTTGAAAATAAATGAGTGGCATTTCAAAGCACATAATGCCCTGCATGCAGGGAGTGGGGGTGCTGAAGCCACCAGCTCTTCTTTAGCTCTTTGCATTTCCAGTGATCATGATTACACCCTTGACGAAAGACACTGTGCAGTTACCTGCAGACAAGGGGGCAGCTGAGAGAGCATCATTCTCCACTGAGCAGACCTGCTTAAACAACATGATGCTGTTTTGGGCCAGGCCTTTCTTTCACCCCAGTTTTGAGAGAAGTTGAAAAATCCTGAGGATAGACCATGCCCCCTTTCTCGCAGAGTGAAGGGGCAGGAGCAGGTCAAGCCAGTCTCAAGCGTCTGCTACTGACTTAGGTTTCTGCCATTAAAGAGTGCCTTGGGGACCAGCCTGTTTTAAACTCCCAGCCCTGGGAAAAGGCATGGCTCAGAGGTACAGAACTGCTGCTGCCTTACTTAATATGGTGAGTCATTGCCGAAAGAGCAGGCGCCTCACTGAGCAAGATGTCGGTCAGTACTGGGTAGGGATGACCGGCAGGCCAGGGCAATCGACTATCCTCAGCGAGTCAGCGCAGACCCCGGTGGGTGCCAGCCCCCCAGGCTCTTGGCGGCTGACACTCCATGTGAATTCTGACAGGCAGCCGGCCTCACCCAGGGGACGGCAGTGCCAGGGCTCAAGGGAGGCCGCTGGAAGCTGGCAGTGCGGGTTGGTAAAGGGGATCTGAACGGGCTGCCAGGGGGATGCAGGCAGGGGTGGAGATATCAACTATCGCGGTGCCTGGGGGAGCCACCAGGCAGGGTTTGTATGCAGTGGCCAGGAGCCACCCCTGCCATGGGAAGTGCATGGCAGCACCAGCAGACCCCTCTGTGTGAAATCACCACTTGGGAGGGATTCATTTGGATCCTCTGCACCACCAAGTCAACGATCTGCGTTTCAGCACTAGCCGTCTTTCTGAACGCACTGCCTTCATGCTTTGTCTTGCAGGGACACCGAGCCCCGGCGTTACCTGGCCCTATGGCTTCCTCCACCAAGGTCAGGGGACCCCAATTTCTAACACTCCTGCTTCTCGGAAAGCGGAAGGGATGCTCCTGCTTTCAGAGGCTGGGGTAAGTCCTGCAGGAAGGCGATATAACAGAGGGCTGGGCGACAATTTACTTGCAACATGTGGAGGGGACTGAGTACTGGACACTCCCCAGCCCCAACAGACCACCTACGATAACATGAATAGCTTCTCATCTAGGCATTCATTGCTATGGCATGAATAAACACAGCAGTTTCCTGGTTTGCTTTGCTTTTTTATTTAACTCCTTTACTCCCAAGAACTGGGACCATTTCCCTTGTTGGAAGCAGGCCTCTTAAAATGAAAAATAAGAAATTTTCCATGTATATAGTAGAAAGTGGGGCTGCCAGATACTCCTTCTATCTCAGAGAATTTCTGGACCTACATAAGGCCTACAGAAGCTCCCCAGCTTAGCTTAGGGCTGAAGAAATGCGTTCAGTCTCTAGCCATTTTACTGTGAATTCTCTTCCCCTTTTCTACATGTCGAAACACAGAACAAAACATTTCTACGCACCTGGAACACCTGTTTGAGAAATAACGTTCTTCAAATCCTCTGCTTTGTTACACAATGTTCTTCTTGTCTGTAACCATATCGGGACTTCCCTGGTATGTGAATACCTCCAGAAACTGGTTGTTCTCAAAATTCTTGTGAGAAGAGGCTTGCTTTCCAAAACTCTTCCCAACATTGTGTCCTGTGCTGAAATGCCCTTTTCCACCTCTAGTGTTTCAGTGAACAGACAAGCCAGCAGGAGCCATTTGCTCCCATAGACCCGACGTTTCAGACAAACACACAGTAAATCAAGAAAACTTGGCAGGCGTTCTAAGATAACTGGTTGTATCATACATTCACACCACCTGCAAGTTTGCTGAGTCACAGTAACTTGAGCAATAGGTCTCCTTTCTGTGTTTGCTAAAGACACACCCTTGGCATTACAGGGGCAGTAACCCAAGTGCCACTGCCTAGGCACACTGGGCCTCACCCAGCTCCCAGGTAAGCCAACTTGAGCTGCCCGGAAGAGCTCTAATGACATTATAAAATTAGTATTTCCCTTCTTCTTTCCTCTCTAACCCTCATGACCACCACCAACAAATTCTGTAATGACTGTACTGATCGAGCACTGACATCGCAGTTTGAATTACCAGAAACAGCACTGGAAAAGATGCTTTACCCAAAGAGACATTAAGTAGCAGTTATTGGTCATTTCAGGGTAAGCCTTTACAAGAGACCTGGACCATTACATGTACGTTATTTTGAAAACCAATTGATTTAAACATGCATCTTTGAGAAGGAAAAGGAGCAAATTAGTTAATCTTTACAAGTGCCACAGGAATCTTTGCTTGTGTTGCTGAACTAGACTAACACAGCTAACGCTTTGGAACTTTTCTTTAAGAAGGAGACCACTGTCTTTGTTACCAAGAAACGGCAAACACAAACAGGCTGAGAGATAACCTATCTTGATATATTACTAGTCTAGTTGGCAACTAGTAATGAGCAGAGTGCCCCAGGGGCCAGTCCTGGGGCCGGTTCCATTCAACATCTTCATTAATGATCTGGATGATAGGATAAATCGCATGCTCAGTAAGTTTACAGATGACACCAAGCTGGAGGGAACGGTAAACATGCTGAAGGGCAGGGATAGGATTCAGGGAGACCTAGACAAACTGGAGCATTGGGCCAAATGAAATCTCATGAGGTTCAACAAGGGCAAGTGCAAAGTCCTGTAATTAGGATGGAAAAAATCCCATATACTACTACTGGCTGGGGACTGATCAGCTAAGCAGCAGCACTGCAGAAAAGGACCTTGGGGTTATGGTGGATATGAGTCAACAATGTGCCCTTGTTGCCAAAAAGGCCAATGGCATATTGGGCTGCATCAGCAGGAACGGTTCCAGCAGCTCCAGGGATAGGATTATTCCCCTCTATTTGGTGCTGGAGAGGCCACATCCGGAATACTGTGTCCAGTTTTGGGCTCACCGCTACAGAAAGGATGTTGACAAAGTAGAAAGAGTCCAGTGGAAGGTAACAAAAATGATCAAGGGGCTCTAGCACAAAACCTATGAAGAGAAACTGAAAAAACTAGGCTTATTTAGCCTGCAGAAGAGAAGACTGAGGGGGAGATTTGGTAGCAACCTTCAACTGCCTGAAGGGATGCTCCAAAGAAGAGGGAGCTTGGCTGTTCTCAGTGGTGACAAAGGACAGAACAAGGAGCAGCGGTTTCAAGCTGGGGTGGTCAGGGTTGGATATGAGGAAAAACTTCCTCACTTGGAGGGTGGTGAAGCAATGGAAAGGGCTACCTAGGGAGCTGGCAGAATCTCCCTCTTTGGAAGCATTCAAGGCCTGGTTAGGCAAAACCTTGGCTGGCATTATTTCCTGGAAACAGTCCTTTTTGCAAGGGGTTGAACTAGATGACCTCACGAGGTCCCTTCCAACCCTATGATTCTATGATTACTAGCCCTGGATTTCAGTGGGTGTCATGTTGCTCAGCTCTTTTTGGTATTGGCCATACATTAACTAATTTACCTCCTGTGCGTAACAAGAAATGATTAAAAATCTTGGATTGCAAGCAGATTTATCGCATGCCAATCTTTGGTGATAAGGGCAGTATGAAGAACAGAGAACTAAGCGGCTGGCAGTTTCAATTCTTAGGAGTTCTTGCCTCCTGAATTAGTTGCTATTCATCTTGTGACAAACCCCCAAAATACAAAGTAAAATTCATATGACTCCTTTGTGTTCTGCCTAGTTTAAAGTCACTCAAGTCAGGTTTCCACCAGAAGCCACAACTTCATCCAGCTGTGCTTGAAACTTGATCCAAAAACATGAATCTCAACGTTCCCAATATCAACCATGGCATCTGTGACATCAAAATCTAAAATCAAGCAGTTTTCCTGCGGTTCTGGGTTTTGTTACAATCGTGAAAAAATTCTGTTTTGAAAAAGTCATTAATCTGATCTTTTTGAAACATTTCGAAGGCTCCTGGAGCTGCCTAGAACCAAGGGAATCTGGAGCCCACGACTCCAAGGTTTCCAAAGAGCCAACAAGCAGGAAATCAGGCAGATTTCAAAATCTGCCTAACAAGCAAGTTCCCACAGGAAACCTGCCTGCCTTCTGCTGGAATTTTGTTGAAATGAGACAAAGTGGGATTTTCTCCCATGAAAACTGATGCAAAAAATAGATTTGTTGGTCTTCAAGTGCCACAGGATTCTTTGTTTGTTTATTCTAGCAGAAGGTTTCTATTGTGACAAATCAGCATTTTCTAGCAAAACGTCATTCCATCGCAAAATCTCCAACCAGCCCTGCCTCTGATGTGCCTGACTATGCCACCTGTAAACAAGAATTTGGAAAATAACCCTGTCCATTATGCACTCTCTCTCGGCTGTGCTGGAGCTGCAGAACAAACAGAAGAGCATCACCAGAAATTTATTTGTGTCCCAAAACAGCTAAGAGTCTAATGATGGGGAAGGAACCAGTTTAAGGGGAAGGTGCCAGTTTTATATAGGGGCATTTCAGAGCAGAACCACAACTGAAATATTTCATAGTCAGCAAAGAAAGAAGAGCAAATTAAAATGCATTTTGTTAGCATTATGTAATATTTGCCCTGGATCAGAAGTGATTACTGAAACATAGCTATAACCTAAACAAAATCTGAGTGATCCTGAATGTGTTTACTAATATTATCTCTATTAAACTGTTATAAACTCAGAATGAAGTACAAACAATGTCATTTTATCAGCATGATGTTTCCCCTTCTGGTTTTTGCACAATATTCTCTCTAATGGTTCATGAAATGAAAATGCAAAATAAATTTCCTATTTGGAATGCTGTGTTATTTACTCTGTTTATACATCTGAGGCTCTAAAGCTGATTTATAGCCAGGAAGAAAATTCTAATTCAAAGGCAAGAGGCTTTTTTGCCAAAGGGAAAGTTTTAAAAACCATTTAATGCTGTCAAATTGAATGTCGCCTAAAACAATGAAAGCATGTCTGTGTGGAAGGAGGGAGGAAGGTGCTACAGAACACGGATTGTGTGGTTGGTTAGGATGTTCTTTAAGGAGGTGGGTGGTGAAAAATGAGGCAGAAAGAGAGAATAAACTGAATCATTCAATCTATTCAGCTCTTGGCTGGAAGGAAAAACTGCTCCTTTGTTTATAGAGATGTTTTATGATTTGGAAAATGGGAATTTATTGACATTGAAGGAAAAAAGTTGTGCTAATGACAGCTTTGTTGCTTTTCCTCCTTGACAAAAACCAGGCAACTCACCCAGACGCAGTGCAATGGGTTTGGTTTCATATATTTGTAATGCAGTAAAGCAAATGAGAATATCTCCAGATTACGAAGCCATACAGAACACAAATGGTAGTTTGAGCTTCCCACTGCAAACTCTGCTGCAAGCCAGGCCTGCAAACAAACTTTTTGTGGTTAAAGTTGATCTAAAAAGCACAGAAAGAAACCTGGTGGGTGGCTGGGAAAACGAATACAGCTGGACGCTATCACGCAGAGGGGAGCTAGGCAGGGAAGAGGTGGAGAACTTGGCTTGCACGACATGAATTTTGAACACAGGGTGGTGTGTCTAACTCTGCTTGCTGCTGTGAGTCTTTCACCAGTGAGCTAGGGCTGCTGTTACCTTGTCCCCACTTCCCTTAACCTGTGGCTGCCCAGCAGAAACTGCCCAGGGATTCTCTGGACGCGACCAGAATTCATGGACACCTACCCCTGTACAGAAAACCTATGTCCCAGCACATCCAGCCATGCGCTGTCGAACTCACTGCCGAGTCAGGGTGGGGGGCTTGGGACGTGGGGCACAATAATACGCTCTTTTGACATTGGGTCTCCCTTTGAGGCACCTGAGTAAATACTTTGGGCTCACTGAAAGCTCACTGCTCATGGTTCTGCTTTCACCCTGCCTCTTAGTCTGAATCAGAAAAGGAGAAATAATCATTTTTTCCCCATTTCTGTCTCTCTCAGACAGAGAGGAAAGAACAGATTTGCAACTCCCTAGGTTTATCCATCAAAGTGCTGCCAAAAAAGGCAAGGATTCTTATGGCACTTAAAGACAAACAGATTTATTTATTGCATGAGCTTTCAGGGGAGAATATCCCACTTCGTCAGACGCTTTGAAGATCAGCGCAGGCGGACCCATACAAAGCTTTATGGACCACGTATCCTGTGTCAATAGCCCAACTCTGAGCCCCACACTAAGCTTTTAAAGCAACTCCCATGACTTCAGTAGGAGTCTGACCATGCAAGAACAAAGACTGAGAACCAAACTCACTCTGCACCCTTTTCTCAGCCCCCCCCCCCCACAGCTCCATCTTTCCTGTCCCACAAGGTGAGGGGTGGTATAACGGGAAGGAGCTGGGCTTGTGGGCCAGTTGCCCTGCATGGCTATCTTCCCCCTCACACACACAAGCTGGGTTCAAACTGTGTCTAATGCCTGGGGCAGTTGTCTACCTCAGGGTTAATTCCCCCTTTGTCTTCAGCAGAAACTGGAAGAACTTAAAAGGAACCATTTTACAGCAAGAATTTGGCCGCTGGTGATCTGTATTTATTTGCTGCAAAATCAGGGGCAGGGGACACTTCAATGTCCTTCTCTACTACGAAAGCTGCTGGGCACCTAATTGGCATGAACCCACTTCTTTCCCTATGCGTCTACTCCCAGCACTCAGCTCTGCTCATCTCTCTCGGGTCAAACTGGCCACAAGCAGCAAGAACCCAACAGCCAGCTCTGCGCATGTAGGGAAGGCATGGAGTTAACGCTCCTTAAACTTGCTGGTCTCTCAGGGTCCCATCCAACCCTATTTTTCAATCATTCTGTTCCCGGATGGTGCAAATTCAAGAGACCAGGGCTTTTCTCTCCTTTGGCAACTTTCCAGTTGTGTGTTTAGCAAGCACAGCAACACTTTCCCTTAACACCACGGAGCAAGCAAGGACCAGTGTGACTCCAGTGACCCAGCACACACTGAGGAGCAGGGCCCGTTCGGCTTTACGCTGGTGCAGATCCGGGGAAGGCTGCTAATGATAAAAGCTTTCACCCCAGGTCCTCTTCTCAGGGAACTTGCAGGAAATGGTGACAGAAGCTCATCAGTGGAGGGCAATGGTGCCTGTGCAGCCAGCATGAAGAAACGCCTTTTCCTCCTGCATCCATGTCACTCATTCCCCAGTTCTTCCTCTCTCCATTCCCAGTAGAGCCTTTCCACTTGTCTCAGCACAGGCCTCTGTACACAGCTGCCCCGCACCTGTAGCTGTTTGTCAGCCCCCTCTCAAAGTGCTGTCTCCCCACCATCACATTGCACTCCTCCCTCTTGCTTCAGCTAAGGGGTTCTCCTGGCTCAATAATCCCACCTGACCCAAAGGGATTTTACCTGGGTGGGAATTTAGTAAATTGTGCAGGAATTGGCCCGATTCATGGCAGAGTTTGGAGAAATACCTTTGCCATCCACTCACCTGGGAGCATTATTACCTGGCGATGCAGTGTTATGAGGCTGACTCATTGTTTTCAAACACATGCTTTTTACGGCATTCCCTGTGAACCACACCTATGCTGCTAAGCACCTCAGTGTCAAAGGTCTCTGGGGTAGAAGCACTTCTCAACAGGGATAGCCTGAAAAATGCATCTTTTTCCTAAGTTAGTACTGGTTTAGCAATCCAACTTTTTAACGAGTGTGTATGTTTTTCCCCCCATGTACCCAGTTACTTTTCAACTAAAAGAATATCCTTTAAAATAAATATTAAATCAGGTTAGAACCTAGTTTACTCTTAGGACTTCCACAACATTCAGCAGGAGGCAAAGAATGACACTCTCATGGCGAAAGGCAGTGGCGTGGGATGTTGTGAGACATGTAGGTCCAAAGCCCAGCTCTGCCCCAGACTCTCTGAGAGCTTAGAGCAACGGTTTCTGTGACCCTCAATTCCACATCTTTAAAATAGGTAACAGCGTTTTCATAAGCCCACAGGATGCTGTGAAGGCAAAGTCACTGATGTTTGCGAGGCCTTCATTCACCACAGTGTTGGGGTCAGGCAAGCACTGATGTCCAGTGGACTTCACTTTTCAGCACGATGGCTGCCACCAACTCTAGGTTCAGTAATAAGGAACTTCTGGAAAAAGTGGACTTTTCCCATGGCGATGAGTGCATCTCCCTGGTGAGCCTTTGACCTATTGCAAACTAGAGGATGCTGTTGACCCATGACCAGGTAAATAATCTCTGTGCATGAGATGGAGTTAAGTGCCTCCTCATTGGTGCACATGAACCTAAAGTTATCACGCTTTACAATGCAAAGAGCCTTACGGATTCTTTTGAAGTGGGTGTTGCAGTGTGAAAGGTAGTGTTTAGCTTGAGGTCAAGTAGAAGTAATAGTTAGCAGGAAGCCAGATTAAATGTAATAAGAGCTTGCACCAGTGAACGATCTTGGGTGAAGTTTTTAGCAATACATCTCTTGTGACATGCTGTCTGGACTGTAAAGACTTTATTTAGCCAGATTTCCTTAACTACACCACACAGAAAACCTTCGATCCGTGCAGATGCTTCTGAGAATTGTTAGAGCTCCTCCAAAGTGCTGGCAGGAATTTCAAAAATAGACAAGGCGGCCAAACTTAATCAAATAATGTCTCAGAAAGAGGGGCTGTAAGAAAGAGGTGGATAAAAGGGGATCAAATCCTGGGAAGAAGGTAGCTGAGACAGGCTGCAGCTGTTGTTAAAATGCACTCCCAAGGCCATCTGTCTCCTTTCATACCTTCCCTCTGGATGGGGTGTTCTTGGAAACATGACGACGGTCCATAGCTTTCTTGCAGTTAAACCCACCACAGGGGTAAATGCATAGGGCCAATTAACACACCAATGGGCACATGTGCACCCACCTGTCCATAGTGAGCTGTAGCACTGGAATTGAAGTACTGCATCTTTGTCCCTCTACCCCTAATCTTTGACCCATCATGTATTTTAATCCTGATTATTACCAATCCACTGCTATGAAAAGTAATTTTCACTGATTCACTGAACTCAGATGCTGCTCTCCCTTTATGTTTTATATCAATTTCAGCAGAAGGTTTCTTCATAGACTACATTTATATTTTGAATAAACAGCACTTAAAGCAAAATGAAACAATCTCCACCCGCTCTCTAAATACACGCACCAAGGGGGTAGAGGGATTTATTTTTTAGTTGTTTTACACAATTTTGAATGAGAATGTTAACTTAAGGCCCTGCTATCAAATGGAGTTGTAGGAATATCATTTCCTGAAGGCAGATCTCAGATAAGTCGTCTCTGGTTCTAGGTCTGTTTCATGCACTTGAGGTGACCAGATAACAAGTGTGGAAAATCTGGATGGCAGTGGGGAGTAATAGGCAGGTGCCTCTGTAAGAAAGCACTCTAAATATCAGGACTGTCCCTGTAAAATCAAGACACCTAGTCACCCGAAGGGCACTGGCTTTCAAATATGTTTGTTTAATTGAGAGCACGATTTCAACTGAAAATGGTTAGGAAAGAAAGCTGCTTGCCTGTCCAGTGCGCTGAAAATGGAACGTCTTCACTGTCAGGGTTTGCTACCTACTGCCGTTAGATTTGTTCCATATTGAACTGACAAGGAGATTTCCTTGAAATTAGCTTGCCCAGCGCCCTGCTGCTTAAATGTGCAGCAGGATGGTGAGCTAGGTCCCTTCTTGGGACAGACCAGCTAGCTCCTTTGGCAGACGGGGGGGGTCTCACTGCTGCCCGGGAAATGTCTTTTCTTCTGCAACACCATTCAAGTTAATCATTCTGAATGGCTCATTTTAAAATGTTGGACCTACACATTGGCTTCCCAACATCCCTTGGCTTCCAAGAAGCTGCACTTTAGGCCTATGGTTTGGTTTATTGCTCACTTTAAGCAGTGGTTGGAAATAAAGAGGGAATAGGTTGAGCCAGGACCCGCCATGCTGTGGGTGTCCATTCCCCTCAGAGAGCAGGAGAAAGACAGACACATGTAGCTTGCCCAACAAACAGAGATTTCCCTACACGCCCTCTGAATTTTCCCAACACTGCCCAATTGTCAGCTAGTACCATGCAATGTTACCAGTTTAGTCGTTGGTTGGAATGACTGAACTAAAATCACTAAGAAGGGGGTTCAAATGTCAGATCAATGCTCAGCTGAGAGAGAGGAGGGGTTGGGGAAGAGACAGATGTTTGCTTGGTGGTGTGGGAGTTGGGCAGGTTGAATAATGTTTGTAACTCGTAGGCTCCATGGAAAGTCTTTTGTTTTTCTAACAAGCACGTAGTTCTGTGGCACTTAAAGCCTAACGGATTTATTTATCGCATGAGCTTTTGTGGAAGAAAATCCCACTTCAAAGTGTCTGAGGAAGTGGCATTTTCGCCCACAAAAGCTCATGCAATAAATAAATTTATTAGTCTCAAGTGTCACAGGACTCCATGCTTGTTTTGCTGAACTAGACTAACACGGCTGCCCCTTTGGAACTTGTTGTTTTAAGTGACCGCTCTAGCTGAAATCACTGGCAATCAGGTCTAAGTGCTCGTGCTTAGAGAGGCCACCAGCTTGCCCAGTGCGTTACCCTGCTGAGACCTGAAATCACTAGAAACGGCAACGGCAGAGACCAACTCCCAGAGGTCAGGGCAGAGGGGTGGTGGATGCAGAAGGGGAGGGTGTAAGAGGCCACCCACAAGAGTGATGCAATGAACAGCACAACCAGCAACAGTGACCAGAATGAGGGCAAGCCGCTGGAGGAACAAGCAAGGCGCCTTTTCCCCCCTCTTCCCTGACATGGGAGATGAACTCAAAGGCACCTCTTAACGGCAGGTCTCCAGTACCGACTGAGGACAACGCGGTGCGTGGGGTGCAGTGGAGGGAGAAGGGAGGGGCACACATATTAAAGGAACATTTGTCTGTTGGCCTGTGTTTTAGAGACTTGGCACCCGAATGCTAGATTTGTGACCGGGAAACTTGTATAAATATGTTTCCTAGTAGGCCAAGATTTTTAAAATGCTTTCTTTGTAGTGAGTCAGACCAATGTCCATCTAGTAACCTGTCTTCGGACAGTGGTCAGTGCTAGGTATGGTAGAGGGAATGAACAGAGCAGGCACAACCCACCCCTGTCATCCAGTCTTAGCTTCTGGCAAAAAGAGACTAGGAACTTTTCAAAGCATGGCATTGCATCCATCACTGCCCATCCCAGTTAATAGCATTGATGAACATGTTCCACATGAACGTATCTAATTCTTTTTTAAATCCTGCTACAGTCTTGGCCTTCACAACATCTCCAGGCAAAGGGTTAAACAGGTTGAGTTTTATGTCAAGAAATATTTCCTTTTATTTGTTTAAAACCTGCTTCCTATTAATTTAATTGGGTAACCTTGTAGTTCTTCTGTTATGTGAAATATTAAATAACATTTTGTTATTTGCTTTCTCCACACCAATGAATATTTCATACACCTCTATCATATCTCCCATTTGTCATCTCTTTCCCAAGCTGAAAAGTTCCAGTTTTATTAATCTCACCTCACACAGAAGTTGCTTCATACCCCTCATCCTTTTAGTTGCCCTCCTCTGTACCTTTTCCAATTCCAATTTATCTTTTTTGAGATGGGGCAACCAGATCTGCATGCAGTATTCAAGACGGGAATATAGCATGGAGTTATATAATGGCATTATGATATTTCTATCTTATCTATCCCTTTCCTAATAGTTTGTAACATGCCACTAGCTTTTTTGATTGCTACTCTACACTGAGTAGATGTTTTCAATGAATTATCCATAATGGACTTCAAGGTTATGTTTTGGGCTTTTTTTTTTTGTTGATAATAGCAACATCTAATTTAGATCCCATCATTTTATATGTATAGCTGGGATTCCATTTTCCTTGTGCATTATTTTGCAATTATCAACACTGAATTTCAATTGCCATTTTGTTGCCCAGTCACTTAGTTTTTCTAAGATCCTTTTGTAACTCTTTGCAGTCTGCTTTGGACTTAATTATCTTGAATAATTCTGTATCATGAGATAAATCCAATAAAATGGGCATGAAAGACTTTTCAGTTTTTACTATTATAACACAGCCCACCTTCACCCTCACTGTCACTGTCACTTATACCCCCTACCCCCGTAAATTCAAACACCCCTGCCCCTCAGTTTCAGTTCCTGGAGAGAATACTGCAACAAATACAAGCCCAATTACTAGTGGAAAGGCATCCACATCACAAGTGACCCAAACTGCTTCTCTTGTGCAGTCTCAGAGGTGTGGTGGGTGACTGAACGGGCTTGGAGCCAGCTATAGGGTGCTTTCACCCTGTAGGCATTTGCTCCCAACTCACCATTGTGAGGTTTCATGCAGAAGTTTCTAGTGTCATTGCCTGGTGCTACTGCTGGTCTGCGGTGAGAGGTTTCGTTCTCCACTGCTGTAGATCTGGCATCTTTCACAACTGCTAACTTTAGCCTCCTGGTTCATGACTTAGTGGCACTTTGAAGTACCAAAAACAGCATCAGCAAAGAGTAATTACCCTGTAATTGTAACAACAAGGATGGGCTACACGATCACCCGTTGTGTTCAGGCCCCTGGCATTGGCCAGGGTTGGCAGATGGGATCCTGGGCTACATGGACCATTGTGTAGCCAAGTGTGGCCTTTCTTATGCAGACTGAGGTTTTGCTGGCCTTACTGAGTGTACCACATTGTGTTGCCGGTAGCGTGAAAGATGCCAGTTTTGTAGGCAAAGATTTGTTTTGTATGCTTCAAGTGTTTCACAGAGGTTTAGTTTTGTGCAACAGCTCCCTGGGGAAGTGTTCCCAATGGTTACAACAGCTGCTTCAGTCGATGTGACATTATCCAAACCAGCATGACGACCGTGTCAGGGACCAGGGGGACATTTTCCCGAATGTCATGTCAGACCTGCACAATCTTTGATTCATGGTTTAAAAGAACCTAGACTCCACTCATACTAGTCTCCAGGCACATCTCATGCACAGACATGGGTCCAAAATATTTAGATCTCAATTATGATACCTTTAATAGTGTCTCCAGGGCTACTGCTGCTCTCTGACCAGCTCCTTAGAGATACTGAGGATTCACAGCTCACAGGCAGTCATGGATCTTAGAGCCCTGAATCACTGTCTGGGGAAAGAAAAGCTCACCGTGGTTTCTTGGGGCCCACGGCAGCTCCTCTAGAAGACAGCCTGCCAGTCATGCACTCTGGACTTTCAGACCGCTCCAGGCACATTGGGATGTTTACCACACACCAGAATTATCTCAGATGTGCCACGGGCAAGGCAAGACAATGCTCTGGCAGAGGAGCCTAGATCTAGGGTTTAAAGGGAGGAGAAAGAGGGGAAACAAGTAGAAAGAGAGCAGTCCAGTCACCCGAAGCAGCAGAAAGATTGCTGGAGTCTGTTTCAACTTATTCATCAGACCCCGGAAGGGGTTTGAATATTGTGATCTGGCCAGAGGGAAGATCCCCAGAAAGCCTGGGGCCAGAGGCAGCCAGCCAGCAGGAGACACTGGAGCTCAGGACACCAGCCCGACACAAGGGGGACACCCAAGGCTGAACGTGTCCATTCAAACCTCCATTTCAGATGTCAGATTAAGACATCTATTTTGCTTTATGTTCTCACTCAAGACCCTCTTGCAGGATTGAGCCTGAGTTTCCTTTTTCCTTGATGTAAACAGGTCCATCCATGCTTTTCTCCTTAAGAAACACCTCAACACAAAGGTTTCCTTTACTGACAATAGAAATTAGCACGCATAAAGGCCTTACTTTGAAAGGCAGTCTTAGAGTGCGTCATCACTGGTGCACCCATACTGCTGTTGTGTGTTAGGGAACAGGCTCCTATGCTGGTGGGAAAGAGCTCTTCTGTTGGCATAGATAATCCACTCCCCAAGAGGGGGTACTATGAAAGTCTCCACTCAACCTAAGCGCTGTCTACTCCTGGGGTTAGGTCAGTAAAAACTCCAAGACCCCATCCTGTAACCATTCCTCCCACATGTCATCCCACCGACTTTAATGGGACTATGTGTTGAGGGCAGCTTGGTCATCAGAATACAGATTTCAGGACCCCAGCTTATCACTATCCTTTCAGTTCTGTACAGGGGCCACATCCAAAACACACTGAGGACAAAGGAAAGACTTCATTAACATCAACAGATCTGGCCCCCAGAGTACTTGAGAGATCATTTTCAATATATGGCAGACAAGAATTAGACCAATTTACTCAGGAAGTCTTTAAGAATAGGTAGCTCAGCAGTCAGTTAAGATATGCTGGTCTAGAAACCCAGGTGTGAGTTTTCCTAACAGAGGGGTGCAGTCAGTTGAATAGGAGTGCCACTGAAGTTGATCCAGGGCCATTAACATTCATAACCAAACATGAAATCATGAAGTGGGTATGGGTGTAATCTTCCATAGCTTGCCCTTTTACATAGCTTGCCCTTGACTTGGAAAGTTTGGACTTCTAATCATCGATATCACTGGGAATAAAAATCACAACTGCAGCACAAGTGGGAGGGAATATCTTTTCCTGGACCAATTTCTGTTGGTGACAGAGACAAGCTTTTGAACTACACAGAGCTTTTGTTTTAGTCATCAGTTGTCCTCTCTCTGCCAGCCAGCAAGATATCCCCTTTTTCCCAAGTTCAAGACTACTATACAGTAGGAGTCAAATATGAGATGGTCTCTGGAACATGCAGCTGTGGCAAGTAGCCAGTGTGCATTTGGCACTACACACCATCTGGACAGAAATGCGCTGTGACTGCCTACAGCTCATCTCGTTGCATAGAAGCAATCGAGCAGCCACATGCAAGCAGCAAGGCTCCCAGGACATACAGCACCCCTGCAAATAATCAGAGCTGTTGCAGTTCTTGCAACTAATGGCATTTACACGCTGACTATCTCTGCTGTGACTTGCAAACAGTAACTGATTTCTGGACTACTGCAAAGTGGAGTGTATAGCACAGGTAGCGGAAGTCTGCAAGAACCTATAGGCAAAATGAAGGCATTTCTACCAACACAGCCATCAAGTAGGTCTTGAGTTGAATAATTTAGATGTTTTTAATTCTCAGGTTGTCAAGTAGTTTCATTTAAACCTATTGCACATCTGTTTCCCCAACAGGTGTGAGGAATACAATAACAAGAACAGCCTCATTGTCTTCTATGATGGGGGGGGGGCTTAGAAAAATGTTGTTGCCTTCAGAAACAGATGTGTTCTGAAATTTTTCAGTTCATTAGTGAAGAGTTTGAGGGAAGAAACCTAATTTTAAAAGATTGAGCTATTTTGTGCAGAAATACCATTTTCCATTCTCAAACACTGCGCTTCTTTAAAGTTAAAAAATGTATAAGGATTTTAGGCCCATGCATGGTCATGTCCTATCAATCAGGTCAATAAACTGCATGTACTAGAGAGACCTCTATGGTGGACCAGTGCAATTGGATCAACTTTCCCTTTTTAATGAATGCTCAAATATATATTTAATAATCAGCATGACATAAGGTCCCAATTAATGCTTTGGTGAAACTAATTGTTACACCAAGTATAAATTTGTCCCAAGAATGCCAGCCAAGTGACCCACATTTTCAAATCTGGTAGCTATCTGGGCATCCCTATCACACAGAGATGTCTCCAGAGCATTCAGTCCATTAGGTGGATAAGATGTGCTTGCAGAACAACATATTTACTTTCCCAGTTGAGTCTTTATGAGATCAAAGGGGACCATCAGACAAATATAGTGACCAAGGTACACCCAGCATCCCAAGCAAGAGTGCTGAGAGGAACAGGAGGGAAATGGTTTCCCACCATGTGTGCATCATAGAATGGCTGATTGAGCGTACTGTGGTGAGTTGGTTGGGTTCGCTGACTACTGTTGAATTATTTCTTTGTACTTCCCCATCCATCTGTACCTATCTGGTATCTCCTGTCTTATCATTAGATGGTGAGCTTTTGGAAACAGGGCCTGTCTTTGATCCAGGCCTGTACAGCACCACGCCCATTAGGATCCTGGTCTACGACTGGGGTTCCTAGATCCTGTCATGATACAAATAAATAATAATCATTGTAATGTTTGAGAAAGGGAGGCTATGTGTCTGAAACTTCAAGCCTTGGCCACTCATAAAGGTTATCAGGCACAGGACAGTGGTTTAACTCAGGGCATTAAATCCTGAATTCCTGAATAAACTAACATTTACTCCTCTGACAATAACAAAATGCTTGCAATCTAGAAAAAAATGCCACTGGTATGCCCATGTCATGTAAATACACATATGAAGCCTGGTTTATCTAGAATAAAGCTTGGCCTGTCTGCCAGAAGGGAAGAGAAACATGTCCCACAGTCTCCTGGACAGGATCCGTCTGCTTCGCCCCATCTACCCTGGAGCAATGCAATGTGCTTTGGAGCAGATGGGGGCATTTCCCCAGACTCTGTCTGCTAGGAGAGCACACATTGCAACCCCCACGGGCAGCCAGCGTTGCCAGCCTCTTGAAGTATTGCTGAGGAGTAGGAGGAGGAGGAGTTCAATTTTGTTTGTCTCTGCATTGTCACTACTATTTACAAGGGAAGCAAATTTAGGAGCTGAGAAAAATAATAAAGGACAATGTAATCAGATGTAAGAGGAAGATTGTTTCATTACCTGAACAACGGCTCATTATTCACCATTTCTCTGGCAACAGCTGATAAATGCAAACTAATGAGTCTTAGCCCAAAAGCCAAAGAGGGACTAACTACCCCCGTGCTGTAGCATACTAAGCAGGGCCAGATTTGTGTGCAGTGTAGCTCTCAACCCAAAGTGAAATGGCAGTGAAATAAGGAAAACAAATATTAGCTTCGTTCAGTAGAGCAAGACGGTGAAATGACCTTACGGATACAGTAGTCAGTCACCCTTACAGGGTCGCCGTGTGCCAACACGTAGTGAGTAGACATAGGGTGAGCTACCATCAAAGCACATGATGCAGAAACCAAACCCTGATGGTGGGGTGATGATTTTGTGCTTTTATGGGGAACCCACAGCATTTGGTAAGATTATATCTATCTAAATCTCCAAAATATAATAGATACCCTGCCTTATTTCCTATATAACTGTTCTGCCATGGGATGGCAGCAGGAACAAGGACCAGGTTTGAACAGCTAGAGGGACACTCCTCAAATCCACAAACAGCCCAGGCTTGAGCCCCCAACCAGAGTTCCTAGGATGACTAAACACCTTCCTCGGGCACCTGTGGGGGCAATCCATCCCCACCTTCTTCTATCAGCACATCAGAGAAACTTGGGTAACTTCACTGGAGGAAAGATCACATGATATCAGCTTGGGAAAACAGAGCAATGTCTCAGTGAACAGAGTCATCAGCTAATTCTGTTCCCAACCCACCAGTACAACCAGCCAAGGAGCAAAATGCCCTTTTTCAACATCATTTCTCCTTTGATACCCCCACCCACTTAACTCCACTCACAGTTTGGTGTCAATGATACCGTTGGCTGAAAGACTTGAGATGACTGAGGCTTCACCACCTGTCTCAGCTACATGACTGCAGCTTTATTTAAGGGCTAGTGAAGAAGAGCCATACCGTGGCCTATCCAAAAATCTTCCTCAGGTCCAAGACACTCATCAGAAGAAAATGACTCTGCCATAGGGAACCCTTATATTTGCCAAGCTCTTTCCTCTAACCAATTCTGAGTCTCTGTCTGGTTATGGTGACTCCCAAAGTGTCAATGGAGGAATTCTGGGTAGGAGCTTATGCAAATACAGCTCTTTCTGTAGCCATACTTCTCTCATTTCATCAGTAGAGGGAGGCAGAGGGCCCCAGGGCTTACCCCAACATTGTTCCCACACTCTTTTCCCCCCAACCATGGCAGTGTGCAAGCCCCTATATCACTTCATTAGCCCCCAGAACGTCCGCAGTAGTTGCAGAGCATCATGCCATTTGCAGCAACACTGGTGTTCACCGAAGAAATAATAACAGTGCCTCAAGGCCAGCGCCCATGAATCTGTCCACCCTTACTTCTTCCCTCTCCAAAGCATATTTTGCAGAATGCTGTTGGGCAAAAGATTCCCAGGGATCCCTTGGAAAGTTAGCTCAATAGACAGAAATGAGAAACATGGACATAAAAGAAAAAATGAAAGTGTGAGAAATATTTGCCCTGATTTTTGTAGTGTGAGAAAGTCTGGGGGCCTCCTGGCTGGGTTTGGACCATTTCTGTTATGAGAGAGGTCTGCAGCACAGAAGATGGTATTTGAATGTATTAGTGTGAAGGCGATTTCTTGCCATTCTAGTCATTCTGATTTCATACGAAGGCATCCACCCCCTCAACCACACACAAATATAAAAAGTTATAGATCATTTGGGATTCTCTTCAGTTAGAGACAAAGATCTGGAAAGAGAGGAAAGGAGAAACAGTCAATGGTAAAGGCTCCAGACGTGTTAGCGGGGATAGCATTGCCAATGGCATAGTCTGCATGAAATTCTTTGCTTGCGCAACTGGAGGCAGCACCACTGAGTTTTCCACAGCATCCCTGGCAATGCAGTCTTCTTTGCGCCAGCTCATTGCAGAAATTCTGCTCTTCTCAATGGAAGGGCTAACAACAGGCCCAAACATTTTTTTTTAAATTCTCAAAGTGAAATTTAATGTTAGAAATGTCTTGATTGTAAAAAATAAAAGTGGGGAGGGGGAGGGCAGGCAGACAGTATTTTAGCCCAAAAAGAAAAGATGGTTTATTCAGACTGAAGTAATCTTTTAAAATCATTTAGAAAAAAAGAATATAAAGGAGATTAAAAATCCTAACCCCCCCACAATAGCAAGAGTGGTTAGAGACAATACTGCAACTCAGCAGCTAGAAGAGCAGAGACAGGCTGGACATGGACTGACTGCCAAGCATGGAGGCTGGCAACCAAGAATTTCAGTTAAAATCACCTTATTCATCTGAGTGGCTCCAGTGGGACTGTTTACGTGAACAAGCATGGAGAGCTTGGCCCTGTGTGTCCTTTCGTGACAGATACCAGGGGTCTGACCTAGGAGAATTCCAGCAATGCGTGTAGGCAAGGAAAACGTTAGGAGTGTCGCTGGTTAGGACAACCTCTGGAGAAAGACGCGTTACTCTTGCCCTAGAAATAGGCCTTCCAAGTTAGCAAGTGACTGTTGGTTGAGCAAAACAAGCTCGGCTGCCCCTTTCGAACCGTTAGCTGAGGACGGCTAGGCACTGCTTTGTCTGTGATACAGAAGGCACTTTTCTCCATGCTGAGAACTGAAGGAGATTGAGAGGAAGCATTTTGGCACAGAATATATTTGTTAGATTTTCAAAGCTCTCTGAGCAGATGGAAAGGCTCCTCTGTCAAGGACTGTGTCCGCTAGCTCTTGTAATGAGATGAGTGGTACTGTGCCCCCACGTGGAAAAGCAGGATTTTGCTGATTACACTAAGCCGACCCGTCAGCTGGTCTCACCCCCCCCCCCATTCTATTTGACTTCACTTAGTAAACCCCAGATTTAACCGGCCTCTCCAAAGTTGAAAGCACAGACCCAGGCGACTGGCATTTTGACAATCATTCCAGCCAGCTGAGCTCTGAACCCTCCAACTCAGACCCAACCAACAGAAATATTTTAAAGAAGATGGTTTTCACCCCTCTGAAATCCTGGGAAGAGCAAACACAGACTTGCCTTGTTTGATACCCCCAAACTAGCCCCTTGCAGACTCTAGACAAGGACGTAGAACCTGTTTTTGGCTTTTTGGCGCAGCCCAAGTTCCCTGGGTGAGATGGGGTTTGTATTCTTCCCCCGGCCTGCTGATGGCATTTGCCCATCTTGCTAGATAGGTCGTGACTGGCCCGTCACCACCCAGCTCCATCAAGAGCAAGAACTGGCGCGGATGGCCCACTCCCAACCTGGCAGCGAGCAGACATAGCTAATGTCTCCTCTGCCAGCTAGCTGGATGCTTCTTCTCCCCACCACAGCACAAGCCCCCCATGTCATACAGCCCCAGCCGCCATCTCAGTACAACCCCTGCATCTTCCCCTAACTCAGACCCCTGGAATGGCGGCGATGGCTGGCGCTTCTTCCCGCCCTTGGACAAAAATCATACAGGAGTTAGAGGCTTTGGCCCACAGGAAGTCTTGGTCACTGGCAGTCTGTCCAGTAGTCCCATACTACCAGGGCCTAGCACCTCAGGGAAGGGGGAAAACGAGGGCTCTGTGGCTACCACTAAGTCCCAAAGGCATCCTACCCGGCACAGAAACTCCCGGGGGGGCTAGCCCTGTGCTTCCAAGGTCTCACCCAGGTGCCCTCAACCTCTCCCATCCTAGCCACACACCCCGTCTCAACCGTGGTGGGGACCATTCCCAATGCACCGGGGGCTACAAGTTCCACCCCAGCCCGTGGGCTGCTGACAGCCAGCAAGACACAGTGACAGATAAAGATTCTGCCAACAAATATTCACGTTGACTGAAATTCTGCACAGCAAACAAAACCTTCATTTCCTGAGTAGCTCTGAGTGGGGGAGATGCTATATGCCAGATGCCCAGAGCCCAGGAGGAGGCATTTGGTCACAGATGCCAGGTCTAATCCTGGGCCCCTCCTTAGCAGCGCATCCTGCGTCCTGCCCCGTGTCACGTCTCCACCCTCATTTCTTCCTCTTCATGTGCTCTTGAGGCTGACTATGCTTCTGTAGTCAGACTCTGCCATGACCACCACAAGGCCTTTTGGCATCCTTTTTAAAACATGTTTAGTCAGTTCACACTCCCGCCGTTCTCTTTAATCAGGTGCAGTACAACAGCCTCCTTTAATTCGTTTAGTCTTCATGAGAACTCCAGAACGTTCCACATAATTACTAATTTCTCCCTAAACCACCCCTCTTTCATGGTCTAACAACTCTTCTTCACCACTGTTGCTATACCTTCCCTTTTTACATTTCTGTCTGTCTTCCCTCCATCATCTAGATCTGTGACTCTTCCCCTGGACTAGCCTTTTTACATTATTTTTCTTTGTTTTTTTTAAAGCCTTTGGATGAAATTGAACTGAAGACAAACACTGCAGACTAAAACTAGGCAAGCAAGGTAGTTAGCTATGGTGCTGGGCCCACCTTGGCCCCAGGACATACAGTGAGTGGGCTGAAAAGCTCTGTGTAAACTCAAAAGCTTCTCTCCCACCAACAAAAGTTGGTCCAATAGTAGATATTAGTTCACCCAGCTTGTCTCTCTAATGAGAGAGAGAGTAATTCACTCATGTCTAACCATGCTGATCACTTAAGTGACCAGGAACTTTCCTTTTTTATGTTCTTTGTGTTTTATTGTCCACCTTTTTAACAAGCATGGGACACAAGTTAAGTTGCTGGGCTTTGAACATCTGTGATGGTAATAGGTTTTTCTGAGCACTGACCTTGTATGTTCGTATGATGGCACGTGCTATAGATCAAGCTGAATTCCAACTCCTGTTACAAATGCTCCCATCCAGCTACCCAGGCTCGCAGCAAGCAGTTTCAAATGGGCTGCAATTCTGTCCAGACATGAATCGCTTATGAAAATGTTTGAGCAATATTAGTCCAGCCATTTGGCTGTATGCTCATGAGAGAGAACAAACATGCACATGTATAAATTTGGGAGTGTGTAACTGGAACAGCAGGACTAGTTTTGGGTCAACCTTGACAGACTTTGTAGATCTCATTCACGCTATTCAAGTTAAACAGCGGCATGCTCTTGGGATCATACGTTTGTAATACACCCAAGACCTGGAACTGATTGGAATCAGACATTTCCCTGGAAACAGAAGTGTGCTTCTTCATTGTATGGCTGATGGAAATGTAGTGCGAGCACTATAATTTTACATTCAGACAGATAAGCCAGATAATTAGGTTTAAAGTACCAGAGTGTATTGCCGTGATGTCTCCTTTGCATTTATGAATTGAGCATTATAGGTCCTGGCTTCACTCTCCCATGAAGCTTCTGGCAGCCTGTCAGGGGACAAGCCCTCCCTCGTGGGGAAGGTACCAGGGGCATGAGCAAGGAGGGTGCCTCCATGATCCTTTTTGACTCTTCACATCAGGGCTGTATGGCCTAATGGTCACAGAATCTACACCACAGTCACTACAGGGCCCTTGGGTAAGGGCAGCACAGCCTAATGGCCACAGAGTCACTACCACAGTTCGTACGAAGCCCTTGGATGAGGGCAGCACAGCCTAGTGGCCACAGAGTCAGTTCACAGACTATACATAGCCTTCAGGTTTGGGCAGCACAGCCTAGTGGCCAGAGTCAGTTCACAGTCCTGGAGTCAGGGCAATGTGGCTTAGCAGCCAGAGTCAGTTATACGGGCATCTGCTCAAGGGGTGCCCTGCCCCAGGTAGGGGGGCTCAGGCCCTCCCATTCCACTGAGCCCCAGTCCAGGGCCCAATCAGTGCTTGGGGTCTAGCACCAAGTCAGCAGGGATCCAGACCGAAACATGCGGTCTTGGACCTCACACTACATCTGGCTTTCCCCTTTTTAGGCCCTCTGGGCTACTTCCTACCAGGGTTGTTGAAGGGGCCCCGTCCTCTGTGCACCTGACTGTCTTCAACCACCTCTTGCAGATGCCACCATCCACTGCTCCTAGGGGTCCTGGAGGTCACCAGTCGCAGTGAGCTCCCCGGAGTCTATCCCTGGGTGGCCTGTGGGTAGAAGCCGCTTCCTTGTTGGGGCTTCTGGGTTGCTCCTACTTTCAAGTAAGGGCTGAGACAGCTCCTGGCCAGGAGCCTCCAGCAAATGCATCCTGCCTCCACACTGGTCAGCCCAGAATAAGCGCAGTTGCTGTCTTTTATACTGTGACAGCAGCCCAAGCATGCCCAGCAGGGCCTAAGGGGTGGGACTTCCACCCCCCTGAGGCTACATACGGACTGCCTACTGCAGGTGTATCCACCCCATCCCACAGCCACACAAACCCAGGCAGGCGCAGCTACTTGCTGTACACATAAAATGAAAGAGTCTCGTGTGCAGCCGTGGTCACCTAGGACAAACCATAGGACACATCAGACAAAATGATGGTGATCACGTAAGTGCTTTGATGAGCACAAGAATGGCGCCCCTTTGCTGCAATAGCAGCAACATGGCCCTGCTGACCCAGAATGCCAAGCATGCCAGAGGCTGAGTGCAGTCCATAACCCAGGCCTATCTTTTAAAAAATAATCTATTGTAAAAATGTTATAATCTATTATTAAATTAATTTATTTTAAAAGAATAAACACGTGCCTTTGCTTGTGTTTGAACAAAGTTTCTGCTCTCTCTGAGCAGTGTCACCAGGATGGCCGAGGCCTGACATATCTGGGAGTTTGAAGAGGGAGTCTTGGGAGAAATCACTAGCAGGTCTCAGCATCAGCAGAGAAAAAAAGGTAGAAATAGGAAAAAAAAAAATCAGTGCCCAAAATAGATCGCATTTTTGGGCTAAAAATTCTGCTGCCATCCAAACTCAGGCAGCCATAAAAGTGACTGATTGCAATTCCTGAGTTTGATTACTCTCCTTTCCCCCTTCACATCCCAGGCCATCTGGTGGTTTCCTGCACACTCTGTTCCTAGCAGCAACTGTCAGCAGTGCAAAGAGTCAGGCAGGGAAATCAATTATCGGGCTCTTTCTCTCTCTGCTAGGCATGATTGCTTTCTGCCATGCATAGCCTCCAGTGCAGAAAGACAGCAGCATCTGCCTATCACCTTTTATTAGCCAATAAACGGTAGCAGCCATTGCTACATGGCAACATTATAAATATTGAACCCTTTCTTGCACTGCTGAATGATCATTTGCCTAGTGCTTTTAAGCTTCCTTTACTCTTATTTCCCCTTTAATGTATAATAAGCTTTTTTTTTTAAAAAGTCCGTGTGTGCTCTCCCCTCCCCCATAGATCATTCAGCTTCAAATCTCTTTCAGTGTCTTATTTAGCTCCCCTTCTCATTGCTGGTATTTTATTTGGGTAGATAGCTCCAAGCTGCACAGGGCAGGAGTGCCTCTGTATAGGTCCCAGGTGTGTCAAACCTCAGCTGCGGGCAGTTCTGGTCACCCCTCTATGAAAGATATATATTAGAAATGGAAAAAGCACAGAAAAGGACAGCAAAATGATGTGGAGCACAGGCAGTTTCCATATAAGGAGAAATGAGAAAGTTTGGGATTGTTTAGCTTAGAAAAGACAAGCCTTAGGAAAGATAAGAGGGGTATGACCAAGGTCTATAGAACATGACTGGTCTGTAGAAAAGTGAATAAGGACAAATAACACAAGACCCAGAGGTTGCCCGCTGAAATTAACAGGCAGCAGGTTTAAAAGAAATAAAGGGAGTATTTCTTCATGCAACTCACTTTCAACCTGTGGAACTCCTTGCCAGGGGATGTTTTGAAAGCCAAAAGTCTAACTAGGTTCAAAAAAGAAGTAGGGAACTTCATGGAGTATTGGGCCATCTATGGCTGTTAGTTAGGGTGGTCTGAGATGCAACCCCATGCTCTGGGCATCCCTTCCCTCTGCCCGCCGGAGCTGGGCCTGGATGCCAGGAGACGGATTACTCGGTGACAGCCCTGTTCTGTTCGTTTCGGCTGGAGTACCTGGCCCTGGTCACTCTCACAGCTGTATGTGAACCAGCCCCACGAGGACGGAGGGCTCCAGGCTGGCTCAGAGGGACCGGCTGCACTCCCGTGCTTGCTGCCGTGGCGTCACCTCTCCAGGGCCTGCGTTAGCTCCAGTAAAGCTCTCTGGTGCTGCCACCCCCCCACCTTTGCAGCCTTGTCAAACGCTGAATGGTCTCCTCTGTGGAGAGCAGGGTGGAGACACGTCTTACCTGCCTGCAAAAGGGAGCCTGGGCTCCACCACTGGAACGCACTCAGCTCTCAGGACATCCAGTGGGGGCAAAGATGATCTACATGGGGGCTCCTTCCTTCCACACACCCACCTGGTCCTTGGCTTTCCAGGCAACATAGCTCCCATAGGATTTTCTTAGGCACCCCCCAAACTGAAAGGAGTAAAGATGGTCCCCTTTGTATGTCCTTCCCCTGCTTTCTCATAAGAGAGGGTCAGACAAAACAGCCAGACACAATCGCAGCTGCCCTTGGAGCGCCCCTTGAGGCAGGAGCACAATGCAAGAGAGGGAAGCCGTGAAGCTGGAGCTGAGTCACGGCAGGCCGGGCACAGAGGGGCACGTGTTACCTGTCACAGCCAGCCGGGCTCAGCCATGGCAGGAGATCACTGCTGGGGTACTTAGCAATAGCTCCACTGAGTTATCTGGAGCTGGCCCCCAAGTGAGGAGACATGCACCTTTGCTCGCACAGGGGCCACGTGGGAGGAGCTGGTCAAAATGTTTTACAGAGGAGCATTTTCCATCAGAAAACAGAGGTTTGACCAAACAAAGCATTTTGTGGGCACAGCGACTGTTTCGCCAAACCAAAGCATTTCCTGGGCATTGCGACTTTGACACATTTATACAAAATGAAACTTTGCAACTTTCTGGTTTTGATGCTAAAATGGCTCCTCTTGACATGGTAAAATCCTTTTGTTTTTGCCTTTAGCATTTCACTTAATTTTGTTTTGTTTGAACTTCCTTAGGCGGAGTTGGTCCTGCTTTGAGCAGGAGGTTGGACTAAATGGCCTCCTGGGGGCCCTACCCACCCTAGTCTTCTGTGATATTAACTATGGCTTGAAATATTGTATTTTACTTTCGATATCACACATGCCACCATAATGTTTCGCTGTCACACGGACACAACAAAACAATTTGCCGTTACTGAACCAAAACAGTCCAGCATTCGTGAAGCGAGTCCGGGGGGGGGGTCTTTCAGCAACAGATCTCAGGGTCTCATTTAGATTTAGCAGGAGATCAGATCTCGAACTGAAGCAATTTCTCCCTGAGTGCTAGTCCGTTTCTGGCCAGAGTGACACCAGCCCCTCTTGTGCTGGCTGGAGATTGGCAGCAAGAATTAGGACTGCACTGCTCCACCCAGACACCTGGCTTCCTGACCAGTACCTGGTGAGAAGGCTAATTTCTTCCAGCCCTAGCTGCCAGGCAGCCCATCTGCCTGTAAGTAGGTGACAGACGTAGTGCGAGCAGTGCAGAGAGCCGGTGCAAAGAGTCTCCTGATGGACAGCTGAGCACGCGGCATGGCAGTGTGCGGGCTTCCATCCTCCTCCTCTCCGTACGCCCGCCTACCCACACAGCATCCCGGGACTTGCCTTTCAGCAGCCACAAGTGTTGTGGGACGGGAGACCCACTCAGAGCGAGAGGGTGGGAGGGAGAGAACGGGGGAGCTGAACACATATTTTACTCAAACAACTGTTCGTCCACAGAACGGGGGCAGTTGCTGCTACTCCCTTAGGAAGGCCTGTGGGTCACAGCGCCCGTTCGAGTAGCTAAAGCAGATGCAGTGGCCTGTCCACAAAGAACAGCAAAGCTGTGTCTCTGCGTATCCCGAGGAGGGTGCTGTGGGGTCTGCCAGCTGCAAACATTGGAGGGGACGCCCCGGCTTTTGCTGGAAGGGCTGATTCCTTTGCACTGAGCCTCCTGGAAAGGCCATTGGGAGAGCAAGATTTCTTAGGTTTCCCTTTATTAATTGCTCCTTTTTTCTGCCTCTGACTCTCTGTGCTGGGTTTCGGATGGCCCGTGAGGCAATACCACTTCCACACCAGACTTAGTACCAAGCCAAGCAGCAGTGCAGGCTTTTAGCTAAGGTACGGGAGTAGGCAGGGACTCTCTTGCGGGAGCGTGGTCAGACTAGCCACCGAGCCACTGTGATGTGGGTGGTGGCATCCCAAGCACGGCCCCAAGGCTCCTTTTGTTCCCAGAGTTTAACGCAATGGGGCCCTGGTCTGATCTCTATGGTAACACGCACATTGCAGTCTGTCACTGCAGTGGGTGTCTCCACCTCACAGATACAATTGGAGAGAGCGATTTGGCTCAGCCATTTGAAAGGACGGGAGCTCTGGCTGATTTTGACTTGCTACTGCAGTGTGTAGTCCAGGGAACTGAGGCCCTGAGAAGAGGTGGACTCTAGTTACCGCGTCTGAATCTATACTGACAATAACGCAAACCCTGGGCCAATCCAACGCCTGGCATTGTTGATGAGAAATGTGACTTCTCACACCCCCAAAACAATCCAGCCATAGGAAGGTGAGGGGCATGGCCAGATTAAAGTTGTTCTGGTAACAGATGTATATTAGCTACAGACATCTGATGTCCAACTGCAGGAGCTGTTAAGGGAATTATTTCCGAGCTGTATTCTGAAACATGCTCATTTCCTCAGGCAGTGGCACAGAAATGGAACGAAGAGTTTGATGTGGTGTTAACAAATGGCTGGAGTTAAATATGGCAGAAGGCATAGGAAGAAAATGGCTATTTGTAATAATCAGAGAGATTGTGCATATTATGGGGTTACTACACTGGATGTTCAAGTGTCCCTGGTTGGAAATGAAATTAGCCAAGCATAATTCACATGACAAATGTAATGACATAGCTCAGGCCTGTGCCTTTGGTACTTGGGAGAACATACTCTTTCAAAGCCCTCATTATTCATCCTCCTGCTGTTTCAATTGTTATTGTCATTATTCCAGACCAAATCTATTTATAGGGCACCATAAAAATCTTCTGATCGCTAGAGAATGTAGAAAAACTTCTCTCACCTACAGTGTATTGCCAGGCAGTTAAGATTTACACCGGCACAAATGAGCAAACATTGGTCCCTGTACCAAAAAATGTGCAGTCTTGAATTAGAATTTCTGAGCACTGAAATGCAGGTTTGGACACAGCCTAACTGCAATGATGCCCTCACTGGAGTGAACCGCTGGTACATAAGGGCATCTTTTTAGCTCACCTTTATTGTCCACTGAGTCAAGTGAAGCTGGGGAGAGGACTAAAGAGGGCTGGCTCACATTTGTTTGTGTGGCAGTCACATTCTGTAGATTAAAGAAGGAATAAAACAACCAAAAGTTAAAACTGCCCAAATACTAATAGGGTATTAAAAAAGAATAAACAACTCATCCGGATAGCCATTGGATAAACCAGCAAAGAGGTCTGCCACTTGGGAACAAAGGGTATCAAATAAAATAGATTTCTGAAAGGAGTAAAGTTGATAGAACCTGGCCAATATTTTGGAGCTATTTTCACACCCAGACAGTCTCCAGTAAGAACTCCTTGCCCATGAGATCGTAAAGAATCAGCGGTATTTTTGATTACTGTAAGCATAATCTAAAAAGTAGATTAAAGTACTAATAAAACAATAACTGAGATCATTGCAAAGGGCTTTTACTAAAATGGCATTAAGATGAGTCTGTCCGTCTCCTTTCTCACCTTCATTCCCTACTGTGGAGCTGTGAAGAACTAGTGGAGGGGAGGAGAGGGGCTGGTTCTTTCTTTCTGGTTTTGGTGGTTCAGAGGAGACCTTTGTATTTCTGACCCTGAGCTATGTCTGGTAGTGGCTGCCAAGATGACTTGGTAAGATGACTGAAACCCAGATTTCAAAGTCTAGACATCTTTCAGGCTCTGGGTCTGAGTATCCTCTTCCGTGGTTTCATCAAAAAGTTCATTTTTCAATTACATTTTCATTTTTTACAGGAAAAAAAAAGGCACCAAAACCTGAAAATTTCTGCTTTCAAAAACCAGGTATTTTAAAATTCAGAAGCTTATTGAGAAACTGAGAACTTAAAAAGCTTACTGGAAAATTTTGGCAAAACTGAAAAATATCCTGTTTCCCCATTAAATTTTCACAAAAATTAATTACATTTTTGACCTGCTCTAACAGTTCCTGGAATCAAAGATTAGATTCTCCTCAGGACAAATTCAGCACTTGATGTTTTTCCCATAACTAGCTCCCCTATAACCAGATTTCAAATGGGTTCTTATCAATAAATGTTGATCTCTCCCTACACATGCAGAACCATGAAAAATATTTCCATCGAATATAATCAAAATTTATAGATAAGCAAAGTCAGAAAACTGCTGGTTGAGCACTTACCAGTGTATTTAATTTAAGAAAATTGATTCTGTATGTTCTGACATGTTATATTGACAATTTTTATATTAGAGAAAAAGGTGGGTGAGCTAATACCTTTTATTGAACCAACTTCCTCAAGTGAGGAAGAGCTCTGGGAAGCTTCACAGGTTGTCTCTTTCATCAACAGAAGTTGGTCCAATAAACGATATTACATTACCCACCTGGGATACAACTTCCCTGATGGTGGCAAATTCATCACTGTCAGATTGATTTATCCGATCGATTCAGTGATCGGTAAAGACATGCTCAATCGATTGGGAAGTCAATCTAATAAAAGCACCTCCTCAGCTATCATAGGACTGGGTTGACAGGCATGCTTGTCCCTTGGCGCAACGCAGTGCAGTGGAGACGGTGTGTGGACTAGGAGTGACAAAGTCAAGAGGAGTTACACAAGCTACTTCCTTCAACTGTCACCAAATGTCACAGCCAGTGCAGATCTGGCCTAACCCTGTCCAATATCCTGAGACCTGTTCAGCTACAACACCACTGCAAACAGCTTTTACTTGACCAGTTCTAAAGATTTACCATTTTGAACCTCAGTGTCTGCTGTCATTAAATAATTGTAATCTGGCCCTCCAATTGCCTGCACCCTGAAACGTCCCGCCCCTGTGAAAACTGAAATTGATCCAAATTTTAAAAATTGCTTAAAGCCCATTATTTGGTACAACTGTGAACACTTAAATAGAAAAATTGTGCTTACAAGTACAAGTATCTGTTAAAATTGTCAATAAATAATAAAAATAATATGATTGAATTCTGCCAAACTCACGTTTAGAATGTGATATGTAGAATGTACATTTTGCATGTTGGAACATGTGAAAAAATATCACCTTGTCTGTCAGGAAGGGAGAACAGCCAGGAGAAAGGCTGAGCCAGCCAGCAATCTAATCAAGTGAAACTGAGTTAGCAAACCAATCTCAGCTTAGGCAGACAAGTGTTTGCACAATACATAATGAATAACTTTGTAACGATGTGCACGTGGGTGCCTGCATGCATTTGACCATATGCTGTGCTCTGTATCGCAGTAATTACGCTAATTGTTTCATTGGGTTAGTGCTGTAACAGTGTAACACAATGTAAAAAATGGCATCGTGTGTAATAATTAAAAGTAAAATATGACATTTCATTCATAGTTTAATATAGAAGATTAAGCTTCGGAGGAACCTCGGGGGTCACCTAGTCCACCCCCCACCTCCCCTCAAAGGAGGACCAACCCTAACTATGAAACTTGAAACAAAACAAAAAATCATAGGAAAGTTGAAACAAAGGAATTGACATTCTTCTTCAGCACAGGAATCTTGTCTGTGAGCCTGTGTGCTCTGGGTAGTGGGGAAAGACTCAGTCCCCACGATATATAACTTACATACTGTAGTTTTCACCTGAGACTTCACAGCACAGGATGCTTCTGGCTCCTGAGCCGGCCGCAGGGGACTCTAGCTGAGTTGCATAGCAAGCTTGGCCTCTGCTGGTGTAATGATTTTCTACAAGCATCTCTACAGCTGGAGCCAGCCAGTAGAGGGACCTCCGCTCTCACACACTAGGCCAGTACCACAAACAGCAAGTCCTGCGGTGGCACTCTTAAAAGTCTAGCAAATTTATTTAATGCATGCGCTTTGAAGTTGTAGGCCAGCACCATCCCATCACCTCTGCTAATGGTCCCATGGTTGAATCTCTCTTGGCTGGCAGCACCCTGGCGCTGTATGAACGTTTGCTGGTGGATGCTTCTCCAGCAGAAAATATTGATGTGCTGAAATCAATATCCCTGTGCAGGACTATAGCCATTGCACTGAAATTTTAGGTGACAAATGATCAAACCTGCTTTCATGTTGAGACAGTCAGAGCACTGGGGCTTTGTGTGGCTGCAGATGTACAAGGCAATCCTGCTCATTGCTCAGCAAGAGTAAAGAGCCCCTATTTCCCTTTGGTTTGTGAACCAAATAAGGGGTTCTTCCCTAGCCCCTGTATCCTGCAACTTGAACAGGTCAGCCAATATCTAGAACAAAAGAAAGAGCATAAAGAGAAAGGGGCACAATCCTGGCTCTAGGGTAAGGCTTCACCTTGGCCACAATCTCCACGATTTACCATGCTCGGGCACAACTGATGAATGTATTCTGTACTGTAGCTGGTAATATCAGGAGTAGGGTTATGCTACTCTGCCTAGCTCTTATTTTTCATTTCAGCACACAGTGTAGGTGGTGCAGAACATTAGCCCTCTCCTTCCTTGCAAACAACCTGATCTATCTTTAAAAGCAAATAGGAAAGCATTCATCTGTCTGTAATAAAGACGTTATCACCAGCAGAGCGTAAGCAATTCGTCTCACAGGGACGGAAGTGCAAACATGAAACAGGCACTGGGAAGCACATTTGAGTTCAGGATGCTGCTAGCTGTGCTAATCAAGTGGACAGTTTTTTTCTATGCCACTTAAGCCTTGTTTACAAAAAGCATCTGCATCTGAGTCAAGGTCGCTCTATGCAGTGGTAGGAGCACAGCCGTTAGAAGATGGAGCAAAAGCTATTGTCATACCAGAGGTGCTCCTAGTTTAAATAGCTTCTGGTCTCTGGGGGGGTTCTTGAGCATAAATTCATTTTTCTGCTGGAGTATAGGCAGGGGATGAAAAGCAAAATGGGTTTTCCAAAACCGGATATTCAGTAACTCTTTAAAGTTAGATTTGCAGATATGACTCATAGGGTTTAAAGTCGGAAAGGACAATTAGATCTAGTCTGACCGGCTGTATATCGTCTGCCATTAAATGTCTCTGTTGCCCTGTTCTGAGCCCAGTAACTTGCATTTGACTGAAGCATAATTTTATATGTTATCATTTTACAGCTTAACATGCATCAAATGTCAAGCAGGAAGGACAGTTTAGAAGTCCCTGTACAGAGTTATCCAAGGCTCACGACTCCACAAGCAATACTACAGTGATGGCAGGAAGTCAATCTGCAGCCAGAAGATGCCTAAACCCTGGTCTCACTTGGGCCTAATTTAGACCAGCTGAAGATCTGGAGCTTTGGGCTAGATTCAGATTGCGTTTGCCTCATTTTACAGCAGTCTCATTCCACTGCACATGAGAGAATTAAATCCCACTGACACAGGTGTAAAAGAAGAGAAAGCAGCTCATTTTGGCATGAGCTTTCCCACCTACAGCCGGTCCTAAAACCAGAGCCACCCAGTTGTTCACATACAATGAACAGACTTAGGTAAATACAGTAGCTGTCCCATAAAGTCACACTGAAATGCTTGTCCAGGAGCCTTAAATGGAAGGAATGGTTACTGTTCCCTTCGTCAGCTCTGCCTGACCTAGAATTGCAATTCATTTCTGTTCCTTCCTGCCATATCAGCCCCAGGACCTGATCAGTACAGAAAGGATCTGGAATTGAACCAGGATCTTAAAGGGCAATGTGGACTAGGAATCCGTCAGATTAAAACTACAGCTGGATTGACCCCTGAAGGCTTTTTTGAAATAAACTGATAAATTTGAACTACGTTAAGATTTCAGAAACTGTTTGTTTTTTCTTAAAGCCTCCCCCCACCTGCTTCCTATAAGCAAAATGCTGATTTTGCTGGAAACGTCCACTGAGTATTCCCTGAACTTCCACTAGTTCTCTGCACAGCTTCGCAGGTGGCTTGATCTGCCCATCTTCTCCATTTTGCTCAAGTTTCTTATCCATCCTCTCCAAATAGCTTCCTGCACAAAGTGGGCAGGTGGAGGTAACACTATGATGCTACATGACGCATTAGTCCAACAGGCTTGAGCAAAGAGAATGTGCCCATTTCCCTCCGATCTCATGGTTTGCTCACTTTACATTCATTCTTAATTGGAGGCAAAGCATCATGACAAAAGCCTGCCATAACACCACATGATTAAGGGTCTTAAGGTCAAAAATATCAATGGGTTTCAACAGCAAAAGACAAATGCGGCTTTTAAATACACATCTGTGCATGCATAGATCCCCTTCCCTTGCTCCCCTACACTCCTGGGTGATACAATAAACCGCATCAGTTCATTTCCCAAACAACAAGCTGGGGAGGGATCTTGCGCTTTATACCTTCTAAATCTGCAGGTGGCAGAAGGTTAGATGGATGAGAGGCACACCACAAAGAGGCTAGGCTTTCAGGTTGTGTGCTGTGCAATTCAGGAGAGCTAGGAAATTAAACAGACCATTTTCAACAAAAGGGTTTTTGTTGGTTTTTTTTTTTTGCAATCATTTCTATTGAGTTGAAAAGCCATTTTCCATCAAAAACTGCGGCAATTGAAGGGCTTGATCAATTTACATTTTAGCACTATCATGGCCCCACTCCCGCACATGCCCAGTATGGCCAGCCCATGCCCGTGCAAGTTACTCATGTAACTACAGTCACTTGGGCTAGTACCTCTGGGATCCCAGCCAAGACATTGGGGCCGTTCTTGGGCAACCAGCTTATGCCACCACCCACACCACTTGGCTAGTCTGAGCACACGAGCTCAGAGGAAGCTAGAGTACACCTTCTGGAGCAGAAACCACACCCCTGCTGTGCTGCAGACAGACCCTCTTTGCCTAAGGTCAGTCTGCAGGGGCTCCATGGCATTAGCAGCGCACTCCGCTGTGACTGTGATGTCTTGACAAGGACAGGTTGTACAGGCATTAAACAAGATGAGCAAAGTTAGTTTTCCTGCATCACCTGAGTGTGAAGAGCAATAGCTACAACGGGTCTGAGTCCTGTCTCAGCTACACTGCTGTAAATCAGGAGATAACGCAGCAAGACCCAAAGCAAACCAAGAAATTTAAACAGAAGTATTGGGGCCTTCCAGTGACACCCTCAGAGCAGCCAGTAGGCCAGGAACCATCTCTGCATTTGAAGGTTTGTATTATGTCTGGGGCAGACCCGGGGCTACAGTACAGACAAGCCTGTGCCCTGCTCCTGCACCGTAGGAGTGTGCGTTAGCTGGAGTGAACTGAGCAAAAGCCACAAATCCACACTGGCCTCTGCTGGCCAAACAGGCACACATGCCTGGAAACAGAGAGTAAAACAAAACACCCCACCACAAGGCATTCCTTACTAGGGATGGAAGGGTAGTTTTTGTCCAGGGGGTGAAGGCATTTGACAAAAGCCAAAAGTAAGGCTTCCATTGTGATTCAAACCAAAAGGAATCAACGGGAGGCATTTATTTTTAATGCCCTGTCTGTACACCTGGCTTAAATAGATCCCCAGAGCTGTGGGGATCAGTGCAGTCACCCCGAATGGAGAACAAGGACTGCCTGGGAGAGGACAGGCCCAGGCTCAGCTGGAGGGCTCGACTGTGATGGGAAAGCCTTGGCTCCTAGGAACGCTTAAAGCAATTGTTTCCCACCAGGAAGGACAGACAGGGCTGACACTTTCTCCCGGGCTCTGCAGTCGGGGAGGACTTTCCCAAGAGCCCAGCCTGCAGCGACTGTGGGTGGGGGAGAGTTGGCCGGGTTCCTCTGGCTCTCGGGAAGTTGTTTGCCCTCTGGTTCACAGGCCGCACGTGGCGTGAGTTGGAGTTCCCGCCCCCAGGGAAGTTGCACCCACGGAGCAGCCTTGGTTGACACAGGTGGGGGAACTCCCACTGGTGTGGCACATTTGGGACACTTGGAGGGCTCATTACCCACCTGCAGCAATTTTGTTAAAGCCCCTATTTACTGAGCTGAGTCCTGGGTTGTCTTTTGACTAGGACTCGCTTCCTTGACCCATTCACCCGTCCCCTGCATTTCTACCTTCTTATTCTTCCTCCACTTCTCCCTGGTGCACTGGGGAAGAAACTGCACCAGCCCTTTGCCAGGTGCTGATTACTGCTCCTCCTTCCTTCCCTCTCAGCTGGGCACACTGGCAGGCTCCAGCCCAGGAGATTCCCACTCCCAGCTTCCCACTGCGCAGCAGCTCCCAGATTGTGGCCCCATCCTTGCAGTAATTCAGAGCAGCCTAGAGGCTGCTTTACTGTAGTCCAGCCAGTAGCCTCCAGAAGGGCTGTTTGCCAGCACTGGACCACCAGTGCACTCCAGCCATACCCCTTCCTCATCCAGCTGTGATCAGGAGCTGAATACATGGGCTCGATGCCAGCTGCAGACTTCTCCATGCCGGAGGAACTGCTAGGTAGGAAAACCTGGCTGTTGTCTGGCCCAGATCACAGCTCATGAGTGGACCTATTCTTGGCTTCCACAGTAAAGTGGCTCCTGAATTTGGCTTCCCTCGTCCTCACTTCAGGACACCCCAGGGCTATGAAGCTACCCGGACAGAACCACTGAGAACTGGCCCTTTTTTCAGGAGATTTTCTACTCAGCTGGTGACAAATGAGGCCACTTGGATCATCTGGTTCCAAAAGCTGTAAAAACTCTGCATTTTATTTGTTAAAAACAGTTACATGCTAGTTAACTTATCACAAAAAATGCCAGTACAAAATGTAGATCTGGGTATACAGCATGGCCAGCACTTAGCTACCTGTCTCTCCCCAGGCCCAGAATTAGTGACAGACTGCCGAGTGGAACTGGGACTTGAGAACCATGCCAAAAAAACCCACACTTAATACGAGAGAAAAAAACCTGCACAACTTTTTAAATAGTGAAAAACAGAAACTGTCTATTCTACAGGCACCATTTTTAGCTGTTCATGTAAGAGGATTTTTGCATGGGGCTGAGATCTACTGACCATAGGTGATGAGTTCCAGAGGGGTAGCCCTGGTAGTCTGTATGTAGCAAAAACAACAGAAGCCCTGTGGCACCTTAAAGACCAACAAATTTCTTCAAATATAAGCTTTTGTCGGCTGCAACCTACTTTGTCAAATGCATCTGATAAAGTGGGTTGCAGCTCATGAAAGCTTACCCCCAAAGAAATCTGTTAGTCTTTCAGGTACCACAGGACTTTTGTTGTTTTAACTGTAGGTTCACAGTCAGCACCCCTTAGCAAGACCATGTATACTTCGCAGCAGATGAACAAATTCACGGTTACCAAATCTCATGAGATATGGAGTTTCTTCACAGATATCCAGCTCCTGGAGTCATGTGATTACTTTTTAAATGATGGTTCTGATAATTTTCTAGGCCCATTCAACAGCAAGAACTGCTGAAAACTGAACTATAAAGACTCAAACACCAGAAGGCAAATGAAAAGAGTCTAACACTTATTTGTAAAAATCTCAGGGTTTTTAAGCCAATCCCATGCTTTTGGAGTGGTTGAAGCTACTGACACTACAAATGCTGACAGGCAATTACAGCCTGCACTCCAGGTGAGACTGCTCTCCGGTGCAGATCCCCAACCCCAGGTCTGTGCAATGCTCACATCCCACCTGAGCTCTGTTTTGAAGGCTTCAGTAATACAAGGCCCAGTGCTCCCCCCCTGGAGTGAGGGATCCAGAAGAAGGAACAATGGCTGAAGCCGTGCATGAGGCAGGAAGAAGTGACTGAGCAAAAGCTGCAGGTTACACCTTTCTCCTGCACTATCAGCGCTCAGTAAGCTGGCTTTGGGAGGAACAGATAAGTGAATGCTGACCACATTTATACTGTACCAAAAGGTGGCCCTAAGGAATTCCAGGTACATAGACAGGAACTTGCCTCACCACATTCTACGGCAAGGTGGCCTGTCAACACACCTTGCCGAGGGACGGACACACACACACACACACACACACACACATTTTTCTCTGCACCAAGCCCTGAGTGGCCTGGGCAAGGGACAGACACAGCACCAAATATTCATTTTCCCTAAGCTGCTGAGCCAGCAAGCAGCAACCCACCTGTCTGCCCAGCATCAGCCTGAACCGTGCTGTGCACAGCTCCTGAGAACAGAGCCCACTGGGAGGTGCGGCCGGTTAGCACCGCAAAGCCCGGTGCTGGAGAAGAGTCAGAACACATCCTCTCACCCCACGGCAGCATCTACAGGCTACTCCCAGTCCCTCCACTCACAGGAACTGGAGGGTATTTTCCTGGCCTCTCAGCCCCTGGGCTTGGGTCTTCCTCTTTCTCCTCCATGATCTGCTCCTCCCTGTACCAACAGTGCTAACAATAAATACTATGGCTTCCAATAGTTTTAAAATCGCTATTTTCCAAATGTTTAAAAAGTCAAGTTTGTGTTCAAACTAATGCAGCACAAGGGAGGTGTCTCATCGCTCTTTGCACACGGAGCCATCCACGGTGGGGATCTCGAGGTCTCTTCCCTTGTGAGGATCGGCCATGTGTCTGTATCTCTCACCACGGTGACATTCCAGGAAGGGACCCCAGTTAGCAGCTGGCTGGCAGCAGCTGGCAATACGCTGGGAAGAAAAAACAAAGCCACGTTGCCCAAAAGGGGATTTAATTTCTCAGGTGCTGACATTTCTTTGTATGTTTCTACTCTCTTCCACATGTTGTGCAATTTTTAGTTGAAGAGTGAGGTGAAATCTAAACATCGACCTCCCCACTGCCCTGACCCCCCACTTGAGATCCAAAAATCAAAGCATGCCAAATATTTGGTTACAAATCACAAGTGCCCAGTTCTGTTGCATTTAAAGCTTGCTCTGCAGAGGCACCTGGACTGATTGACTCATGCTAGCAGAAGTTCAGTCCCCACATGCCTTGTCTGCTCTCCTCTGCTTCCCTTACAGGAGCCCCATGCTGAAAGGTGAGATCTGAAATAGGTCACCTCATCCCCTGTTATTCATCTTCCCTGTCTCCATCATTTCTCTCCAGCTCAATTCATTTGTCTACTGCAAATGCTGAAATGAAATGAGCTGAAGAACAAACAGATATAAAAGCTGAGGCTGGAAACTGAGACAAAGATTTCTAACCATCGGAGGGGTGAAGTTCTGGAAGGCTCCCAAGGGGAGCAGTGAAGGCAAAAAACCTAGCTGGCTTCAACACTGAGTTCAAGAAGTCGATTGGACGGGATGGAATGATGAGATTGCCTACAGTGGCATGTAGCCGATCTGTGCCTGCTAGCAGCAAATATCTCCAATGGCCACCGATGGGAACCTAAATGGGAAGAGAATGCTTTCCCAGGGATCTCCTTGGTCTTGCCCACATGCTCAGGGTCTAACTGATTCCCAGATTTGGGATCAGGAAGAAATTTCTCCCAAGGTCAGATAGGCAAAAAATAACAAACCCCAAGGTCTCTGTCATTCTCCACAGCATGGAGCATGGGTTAGCTGCATGCTTAAACTAATGTAAACGGTGGATTCTCTGTTCCTTGAAGTCTCTAAACCATGATCTGAAAGCTTCAGTAACTCAGCCAGAGGTTAGGGGGTCTATTACAGGAGTGGATGGGTGAGGGTCTTTGGCCTGCGTTGCATGGGAGGTCAAACTAGAAGATCTCGATGGTTCCTTCTGGCCTTAAAATCTATGAGCAAGCAAAGGCATCCAGGTGGGGGCACAGAGCCAGCCAGACCAGGTTACTACACAAAGACCATGTGACTTACCTGAGACATATCAAAGATATTTTCATCCTCTGCACAAACAACTAAACCTCCCCCTTGGATTTCCATCAGAACTTCAACAACCACCACCCGTCTGTCTAGTAAACTTTGGAGCACTCCTACATGAGCATCAACCTCCTGTACCTGAAATGCTTCAGCAATGGAGCCCAGCCTTCAGACGAGTACATACAAGGCACTCACAGGTCATCAAGCCTGCCTTCACGGATCCAGCAAGCCCCCACGACACATATTATCTACAGCCAGACACTCCAATACCACAGAATATGCTCTGAGTAGAAAGTCCAGGATGTACACCTTAATGCACTTAAAACTGCCTTCACAAACAAAGATGCTCCACCAGAGAAGTGGATCACATCAAGGAATGGGGCACCCACAGAACCTGCTGCAATAAAGAAATAAACCCCACCAAAGGCACCCTGCTAGCTGTCACCTACCACGTACCACTGGAAGCCACATGGAGCATCATCAATCAGTTACAACCCGCACTCCATGCAGACGCCTTCCTGAACGAAATCTTTCCTGAACTGTCTCTTTTGGCCTTCAAACACCTCCCAGCCTCTCCAACTCTATCAACCGAAGCAAGCTCCCCTGACATCAGGGTACCCCAGCTCGAAGCAGCACCAGACCCTAG
Source organism: Podocnemis expansa (assembly GCA_007922195.1). Taxonomy (NCBI): domain Eukaryota; kingdom Metazoa; phylum Chordata; order Testudines; family Podocnemididae; genus Podocnemis; species Podocnemis expansa. Next base: position 2,803,395 of record ML681991.1, on the reverse strand, counting down.
CAGAAAACAGAGGCAAAACCTGCACATGTATCTTCCCTTCTACAATGATCAATACAGCCTCACAAACACAAGCTTCAGGGGCCCACACATGCCTATCACAACATGTTGTGTACCTCATCCTGCACACTGACTGTGCAATAACTCGTGTGGGGGAAACCGGCCCATGAAAATGCTATGGAATGAACTCTCATGGGAAAAGGATAAAAGGTAAAACACCCCCTTACCTGTGGGCAAACATTTCTCACAGAGCAATCACTTACTATCCTCACAGAAAAGCTGCACACTTTCAAAAGATGGGCAGCTTAAATTTGTGATTTGCAGGACACTAAAACCCATGCACTGAACAGAGACATGGAAGTTATGGCTCATTACAACAATCTGTAACCCACATCCCCTCTTTTTGTCCTAAGACAAGTATGTTAAAGGGCTAATTCATCTGTTCAACACTTCAGCACTTTCCCAGACCTCAGGAAGAGCTCTGTGTAGCTTGAAAGTTTGTCCCTTCCATTGATGCAAGCTGGCCTCCTACCTTGTCTCCAATACAGAGACCACAGCAAACCATCCTCACCCTGAGCCCTCATTAACTACCCAGGGAAGAATGCCAGCCTGGCTTCAGATTGGAAAGTGCACAGAGATACCACCTGAAGCATAAAGGAGCTCATGAGATCAGGACAGATTGAATGTCTTTTCCACAGGGAAATACTGACCATTGCCAAGTGCCAGGGATCTGATCTGAGCCAAGAAGAGAAGGAGCCTGGGTCAGACTCCTGCCTCCTGTGAAGTCACTGTAAATATAAAGTATTCCTATTAACACCAGTCAGGGCCCTTACCTGCCACAGGTTTCCTTGAGCCTTCGCTATTTTCACAATTGCGAAAATGGGAATCCAGATGATGCAGAACACAATCATGCACCAGCCCAAAGCAGATCCCCATCCAGGGTATTCGATCGAGCCATACTTGGGAGCCGCAAACGTGACCAAAGACCAGAGCAAAATCACCTGTTCCAAACAGCAAGGGAGAAGTCAACTGAAGCTCAGGCTGCTTTGCACTGATTACAGAGCGCATCCCTCACCAACTCATCGACTCTTCTTTCACGAGAGATCCAAGCTCCTTTTTGTGCAGTCTCTGACATGCAGTTCGGAGTTTTGTTCCCAGACGCAGTCAGGCAGTCAGGGTTATCGTGCACTGTCCTCTACAGAGCTGCATGCCAACACCTTTATACATGAACACACATGCCGCTAGGAGATGAACCCAGCCCTGCAGGCACATTTCTCACACACTCGGTTTGCGTGCATGTGCATGCTCTGAGGATGCAGAAGGATAGCTCACTATACCTCTATGCGCTAGTCGAATGTTTACAGGATTTATGGCAAGAATGCAGACTTAAGTCCTGGAAAACATTCCTGCACAGGCAAGATATTTACACTGAGCATCTCCTCACGGGTATCCTAGAGAGATTAGAGAGAATGTTGGTGCTAGAAAGGGAGAGGCAACTCTTTCAGGTGTGGGGTTTTTTAAAAGAACCACATGAGAGCAGAAAGCAGCAATTATCTGAAAGACCACAAAGCATAAGGAATGTGATGAATGGACCAGATTCAGCCCAGGTGGACCGCCACTGGTTCCAAAAGAACTGCGTCAGGGATTTAGTCCAATATGTAGCAGACCCTAATCAAGTTAATCAAGAATGGGAGAGTCAACTGAGAGGAGAAATTTCAGAGTGATGAAGGAGTAATTCCCTGTAAGGTCTTTGACACATGGGGCTTCATACAAAGAAACTAAGATGGATGGTAGATTGGATGGAGAATGCCTGGAAACCTGAAAGGCAAACTCCACTAGAGCTGGTCTGACTGTGGAAAACTGCAATATCCCAAGCTAGGATAGGTCAGGTGATGTGACCAACAGCAGGAAATGGCTGTGCACCATCTCTGAAGAGGTCAGCCCCATACACCCCCAATGGGGAACTGGGGGGCTGAACCTGCCCCACAGACAGACAGCATGGCAGGGGCCAGAGGACTCACCCCCAAAGATCTCCCTGCTCCTTCCCATTCAGGTCAAACAGCTCCTGAAGCACTTCCACTTCTCCTAAGGCCAGGCAGGCATGAACCTTAGGCTGCAGAAAATCCTGCGGGGAAGTACTGGAGATATGGAGACCTTGTTGCTCTCACTTTACTTGACTGCCTTTGGCCTGGTCTCCAGGAACGGCCCTTTGGCTCCTGGCACAGCCTAGGAGGGTGAATGGCGATAAAGTACCTGGGCATTCCTTAATCTTTGGGTTATCAGACACTGGTCTGGTGCAGAAGGGCAAGCTGGGGCTGTGCTAAACTGCAGCACCAGTTGCAATGGCCAGGATTGCCAGAGCATGAGGGCACCAACCAGGTGCCCTGTGCCCAGGGAGGTATAGCACACAAGTTGCCATGCTGGCTCAGCACCGCCCAGGTTTCTTCCAGGCCTGGAGAATCCTCAGCTGGCCTGTCAGGCTGCCTTTAAAGCCGTCACAAAGAGCCAATGGCACAGCCCTGAATCTTTACATGGAAACCGTTCAACATCAAAGGAATGAATTCTCTGTTACAAATTCCAAGTAATTCAACCATGGTACTTACACATAAGAGAGTAGGTGTAATGAAAAACCAGCATGCTCGCCACCACAGCCAGAACCACCAGCTCTTCTTTCCAATCATCATTTCAATGTCTTGGATAAATCTGTTTCCTCCTATTGAGAGATGGCCAAGCAGAGCACTGTAAGATAGGCATCTACACCCTGGGTTTTATGGTGTACAGAAATTAAGCATAGGGAGGCCTAGAAAGCGGGGATGGGTGGCTCCTTATATTATAAATTAATGCAGGATTGACCCATCAATGGCTATTAGTCAAGAAGGTCCGGGGTGCAATCCTGCGCTTTGAAGTGTCCCTAGCCAGATTGCGAGAAACTGGGAGTGGGTGACGAGATGAATCACTCCATCAATTCCTTCCGAAGCACTTCGCATTGGCCACTGTCAGAAGACAGGATGATGGGCTAGACCATGGTTTGGAGCCAGTATAGCCATTCATATGCTCTAATTCTCTGGGACAAGAGATGGTCCATTGAGACATAACGCAAATATTTTCATAATTTTTGTTGTTTTGATGGCTCTGAGGTGACCAAGATTATTTGCATTGCCACAGCTTGATTTTCCAGTAACTTACCATAAATCCAGCTGATGCCCATTATTTCCAGGACAGCTGCAAAAAGGATCCCCCATCCAGCACAGAAATGGTCCACTAGATTAACCCAGTAAATTCCTGCCTGCAAAGCAAACAATGAAGAGGTAGCTTTTCACCCTGCGCTGGTAACCTTTGTAGGGAGATGAGAGGAGCTGTGTTGGTCATGCCAATTGCATTATGTATCAGTCTGTGTTTGTACTTAAAATTCCTGTTTCCAGGGGTGGGGATCACATTCTTTGCACATTTTTTCACTTAAATATTTATATTTAAAACCAAAAAGTGTGTTTCATGGTATAGTGCAATCACTGCAACATTACCAAAGTAGATGTAACAACACACTGGGCATGACAGCAGGGTTTGAACCTACACTGCCCTAACAACAACTTTTGTGGCTTGAACAAAAGGAGTAACTCTAGAAGCGTGCTGCTGAAGTCAGCTTCTAAGCTCTTTTATGCGCCAGCCACCAGTGGGGGACAAAGACCCACAAGTTCCTCCTGTGGGGTATGCACAATGATAAATGTATAAAATAGTATGATAGGAAATAGAAGGATGGGGAATTACTGAATATTATCCCATAGCTTGTATATTTGTAGTTTACTTCCAAGTTTCTCTTTTGTCATTGAGTAGGTAGGTATACCCTAAAGAAATATACAGCTAGTCATTGGTTCACTGGGGCTGATTTCTTTCTGGGCACTAACTTACTCCTTGTAACTATAGAATCATAGAATGAAAGAAACTGGAAGGGACCCTGAGAGGTCGAGTCCAGTCCCCTGCACTCAGGGCAGCACTGCCAACATGTATAAATCTTAAACCACCACTGACAGGTGTTTGTCTAACCAGCTCTTAAAAACTTCCAGTGATGGAGATTCCACAACCTGCCAAGACAACTTATTCCAGTGGTTAATCACCCTGAAAGCTAGGAATTTTTTTCTCATGTCCAACCTAAACCTCCCTTGCTGTAATTTAAGTCCACTGTTTCTTGTCCTATCATCAGCAGTTAAGGAGAACAATTTTTCTCCCTCCTCCTCATGGCCTCCTCTTAAGTACTTGAAAACTGTTATCATGGCCTCTCTCAGTCACCTCTTTTGTAGACTAAACAAACCCAGCTCTTTCAATCTTCCCTCTTAGGGCAGGTGTTCTAGACCTTTAATCATTTCTGTTGCTCTTCTCTGGACTTTCTCCAGTTTGTCCACATCTTTCCTGAAATGAGGCATCCAGAACTGGATGCAGTACTCCAGCTAGGGCCTAATCAAGGCCAAGTAAAGCACAAGAATTACTTCTTTCATTTTACAATACTCCTGTTAGTACATCCCAGTATGGTGTTTGATTTTTTTGCAACAGCATTACACTGCTGACTCGTATTTAGCTTGTGGTCCACTATGGCACCCGGATCCTTTTCTTCAGTACTCCTTCCTAGGCAGTTATTGCTCATTTTGTTTGTGTGCAATGAATTGTTCTTTCCTAAGTGGAGTACTTTATACTTGTCTTTATTGAATTTCATTCTGTTTACCTCTGACAATGAAACCAGTTTGCCCAAATCATTTTGAATTGTGATCCTATCCTCCAAAGCACTTACAACCTCTCCCAGTTTGATATCATCGGCAAACTTTGTAAGTTTACTCTCTAGCCCACCATTGATGAAAATATTGAACAGAACTGGACCCAGAACCACTCCCTGAGGTACCCCACTCATTAAGCCCTTCCAGCATGACTATGAACTGTTGATAACTACTCTCTGGGAGTGGTTATGCAACCAATTTTTCATCCATTTTATAGTGGCTGCATCCAGGCTATACTTCCCTAGTTTATTAATAAGAAGGTGATGCTAGACTGTACCAAAAGCCTTACTAAAGTCTAGATACACTACATCTACCGCTTCCCCTCTATCCGCAAGGCTTGTTACCCCATCATAGAAAGCTATCAGGCTGGTTTGACATGATTTGTTCTTGACAAATCCATACTGACTATCACTTAGCACCTTCTTTGTCTCCTAGATGCTTGCAGACAGATTCCTTAATTATTTTCTCCATTATTTTTCCTGGTACAGAGGTTAAGCTGAATGGTCCATAATTCCCTGGGTTATCCTTACTTCCCTTTTTATAGATGGGCACTCTGTTTGCTCTTTTCCAGTCCTCTGGGGCCTCTCCAGTCTTCTCTGATTTTTCAAAGATAATAGCCAATGGCTCAGACATCTCCTGAGTCAGCTCCTTGAGTATTCTAGGGCAGTGGTTGTCAAACTTAGGGTCAGGACCCAGTACTGGGTCACAGACCCTCAAGCACTGGGTTGCGGCACCCCTTGCTGCCACTGCCAAAAGACTGGAGTGCATTGCTCAAAGATGTAATTGTCGGATCGTGGGCATAAATGATTTTTTTCAACTGGGTCCTGATGAAAAAAAGTTTGAAAACCCACTATTCCAGGGTGCATATCATCAGGCCCTGGTGACTTGAAGACATCTAACTTGTCTAGGTAATTTTTAACTTGCTCTTTCCCTATTTTGATTTCTGATTCTAGCCTGTTTTTACTGTCCTCTCCTATATCAGGCATTTAGTCACCACCAACCTTCTCAGTGAAGACTGAAAAGAAGAAATCATTTACTTCCTCTGCCATTTCCACTTTTTCTGTTATTGTTCTTCTTTCTTGGTTGAGAAACGGACCTACATTGCCCTTTGTCTTCCTTTTGCTTCTAATGTATTTTAATTTTTTTTTTTGTTACCCTTTATGTTTTTAGCTAGGTTGAGCTCAGTTTGTGCCTTGGCTTTCTGAGTTTTCCCCTACATAATTGTGTTTTCTTTATTAGCCATCCTTTGTGATTATTCCAAGTTTCCACTTTTTGTAGGACTCTTTCTTCATTTTTAGAAGATTGAAAAAAATCACTTGGTTACGCCCGTGTCATTTTTTTGTCATACTCCCTATCCTTCCTGCACATTGGAATAGTTTATTCTTGTGCCCGTAATATTGACTCTTTGAAAAACTGCCAACATGTACAAATCTACATTTTTATATGGCCCTTAAAAAAAATCAATCTTTACATCTTAAAAAGCAGTCATCCCAAGGAAATACATTTAGTGAACTGAAAAAATATAATAAATCTATTTTAAAAGCTAGTCTGACTTGCTGCAAAAGCTTTTAGCTAATAATTTTTTTTTAGGAGCTGAATATACCAATGCTTGAGAGTTGTCATTTCTGGTAATCAATTCTGAATGAGAAAACTCTATCAATATCCTACGGGCAGCATTGCTGCAGGCATGGTGTACAGATGTTTAAGACTGCACAAATTAATTTCCTGAATGGGAGAAGTGATTAAAGTAATGGCTCACAGGAAATAAAAGAACAGTTCACAAAGTGTCAGGTGACCTGCACTCCCATTATAAAAAGTTCTTCAGTTCAATTAGAATCATCCCTGAAGGACCGGATTCTGAAAACACTCCCATTAGGGCTTCCTATATGCATATATTAAGCATATTCATAGGGAACATCACTCCCAGCATACGTCAGTGCAGGGCTATGTGGCTACCCTGACTTTCTTTACAACCAAGGAAATGGTTTATTGTCTCACACAGATTCTCCCACCTGCTGAACCATAATTAAACCCATTGCCAGTAAAGAGTTCGGTTCTACCTGAGTGACACAGACGAGGCCAAGAAAAAACAGAAGAAGGCATAATCCCAGGGTTACAGGAACCCTCAACTTTTTCATCATCTTGGGGAACATATCTTGTATGGTGGTTGTAACTGTTTCTGCAGAGGAAGAGAAAATTGTACTTGTTGATGCAGGCAGAAAAATGAAGGACATGCAACTAACACTAACCAGGATGTATTTTGTTCTTTTAAGCAGAAGTGGTGAAATAACTGATTTTTTTGTCCATTGGCTGTTCAGGAAAAAATAAACAAACAACCTGTCGATTTGAAATGAACTTTTTTCAAATTTTCCAGCAAACTGAAAATTTGAAAAAATAATTTTGCATTGAACTAAACACGTCCCACACCAATCAAAATATTTTGGACTTTTTAAAATTTCCTCAAAATAAAATTGGAAGGAAATTTCTAAACAAAACACCACTGTAAATTGAAAAATTAAAATGTTTCATTTGGAAAACGTCAACACAAAATGATTTGATTTTGGAGGAGAAGCCGGGGGTGTCACTGAAACAATTCAATGTATTTAACATAAATTCTCAGAATGTTTTAGTTGACCCAAACCTGCATTTTTTTTGCATACACACACGCACACATACAAGATTTCGACTGACAAACTTGGCACGTCTCTAATTTCAAGTCCCACTCACCTATGGAAGCAAACTGAGAGTCAAGCCCCAACAGCAGAAGCATAAAGAAAAATAAAAAGGACCAAAGAGGGGCAACTGGTAACTTGGAAAGAGCCGATGGATAGGCGACAAATGCCAGATCAAACCCTGAAATAAAGAAGAAGGTAGGTTATCATTATGTCCCAATCAATGCAAAATTGATTCATTTCACTTAAACTTAGATAATGGGAAAGTACACCAGAAGCCGGAACAGAAAGTAAGGTTTTGGTTGGGCAATTTAACAAATAAATTCTACACACCATTGAACTTGAGGAGTATTTTGCTATAGACTATAACCAAAGCAGGAGGTGGCCTGAAATTATTGAACTGAACTTCGCCATAGCTTTGCATGGGCTTCTCCAGTATTTGTACAGATTTGTACAGGCCATATCTGAATAGGATTGCTGTAAGAAATGAAAGATTTAGGACTTGACCCTGCTTTCATTGAATCAACAGAAAAACTCCCATTGAGTTCAATGGGAGGTTGATCTGGCCCCAAATTCATCATTTACGTATATGGCAGAGATCCAAAAACTTACTCGGCAGTGAGGACATCACTGTGGAAAATGTACTAACCATTTAATTGCTTTCATTAAGATTTGAAGACAAGCATCTGTCAGGGATGATTTAAGTGGGTACTTAGTCCTGACATGAATGTAGGGGACTGGACTTGATGACCTCTTATGGTCCCTTCCAGTTTCTATTATTCTATGAATATCCGTTATTTCAGGCAGATGCTGAATAAGAAAGAATTCAAACAGTACAACTGGAAGGTTTAGGGCTCTTAAAAAGATGAGGCAAAATTCCCCCCCTGCCCCCATGAGAAGTTGTGGTTTTCCCAAAGGTCTGTGTGCTCATAAAAAAACAATTAAGCCATATTTTGAGTATTTAAGTGGGGCTTGAACAGTGCCTAAACCTTTTGTATAGGTGACTTTCACCTGTACTCTGGAAGATTTACTAATGAGTTTGGTGGAATAGGACAAACAGAATCCATATCAAGCCCATATTTTCATTTTAAAAATATTCTCTTCTTCTGCCATATGTATTGACCAGTCAGTACTCCTGCATCTCAGGTGACAGGCATGTAATGCATACAACTGGCATTTTCAACCATGCCACAGTGAGTTTGGCGCAGCAGCTCCATTGACTCATGGTGGACAGCATGAGGCCAACCAGTATCAGAAACCAAGGACACAATGTCCATCTATTTCAGTTTGGAAGTGCTTGACACCAATGAGCTAGAGCTGCAGTAGCTGAGACTAAATGCCTAGAAAACAGCTCAAGAGAGGGACCGAGAAGAACTCTTTGTGATGAATTGTGAGACTGTTAAACGAACCTGAGTCTACAACTTCAGAGACGGGTCTGTCTGCCAGGAAAGCCATATGTCCCAAAACAGAGAATATCGCAAATCCAGCAAACACGCTGGTGAGGCAGTTCACCACGCACACGGTAATGGCATCGGCATAGCAGTTGTTATGGAACTTATTGTAGGAGGAGAGCGCAACCAGGCCCCCCCAGGCCACTGACAGGGAGAAGAATATCTGAGTAGCTGCATCCTTCCAAACCTAAAAACAGAAATAATTGGTAAGTAGGTTATTAGACTATAACCCCTAAATCCTTGTTCTAATCCCTCTGGTATGTGCTCAAAGGGATACTGCCTTTTTTTAAAAAAAGGATTTTATGTGAATTTTAGAAGTGGTGAGAAGTGTCATATATTGATGAGCCTAGGAAGTGAAGGTTCCTAGTCAAAGGAGATCTTGATTCTGTTCCTATAGTGGCCACAGACCACCTGTGATACTTCGCTAAAAAAGCCTTCTGTGTCTCAGTTTCCCAATAGACAAGTCTGATGGGGAAAATCCTTTCCTGTTGCCCAGGAGTGAGAAGAAATTGAATCCACTGAGGTGTCTGGGAGGTGTTGAGATATGAGCAGCTGGTGTGTCAGTAAAACAGACACAGCAGAGAATGGTGTCCCAACCACATTCCTCAAACTGTGGCCTGGAAGAACTGCCTCAACGGCTATGGAGGTAGCCCCAGCTCAAGCCCGTGTTTCAGGTGATGTGCAGTAGACACCCATCTACTGAGAGCCAGGAGACCAAACTACATAGACACCAACCGGCAATGATATGGCGACAATGATCACTGTGACCGAGGGAAGACCTGAAGGGACAGCCTAGTGTAAAAGTCCCTAAAGGCCATCTCCACTCCTGGCCACCTTTTATCAGGGTACACGAGGAAGAACCAGGTGTAAGCTTTGGTCTTGAAAGAGGAACTGAGGTTGGGTGATCCGCAGAGAATCACCATGCTAGAAGTGAGCCGCCCCCCCTTGCTCCCCAACACCCCTCCTGTCTGAGCACACATCCCATCCCGCCTTGAGCAAACATCCAAGGGAAGACCTAGTTTTAGGGGACCAGTCTAAAATGCAAGTTCAGTCACTCAGGAAACCTGCTGCTGAAATGCCTTGAAATTCATGATACCCAAAACAGGCAGCCCCCCACTGCTCACTCCCCCGGTGACAGCTTTCTCATCACGGCAGAGCACATGGCCATGGCTGGTCAAGTTCTACATGCCTGTAAATTGGAGAAAACCTCACCTGACCTGGGTTAACTCGCAATCCTACCCAGGCCCCTCTTTGCTCAAATGAAGCAGGGGACTTGCCACTTCTCTGGATAAACAGGCCAGAGATGGGGACAGAGGGTTTCACTGTAACTGTGGGTGTCTGGAAGGCAGGAGCCAGGTTTAGGTAGTGACTGGAGGCAGGGAATAAGAGAAGTCAGACTTGATTAACAAGGAGTCGTGTGGCACTTTAAGACTAACAGATTTATTTTTTGCATGAGCTTTCGTGGGAGAAAATCCCACTTCGTCAGATGCTTTGAAGATGGGATTTTCTCCCACGAAAGCTTATGCGAAAAATAAATCTGTTAGTCTTAAAGTGCCACACGACTCCTTGTTGTTTTTTTGCTGGACTAGACTAACACGGCTATCCCTTTGGAAATTGGCTACAAGGAAGTGGTGATATTTTGGAAACCAAGTCACATGTGCACTTTTAGTAATGTCTGTCTAGAGCATCTAACTGCTAGCTGATCTAAACAAGCAAATAATGTGAATGGTTGCTGAGCCTCACCTCTGCCTCCATCAGCTTTGTGATGTTAGACTGTGTGCCAATGTAATATTCAATGCCGTTCCGAGCACCTTCCAGGGTGGCACCTCGTACAAGAAGGATCACAAGCACAACGTATGGGAACAGGGCTGTAAAATAAACCACCTGCCAAGAGAAATGAAGGAAGAGGCGTTAGCTGAGGAAAAAGGCTCTGTATGAAGCCTCAGAATGAAAAAATCACCAGAAATGGGCATGAGCCAAGCTTCTGGATCCAAACAAACTGTGCAGTGTTTGGAAAGCCTGGATCCACACCTGGGTCTGGATATTCCTGGGTCTAACTATAAAAACAACCTGGCTGGATTAATAAACTGTGAACAGGAATGGCCAAATCTCTCTCAGTGAGCGCCTAAGCCCTGCCCAAGTCAGCGTTGGGGCGTTCACTGAAACATTTGAACACAACTGAGGGCGAACACTTAGTTACTGAGGAAAGGGAGTGTCAGCTCTTTGGGACAGGGCCTTCCTTTTTGGTCAGTGACCGTACAGCGCCTGATGCAGCTGGATCATGGGCCATGGCTGGGGCTCCTACGTGCTACCACAGTACAAAGAAACAGCCCAGCAGGTGAGGATGATGCCCGGTTTCACTGTCATTTATATCTGCAATTGAGGCAGACTAGCTGGTTTTGGCTTAGCACAGCATAACACCACAGCACTCTGGCCGTCCTGGCACAGACTGCCCAAAAAGCACTCCTGTTCTCACGCTGGGAGAGCAGGGCCTTCTACAGGCCAAAAGCGGAGCCAGTGTCCAGCCCTCCTAGACGTACGAAGAAAATGGAAGCCACTGGCTGAAGAACAGCCAGCGAGAAGGAGAAACCTGGGGATTGGGATGCAAAGGGGCAAAGACAGAAGAACAGAGAACCAAGCAAGGGGGCCAGCCCTTGGGCAGGAAAATGAACACCATTCACCACCCGCCTGAAAGCTGGCAAGGAGCCTTCGTTAGCCCAGCAGAGCTCCCAGGCTCTGGTGGCCTGAGGGGATGTGGATTTGCCGGCTTGTCACAGAGCCGGGGTGGAAGGGCTGTGTGCCCTGGGCACAGGCTGTGACTGGAAGGGCTGTGTGCACGGGGCACAACTGGAAGGGCCATGTGCATGGGTCATGGGGTCTGACTGGAAGGGCCGTGTGCACAGCAAGCAGAGGCATGACTGTTACACATCCCCAAGATAACTTCCAGCTAGCCGGCTCAAATAACACTGGCAGAGAAGCCCCGGCAGCACACACCAGCTGTTTTTCTTGATTATGCACCCACAGTTGGGTTGAGCTTGCACAGCCCAGGGGCTGCATCCTCTGTGCTGCTTGTACTGGAGCTGGCTAGATCAAAGCAGTGGGGAACCCTACAGGCAATGCAGTGGACCTACACAGTGGCCTTCTTCCTGGTGGAGCGAAGCACCATTGAGCGTGGATCAGGGTGGCTGAATGGCCTCCTGTCTTCTGTACAGCAAAGTCAAATATGGCCTGGGGTGTGGACTACTGAATCAGGGCCAAACCCTGCCAGCTGCTGAGCTCCTCCTGAAACTGGGATCATGCCCAGAAATCCATAACCAACCTTTCCGGAAGACTTTATTCCTTTAAATAATGCAGCTCCGACTATCACCCAGGACAGCAGCAGGCAGAGGGCCAAGTACCAGACAATTTCACCCGTCTCGGCCAGCCCACTGGAGCGCCGAAGGGCCACCTTACTGAAAGCACAAAACACGGTGATCAGGATTACAACACTGCACTAGGGCAGGACAGCTGCTGGCATGAAGAGTCCTGCTGATTAGCAAAAGCCACATCTGGGATAGGAGTGGTCATGTGATGTCACACCCATGCATCAACTCCCATCAGTGCTCAGCCTGTCAGTCCCCTTCTACCCAAGCCTCCATTCCTTCCACCTAGCTGGGCTCTTCGAAATCCACCCCTCTAGGGCCACGTTCATAAAAACTTTTATGCGTCCGCTGACTTCAAGCAAGTGGTTAAATTCCATTGACTTCCTGAGCACCAAGTCAAGCTGGGGGTGATGGGAAAGATGGTATCTTTGGATGCTTCAAAGAGAAAGCAGTGCTTTCGCTCACCCCTGCCCCAGACTGACACTCCAGAGAAGCTGCAGTGGTTTTGAAATAAGAACAGTACTGTTTAGAGCCAGTTCAGGTTATTAACTGAGAGGATGAACTCAGCACAATGAGGCAGTGAGGAGGTGGAAGAAAACACCTATCCAATGAACCTGCCAGCCCTTCCACCCGCTGGCAGCTCAACCATCATTGCAAAAACAGAAGTAGACAGATTCCAATCTAGGACTGGATTTTCTTCAATGGTGCAATGCTCATTTCTACCAGCTGAGGATGGCTGAGAAAGCAAAGGTAGAACTGGGAGAAAAACACCTTCGTGTTACGGCCTTGTGGACCTCTGGATTTTTTGCAGCTCCAGGTGCCTTGGTGACAGACACCATGGAAAACCTAAAATAGTAAAGGCACCAGTCCTCCTGAAGGATCTGTATTGCACAACAGTGAACCATGCCATGGTGGGCCCTAATTCATGACTGAGGTGCCTGGAACCGTGGGGCTTCTGGTCTCACACACACCCAAGGCGTGAACCGACAGCCTGCCTAGGGCACACCCTGGCATGGCTAATTATGCCATTAATCAGCAGACAGCAGTGAATCACCCCAAGTGTAAGGTGCGTGGGTGAAACACCTGCAAATTATCAACAGGTCTTAGAAGGTATTCTGTAATTACACTTCTATAAGAAGCAAGTGGACTGGCTTAGTATTTTTAACATACTAATTTGGGCTAAAGGATGTACCTTATTTTCAAGAGCTTAGGAGGCTTCAGTCTTTGAGGGGAGAAAACCGGCTTCAGTTTTTTATTTCCTAGCTATAGATTTGCTCTTGTGCTTCTCTGTGACTTGTTCCAAAGGGGCAGCCATGTGAGTCTACTACAGTAAAACAAGGGGTCCTGTGGCACTTAAAGACTAACAAATTTATTTATCACATGGGCTTTTGTGAGGGAAAATCCCAGTTTGTCAGATGCTTGACGATGGGGTACTTACAGAATGGGAGGAAAATAAATGCAGGGAAGTGGAAGTCATAGGATCAGGTCAGCCTGTTAAAAGCAAATCAAAGCAGTTAAGATTCAAATACTGGGGAACAGCACAGAGAGGAAGATGAGGTCAAATCACCTGTTGTAATGGGGGAAAAAAAAACCCAAAGTCCCTATTTAGCCTCAAAGCAACGCAGTCAAATTTGCAAATAAATTCTGCAGAGCAAATTTGACTGTGTCACTTCAGGGCTAAATAGGGACTTTGGTTTTGTTTTTTTTTGCCCCCCCCCCCGTGGGAATAGAGGATTTGACCTAATCTTCTTCTCTGTGCTGTTTCCCAGTGTTTGAATCTTAATAATTGGTTTGGTTTGCTGTTACAGTATGACCTGATCCCTTGACTTACACTTTCCTGCATTTATTTTCTTCCTATTCTGTAAGCTTCCCCATCTTCAAAACATCTGGCATAGTAGGACTTTTCTCCCATGAAAGCGCATGCAGTAAATAAATTTGTTAGTCTTTAAGTGCCACAGCACTCCTTGTTTGTTCTCTGACACGCGTTACGTTTGTTAGGAACCCCTGATTCAGCATTTATTGCTCTTCCCAGACAGACCAGCTCAGCTTTGGTTTGCAAAGTCCCATTAGCTTGGCCCAGAACTGTTTCTGGAAAGCAGCATGAGATACACAGAGGATTGCTCCAAATGCCATGCAGCATGTACTGATTTTAGTGATATACATTGGTGTGCTTACTCTATACTTTTCTGGGATACTTATCCACTCTATACTTTACTGGTGTTCTTACCTACTCTATACTTTACTAGAGCACTTAACTACTCCTTATTTTACTGGTATACTTACTCCATACTTTACTAGTGTACTTACTCTACACTTTAGCAATATTGAAACACTTACTTCCAGTACTGCTCACTGGGAAGTTGCACTTGTTTGTATGTTAAGCTGCCATTGAGACAGGTCAGATTGTTGCTAGTGACATACGAGTAGTTCGTGTGAATGACTGTCCCATTCAGTAAGGTTGCATTGCAAGCGTTCACTACGAGAGAAAGGACCAGTAATGTTCAGTGGAGAAATTAGATACAGACTTTGATTATAGTGAGTCCCCTTTTCATGCTTTTATGTCTTTAGCTCGTATCCTTGCGGCAACTACGATAACTACAAAGAGCTGCCAGACATCATTGTCAAAGGTGGATTTGGCTCCATATCAAATACCCCCAGGTCCGCTGTGTTAAACTCAGGAGACCCTGGCTAGCCTAATGTAAAGGCAGGAAATGTGAATTTCAAACTCTTTGATAATTCAAAGGCAGATCCAGTACTTCAGTTCACATGTATCTCCATTATATGATGGGAGCAGACTGGCATTCTCACCAGTTCTCTTTAAAATGTAGAACAAATCCCTTGGCTATAGTTTAAGCCAAACAAGAATTGATCAGTGCATTCAAAAATAGTTTCAGGATGAGAATTTCTTTGGCATGAAAGCCTAGGGAAAATGCAGTGGAGTATTTTGGGGCAATTTGTCTGACTTTTATACCAATCCAGCACCCTTTAATATGGGCTGAACCATTTGTCGTAAGAATCTCCTTGAAATTTATACATGTAAAATTTTTAAACAACACATCACAACTGCCTTCCATGATGAACCATTAAACTTAACTGGAATGGAACTTGAAATTTTAAAATAGAATTACAAGTTTAAATAATGCATACACGCAACCAAAAATAGCCTGGAAATATTATGTAAAGACGACAATGTCCATCCGACACATGGTGTTAACACAGCCACGCATTCAAGATAAAGGATTTTGGAAGAACTCAAGATGATTGCAATAGATATGCTTTCTTTTGCATTAGGAGGATAACTCCTTTGTCACAAAACACTGATGAAATTGCAGCACAGTATTTTTGGTGATTTTATGTCAGTCTAGAAGAAGGAAGGACAGGGAGAACAAAGGATTCATTCTAGTACTTAACAGATCCCATGGGAAAATGCTACAGGCAGATAGAAAGATCAGTCCAGGTGTCAACTGGTTATGAAGGTACGGTTTCCTAGCTAGCCTCCTGTTGGCCTTTTTAATGTTTGTTACTGAGAAATGGAAGGAATGGTATTATTCATAACACATGTAAGTACGTATTTAAAATGACTGTACCAATAGGTATTTTGCTACAGTTCTCATCTGCCCACTCAAAGCAGTCGGACCACGGCAGGACGCTTTGGAAGGAGGCGAATAAATAGTAGAGGGCATAGGCGATGATAACGTTGTAATAGACTGTCACCAGCGTAGTGATGATGACCATAGTGATGCCCACTCCTAGAACAGAGAGAAATGAAGTTTCATTGGCCAACTCAAGAGCAACACAAAGAAAATGTAAAGTATCAATTTCGGTGAACTGCACATTTCTTTACACTTCTACCACATTGGCTTGAAGTTATTTTCCTGCCCACTGCATTGCATAGTATTGACGAGTAGATAGACTCAGCAAAACCAATTCCCTGGGAATGAACCTTGAGTACATATCAATTTCCTGCACATATATAGTGTGCATGGGTCATTTTAATGCATTCTTCATGGACTGCCAGGTTTTGAGAGCAGTTCTGCACAGTGAAGGCTGGTGTGACATCAGAAAGCAACCAGCCAAAACTGATGTGCAGACCCACGGTGGAACCAATTTACTGTAAGGCAAAGTTCACAGTATCTTATACCATACAGTGTGGGCAAAGCTCTCAAGGCAATCCCATGACAGAGAGTGGCTGGTATTTGAGTGTCAAACACAAAGTCATAGAACTTTTTATGTTTAAAATCTCAGGTAATTCATATTATCCCTGTTGTATCCTGATCTATTGGACTCAGGCTAAAGAAAAGAGACAGAAGCAGAGGACACATATACAAACACATCATTTTAACTTTGAAAAAGGCCACCTATCTAGCAGGAGGAAGGTGCACTTTTGGATTTACAGGTTCAGTCATTCAATTTACCCTGGTCAATTGAAACAACAACAACAACAACAACAACAGAGATGGGCTAAAGCCACAAAACTTGGGACTGGGTCCAGGTTTTGTCTATCACACATGGGATTTTGGATCCAAGATTCAAGCCAGCTGAGTAGGAAAATCAGAGCTATCTGAGACGGAAATTGGCAAGGAATAGTAAATGTCTAATGATAATCCCCTTCTGCTTTTGACTAATGCACAGGATCAGCATGGGTACACCGCATCATGCATTTAAAATGTAAATTTCCTTATTCCTATCTTACTCCAGCCAGCAGGTAAGCAGGACAGGTAAAGCCCATGCTGCCCTCATTTATGTCCATCCTTGTTGGAGCAGAACAGATGCAAATAAAAGCAGAATCTGCCCCATGATCCTGATTCCCATATGTTTGAGGCCTCAATAGGACACCCACATCCCACATCCAGATGCTCATATTGACATGTGAACGTTCATGCCTGCGGCGGATGCCCAATGAGACCACCCTCACAGAAATGTCCGAGCACACTGACTTTAGGGAGTGCACAGGTAGATGCAGAAAGTGGTTCTTTATACATGTAAGTGACAATTTGAGCAACTCACTGCAGGATTTGCACACCCAATACATGGCCCTTTTTAGCATATAGTGTGAAAAGCAGCAGCCAGTAAATGAGAAACAAAGTTACACTGAAGCCCTGGAAAAATCGCTGCTCCCGATGAATCATATACGGCACCACTGATTCCATTGTGGTTTCCTCATGCATAGCATGTACTGGCCCCTTAGTCTGGCCACCATACAGTGGCATGACACACTGTGTAGAAGGCTCTGACGTCTAATTTATGGCACTAGCCAAAAGCATTATGGAGAAATCATTAGCCCACTTCTGACTATTAACAGGAGCAAAAGAAGATTGTCCATAAAAAGCTGACCACACTGACCTTGTAAAATTGGTAGTATTCGCCACACAGCAACAGGTCCCAAACTGGCAAACTGTCCCAGGGAACACTCCATAAAAAACAAAGGCAAACCCGCCAGCGCCAGCATAACTGTGTAGGGTATTAGAAAGGCACCTGAGGAAAAGAGAAACCCTGTTACAGCCACACAACTCTTCTCCTTCTTGCATATCCACATACGCAAAACACCACAGTGCGTTTTATTTGTGCAGGCCATACAGATCGGTTTTGCGAAGAACTGTGTTTTTTTCTGGAAAACCGAATAGTATTTGCACAGAAAAGGGGTAATTACCCATGGGAGGTCTGACCCAGTTAGTAACTTAGGTAAGCTCTTTTGGACAATAAAGTTCCCCTGTATTTACTTCTTTCACAATGATAGATTCTCACCAAGACAGGCTTCACAATCACCTGAGAACTGTTTACCATTTGCTTCTGTCACACAGATCCCTGATAATCCTTCAGGCACAGCGAGAGTTGTGCCTATGGCCACAATTAGAAATACGTTCTACAGGAAAAGATCAGATCAGAAAGATGCTATGGTGGCTCAATCTCTGAATGCCTTATTTAAAAGGCGAAGAGTCAAGGCACCCAACTAAAGCTCCATGTCAGGGCTGAAAGGCTGGGCCATTTATGTTTTGAATAAAAAGGACTAGAAGTCTTTGAATAGCATTTAGACTCAAGTTCTAAAGTCATCTAATTTTCTGTTCTGCTTTTTACACGATACAGTAGCTCAGCCCAAGATTTACATACTGTTGTTTTAAAATGAAAGTTTTACAAAACCAAATATGAATTAAAATTTCATTTTTAATTGACACACCTAAAATAAAACATGCACAGTGCTGCACTCCCAAATCAAGTACTTAGGCTTTACCTGCAAATAAAGTTAGGCACAGAACTGCATCCCATAGATATGTGCACCTTGGATTGTCACATACAAAAAGAAAGGATGAATTACGAACAATGACCTCATCTCATGTTTAGCTCTATAGGTGCCAAGCAAATGTATAGTGTTACATAAATAATATTGATGAGAGTCTGCTGCCCTTACTCACTCACCTGGGGCTGCTTAGCACAGGTTAGATACTATGCACATGAGCAGGTATGGCTCAGTCTGGTCCATAATATTTAAATGACAGTAATTAAAAACAAACCTTTAAACAATTTTAGACCCTGCACAATGCCATTCGTGGCTTGCAGTGCCACAGGAAAGTGTATTGTTCTATGCTGCCTAGGACACTAAGAGCACTGGCCCAACCTGCTGGGCTCTGAAACATAAAACTGATGCATTTGGGAAAATAAAGATCAAAAATGGTCCAACACACACTGCTCTCAGAAAGACAGAGCCAATATTTGGCTATGTCCATTCTTCATTTTGTTTGCATTCTACAGTAGCTTATACTTCTTCATCTAAAACAGAAACAAACGGCTTCTTCTTTGTACCTAGCGGCGATTTGGATCTTGCTGTTAGAATGGCTAGAACATGGAAATATTTGTAAGTTGTTTTAGATGGTTGGCTGACTCCTTTCTAACATAAGTTCAGCTTGTATGAATGCTTCCCTACACATTAAATGACTGTCAGCGAGCCTCTTGTGCTAGAGAAGGACCAGCATTTCATATTCGCTTTTGTGTACAAGCTCGAGAGAGCATCTAGTTCAGCATGGATGCCCATGCAAGTGCAGTTTTTCACCTATTTTTCCTCTTTACCCACAAAAAGGTTTAAGACAAATCAAGCCTCAAGTTCAACAAGGTACTTAAGCACATGCTGTAACCTTAGGCGTGTGAGTAGCCGCACTGAACTCCAGCAACCTACTTCTCATGGCTCAAGCTAAGCAAATGTGTATGTGTCTTGCTGAAGGGGACCTACCGTTACAGGTAGAAGGATATGAAAAATAATCCCAAGGAAATATTTTAAACTGTAAAATATTTCTTAAATAAGTCTTTGGGTCCATATTCAAGCTAGAGGATGGAGCAGCATGATATACAGAGTTTATCTGCATTCAGTTTGGATTAGCACCCTGAGCAGTGCAAACAGGCCAAACAACACCAGTAAAAGCTGTATACCCAGACTGCTGCCTCCCCTGTGACCTCATGGGAAATGACACACGCTGGCTGCACAACACCACAACACCCATTGAAATTATACAGAAGTTGTCCTGGGCCCTAAGCCATTTATCTTCAACATCCCATTTCAGATGGGAAAGGTGGATCTGAGTCCCCTAAATCACAGGGCAGGCTGAAATTGGTCTGTCCTGCCTCTGCAATCAGCCACATGATGCATGAGGGACAGGTCCGGCTAAGCCAGTGCCATGGTGCTGAAAGAAGCTGCCAGGTACCCAAAGGAGTATAACTCTGTGGGGACTAGATCAGACACCTCTATTCTTAGTCTTTGTTTGGGGCAAAGTGGTTTTAAAAGAAGTAAAAAAGGGATGCAGCTTTAAAATAGCTCCTTTAAAATAAATGAGCCTTGAGCATCATTTGATGTGGGATGGGTTCTAGTGGGAGTGCAGCGTTACCAAGGTGCAAATAAATGTAACTGTCAGCATTTGCCCCAGAAATAGGAACAAGCAAACAAAACAGGCTCCAAGCAGTTTTTCCACAATAAGAAAATGTTGGGTCCTTCATTTCAGGTCATAACGCCATTCCTTTTCTCAGCCTTCTTCAGTCTAATTGTGTCAGTGGTAGAGGCCGCCCTGCCGCTCCTACTCACAGGAGCAACCTCTTCCCAGATGACTGGCCCCACTGCTCTGACAACAGCAAATCAGGGGTGCCCCGGAGCCCCAGGCCAGCAAAGCACTAAGGAAGGTGGGAAGGCACAAGAGCAGTCCTCGCGTAACCAGGCTCACTGGAGCTTAAATGTATTTAAGGGCTTTGCTGGGCTGAACCCAGAGGAATTACACAACACGTGGTCTGACCGGTACCCACCCTGGCAGCAGGGCAGAACTGGACTGGGAGTCTGGGGACCCCGGTCCCGGCACCAGGTCAGTGGAGAAGTTTGCACAAGTTAGTCTCTCCGTCCTTCACTTCCCCACCTGGCTGCTGGAATAACTGTGGGAAAAGTGCTTTGAGCGCCTCCGAGGGGCACTGCTAAGTGCCACTCGTGGGATAGCATCACTCCCCGGCAGGTGAAGAGCTGGGAACCGATATTTCCCTCCCTGCCGCCCTGATCTACATCCAGCTAGGGAGCCCCGTGGCCCTGCCAGCCCAGGAGATTTCTTCAGCCCGCAGCTTCCCTGCCTGCCCGGCCGGGACTCACCTCCGCCGTTCTGGTAGGTGAGGTAGGGGAAGCGCCAGACGTTGCCCAGCCCCACGGCGTAGCCGATCATGGAGAGGAGATATTCCCGCTTGCTGGCCCAGTTCCCCCGCTCCGGGTTCTCGTCGCCCCGGCCGCCCTCCGCCGCCGGGCCCTGCGGGGAGACCAGGCGGACGGTGAGGGGCGGGCCCCCGGGTCACCCGCAGCCGCATCCCGCAGCCGCATCCCCCGGGTCACCCGCATCCGCACCCGCAGCTGCATCCGCATCCCCCGGTCACCCGCATCCGCATCCCCCGGTCACCCGCATCCGCATCCCCCGGTCACCCGCATCCGCAGCCGCATCCCCCGGCTGCAGGGCCCCGCCCCGCTCCAGCTTCCACCCAGGCGGGTTCCCGCGGGGCTCCCCCCGCACCCCCCGCCCGGGACCGACCCGCTCCCCGGGGACCCCGCTCCCACCTCCCGGCCGCGGCCGCAGCCGCAGCGCAGACAGGGCGGCACCGGCACCCGCATCCCTCCGGCTCCTCCAGCCCCCGGCCCCGCAGCGCCCTTTATCCGCCAAACGCCGCCCCGCCCGGCACACCGCGGGGCGGGACCCGGGCAGGTAGATCCCCGCCCCGTCCGTCCGTCCGTCCCCGCCTGTCTCCTCCTCCCGCCCCACCCGTGTCCGCATCCATCCCCGCCCCATCCCTCCCACCTGTCTCCTCCTGCCCCATCCATCCATCCATCCCCACCTGTCTCCTCCTGCCCCATCGCTCTCTCCAGCCACATCTGTCTCCTCTCCGCCACCTGCCGCATCCATCCATCCTTCACCTGTCTCCTCCCTGCCCCATCCATCCATCCCTCCCCACCTGTGCCCTCCTCTGCCCCATCTGTCCTCCCCCTGCACTGCCTAGCACAGCCCACCTGTCTTCTACCCCCATCCCACCCATCCATCCATCCATCCATCCAACCCCTCCTGTCTCCTCTCCACCACCTGCCTCATGGGCCTCCTCCTGCCCCATCCATCCCCCTGTCTCCTCCCCACCCCACCCCATCTGTTCCATCTTGGCATGGCCAGGCACTGCCCACCTCTCTCCTCAGCACCACCTGCCCCATCCATCCTGCCCCAGCCCAGCCCAGTCCACATCCATCCTTCTCCCACCCCATCTATACATCCCCCACCTACCTCCCCACCGACAACACATCAGTCCTCCAAACTACCCCACCTGTCTCCCCCCATGGTCCCCAAACCCATTCATCCTCCTCCAGCGTGGCACAGCACAACACACATCCATCCGTCCTCCTCCTCCCCTCACACTCACCCCATCAATCCAGTCCCCACCTTCTCCCCAATCCCTGCCACATCCATCCTTCTCCACCAACACCTGCCCAAGCCACCTGCCCCACAACAAATCCATCCTCCTAACTGCCCCAGCAGTAGCCCTCCCAGTCCCCACCCCCCCCCCATCCATCCCTCTCTGCCTTCTCCAACAGGACACATGAGCCATTCATCCCCCAACTTGCCTCCAGCCCCCAGACCCATCCATTGCCCCATACATAAATCCCCCTCCTCATCCATCCTCCACCTGCCTCCCCCACCACACTGTCCATCCCCCACCCCTTTCATCATCCCAACTGCCCCGATCCATCTATCCCGTTACCTGCCCCCAATACATCCATTCATCCCCCACCTTCCTGTCTGGCCCCCCCAGATACATCCATCCCCCCACCCCATTCATTCTTCCACAACACATCCATCCCCCACCCTGTCCTTTCACCCCTCCATCCTCATACCCGGGCCTCACTCTCCCACACCATCCACCACCTCTTAAATTAAACTTCCTGGGAAAATCTGTAGTTTCCTCACTGCCTGAGCTCCCAGCCAGACAGTGCTGGTGGGACATGGCTGGGCCAGGGGCATCACTTATTGATCACTCCAAAGAATGGGTCATAAAAACAAGGTCAGGAGCCAGAAGGGCTCTGTGAGAACAGATCTCTCATTATAGGCTGTGATTATCCATGTCACAAAGATCCTGTATGGACAGAAGAGGATTCATCACTGGCAAGGGGGTTAGGGTGGGGAGGGACTGAGACCTTAACACTCTTCCATTCTAACTCTATGGCCCATCCTCTCTCAGGTGCCAGTTCGGGCTACCCATACTTAAGTGGAGCAGCATCGTACTGAACAAATACCATGGAGTGAGGAGCTAAGCAACCGTGACACCAGACAGGCATTATTGGTACAAGGCACGTTTGGAACAGTAAGTGTGCGAAAGACATCAGGATTCCACTGGGATCTGTTGTGTCATCCTGCATAGGAGGATCTCTTTGAGGTGTGTGTGAGTGTTACACCACTGGCAGAATGCCAAGCTACAGTACCTGCTGAAAGAGGTTCAACCAGATTTGTAGTGCAGCAAAACACACTGACTTTGGTGAAGGTGTCTCTCTGGGTCTTGATCCATGCTCTGAATTCTGAGATTGAACAAACTCAGCCTGAAAGAAAATGCAAATCTCACCCAAGGTTCAGAGAAACCCATAAACTAGCCCAAATTCTCTCAGACTTGGCTTCAAGTTTGTCTGGATCGAACATGAACTTTAGTGAACCTGCTGGCAAATTGGAATCTCACCTGTGAGCCTGAAATTACCTGTGAAAAAAGGGGAGTTGGCCTGGTTTGATGAGCTGTTCAGTTCTTTCCAGTGGGGATGAAAATTGTTGTTTTGAACAATGCCAAACCAAACACTAGTGCAGAGTTTTCTTCAGAACTACATTTTAATTATTCAAAAACCAGTTTCTCTACCTGGGTATGTGCTTAGTTTGAACTGAAAGTAGAAAAAAAAAATCCCCAGCCTGTTAGCTGCAACCTCTCCCTTCTTATTAAGTGTATGTTGTCATGTTGCAAAGTCACTTACTGCGGCGTGTTCTTTATATGTAATTCAAGACAACTAAAGTAAAGCTACCTTAACGTACCAGGCCTGGCCTGTATTCCATTTCTGAGCATGTGAATGTTTATTTTTAATGCACTTCCAGCACTAATAAAAATTAAATTGCAGGGCCGCTGAAAGGGGAAATCCCAAGTGAGATAAAGGAAAGAACTGCTTTCATTGAGCTTTGTTTTCCCCAGTGATTAGACACATTGATGAAAGGAGCTGTTGTTTGAGTTGTATTTACCAGAGCTCGACTGGTCCAACATTAAAGTTCAGAGGGACTTTCTGCAAACTTGAGCTAACTATTGACTTCAAGGCAGGGTAACAGTTACCCCTATTTATGTGTTAGCCAGTTGCCAGTGGAATTACTGATTCAGCAACACAACAGTAATAAGCAACTTAAAACTTAACGGCACAGAACCAGGGTGGGGTTTTCAACAGCACCTAGGTGAGTCTGGGGGAACAAGCCCCAGTGAAAGTCAATAGGCCTTGCACTCAGAAATCACCCTACACTGCTCTCAATTCCATTCATGCTCACCTGTAGCAGAAACAAATAACTAAAAATAAAGCCCTACTGGCTAGGATGCCACATAGTGATCAAGTATGCAAGCAACGGCAGGGGGGTTATGCTCACACTGAAAATGTGCTAAGTACCTAGGGCAGTTCAAATTCTCTTTCAGAAACACCCTTGATGTTACTGGGAGCTCAGCATATCCCTGGGCTAATACCTGGCCATCTGCAGGTGTGAGAGAGACACGCAGTCAATGGGTGTTAAAGAAACTGGTGCAGCAAACAGCTTCTCATCCTACACAGAGATGTGTGTCAGCTGTGACACCGGTGCATGCAGCACCTAACGCACACGACTCGCTGACCAAGAACGCACATGCTGAATGGGGAGGGGACAAAATGGGTGCAGTGGGTCAAGTTGGCTCCCTGATGCCAGAACTGCTGAGGAAGAGGAGGGAAAGATTTGGCTCAGCACTCAATCCTTGCACAGAGCCGGGTGGAAGGAGCCAAGCCAGGGTCAGCTCTCAACCTGCCAGATGCCCCAGGCCAGGAAGTCATCCTCTCTGCGAAATGCCCTGGCCCTGGAGAAACTTCCAAGAGCAAATTAACACTGTGCTCACACTCGCAGAGTAGCAGTCCAGGACAGGAGGCACCTCCATTGTTCCCACTTCAGTCCAACAGCTTCTGCAATGTCTTCCCCATCGATCCTCATGCCCTTTAGTAAACCAGGTGCCAGCAAAGGGCTCAGCTTGCCAAGCAGTACTGGTAAGCATGCCTGAAGAAAAGGGGTAAGGGGTCATCCTAGTGGTCATCAACAGGGGAAAAAATGAGAGTCCTGTGGCACCTTAAAGACTAATAAATTTTTTTAAGGTGCCACAGGACTGTCATTGTTTTTGTTGTGTATAGACTAACTTGGCGACCCCTTTGGAAATCATCAACAGAGAACATCAGTCCCATACAAAAATTCCAGAATATCACTTGCACGCTACTTTTCGATTAATAGAGCTGAACAGACCGCTGGGGTCAGCTAGGGCGACCTCCTGCGTGATGCAGGCCAGAGAAGTTCACTCAATATTTCCTGCACCACAGGGAATTAGTCTTCCTCACTGCATACATGAGCATCAGAGGTCCCAATGGTTTAGGTCTGAATGACAGCAAGTTCTTTAGGAAGGCATTCAAACTTGATTCTTCAAAGCATCTGACAAAGTGGGATTTTCTCCCACAAAAGCTCGTGCGATAAAGAAATATATTAGTCTTTAACTGCCACAGGACTCCTTGCTTGTTTTACTGAACGAGCCTAACACTGCAGCCCCTTTCAATCTTGATTTGAAGAGTCCTAGTGATGATCAATTAACCACCCCTGGTTTCTTTAAATCAGGACTGGCTGAAAATCCCTTCTGGTGGCTAGCTGAACTTTTGGTTAAAAAGCTGCATGTTGTACGGTGCCAACAGGGATGGACTCCGCGCACTGCACAAACACACATGACTCTAACTTCACAGGCCTCTTGCAAGGTCAAGGAATATTTATGCTCATTTGACAGTAGGGGAGGGAGACACAGAGAACCCAAGGGTCAGCTTTCAATGGGATTTAGGCACCCGAAGATGCAGACAGGTACCTCGTGAGAGTTTCGAAAGCAAGGTGCTAAACTGCTCTTGGTTTCAGTGGGAGTTGGTTCCTAAGGTGTTTGAAAATCTCACTAGACAACTCCCATCACTTTTCAAACCTAGCCTTTGGTGACTAGCACAAGATCACACAGCGTGTGTGTAGCACAGCCTGGCATTGACCTCAGGAACCGATGACTGTATGATTTACAGGTTGGGTGAGTCTCATCCACTCTCTGGTGAAGGGTACCAGCCTGACACCCGGTCTGTGACCAGGGTAGCAACCAACATGCCTGCCAAATCCACTGCCGTGGTTGGTACGGGCAGGATCCAAACTAGGCAGTGTCATGACAGTCTCTTAATCACTCCACCAGCCTGTCACTTGGCATGAGCGCATGTCCCCCGAGTTCCATGAAGGGCGCATCATTTCTTTGTCGACCTCCCACACTGCTGCATTCCTGTGCCAGGTCATTCTGACAGGCCCTGCAGGGGCTGGGAGCAGCTGAATGTGACACTGCAGAGGCTGGAAACCTGTGGGAGTCTTTCACCGGTGAGTGCGTCCACAGGGAACAGACTGCAGGGCGGCTGTGAATGCGTCATGCTTACTTTCCATTCTCTGAGAGCAATCCCTGCCTTGTTCAGCCTGCTTTTGTGGAACCAGGCTCCCTACCAGGCTGTGTGTTGGGAGGTTCACAAGGCACTGTCTGGCAGAACTATTGCTCATTGCTGATCTCCAGTTCACTGCGGTTCCCAGAGATGCTCTGTATTTGTCATGAGTCTCTAGTCATGCTCAGGCCTTAGGATGATAGGAGGTGACTGGGTGTAATTATCTAAAATAGAACCAGAGCCTTTGGAAACCAGCCTGACACTTCCCTGCCAGCAGGGAGATGAATGGATGATGGTTGTGTAACCCTTCTGCTAGGGTGAGATGGCAGACCAAGGGCCGGGTTCTATATCTAGGGGTTTCCAAATAATGTTACAGCACCACCCAGCTCGAGCCCCCACCCTGTCTTCTGGGAAATCATGCACTATCCCCTGGGCACTCCAAAGGGGTAATGCTTCCCCGCTCGCAAGCATGAATCTGAATATAGTATACAGAACTTTTAATAGTAATAAAAACAGACTGTAAAGAGCCCAATAACAAAAATCAGCACTAATCTGAAGAATCAGTGCAGAACAAGTTCCCAACATGATCCGACACAGCATAACAGCACATGTGAACTCAATAGCAAAACCAGCACTGATCTGCAGGATCAGTGCAAAACAGATTCCCAACAAACCCAGGGCATGTAGGGAATGTCTTTCACACCAGCTGTCCTCCGGTGACACCCACTGGTCACTCATGCTCTCCGGCCCTACACTGGCCACTTGTCCCATCCGTTGGCTCCGCTCACTGGTCACTCACATCCAGCCCTCTGTTGGCCACTCTCACCAGCTGCTGGCTCCACCCACTGTCTGCAGGCCCTGCCTACTGGTCACTCATGCTCCACTCTCATCAGCTGCTAGCTCCACCCCATGGTCACTCACGCTCCGCTCTCACCAGCAGCTGGCTCCACCCTCTGGTCACTCACTCCATCACTACTCCTTTTCAATGATTGCAGCTCAAGAGAGAGTTTGCCTCTCTCAGTGATTTCAGCTCTTAAACCTGCAAACAGCTTCTCTCATTAAAATAACAAATGAAAGACTTCACAGGAAGCCTGGCCAGATCTATCCTTTGCCAGTAGGGCAAAAGCATAAGGGAAGCCTCAGGCATGGCTCTAGACTGAGCTAATGCTAACCCCCCAACCCATCTTAACTTCACCAGGCTAGGAGGAGGGGGGTGACCCTTCTTTTAATATTCTTTCTGCTAAGGGTAGCTTTTATCCTTTAACCCACCTAAACAGAGTTTGAATAAGCAATAGAGTAGCATATTACAAAAGACAGTATTTCATGTTTTTCTTCAGTAGAATTACAGATATTAACAGTTTTGTGATCAGATCAACCCCAAATACCATTACCCATATTGCCCTGCACCCATAGTGTGACTATGCTAATATGCTCATGCAAATACAAAAGCTGTTCAGATTAGTTGCCCCCCCCCCGCCCCTTAGAAGCTGCTAGGCACAGCTTCTAGACCTGCCTTACAGCTGCAATGTAAACCCAGAGACTCCACCCAGGGAGCACTTGCATTCCACACCAGCCACAAACTGCAGGGAAGCACAATCGGAAGAGCTGTCAGGAGGGGATGATGCAGAGGGTGTGACTGCACTGCACTAAAACCCCACACTTGACTCTTGCAGGGCTCAGGCCACGGGATTATTTTGTCACTGTCTAGATCACAGGTGGCCAAACTTGTGGAACTCAAGAGCCACACAAGTTGATTATCAAACCTTCAAGAGCCGCACTGAGGCACATAGCCATATACTTTTACCTACTAAACTGATTTGCTGGCATCCTTCCGCGAGCCACACTTTTTCATTCAAGAGCCACATGCGGCTCCTGAGCCAGTTTGGCCATGCCTGGTCTAGATGTTAGGGTCAGGCTCTTGGATCCTGCAAGGTGGGAGGGTTCCAGTGCTCAGGCAACAACCAGAGCTTGAACGTCTACACTGCAATGAAACAGATGTTAGCTGGCAGCCCTTCATCTGAGTCAGCTGACACAGGCCAGCCACTGCAGCGTAGACACACCTCTCCTGGGCCTCATGCTCATGGACCATGTGTTGCTGAGGGGAAGTCATCACAGGACAAACAAGGGCACACCCTATGCAAATTGCACAATTAAAACCAAAAGAAGCCTTAAAAACAACAGGCCTTCAGTGGAGTAGGAAACAATGCTAAGGACGCAGCCTCTCTAAGGGGTTAGATTGAGGGTGAGACATGGTCATGAGAAAACCCTGCAGCCTAACTCTTGCAATGTCTATGGGAATGTGCCCTCATGAGTCAAGCAAGTGGGACTTGGGTTTGATCATGCTTCCAATTTCGCCATTCACTTAAAAAAGATGTGTTCCTGCTTGCAATTAATGCCTGTGCCCATGCAAGAAAAAAGAGATGTGATGGTTTACAATTGATCAGCTGCCCCTTCATTGATCTTTTCCCATTAGCATTTCAGCAGCTTTCACCCTTCCCATTTATTGATTGTGCATTAGAACTGGTCAGAAAAAGGCATGTCCATCTGGTGGGAAATTCCAGCATTTGGGAATTTGTTTTTGTCCCTAACTGGGGTTAAAAGAAAAAGCTTAGACATTTTTCTGGAACAGAAATTCACAAAAACTTTGATTCCAAAACTGCAGAACAACTTTACCAGAGCATTTAATTTCTTTGTCACAACACACAACAATAGTCCAAACCCAATGGCTGGAATGAAATGAAGTGAGAAAGTCAAAATGAAATACTCTGGTTTGGTGCCAAATCATTGTGACATTGCTCAGCAAAACACACAGCTTTAGATAAAATGGCTTTTCCAATGGAAAACTGCTCCATCAACTTTTTTTTTAACCTGTTCTACTGCACATTATTTGCACAATCGGGTTTTAGGAAGTTGGTCTTGGGTTAACCACAACTACTAGTTCTCCGATCAGGACTTTCTTCCTTGTACCACCCTGAGGCTATTTCTACATTAGTTGTGTGAGCTAGCACAAACAAACAGCAGTGAGGCATGGTGGAGCTCATCAAAACCAGTGGATCTGTGCCTAGAAGAAGAACTAACTTAGCTGTGCCTCCATGGCCACTGCCCACGCTCACCATGGCCACCCTGCTTTTAGTCTCATGCTAGCTCCAGTAAAGACGTTGCTCATGGTATGACAGAGCCTGTGTCACCCTCCCAGCTAAATCCCTCTTAGATCTTTGAGAGCAGTGACTTAAAATGAATAGTAGAGGTGCATAATTTACATGGTACAATACACTCTAAGCCAGCTACCTAATGATGTTTTATGTTTGCATATTGATAGAAAGATGTAGGCAGCTAATGCAGCCCTCCAAATAAATCAGCTATAACTGAGCAAGGAAATCATCTACACGGCTGGGCCAGGCAGCTGAGGCTGCAGTCTGGTCTCTAAACTAATCAGTTCAATTCTTTCCAGCTCTCTTTCTGTGTAAGGCTTTCTAGACCCCTGATTGTTCTCTCTGCCTGTCTCTGAACCCCGCTAGGTCTGCTATCTCTTGGAGGGTGGGAGTGTCAGAGCTGGACACACCATTCCAGGGAAAGGCATCAGGATTTCTGCCTACCCCACTCTCTCTGTGTCCTAACATTTTCTTTTGTGTTTAAAAAGGCGCAGCATTGGGGCACGTCTTTTCTTGGAGCAGTTTCTATAATGATGCCTGGATCTAATCCTGCTCCAATTGCTCACAGACTGGGCCTGAGCCCCAGAGGGCTGCACCAAAGCCAAGGAAGGAATCCAGTGAGTCGAGGACATCCCTTTCGGCCATGCTGGTACACCTCAGCCCCATCCGGCATGCCTCATCTCTGCTCTGCCAGCTGGAGCAGGGATGAAGTTCACCAGAAATGAGAAAGTCTGGGTATGCCTAGCACAGCTCAGTACCAACTGGCTGATTTCCTCACAAGGATGAGCAAAGGACAGCCCTTGCATCTCCTGTAGCATGAAGCTCTAAGAAGATCAAACCCAAACTTCCATGAGGTTGGAACAGCTCCTGTGGACTTTATGATCCAAAATGGCAATTCCCCCATTTTTATCTTATAACTGGGGCCTGATTTTTTAATTAAACTGAGCACATAATCATGTGCCTAATTTCTCCACATACAAATTGTGACCGCAGGGACCAACTGGTTATTTGTGCCTGAAGATACCTGTGATTCCACGTGCGAATACCCAGTTTGTCTGGACAACACCATTAATCACACATGCAACTGCATGCCTGGCATCCTCATAAAATCAGGCCACCTTTTAAATTTCATGTTACATGCATGGTCCCTAGAGACAGATGGACTCTGTGGGGAAGAGTATACTCCCACTAATGCATCATAACCTGTGTTGTCAGGGCATTGTTCTGGTAGAGTGCTGACTCAGGTATCCTTGGGGCACCCAAGGAATGTAGGATTAGGGCCTATCTGCTCGACAGTGCAGACTAATGAAATGAGAAGAAACAATGGAGGCAACGACCCTTTCTGCGTCCCCAGAGTTCCTGCATTCAGTTGAGGGATTTGCACTGGGGACACTCAGAATTTGGTTCCACATACTGGTACTTAAGATTCAGGCGATCAAATCACACACGTTTTTCAAATACATACAAAGCTTCCCCATGAGACATTTTAAAAAAAGAGACTAGATTCCATCCATAGTCACATTATATGTGAGCAACACACTGGAGCTGAGGAGTGGGAGCTAGACCAATTGCTTCCTTTGCTCTAAGACAGAAATCCTGAAGATGCCTTTCTTGGGAACATCCGAGTTGGCCATGTTTAACTGAGGTAGAACAGCCTCCATTACTTTCAGCAAATGGATGAAATAACTCTGGTCTAACTGTCAAACATACAAAAAATCTCTACCCAAAGGGCCTTTCTATGAGATCTGTATGAATACAAATACTTGCACAGTTTTGCTGTAAACTTAATAAAAAAATGAAACAGATTTTAAAAACCCAACCACTGCCTGCTAACCTTTTATTTTATTACCGCAAGTACATTCAACTTGTTTTTCTTTTGGCAAGTGAAATGGTCAGTGCCCTGTGCAACTGTGAAACTCCAGAGTGTATCATTAATCCAACATAACAGGTTCAACCAATACAAGGGAGGAGTTAAAACTGGATGGAAAATAATAACTGGGAGTGTGTACTTATCAAACCTAAAGACTGGGGCAGTGCATACAATTTATAATATAATGTCTGGCCTAATGGGAGTGGAATTGTTTCAGAGGTGTGAATAATGGGGAGATGGCAGTCATTTTTCATGGATATATAACAGAGCATGAATATTCAGTAATATAATGACTGGGGTGTCCATCATTGACCGCATGAAGATGAGCCACCCAGCCCTCGCTAACAGTGACATATTTAAAACATAAGCAAATTCTTCCCCCTTGGATCAGTGTCTTATGTCATTTTTGCTCAGTAAAAACAGGTGGGACTGTGTATTGGAAACCACCCAATAGTTAAATGTCACCTATTAGTTACACGTAAATTGCTTTGAAAGGAAGGCAGAGATGAACAACAAGCTTTAGGGGACAGTGGAAGGGGAGCAATAGATGGGTGGTATCCCGCTGTTTGTAAGTCTTTTGATACTATCTCACATGACCTCACAATTAAACTAGGAAAATACAAACTATAAGAAGGGTTCACGCCTGACTGAAAAAACAGGGCACTTATCAAAGGTTCACAGTCAAAGCAGAGGGGCACCTTGAATGGGATCACGCACAGGTTTGTTCTGGGTCTGCTTCTATCCAATGTCTTCATCAATGATGTGGGCACAGAAAGTACACTTATAAAGTTGTGAATCAAACCAAGTTGTTGGAGGCATCTTTTGCAAATGCTTGGGAGGGCAGGCTTAGAATTCAAAATGATCTAAAGAAATAGAAGAAACAATCTCATGTGATGGTCTTCAGTAAGGACAAATGAAAAGTACTACACTTGCGAATTGCATACATACAAAATGGGAAATGACTGTCTAGGAAGGAGTACTGCGTGAAGAGCTTGGAAGGCTATTAATAGACTGCAAACTGAATATGAGTCAACAGCGTAATCTGATTGCAAAAAAAAAAAAACAAACCAAACATCATTCAGGGATGTATTAACAGGAGTGTTGTAAGCAAGACGTGAGTAGCATTTCTTCCGTTCTACTCAGCACTGATAAGGCCTTACTGGAGTACTGTGGCCAATTCTGGGCATCACACTTCATAAAAAAATGTGGAGAAATTGTGGAAAGTCCAGAGGAGAGCAATAGAAATGATGAAAGGTTTTTTGGTTGGTTGTGGGGTTTTTTTTTTTGTTTTGTTTTTTTTTTTGTTTTTTTGGGGGGGGGGTTGTTTGTTTGCTTGCTTTTTACTCTAGAGAAGACTGAGGGGGACACAATAACAGTACTTCAAAGGTTGTTAGAAAGAGTAAGGTGATAAA
Source organism: Podocnemis expansa (assembly GCA_007922195.1). Taxonomy (NCBI): domain Eukaryota; kingdom Metazoa; phylum Chordata; order Testudines; family Podocnemididae; genus Podocnemis; species Podocnemis expansa. The sequence continues at coordinate 2,770,489 of ML681991.1, read as the reverse complement.
GTGTTCCTCTAATCCATGAGGACAAGATAAGATACAATGTGTTTAAATTGTAGCAAGGAAGATCTAGGATAAAGATTAGGAAAATCTTCCTAACTCAGAGTAGTTAAGCACAGGAACAAATTATCTTGGGAGGCTGAAGAATCTCCCTATTCTGAGGTTTTAACAACAGGTTAGACAAATATCTTCCAAGGATAGTCTAGGTAATAGTTAGCTGTGCCTCAATAGAGGGGACTGGACTAGATAAGATATTGAGATTCCAGTCCTACAGTACATTTCTATGATGCTGTGAAAAAGTTTAAATGTTGTTTAACTACTAGCAAGATTTTGGCGCAGAGCAATTAACTACAATACTGAAAAGAGAAGGAGTTTCTATCACACAGCAAGTGTTTCAACTAAAACATTCTCATTACATGATCTTATTTACGCTTGTTCTCCACCAGCAGCATGAAAGCCAGGCTGCAGCCTCTAAACTGTATTACCCCGGCTATTCTGTATGCTTTTATCTTGTGTTCTCACACCATCTCCTCCTATAACTGTTCTCTTTATATGACACCTACTCACATATGGGAGCAATTACTCGACAAGGTATTCCCATCCACATCGATAGGACTTCTCATCTAATCAAGAGTTGGCCAAGATGACTAAGGCTTGCACAGGGTAACTCCTCAATAAAATAAAATACAGAACTAAAATGCAAGTGGCAGGAATCAGACATTAATATTCACTGCAATGTACAATGTTTAGCACTTTCTCACCGCTCTGACAAACAGTCTCCAGGGTTATGGACAAGTCTATGAAAAGAAAATCATTCCAGATAGATCTCCTGAGGCCCTCTTTACAGAACAAAATGTCCAGCTCTACACACAAGGATTCCCACTGCACCAAGCAATAAAGCAGATGTACCAGTTGGAGAAGAGAAGTTTGTTGTCCTTCCTCCCTCCATCTTGGACAACCAGAACAGCATTTAAAACTGTGAGAAACAATCTTTCACAAAACTCTGCCAGCCATCAGCATTTTTAACACAAACACCTGCATTCTGTATTATGTACCCGATTCAGCCAGAGGAACACGAGGGCACATGCCGGTGGCTATCTTCACACATAAACTGTTATTTCGAAATAAGTTATTTCAAAATGAGTTATTTCAAAATAAAGTCCTTATTTTGAAATAAGTTAATTTGAATTAAGAAAATGTTAATTCGAATTAAGGGAAAGCCTGCTATTGAAACGGCTGTTATTTCGAAATGGTTATTTTGAAATAAGGCCGTTCAGACATGTTGTTTCGAAACAACGCGTCCGAACGCCGTTGTTTCGAAACAAAGGCTATTTCAATTTCCTGCTAGGTTTTACTGTTTAGGAATAATGGCCATTATTTCGAAACAATGGGACCCGTTGTTTCAAAAGAACAGTACATCATGTGGACATAAGAATTTTCATTTTGAAACAATGGGTGTTGTTTTGAAATAAAACTGTCGTCTGAACACAGCCGGTGAGTCCTGAGGACAGAATTTGGCTGATTGTGGCAGTGACCGCGTTGAAGAACTGAAAGTAGAATGATGGCGTTTTGCAAAATTGAAATGCTGAGGTAGCTATACATTCTGAATAAGTGTTTCTATTTCCCTTCATATATTTTCCTGTTCTCCTATCATAGCCATCCATTTATCTGATTTAATCTTCCAGGACAGTCGAATCCGATTCCACATTAAATCAATAACAATAGCAAAATTCCCAACAGACTTCATGGAGTCTCAGCACATAAAAGTGAGAGGGCAAACTCATCCTTTTCTCCCGAGCAGTTAAATCCTAGATGAATTTGTCAGAAGCTGCTTTGGAAGTCATCATCACAAAATTAATTTGTGCTCGTGCCTCTATTTAATTACACCAGGACATATTTTATTTTTCTGCAGTTTCTGTGGGACAAATGGGAAGACAAGCCTTTATTTCATGCTCTGTCTGTGAAGGATTACATGCATCATTGTACACAGATAAATTACAACTTTATTTTTATTTGACTGCTGATAAAAAAAGAGATTAATTCACATAATTCCACTTCCTCGGGCAAAAAAAAAACCAATTTATTGGAATAAATTCTGTGGTGTGCTTGGCTTCTTTGCATGGCTCCAGTGAGATAGGTCAGCAGTAATCTGATGTGAATGGCTGGTTCAACAGGCTTACAGCTGATTTGCACTGCCAGCCTCCAGTAAAACATCTGGGTATGGAACCTGGCCCATTAATGTTCTTCCACAGGAAATGACTACAGACCCTCCCATGCCCATACTGAAGAGATTTCATTTTGTTTTCATTGCAAAAGTTGTGTTGGCTTTGCACTGTGTCATTCCCTCAAATCATTGTTAGATGTGGGCTGCCCAGCTGATTTCCACTGTCATGGGATGAGTTCAGCAAACCACATCCTTTCACATTCCTGAGGTGACTATCCACATCTTCTGACACCAGTCCAAACCCCCCAAAATTTTGATCCATCAGCCTGTGTTTGTAATTAATTTCTCTGTCCTCGCTCAATCCAATAATCCTGTAATTTGCTACCTTTCCATATTGGGGATGTCATCGTACCCTTCCCTGGCTGACATCCCCAGAAGAAAAGTTTGTTATGTAATGTTGTGATGCCTCCTGAGGAAAAGTGTGTTGACATTGTCGTGACACAATGCAGGAGGTGAAGACATGAAGGTGCTCCCACAAGAGGCATCCCAAGCCACAGCAGCCTGGTTTCATAACAAGAAGGGTTTGATAGTGCTCCGGCAAATTGTAACATCCAACAGAAGACCAGCCCCACAAGAGGCTCCGACTCATCCTGACCATCCAATTATAATGAATGCGGGGATTCCCTATTTTTGGTGATGCAGGCAATCCTCATGTCTAGATTCTTCTTTTTCAGAACTGTTTAAAGCCAGGTTACAGTGCCATGCTCTGCTGAAATAGGACATGCACCTTTGAAACGTGTTATAGATTGCAGAAATCAAGAGAAAACCAGTCACTTGCATTGTTTTAAGTATCTGCTCATTTAAAACACTCAGCTACCTCTAAAACACTCACCTAAAAGAATCAAAGTCAGAAGACACCTAGTCCAGGAAGCCCCACTGCTGCAAAGCTCATATAAACTTGTTTTTGGATGAAGAGTGCAAATGCTACAGCATTATTTAGTTAGTTCCATGCATTAGGGTTATGCAGTTTTAACACCATAAAAATGGCAGCATGTTTAACTGAACTTTGTGCACATACAGCATTCCAGTCTGAAAGACATTGTGAAGACAGAAGAGATCTCTTGAAACATAAACTGCTATTGTTCCTGAGACCTGAGGCTTGTAGCCAACAGCTTTAGTTTATTATTCATAAGACTGATCAGTAGTTAAAAGGGATAAAGAGGTATTAGGTATCTAAACAAGGAAGGCTGAAATGCAAGGTGCAAAGGCTGATACTTGTAAGATTTAAGTTTAGCCATAGTTAAGAAATACTTAAGTAAGTAACTAAAGAATAACCCGATGCCAAAAGATCATGGGAAAAGACGTGCCAAGGGGTGGTACTGTGCAAAATTAGCCGTAAGATTAATTTTAGATCACAAAACACTCTAGAGGCACGTTTTTTCCTAACAGGATTTAACTGCAGGACTCAGGGTGTGCATCATTGCTAATGAGATTAACAGGAATCACACCCAACCTATGGAAAAAGGGGCACACCAATATTCTTGGAGGACACAACATGAATAAAGGGGAAAAGAGCTCTACTTTCCTGCACATGTCCAGGCTATGAGGTGCAGTCAGAATCACTGAGGGTGCCCAGACTGGGAAAACCAAGCTCCCTATGTGGAAACTATAGCAGGAAACATCCCTCTAACAAATGCTCAATCCATGAGCAACCTATTACTACAGAGGAGGATGAGCACATGACTGTAGCTGTAAGTTGTGCATTGATAGATGCAGGATGTGTCTGTGCTGGGCTATTCATAACTTTCCTGGTAGCCATCATAAAATAGATAAAAGATACGAGGCATTGTTCTTATGAGTGTCTGTGTTACCTTCCCTGGTCTTCACATGGGCCTGGATCTGATACAAAAGGCTGAGTTGGAGACAGTAGCTCCCAGATCTGAGCTCACAGTGGTGTAAGGCAACATAACTAAACTCACTTTAAATAAATACAAAAGGCTACCAGCTCTGAAACACGGCATCACAACAGAAGAATAATGTCAGATACCTTTGCTATACGTACATATAATAATATATGGCAAATTCTATTGCTAGAAATCCTTCAAGAAGAGCTATACCATATTACAAGAGAACTAACAAGCTGCTGTAGATTAATTTGAAATAAGAACATTTGCTGATTAATTTTCATTTTAACCCCGTAAATGGTTCAGGTCCAAAGTTCTGAGTTTTTTAATTAGCTCTTTGAAGAACTCAATGAATTAAGCTCCTATCATTTGGGTCTCTAAAGGTATTTTGCTTTAGCACCTCATTTAAACTTATCCTCATTTAGTGTTTGTAGTACAAAAGTACCTAGCAGGCCTCATCATGGACTAGGCTCCCACTCCGTTAGCCACCATATACGGCTACACACTGTCTCTCAAGTTATTTTGCTTACAGTGCAATCAAATGGTCAGTCTTGGGAAGACATTCTGTTGATGTTACCTTTTCTTATGCAATATTCTCAGCAAAGGCAGTGGAACGGAAGCAGCTTGAGAATCAGAGAGATTTTGCATATTGCCTTGGTGTCTGATCTAAGTCACTTCTTAGCAGGAACTGGTACTGAGCCGAAATTGTAGAGAGAAGAGACTCCCCTTTGCGATGTTTGCCCAATCACTGGGCTGTTATATGTGTGTAAATAAAACAAGTTTCACTTAGAATATACCCAGATTTCACTTCACTAATATCTCCTCCACGGGAAAGCCAATCTGCAAGAGCACTGAGGCTATGTCTACACACACATTGTTATTTTGAAATAAAGTCCTTATTTCAAAATAAGTTAATTCAAATTAAGAAAATGTTAATTCAAATTAAGGGAAAGCCTGTTATCAAAATGGCTACGGCCATTTGGACATGTTGTTCCGAAACAACATGTCCAAATGGCCTTATTTCGAAATAACCATTTCGAAATAACAGCCGTTTCAAAATGAATGGGGTTTAAGCTGTTTCAAAACAACGGTTCTTATTTCAAAATGACGGATCCCATCATATCGAAATAAGAAAACATCGTGTGGACCTAATCCATTTTATTTCGAAATAACCAGTGTTATTTTGAAATAAAAGAGATGTGTAGACATACCCTGAGATCTGTTCAGCAGCAGGGTCACACTGGTACCAGAAGCTGACACCAGAGGCGTAACGCTCTGGTTTACCGCCCAGGGAGAGTTCCAATCAGAACGCGCCCCTTGCCATTAGCAGCACTTGGAGCCGGTGCCACGAAATACGCCCTTTAATAGAGCAGCTCTATTGAGCCATTTCGGCGCAATCGGGGCAAAGCCCCATTGGCCCTGCCATAATTATGGCTCTGGTGGACACTAGTGTCAGAAGACAACACTATAGCAAGACTATTTCAAGAAGGGATTAATTTTGATTGCCTGACATTTCTCTTTTATATGCCCAATTAGCTGGATGCATCTCATGTGCAAAATTGTTTTCTGGCTAAGTTGCAAGTTTTGTGTTTGACCAAACTAGATCATGATACCCTGACCCAATGGAGGGGGGAAAAAATTGATCTTTGTTCACAGACAATATGAGTGATAACTGATGAAGAGATAGCAATTTGTTTGCTTTTGTATTAAAATGGCATTTTGAACTTAAGACTTGTCCATGAACTGATTGAAACAAAGACATTTTCACATTTGCAATCTTACTGAGAGTTACAAGGAGATTAACTTGATTCCTGGACAGATCTTCTCCCACTGACAGCTAAAGGAATAGTGATGGCAATGTTCTCATCAGCAGCTTGCTAGTCTTTAAATGTACCACCAGACTCCTCCCAAAGGGACAGCCGTGTTAGTCTAGTTCAGCAAAACAAACAAGGAGTCCTGTAGTAGCACTTAAACACTAACAAATTTATTTATCGCATGAGCTTTCGTGGGAGAGCATCCCACTTCATCAGATCCTTGAAGTGTAAATTCCCCATCTTCAAGCATGTGACACAGTGGGATTTTCTCCCACAAAAGCTCAAATGATAAATACATTTGTCACTCTTTATAAGAGCCACCAGACTCCTTGTTTGATTTGCTGAACTTGACTGACACGGCTGCCCCTTTGGAACTTGACTCCATTTGTCGTCTTGTTGTTAACAAGTTTGTCATTTCAGGGTATATGGGTGCTACTGGCAATGAATGGGCTTCTACATGTGTGTGCAGGTATGGAAAGATGCAGATCTTGGTGTCTGTAACTCCTGGGGTGTTTGCATTCAGGTCCAGTTGTAGCCAATCTCTCTTTAACAACTAGGTAACATGTCACCCACACAGGTGAGAGCGTGAATCTTTGAAAAGCAATATTCAAATGAGCAGATGATCTAGTCATTGTGCATTAATGGTACTGACCATTTAAGAATTCCCAATAACGCACTGATAGAGCCGTAACATTCTGTTTTTGGCACCCGAGCGTGTTCTGACTGGACTGCGCTCCTTGCAATTAGCAGCGCCTGCGGCCAGCAATACAAAATGCACCGTTTAATAGAGCAGCTCTATTGAGTCACTCAGGGGCAAAGCCCCGTTCACACCACCATAGTTACAGACCTAGTTCTGAAGTTTGGTGGCTTGCTGTCCAGATATCAGCCCAGTATTATGAGAATTACTGTCCCATTGAAAAATTCCCAAGTGGTAGCTATGTTAGTATGTGTGCAGCAAAAACAATCAGAGTCCTGTGGCACCTTAAAGGCTAACGAATTTCTTCAGGCATAAAATTTCATGGGCTCCAACCCACATCGTCAGACGCAAGTTCAGTTGGGAATCCCCATGTGCATGCTTGCAACATTCACACTTAGGGAAAGCTTCAGAATTTGCAATAGTTTTAATTACTGTAACACCGTTAGCAAGATCCCAGACACTCCAGCCCAACAAGGTAGGTAAAGACAATCTGATTCATACACGAACACTGTCCCTTGCAAAGGAGCCCACGGTGTCAGTCACTCTCACCATCAAGGATGGTAATCCTGGCATCACGCAAGGCATGCAGGCTGGAAGGCAGCTTTCATAAGCAATTGTGACACTCATCCACTACGTCTATCACTGAGCCTTTTCATTATCTGCATTTCCTAAAGCTACTCATATTGGGGTGCCTTGCTCCCATAGGTTTCTAGTCATCCTACCTGAGTTTCATTAGCACATCCAGCACCACGGCTTCCATGTGGTCACACAACTTCTGATGTTCCTAAATTTAAAATAGCTAAGGTGCTGTGCTATAAACTGACATCTTGTGCTTACCAGGCAGTGGTGTAGTCATGACAGCATTCCAACTTACGCGCTAGACTTACTCCTCGTTAGTTGCTTATGCTAGGGCTTCTTCGGCCTTCTTAGCTAACCTCGTGTCATACAAGCCTAAGGCTATTGGCTTTACTGACATCTTACATCTGTGCCTTACCTACCAAGGACCTATGCATATAGGCTACAGTACTGACCTTTATTTTAGTCTTTTTGCCTAAACAGATAACAGACCAGTAGCACAAGAAAGCAAATACCAAATCATATACCAAACAAGACAGGCCAATGCTTAGGCATAGAAAGAACATGCATAGAACAGTGGTAGGTGCTCCATAACATTATACACCATCACCAGCATGGGCTTTGGAGTATACCTATGACTGCTAACAATCAGCTCCACTGGGGAGAGTGTCAAGCATTCAGAGCTGCAAGTTCATCAAGATTTTAGATGGATCCAAGACACCTAGGTGGAACGGATGACTGAAGAAGGGTTTGCTGTGGCTCGTGCAAGCTCACAGAGGTGAATCACTGAGCTGCTAGGACTAAAGCAGAACAGCCACATGAGAGAAGAGGATTCTGGATTAAGTTTCCATGGAGTAAAGATGATGTGTACGTGTTATACACCCTCTCACATTCATCTGCCGTGGCTTGAAAAACCTCAGTTCCTCTCAGAGTGATGAAAAGAGGCTGGTAAGGCTAAAATGTTGACATTGCTGATATATGGGTAATTGCTAAGACGAAAATGAGGTAAGCTGTATTGCAGAAAGATTGATTTCCATGCAGGCTCCTTTCCTTGTTCTGGTCCATGGCTGGTTCATGATGAGAAGGAAATGAGGGACAGGAGGTACAGAAACAGTATTTTGCTTTAAAGAGCACAAACATGTAAGCCACACTTCTCAGCTTTCCCTGAGCTGAGATTTATTAGGGATTTTGTGCTCCTATTGTTCTCCTGGAATCCAGTCTCTCTGGCTATCAACCAGAGCCATGGGTTAGGCTTTCTGTCCATTTGGTACACACTGCAGGTGCTGTGAGCATGACTGGCTTTTTCCTCTTAAAGAGACAATTTCCAAAAACAGAAGTAATTTTGAACAAGTCTTTATTTTGTATTGTCAGTGTGAAGTGCAAAGCTGAAGTGCCCGTCCCAATGGAAGAGACCAGAGGGGGAGATAATGGTATTCTAGAAGGACCAGAATGGTTCTAGAGAGGGCAGAATATTCTAGATGCTTGTGGAGTGGCATTTCAGCCACCAAACTTTATATCCCCATTGGGTTAGAAAAGTTAAAATGACACTTGTTTGGTGGACCACACCAGGATGAGTTGTCTTAGTCTTCGTTGCTGAGAGGCAGTGAGATCATACGTGACCTGGGCTCTGCCTCCTGTCCCATTTGTGGTTCATGAGCAGGTAGGCACAAAGCGCAGATGTGCAGATTAGCGACAGAGCCATGAACTCTGCTGCACAGAGCAGGCATGGGGTATTGCTTGTGGTTCACAGGCAGTTCCTGAAAGTCCAGGAGGATGTAAAAGCCTTCACTCCCTCACTGCATCCCTGGAGCCATCTCCAGGGCGTAAACCAGTCTGTCAGTGCAGAATGCCAGCCCCACCCTGCCTGCCGTGCACATTCGCCAGCCTGGCGTGTGAGCCCAGGATTCAATCTCTCTCATGCTCCCAGGCGTTGGCAACTCCAGAGACGGGGTTTCCTCCTCACAGGCCACCCCACTCACACAGCTACAAGCCCTTAAAGCACTGAAGGAAACCTGAATGCGTCAGACGTGCTTTGGGTCCATTGTACAAGACGGGCTTCAGTGCAGGGACTGTTGCCAGCCACTCTAGCGACATTCCTTCGAGGAGGCAGGCTTCGCCCAGCCTAATGCATGTCTTCTGTGGTGCCGCAGAAACCGTCAGTCCGTCTTTCTGTCCATCAGACCTCATCAGCTCCAGCTCAGTGTCTCCTCTCCTTTCCCTGAAGACAGCGACTGAGAATCTGGCGAAGAGCCACCTCTCAACAGCTGACTGCCTGCTCCAGCTTTCTGCTCCCTCCCCTTTGGGCCGCACACCAGGATCTGGCTCAGAGGCAATGCTGGTTGTCCCTGGTGCTGATCTTCAGGCTGTCGGATCACTCAAACACGTTGAATACAATAGACCATGTGAGGGTGCAGGGGCATCCCGGGGTCTGGCAGGGGAGACGGCACGTGCACAAAACCAGGTCAAACCTCTCCTCTCAGACTAAGGGCAGGACGTTCTATAGACCCTGAAGACATGGAGCTCTGTGAGGCCCTGTCTCCTCGCTCATAAACTCCAACACTCGCCACGTTCTTTCAGCTCAGTGACATTCATGGGCAATTTCTTTTGCATTTGGCCCAAAGGTTTGCTGTTTTAGGGCTTCCCTGGGAAATTTGTGGGAGGCCCCCCATACTGATCTGTGCATCTCCCAGGTGGTAGAAGGGCAGGAAAACCCATAGAGGCCTCTTCTCTCAAAGGCTGCTGTCACTCCCCACCATCCCCACAGGGCCCTGCCATGGGAGCGAATGGACGATCCATGCCACAGCCAGGTTTTCGGCCTTGCACCATCCCCAGCTGCAAAAGTTGCAGCTTCTCATCCCTTGGGAGCTGATGTGGAACTGGACTCTGGGCACTTGGCAGGGTGAACTCCCTAAATCCATCCCCCTCTTTGGGCAGCCACATTGCATTGGCTCCCCTGGGGGAGCAGACTATGGGAAAAAGGAGGTTGGGCTCCCTGTGGAAGCAGATGGGGCAAGACTTGTCAGTTAAATCCTAGCCTGATGTGGTTTGAATGGGAAGGTCAGTCACTCTGAGGAGGGATGACTGCAACAGGGTCTCGTGTCTTGTGTGTTAAGGCTTTAATATCCACTTACAATAGTCCATGTGTGGAGCATTATAGTGGAGATCTCTGTGCTCTGTAGTGCCAGTGTGAGCAACTGGGCCCTAAACTAAAAGACTGCAAACAGAAGTCTCAAATAAAATCCTTTGTTTGGTAACACTCGATTATTTCGAATCACTGTAGTTAGAGACATCACCACATCCTCAGGAGGCAGCATGGCCTTGCAGATTGAGCAGTGAGCTGGGCATTGGACAAGCTGGGTTCTAGCACCAGCTCTGCCCCTGGCTTGCTGGGCGACCTTGGGAAAAGCATTTAACCTTGCCATGACTCAGTTTCCTCATCTGTATAATGAAGATGATGATACTGACCTCCCTTGCACAGTGCTTTGAGAGCTACTAGAGAGTTATTAGATGCAGAGAGTTTATTGTACAATAGTGCATGTCAGCAGTCGGCCAACCCTAACCCAATCCCACACCCACAGCGTTTGTGATGACATTCTGATAGCCCCACAAGAGTGAAACTTGAGTGGTTTATGATGTCACCCAAACCCTGAAGTGCTCTCTGTGAGTGTAATTATACAGTTTTACTTTGGTATGTTAAACATACTAGACGACTATCACAAGAGACTCTTACATTAAACACGCCACTTCTCTTTATGTGCTATTTCCATATTTCACTGGACATTTTTTGAAACCTGGGAAATAGTTATGTCAGGAAAAGAAAATAGTTTTCACTCTATTTTCTATGCAACATCTGTGTCTTAAAAATTAGGTAGGTAGACAGGCTTTTAAACTACCCACATTTAACCAGGTCAGACAATATACCATCACTGGACAACTGATTGTTCATATCAAGACAGAGAGTAAGAGAGACAGCCAGGTTACACACTTGCTTGAGGAACAAGCATAACACATGTAACTCGTTTGTCTAGCTAAGATGTAAAATGCTTTGTTTGTTCCACCCTCTTAATGATATGCCAAACAATTTTGTTTATGCACATGCAATGTAAGATCAGTATCTGCATGGTACTGGCTACAAAAGTGGCAATCAGCCGATTAAAGAGCCCCAGATGTTAACTTCCAAACCCAGCATTAAGAAACTAGAAAGATAAAAAACAAACATGGAATATTAAGTGAGTTACGTGCTGGCTAACTGATAGGACTCCAAATGTAACTGAAAACGAGGAATCATGGAGTGGGTGAGTTCTCAGCAGGATTCTTGGCCCTAGAGAACTTAATGTCACTGGTAGTGACGCACGAGCAAACACAAAATCATCCAGGATAAAGTGCGCAGATGACACACAAATTGAGCAAGTGGGAAATAATGAAGAGGACAGGTCACAGAATCAGGGTATCTGGGTAGCTCAGCAGATGGGGTTCAAACAAACACTATGCATCGTAATATGGCTACACGTAAATACATACATGTAGGAACAAAGAATACAGACCACAGTGGCAGACTCTCCCCGGGAAAGCAGTGAAGCTGACAAAGACAGGGGGCCCTGGAGGATAATCAGTTAACTATAAGCACCTAAAGCAATGCTGTGGCCAAACGGGTATATAACCCTCAGACTCCCAAGTAGGAGCAGAGAGAGGTTTTTACATATTCATTTGTCACTGATGCCACCCCTGCTGGAATGCTGTGTTCAGCTCCGGCGTACACAATACCTTGGAGAAGGTCCAGAGAAGAGCCATGAGACCGATTAGGAATAGACACCATGCCCTATAATGAGAGGCTCAAGAAGCTCAACTTACTCAGCTTAACAAAGAAGTGGAGTGCCTTAATTACAGTCTATCAGTACCTATATGGAGAACCAATATTTGTTAATGGCTACTTCAGTGTAGCAGAGGACAGGACATGATCTAATGGGCACATGCTGAAGCTAGACAGGTTCAGAATGGAAATAAGACATATATTTTTAACAGACTTTACTTTTAACTTAACCATTGGACCAGATTGCCAGGGGTCACAGTGAATTCTCCATCACTGAATTTTTAAATCAAGATTGGAGGTTTCCCTAAAAAGCTGTGCTCTTGGAATGGTTTTGGGGGCAGGTCTCTGGCCTGTGCATTACAGAGGGTCAGACTTGATGATCACAATGTTCCTTTCGGGTCTTGGGATTTATAAAAACAGACACCTACTTTCTTCCCTTCCTGAGTTTTCACTCCAAGCTTTTCCATGCTGAACCAGCCTCTGATTCCTCCTTCTACCCATCCTTTACGGCATGGGCCCCAGCACAGATGCACACGTAGCATGCCCATCTCCCCGGATGCTGGTTCTGCTGATGAGCACCACACTTACCTAAAGTAAGGTGGGGGAGGCCTCTCATGCAAATTACTCATTGTGCTCCACCTGAATGCCACCTTTATGTGGGCAGTCTCCTCTCCATGCACAGCATCAGCGAGTCAGGTAAACCTCCCCTCGCCCTTTAATCCAGCGGCTCTCAAGCACCATCAGGACACATGCCTGTGTCACCATGCAGCGGTGAGTGTGTCGCAGAGAGCCAGGGAAGTGGCTGGATTTGGCCTGGTGTGTCCTATAGGATCATGCTAGGCTGTCAAGTGTGTCATGACCCACAAGAGGTTGAGGAGGACTACTTGAATCCCTAAATGCTACATTAATGGGCTGTTTTCCCATGCACTCTATATTTGCACAACAGGTTTTCAACAAGATACGTTATATCCTAGTTTGAAAATCCTCTCCATCAGATTTTGGCTAAAGAGATGAAAAGTTCTTCAGAAAGAGGAGATTTCATTTGTTCCCCTCAGCAGCAAGGGGTAATGGCCCTGTAAAGTCCTGCCCAGCCACCACACACTCCAGAGTTGCTCAGTTCTCTCTGTAACCCACAGCTGTCTCCACCTTAGCCAGGATTGCTTGGTGTGAGGATTATTTCCGGCTTTACCTCATTCATTACCTCACAAGAGCCAAACCATGAAAGCAGCCAGCCACCTATTTGTGAAGACCAGATGCTCAGCAGCTGCTAAGTGGCCGGTACTGGGACCCTTCTGTGTTCACAGACAATTCTTCACTAGCTGAGGCTCATGTCTGCATATGCAGTTGCTAAGCAAAGCAACCTGTGTGTGATCCATTTGGTGCAGAGGTGTTGGTTAAGCTGCCTGTCCAACCCCAGCCCATTCTGCAGGCAAACCCCAGCTTCAGCAGAGATTCGGGGTATCTCCAATTCCGGGCAGCAAAGCTGAGAGACTTTGAAGGAGTATGTGCTGAGCACCCTCGCTCCAAAAATCAAGTGTCTTCAGCCAGGCCTGCAGAATCACTAGTCGCTATTCAAAAATGGACAGTTTTTGCTTTTAACTTGTGGCTTCCCAGCAGTGTGTGTGAATGGGGCTGTATAAGGAGGTCTGGTTAGTTCATCCTGCTAACACTCTAGTAGAGAGTCATAGAAACTGGAAGGGGCCCTGAGAGGTCAGCGACTCCAGTCCCCTGTACTCAAGGCAGGACCAAGTAGCCTCTTAAACCATCCCTGACAAGTGCTCATCTAACCTGCTCTTAAAGACTTCTAATGATGGAGGCTCCACAACATGCCTCGGCAACTTATTCCAGTGGCTAATCACCCTGACAGTTAGGAATTTTTTCCTAATGTCCAACCTTGCCATAATTTAGTATGTTGTAATTTAATATGATGAATATCATCTTCCTCAGTTCATAAATACAGCATCATGGTTAATTATAAGCTGTCAAAACAACAAACAATATACTGGTATTTACACAGAAAAGGTCAGTACCAGGATATACAGTTAATCACTGTGTGCTCCTACAGCTTAGTCACCACTGGGAACAATTTGTAACTGAAACTCATTTGTCCTGTAAGGAATATTTTATTCTCCAACAATTTTTCCTTAGGGGTACTTCTCATATCACCTCAAGACATTTTAAGATAAACCATTAAGACGTGGCATAGTCACTTCACAATCTGCAGAAGCTGGATTCCACTAGAGAAAGCCTCCATAGGGATTTAACCGTTCATTTGACATGGGTGCACTTGTTTATAATCAGCAGATACAAACACTGTTTTCATAGGGTGCTTTCACATTAATACTATTTCCCTGCCAATTGCTGTATTATCTATTCCATCCATTGACTTCCTCTTAAAAAAGCTGAGGTAACTTAGTTCTATAAATCCAGGAGGTGTGCTGTGGCTTACTGCTATTTAGCTTTGGATAGAGGTCCCGATTCTTTGCTAAAATATCCTATTTCTTGCCGTGTGAAAAACACACCTTTTCCTCTTTAGTCGGGGACATAATCAGACCATTGCTAACTGCCAGGTGACTCGAGAGCACTCTGGCACATGAGGCACTTTCCTATTGTGTTTGTTTCTCAGATGATATGCAACCAGGCTTCTCCTAGCTTTGTGCTGTCTCTAGTGCTTGCTCCATGGTATGTTTCATTGGCATTAAAAAGAAGCTATGTAAGGATGCAACTTAAAGAGCTGTTCAGGCCACAATCTCCTCCTGCCATGTTAAGAGCCTTGTCTCTTACGCCATCGACTGGAAGGTCAGTGCCTCTTCCCACTTCGGGTGTTGCTGTGCAGAGCCAGAGCCAGGAGGGAGCAGAGCTCTGATAAGCCCCGTAAGCACTGAAGACCCATATTCACGGAGGGGCTTAGGCACGTCTACAACTTAGAGAACGCCCTCTGCACCTCATAGGTGCCTAAATGTCCTGGGTAAAATTCCTGGCAGCCGAAGCTTCTGCCTCTATCCAAGTTTGCTGCTCTCTCAGGCATCCTCACGTTGATCTCCTGCCAAAGCGCCAGGGAGGGGGAGATGGGCCTTTGTCCTCTGGCCTCACATGCGGGGCCTGCTCTGGTACGTGTGCTCAAAGGCCACCTGCCAGAAGGGCCCTATTCAGAACCTGGCTGGTGGACGAGGTGCTGGAGAGGACAGTTTGAAGCAGGCTTTCCCACCTCCCACTGAGCCGTGGGATACTTGGTAGTAGGATTCCCTCAACCTCCCCACCAAAGCTGTTCCAACAGCTGTAAATTATTAAAGACGCACTGGAGCAGGTGGGCTGGACCCCTGGGTCTCCCACCTCTAAGTGCAGCCCTGATCACTAGGCTATACGGTGTGTCTCTCTCTCTGTGCTAGTGTTTATCCATAGCAAAACAGTTTCAACAGGAGAGGTGGAGACAGCCCCTTTTTTCCTATCAGACTATCCAACAGCACAGTGGTCAGAGCACGCTTCTGAGTGGGGGGAGAGCCCATTAAATCCTCTGACTGTGGAGCAAATTGAACCTGGATCTGTTTCTCTCTAAGTGAGTGCTTTAACCGCGGGAAGAGAAGTGGTAAGATGGACACCTCCTCCTGCTGCGGCTCCCTCCCGACTGCATCGGCATTTGTGGAATGCAGTCCAAGACACCCATCTCTCTGCATTGGTCGTCCGGGAAGCCATGATGCTTAATGTGGACTTTGTGGATCACAAGATTGTTCCTCTGATTTTCCAGGTGCCTAAAAGTGAGACTTGCAAGATGGAGTCCCACATAGTCCCAAGCATAAAGAGGAGTTGAGAAAACACTCTGAGAAATGGAGCAGATAAAACCCTGACTGAAACTCCCTGGAAACATGGAGTATGGGTAAGGAAGATTTAAACAGCCCTTCACTCAATATCTGCAAAACAACGGGTGCCAGCCGCAAGGGAAACAATCAGGTCACCTTATTTGTGACAGTAGCAGATTCTAAATCACTTGGCTCATTTAACAGTTTTCAGTTAACTCAGACAGAGGAGGTTAACAATAAGCCTGTGTTACAAATTAGAGGAGCAGTGCACTCAAAATCCTAACATAGGTGAGAGAGAGGCTGAAACAGAGTACAAAAAGATGGTGAAATCACAGAAGAGTTTGTGATTATGAGAAGGCTGAAGAACCAGTCTGGCAATTGTGAGAGACTTAGTCCCTGATAAAGGCCCAAATAGTGATTGGCATGTAGAAAGAAAACTAAGAGAGACTGCTGAAAGACCCAGAATTAACCCTTGAGAAAGCAGTTGAATTTACCAAGCAAAGGAAGTCATCCAGATCAGACTGAACGTTATGGAGAGTGGATAACTCTCCTCACTGCGCATGCAAAAAATAATCTAAAATACTACAGTAGAAGAGGCAGAAAAACAAAATCTGAGCCAAAGACAAACCATAGAGGTGTACACATTGAGACAACCAGCACACGTCAAGACAATGCGCAACCTATGGGAAAAGATGCAAATTCTCCAGTGGAATACACCACTTTCCAAGAGTTTCCAAGCAGTAACAGATCGTGAACCCCACAGACAACAAGAATGACAAGAGTATCACTTGCTCAGATGAATTTTCCATACATGCAATGGACATTGTTGGATCTCAAGATGAATGGACCGTCAACCTGAAAGCAACCGAGACATTTATTAATTTCATGTTGGACCCAGGTGCACAAGTCAATATGAAGCCAGGAACAGGGCTACTGGCGCTAACAAAAAGCCACAGCATTACAGGGGTAAATAAGTAAAACTCAGGGCTTATCCCTAACAAGGAAGTGCAGGACCTAAATGTCTGAGTAAGTAAATAAACTGAAAAAAGATACGTGTTATAGTGCCAGGGAAAAGAGAGCGCATTATTGGGATAAAAGTGGGTCAACCCTTGATCCCATCCCACAATTGAGAAAGAGCTTTAAGATGCCTTCCAGGAGACAGTGAAACTCTCAACAGAGTTCAGACAAGAGCTGAAAGATCCCAGCCGCCCCCATCCCACCTATGAATTCCCATAGGAAAGTTCTTCAAGATCTAAGGCAAAGGATGAAAAAGGAGCCAAATTGGTTCATTAATTTGAGAATCACAGAGCAATGGAAGAGCCTGCCAATGGATCCACTCATTGGTCATTTCAGGAAAAAAAATAAAGGGAACACTTCACTTACATAGAGATCCAAAAGAATTAAATAAATATAGGGAAAGGGAACATTTCTCTCTACCTAAAAGAGGAGATGCTTTTAGAGAGATAGTTGGAACCAAATATTTTTCAATACATGATGCACCACAAGGTTCTGGTAAGTGTCTCTGAAAAACAAAACACCCGGTGCACAATCAATATCCTTTGTGTGAAACACAGTTTCCACAAACTGCCATTTGGGTTGTGCTTGGCACCTAACATATTTCACTGGAAAGCACAGAAGAAAACCTGGATGATACAGAGGATACTAACACTCAGAGATGATGGGGTTTTTTAGGGAAAAACTATTGCAGAGCATGACCAGAGGCAGCTGTGGAAATATCTAGAGGTGCTAGACTAAAATTAAACAAACAAAAATATAAATTTTGTGTCTAGAAATAAAGCCTTGGCAGAAGAAGCCTTGGCAGAGAAGTCAACACAGCAAAGGATACAGACAGATCACAGTGATCTAGAGGTCATCATTAACACGCTGGCCTCAACAGACAAGGAAGGGGTAAAAAGATTCCTTGGAATGGTGAATATAGAAATTTGTGCCTAATCTGGCCACCCAAACCAGCAACCTGAAAGCACTACGCTGCAAAGATGTCCTGTGGACATTGGATACAAATTGTAATAAAGAGTTTACAAAACTGAGGAAGTAAGTGAAGAGGCACCAGTCCTGAGGTGCAATGACAGTGAGCACCAAACTGAACTGTACATGGATGCCTCTAAGGAAGGGGTCTCAAACTCACAGCCTGAGGGCTGCATGCGGCCCTTAAAGTTATTTCTTGCAGCCCACAATGACACTATCACTATCAATATTTGCAATGTCATTGTATGAAAGGATTTCAGTGGTGTGGCCCTTGGGCTATTGTACTAGTCATCATATGGCCCTCATGGTGATTTGGGTTTGAGACCCCTGCTCTAAGGGGCAATCTTTTTCCAACAGACTGGTCATAACTTGAGACCAAGGGCTTATGCATCATTGGTGCTAACAAAAACTTAGGATCAGTATTTTCAGATAGAGAAGGGGACTTTGGCATTAGTCCAGGGATGTGAAAACAATTCAAGTTCTTAGGGGTTGCCTTGGTTAGTTGAAACTGACCTCAGCCCATCCCTTGAGCTTTCATCTAGGACACACCATACGATCCACTGTCTACGGTCAAACCACATTTGCACCAATCCCTCAGACAGAGACAGACGCAATCAGGATCTCTGTCAAGCATTCTTAAAACTACAACAGCCACCTGGAGAAGTGAGGAAACAGACTGACTGAGCCAGGTGGGTACCCAGAAGTCCACTGATACAGGACAAGCCCAAGAAGGAAAACAACAGAACTCCACTGGTCATCACTTACAAACTCCACATCAAACCTCTGCGACATATCATCAGATTGACAGCCTGTACTTGAAGACTATGCCTCACTTTCTCAAGCCATGGAGACAGATCTCTCCTCGCTTACAGACAGCCCACCCAACCTTAAACAGATACTCACCAGCAACTTCAGACCATACAACAGAAATACTAAGGCAGACACCTATCCCCGCAATAAATCCCAGTGCCAGCTCGGTCCACATATCTGCACTCATGACGCCATCATAGGACCTACCCAACCCAGCTACTCCATCAGGGGATCATTCACCTGCTCATCCACCAACATAATATATGCCATCATGTGTCAACAATTCCCCTCGGCCTTATGTATTGGACAAACTGGATGTCTCTGCACAAAAGAATAAAGAGACACAAATCTGACATGAGAAATAGCAAAATTCAAAAACCAATTGGAGATCCCTTGCCACTTTATGGTGGAGTTACCTGTAGCTATCCTTAAACAGGTTTATTCTTGATCAAGGCTTCAAAGAGAGAATTCAGAGTTAGAATTTATATGCAATTTTGATACCACCAGCTCGGGTTTAAATAGATGTTTCCTGGCTTTCTCATTATAAACAGTGATTGTCACCTCTCTGGCTCCCTATCTGTTGTTCCATTCAGTTTAAATCAACACAACTGGTTTGATTTGCTGAAGTAATCTGATCTGATCCTGTGAGTACACTTACTTTACTGCATTTATTCCTCCTTCCTATACTTTTTTTTCCATTTGTCAAGCATCTGATGAAGTGGGATTCTCTCCCACGAAACCTCATACAATAAATAAATTTGTTAGTCTTTAAAAGGGCCACAAAACTACTTGTTTGTTTTTCTGAACTAAACTGACACCGCTACCCTTTTGGAACAAGCCTCCTTGTTTTGACCTCAGATTGCTAACTGTCAGTGTTCAAAAGAGGCTGGCAAAATCTCTCCCCTGAGAACACCATGATGATTTTTGCAGTTTCAAGTCTATTATTTGCAATGAAATACAAAGCTTAAGGGAGGTTGGATGGTGGCAGACACATTCTGTCTCAAGCATTTGGCAAAAATGTAGTGGAACAAAGTCCAGATTTTGTGCACAACTTTATAAATAAAAAAATTGTGTGGTTCCCAACAAAAGGTAGATTATGCTTGCCAGAACTACTGTTCAGGCTGAAGCCCTACAGTAAGTATTTGAGCCATTACAATGTGGCTAGAAGAGCATATTTCTAGCCTCTGTTGTCAGTGGAGCACTTTATAGCAGAATAAATTTAGTTTAAAGGCACCAGGAGGGGGCCTAACAGAAGAATATATGAAAGTCCTTTAAGGATTGAAAAGGATAAACTAAAGAGAAGAGCCAGAGACATTTCCTATTGGTCTCAAATGGGTAACAATACTGACAAAACTGTTACAACTAGTCACATATGTCAGAAATATCACCCAAGCCACGTAATGGTCATGGTACAGGAAAACAGGGCACGCTGGAGCTAAATAAGCTTAGATTTTTTACGCTGGGTAGGAAAAATGGCCAATTTGTCCTAGAAGACTACTACTGTCACTTCCCTGAGATGGCCTCACCAGAAGACAGGCTAATTAAACAGGTGATTGTGCATTTCAAATCTATTTTAGCCTGACATGGTGCAGCTGAAATAATGTCCCTCAACAGGCCTCGATTTGGTGGGCATGGGTTTGAGCAGTTTGCAGTAAAGTATGGTGTGAGACATACACTAGCCAGGGCCCATCCCCCAATGCAATGGGCTGGTCAAACACCATGTTAAAATAATAAAGCACCTGTTGCAAAGGTTGCAGCATCAGCTCCCAGTCCCTCCTTTGCACTGCATTATCACAGAACAGCAGCAGTGCAGGCCGGATTGTCACCTACTAATTTTGCATTCAACAGACAGTGGAGAGCAAGAACGCCTGCACGGTTAGCAGCCGCCAGAGACTTGCAGACATACAAGACGACAAATAAGGCAAAACAAAAGCCACGGCATGGAATGGGCATCCTACAACTGCCACCCCACCTCTTGAAAATGCTGCTCTGCATCGCTACGCTGGGGAACAATGGCCACAAATAGCACTAAGGTCCCAAGAAGTTGCCCGTGCTCTTGTGAGCTTGTCATGGGTATGGCAGAGGGGAGGTGACACCTTGGCCAAATCCCAGAAGGGTGAGACTAAGTGATACTGGGTCTGCCGCTTTGGGGTGTTGGACAAGAAACAACCACAGCGCATTGAAACAACAGCACCCATGACGCCAGCGACCTGACTCCTCCTGACTGGAGTTCCAGGGAGCCTGGCAGGTCCAAGCGACAGCCCAGGGCACTCCGAGACGGAGCAACCATGGCTAGTAAGTAGGTTGCTGTATGTATTTGTAACGGGGTGGGGGGTTGAAGTTTTGCCCTAGACGGGAAGCATTGCCAGCTGTTCCTTTACAGCCCGAGCTCCCCAGGCAGAGAGGAGCTGTTGTTGTGCACAGTCACCTGGACTCAGTCCCAGAACAAAGCAGAGCTCCTGTAAGCACCTTACCCGCTGAGGTCACCAGACTCCACCACCCTCCTTCCCCACAGGCTCTGATACCAGCCTTGGCATCTTCGCTCCTTTTGACCTAACCCAGATACCTCTCCGCTCCCACTGAGTGCTACCTCTACCTCCACACACCCTTCCTTTCCTGCAGACCTATCTGCCTTGGCAAAAACCCAGTGTCCCTCACTGCCTAATACTCAGCCAGAAAATTCTTGCATAAGTCAGGCAACTCCCTGGTGCTGCTGAGTGTAGCACAATTGTGTGACATCTTTGTTGGAATGCACAAGTGACAGAGGTTTAGTCATGAAGAGAAGGAATTCAGGTTTACCTTTCCCCCTGTCTTATCAAAGTAAGTTTGCAGAAAACGTTCACAAACAATATTTCACCCTCACTTCAGAGCATAGAATTCAGACACTAATAAGTATGTACTGGTGATGCAAAGTCATGGAAAAAGGTGAATTGTTCTTGAGGGGCAGCTGTGTTAGTCCAGTTCGGCCAAACAAACTAGGAGTCTGGTTACACCTTTAAAGACTAACAGATGAACAAATAAATACATTTCTTAAATACATGAATGAATACATTTCTTTAAAAATGCCACCAGACTTCTTGTTTGTGTGGCTGAAAAAGGTGAAGAACTCAAAGACAGCTAATGCTGGACGATGACTCTGATGAAATCCTAACGTGTTTCCCAGCAGCGTGTGCTAATGAGAACGACTGAGGCAAGGTTCCACCTGCAGCCACGTACAGACGAAGTCCCCAGCACACAGACAGTACGTCACACAAGTCACTTTGCTATTTCAGTTCTGAAGTGGCATTTGTGGTCTAACAATTAGAGCACATTACTGAGTCCTTCTAGCATTTCTCATCCAGATTGCAGTGCAGCCAGGGACAAGTCCTATCACCTCTGACTCTCTTGCTCTCCCTCTCACTTTCCCATCTACTTTGTAAAATGCTTTGTGGCTTTGACCCAGGGACCCCTTCACACCAACTGGCAGAAGGGGTTAGATATTTCACAACATGGTGGTATCTGAGGTCCTTTCTGAGAGTCTGTCAAAGACAGATGAGGGGTTGCACGGCCCCTGAGCCTTCCCCCCTCCCCTGGTGAGCCCCCCACCACCTGTCTGCAGGCCAGAGCTGGAGTTGGGGGGCCTGGGGCCAGAGCCACAGCCTGGCCGCCTGGCCCTCAGAGGTGGTGGGGCTGACTGGCATGTGTGGTACAGCCCCAAAGGCCATGCCAGAGGCCGTATCGCGCACACAAGTTGGCCCTGCCACCCCCGAGGGCCGACCAGCCAGAGAGGCCAACCACCCAGCGGAGCCACCCCTGCGGCTGACCCGCCTTGTTCCTGGCGGGTAGACTGGCCGGCCAAGGGGCGGGGTGGGTGCTCAGAGCCTGGCCTCTGGGCTGGCCCATCCCGCTCAGCTCCCCAGTGTCACGGGGCAGTGGGCCGCCATATTGTGGTGGGCCCCTGGGCACGGGGCCCACTGACCCATGCAGTAATCCACCCCTTGAGCCTGTAGCCCACTGGTCGTCATAAGCATTGTGATTTGTATATCCAGCTTATATTTAAGGAGTATGTGTCTGTACTAAAAAGTATGGTTTTGAGATCTAGGAGTTAAGGCAGGTAGCCGGGAGGTGAGGGGTGTCGCTGGGCACAGGGGGCATGAGCCCCCAGTCCCAGCACCAATTCCCTGACCCCAGCCAGGGCCCGATCTGGCTGCCACTTCCACCATGGCGGCCCAGCACCACGTTCCCTGGATGGGGACGGATCGGGCTGCTGCTGCCACGGCGGCCTGGATCCGTGGCCCTCGCCAGAGTTGGGGCCAGATTGGGCTGCTGCTGCTGTGGTGGTGGCAGCCAAATCCAACCCCGACCAGGGCTGTGGGGCCAGGCTGCTGAGACGAGATAGCCAATTCAGGCTCAGGAGGGTGGGGATGGTGGAGGAAGGTTGAGGGAGCAGTACCTGGGAGATTTGGGGGCCAGTAATGCCCTTGCAGGAGGTGTCATAACTCAGAAATGTTCCTTGCAGGCAGGAGGTAACCAACACTTATTTCCCTCCCTGGCATTTGTGCCATTGTCTATTGTGTGCCTGTTTGCACAGGGAGTCAATGCAGGCCAAAAGATTGTGAAATCTACCAGAGAGGAAAGTTACAGGAATCAACGCGCAGGGCTGTCCTGTTTATGAAAAAAGAGAAAGGATTGGTTTGGTGTGTCTTGGCATGAAAGAGAGATATTTGCCCTTCACTGAGTTCTTGTGAAAGTGGACAGGGGGTGAGGAATACAGCCAGCCTATCATGTGATACAAAGATTTGGGGTCAGCATTGCTCTAGTGGATATCCATGTATCTTGTTAATTAAATCGAGGCTTCAGTATGAGTGTAACCATTTGTTTTCTATTCTTCTACTTGCTACTGCCTGAATCTCTGTGTTTTGCTAAATTTCACTACCAGCCCTCTAAGCCCTAGTCTATACTTACAAAACTTTTCAGCGGCAGATGACAGCACATGTACAAGGTACATAAGATGCCTCGTGTATCTGCTGACGACTCACTAATCCGCCAATACCTACTAGGGAAAGCCAACTGCAAATGGCTTGTGGTCAGCTTATAGCAACTTCAGTGCTGGGCTGGAATTGCTATGGCAACTTCCAGAGGGATTCAGTGGGTTCATACTCACTACTATTGGCACTCAGAGGATTGCGGTGACAGTGACAATTTTGCTGCCGTCAGTATAGACTTACCCTAAGTGCTGTGTGTTCAGTGGAGCAATGATCGGAGCTGAAACTGAGTCATTGGGGTGTCATGGTCTTTTGGAAACAGCAAATTGGTGAAAAACCAGATGCACAGCACTCCAGGGAAACACTCAGAGGCCCCGGCAGTTGATGCGTCCCCAGCGCTAAGCTGTAGGGTGACTGAGGCGCACGTGTAGACATGGACGGCAGAGGTGGAGGGGCTCATGATCAGTGTACTTAGGGAAGTGATTTGCCAGCAGCACAGTCAAGAAATCCTCACGCTAAAGGTAGGTGGTAGCAAAAGGCCTCACAGAGCTCTGCAGGTGAGAAAGGCTGTAAGAGCAGAACAATATTGTCACAGTCATTTTGTGGGCAGGCCACTTCCAAACGGCCCATAGAAAAGGCACAATCCTGCAAGACAGGGAAAGCCGTGGAAATGAGGCTCTGAATAAGGCACCAGGTATCTTTCCTGCTAACTCCTGGTAGAACTTGGGTTAATATCGCCTTGAATTTGCAGAATCACGTTTTTTAACCTCTAACTTTGTATTGTTATCTTGTAATGCATGGATCATTGAAGGATTTTCTTCATGCTCTTCCTGAAGCACACTAATCAATACTGCAGTAAGCTGGACATCTAAATCAGATCTGAGGCCATCCGAGTCAGAGCTACACTCTGCTACCTGACTGGGCTGCAATGACAGCGCCAACATGTCCACTACCCAAGTAGGACAAAATTCCCACCGACCTCCTCAGAAGCCAGGTTTGGCGCCATAGACACAGTTTACCTTCCTAGCTGTTTCGGCACAGACAGAATTGCTCCAGCACAACCTTTTACACTAATTAGAATACACTTGCTTTTAACCTACCTTGCTCCCAAAGTCAGATCCCATTCAATTCAAAGATATGAAAAAGGGGGGGGGGGGTGAGTCAAGACCAGATCTGAAATGTGTCACTTGATTCCTGGCTATAGCTAATTTTCTCCTGCTAGAAAAGTACTGGAAAAATCAGTGGAGGTTAAGATTATTTTGTGGTCTTTCTTTCATTCAACTGGACACTTTACTTATAACTTAAAAGCAAAGCAGCCACCCTGAATGGTTAAAACCAGCAATATTTTCTGACCTGCCTTTAAAGATTCAATCTACAAAACATGTAAATGAGAAAACAAGGGCTGAATATTTTTTCCCATTCTGTCCTTGGAGGCTGCAGTTGTTGGTGGGCAGCAGTTCAGACACAGGTGTGGCTGCTGGAAATGCAGCTGTGTCCTCTGACCACAGGCACAAAATTTTTCAGAGTGTCCCAAGCATGCAGTGCAGCAGAAACATTCAAGGTTCCCACAGCAGCAAATCTCCGAGGTGAAAGTGGTTGTGGGCTGAATCCCATTGGTGACCGTAAACTAACAGGCTAAACTGTGCAGCTTTTGTCAAACCCCAGGAAAGGGAACCGGTGCAGTCATTGCAGGAATGTGTGGTGGGGCAGATAACAGGATATACTCTCAGAACTAAGGATAGATGCTGACTGACAGACCAGTTTCCTTTTGGGCTATAGAGCATGGGTGTGAGACCCAGTCAGTTCCAAAAAATAGACATTTTACCCTGCTGCTGTGAATGTTCCTTGCTTTCTGGTCCCCCGCAGTGCAGCCATGCTGGATCTGGTCTGCTGTGCAAATGGGAAGTGGTCAGAAAGGGCTCGGCTCTGGGTTTTCAGACGGTCCACAGACCTAGTCAAGAAGTGGAATTTTCATCCCACAGGAAATGTTAACAGTTGGAAATTACTTTTCATTCTGAATCAGAATGGAAAAACTGAAATACTGAAACATTTGATGGGATGAAAAAATCTGAAGTTTTAAATCTGAAGGTTGACACTAAAATGTCAGGATCTCAACTTGAAGTGAAAATTTTGTTTTGATTGTCATGATCAATAATAAAAGAAACAAGGAATTGTGTGGCACTTAAAGACTAACAGATTTATTTTTCACATGAGCTTTCATGGGAGAAAAACCCCACTTCGTCAGATGCTTTGAAGATGGGTGAACTTAAGTGCCACACGATTCCTTGTTTGGTTGGTTGGTTGGTTGGTTGGGTTTTTGTTTTGTTTTTTTGCTGGACTAGACTAACACGGCTACCCCTTTGGAAAATGATCATTATTGTCATGCCTCAGTATTTTCCACAGAAATTTTCTATTTTGACAAAAACTCACTTTTCAGTGGGAAAATTATTCAAGTAAAATGCTTTAACCAGCTCTGTGATAGAGTAATCTGAGTGGGCAGCTATTGACAATCCCTATTTATTGGTTCCAAAGGGGCCGCCGTGTTAGTCTAGTTGCAAAAAACAAACAAGGAGTCCTGTGGCACTTAAAGACTAACAGGCTTATTTAATCTAGCTATTTAATTATAATTACATAATTTATATTCAATTTATTTAATTATTAAATAATTGATTGATTATAATTATTTCATAATTTATAGGTTAATTATTTAGAAATTCATTATTTATTTTATGGGATTTTCTCCTATGCAAGTTCATGCAATAAATAAATTGATCTTTTAATGCAACAGGACTCCTTGCTTGTTTTCCTATTTATTGCGTTTTTCTGAAGTAACCCACTGCCCTTTTAACTCTAACAAAAATGAATTTGAAACTTATGAATCTGAATTTCATTTTAGTGTCAAAGAGTATTTTTTATTTGGTTCTGTACTCCTCATATGGGTCTCCTCAGTGCTGAAACAGCTATGTGCATGAGTTTTAAATTAGCAATGTGTCTTAAATTGCATCATCCTTATGATTTATAAATACTTGTACAAATCTAAAACTGTCATTTTTTATTTAAATCTGCCTGATTTTGCTTCTTCATCGTATTTGTTTTTTGTCTGATCATTTTTTGTTCAAAACACTCTCTTGCTGTTCATGTTTATTAAATAAAATCTTCAAAATAAAGCTAGGCATTATAGTCACAGTTGTCTCAGCAAAAAATGCAAAAGGTAAACAGACCATCTCTCCTCCCTGCACACATATGAGAGAGGGAGAAGGAGATGCTATAAGAAAAAATCTTTTAAGATCATCTAGTTCATATTCTCTAGTGCTTTGTCCAGTTCAGTTTTCAGTGATACAGGCTATGGTGCTTCCATTCCTCTTCTGTTTGGAGAGAATTCCACTTTGTAAGGATTTGAGCTTTTGCCCCTAATAAAGAGAATTGCAAAAGTCTCATGGGCATCATTGCAAAGGGATCAAGCCTTAACCGGTTTCCTTTACAGTTCTTGTTCCTGCTAGCCAGGATTAGCTTTCCTGTGCTCAGTTCCACACCATTACTGCTACCAAATAAATTTATAATAAATAAATGTGTTAGTCTTCAAAAGTGCCACTACTAGGCTCCTTGCCCATTTTGCTGAATTAACATGACTCCCATTTGGGACTTGCTGGTAATGCTCTCATTCGAAACATCCTAAGCAGTCTTTAGCCCCCTTTCTGAGAAGCACCTGCAGCCTTAATGGGTGAATGAGATTTTTTCTACATTTAAACTTACCTTTGTAAATTAAGGGGAGTAGTTTTATAACAACAAGAATTACAGCATAAGGCCATTACTTTGTACTATTATGAGACATGACCTCCTCAGGGCTGCACTGCAGTTTAGTTTCACAGAGATGAAAGAGAAATCATCTTGTCGAGCTCATACCGTGTACGCTGCATGACCTCAATCACTTTAATAAGGATATGTCCATGATGCTCCGTAGACTCACATCAGCCTCTCATAGTTATATTTTCCTTCAAAAAGGAAGTCAAATGAACTTTGTCATGTGAGGTCAGTGGCCAAGTACAATGCTGAGGGTTATATAGGGTTGAATTGTTTTGCTTAACTGAAGTGGCACTCCAGCTCGACTCAAAGGCTGGTTCACAACCAAATAGTATTGAATTTGCTGAGCGGAGACTAAGCAAACACTTCCCCAAGGCAAAATTTAAAGCAAATATTTGACAGTGGTGTGAACATTTTTAAGAATATGGTTACTTTTGTCTGGCCTTTTCTTTTAAAACACAACTGACAATACTTTTTCAGCTATTTCACGTTGTAATGTCACACAAAGCATCCGTCTCTGAGATTCTGAGGAACAAGGTGAAGGGTGGGTGCAATTGTGATTGGCTTTGTAACACAATCTCTGATTGAGATCCTACTGTACTTTGAGGCACAAAAGCACATGAGCAACCTCACTTCCTCACTGGGATGGATAGTTGAATGCGAGCCTGGGAAATCCTCCCATTGCTGCCAGCTGAGCCAGGATTTCACCGATTTTTGTGCTTCTCCCGCTCCCTTTCACCTTCTTTCCGTTCATGCAAGACAGAAACCCTGATGGAAATCCTGTGTGGTGACTAATGCAATGAGAGTCCAGCCTCTAGGATATTTCCAAAATTAGAATCTGATTCCAACTAACCCACAATGACTGACTTGACTCACTCTGCCAGTTCAGTCGATGCTCAAAACAATATGAATTCAGGTGAGACCAAAACTCAAACAGTTTGGAATAGAACATGGTAGCAAAATGGTCATGCTGTTTTGGGCTCTTTACCATTCAAACGCTTTAGGCTGTGAAGGGGTTAGCATGAGTCACCAGACTCCATTTTGGGTCCTGAGACACCATTTCAGGGACCCAGGGTAGTCACATCTCACCTGTCCTCACCATCTCCGGGTCAGTCACATGGGCCCAGAAGCATCAGATGAGGCGATGCACCATATTAGGAAACAACCCTTCCCTGACCAGGTGAGGTGACCAGACATATAAGGTATACAGCCCCCGACCCTGAATTATGATTGGCTCTGTGCCCGCCTTACCCCTTTTCCTGTAGACTGTACTATAAAACCCGCTGTACTGTACCCCTCGGAGAGCTAGCTCCATGAGATCTCTGTAAGATAATTAAGCATATATGCGCTTGTGACCTCCTCTGTCTTTGTGCATCTTGGGACCACTTGGATTGACTCGGGGACTACCAGAGCTTTGTGCTCTAACAGCTGCAGTCAGCCGGAAGTGGATTTAACAGCCAAACAGTTGTGTGGAGCATTTGAGGGCTGGGAACTTTTGAGGCTAAACCACAACATGCTTTTAATTTTGCTGTGGATCCTATTCCTGACTTTCTGTAGTAAGTAACTTCATGAGCCTCTCTGAGGGCCTCGTATGGAAAGTGGTTACAGGAATGGCTGGGAAAACCCAGATGAACATACAGAAAGAGCAGTGATATATTACAACTACTCCCATCAGGGGAGGATTCGCAGCGGCAGCAATGAGAATGCACCTTTCCAGATTTTCCATCATCCTATTCCACGCCCCCAGAATCAAAACACATACCGTCCTAGAAAACACACAGTAACAGTGTGAGACCTGGCTATAATCCACTTTCCACTGCAGTTAACGCTAGACTTTACATTGCTTAATGGGGGTCTCTTTAGCACAGCCATTTCTGTAGGGACTGAAACATGCAGCTGGCACCTACTAGCAAGAGGACCCAAGGGCAGGGTGCCGGTAGGTGACAATTTCAGGTGTCTGTCAATACAAAAAAATCCTTTAGGGGTTAATCTTCCCTAGCTTTTAAAAACATCACCCCAAAGACTTTCCTAGAGCATTCAGTCCCTGCTCTCCATTCTACATGAGGACTTTAAAAACCTATGAAAAAGATCTCTCCTTGCAATTGTGCAGGGTTTGAGGAAATCTCTTTAAAACCCCATTAGCTCTGTCTCTACCAGATTTTGTAGTGCTTCGTGGTTATTCTCATTTGCATTGCAATAGTGCCCCTGAGCCCCAAGCAGGACCACAGCCCCACTGTGCTGTGTGCCAGACATGCGAACAGGAAGAGACAGCTGCTGCCCCAAAGCGTTTTCAGTCTAGAGAGATTAAAAACAGAAAGAAGTTGGGGGCCCAGGACCAGACAAGCAGGTAGATCAGAGTGAGGAGAGGCGCACAGGTAGATTGAAGCCATCTTACAGGTTTGTTTGATTTCTATCACAAGGTGGGAAAGGAGCACTGGGGGGAGGAGGGGGTTTGTTCAAGTAGAAGAGAGGCATGCCCAAAGACAGAGGGAAACAGAGACGAGGGAGATAGAAAGGGGGGCTAGAGAGGAGGGCAGGGGAATGAAGCCCACAATGGGCCAGATTTCTGTACTAGCAGAGCCTGGCACACAGAGATTCAGAAACCACAGACTGGCTGAGCTGGATCCACCAACCCATCTGTCATCATTGTCACACAGCAGAGTGTTTGCCCAAAAGTGGCTCAAGTCATGGCAGCAGGAGAGGAACCGCAGTGGGCGCAGCCAGCATCAGATGATAACTCTCCTGGGGTACCAAAGCACTCTGGCCAGCACACCATCCCATTGCCACAGTCCTGCGCATCTCTCTGTAGTGAGCACAGCTCTCAGTCCCAATCCCCGCTCTCCCAGATGTGCTGTGAACCCTCCTACTCTCACCATGTCCCATGTAAATCCACTGGCTTTACAACAGTGCAATGGGGAGCTGCGTCTGGCCCAACGTTTGGAAAGGCTTAGGCTCATAAAGCAGCCTGCAAGTCCCAAACAGTAACCCTTCTGGCTCTGGCACCACAAGAAAGGCTATTCCGACAATCCTTTCAGCAAGGCACCTGAAATGCCTGAGCACACAGGTGCTCCTCACCACAGTGCCAGCTCAATTTCCACACTGAAGGAGTTTTAGACCAGGGCTGTGGATGAGCATCCAAACTTTCAGGTGCATATCGGTATCTGGCCTGCTGGTCTCTTGAGATTGTCCCAAGCCCTAACAATAATTTACCACCATGGAGTCAATTACAAAGTCCCAATCAAGACAATTGCTACACAATTATTGAGGAGAAAATGTCTCGGGGTCTGTCTATACTGCGTTGCAAATTCGGCTCTGTGGGACTCAGTGTTGCTAAGCTGTGCTTCAGAATCCACCCTGCCTGGTAACCCTGGATTTACAGTTCCTGGACCAGTGGCTCACAGCTGTGTTAATGCATCCACGCTGCACTTTGGAAACCTTCTGGCTTGGATCTGTGTGCTGATCTGCGGCCACACTGCAAAATGGTAGGATTTGCACCGAAGCCACAGCATGACTTGGGCTCTGACCCTACCCACTTAGCAGGGTACAAGCACCCAGCTCCTGAGCACCTGCTGTTCCAAGTCAGACTGATGTGTGTTTGACTGGACAGGTAGCTTGGTTCAAACTGGAGTTGGAGCCCATGCTTAGTGTAGACAGACCCTGTATGTTTGCCACAAGTCACCCACCACAAGACAGAACGCAATTAAACTTGGTGCCAGTGGCATGAATAAGGCTAATCCATCACACTCTTTCATCCCTTGAGCATTTGTTTGCACACTAGAGAGATTGGTGTGACAACCTGGAAATAAACTGCCTATGCAAGCACTGTAAAAAATTGTTTTCTAAAGAACAATTAACTCAAACAGAAACACACACACACACACACACACACACACACACACCACTATGGGGCTGATATCAGCAGGTGTAAAATCAACAAGTAAAAACACTGCCTACTCTGCCCTGCTGTGCCCTGGACCAGAAGGCTTTAACAGCTGCCACTTTTAACTAGTAACTATGTTAATGCTTTATCTTGACCTCCCTGATTTTCATCCTCAGTGGTCTGTGGAATGCAAAAAATAATTGTCTTGCACTGGACCCCACTCAGCATCAGCCAAGGTTAGTTTTCCACAAAGGTGGTGGAGACCATCTGGATGGGTTTTGTACGAGATCTGGAATCGGTGTTCCAGTATAACTGGTGGCATTTTTTTAGAGGCAGCATGGGCAGTCACAACCCTTAGTACATGCTGTTGAGGATGGCAAAATGACTTAACCCCCTGGAGGTCTTAGTGCCTTGAACATCACTGCTAAGAGACCGTGTCTTGACTTGACCAGACTATATACATCAAATAGAGTAAAACAAAGCAGCATCTGACAAAGTGGGATTTTCTCCACCAAAAGCTCATGCAATAAATAAACATGTTAGTTGTTAAGTGCCACAGGACTCCTTGTTTATTTACTGAACTAGACTAACATGGCTGCCCCTTTGCAACCAAACAGAATGGTTTTCAATCCCTAGGGTACAGCACTGCAGTGGATGGAGTCCTGTTGTCCTGGAGACACTGTAAGATGAGGAGAACAAAGCAGCAGGTGCCTGCAGTTTTTGAAGGGACGTGGTCCCTCTGCATTTCCACCATCTCTACTTTCAGGAGGGGAAACTGCGGAAGACCCTTGTATGGTATAGAGAGTGGCACCCCCACCCTGACCACTGTGTGCCCTAGTCACGAGCTACACACGCAGTCATTTGTTAATGTGGCTTGTCCACGTGCTGGGTACCTGAAAGCATGAGCAGTTACTTCTTTATAGTCATGGTTTACCTTGTGACCCGCAGG
The DNA here is from genome assembly GCA_007922195.1 of Podocnemis expansa. Lineage (NCBI taxonomy): Eukaryota > Metazoa > Chordata > Testudines > Podocnemididae > Podocnemis > Podocnemis expansa. Next base: position 2,738,343 of record ML681991.1, on the reverse strand, counting down.
GATGCACTTTATGACAGCAAGGCTATGTGTATAGCTGTGTGTCCCCTAGTAGTCTCTCCCCCTCCCCTTAGCTTATGCTGACTTATATATTCAGGGAAATGTCCAATGCACACTGGACTTCTCCATTTGGACTGTGGAAGCTGCACAGCTGCTGCCTCAGAAGTGACACCCAGGAGACTGTCTGCTGCCATAGCGGGGCACTCGGCTGCAGAAGGGATGCAAGCACTGTACCCCTATAATAAACACCTCTTATTTATGGCCAAGTCTGGTCATGCGTCACTGACTCAATCCATACCTAAGTGCTTAGTGTAACGAAAATTATAAAAAACCCAGAACTTCCGGCATGAACAAAGGCCTCTAAATCCACTGAGCTCTGTATGAGCAGACCCTTAAAAATAGGTATAGTTCAGTGTGGTACCGGGATCTAAAAATCCATAACGTCTGCCTGAGGGCCACAACTGAAATTGCTGGCTTGAATGGCTAGGGCTTCTCTGGATCAGCTTGCAGTGGGAAGTGCTCCCAAGGTCCTGCCCAGCTGTCTGTCTGTCTGTTGCTCTCAACCTTTTTTTTTTTTTCCTTTGCTTTTTGGTTTGACACTGCAGTTTAGTTTTTGGGAATGGGGAAAGAAGTTTAACTTTTTACATGCTTTTAAGTTTTAAATATGCTTCTTACCAAACAGAAATTCTCTAAATTAGACCTCAGAAATGCTGTGAAAACCAACACCTGTTTTTTTATAATTTATTTTATTTTATTGCTAATGCTGCCATGGGGGTATTGGTTTAGGTTTTTTGTTTGTTTGTGGGTTTTTTTTTTCTCTCCTTGGCCATGTTTATTTCTGAGCTCTTGGAAAAGAATCAGCAAGGTAATGAGAAAGTCAGTCAAGCCAGGAGGCTCTTATTTGTGATGGAGCACAGGCTACACTGCAAGCTAAATTCCAGCTCCTTAAAGCCCTTCCTTAGGCACATGGCTGCTGGAATGAATTGATTTATTAAGGTTGTTTAATGCATATTGAAACTACTGTTACTGTCTACCCAAGTAACTATATGCCAGTCTATGCTATTCTGTCTTTTAAAGTAACAAAGAAAAATTCTCAAAGAACTTTAAAGGTTTGGTCCGATTCTTCTCTCTTTTACGCCAGTGCAATTTCCTGGGCCCACTCTCCACTGTCACTCACCCCTTGACAAAAGCCATCGAAGCCAACAGAGTCACTCCATATTTAACTGGTGCACTGCAGAGCAAAATTAGGGTCACTGATTTACACCAGTGTAGGGATGAACAAGGCACACCATCAGTTGCCAAGTCTGAGCTTTATTACATAGAAATATTACACTTCCTGCCTTTGCATTCCATGTGGCAGCTTGAACTCTTGTCCATAGCAAGGACCTGTGATCCATAAACACAGAGGCAAAAACTCCGCAGAAAAAAAATCCAACAACTGAGTAACTCAGGAGAACCGCAGTGGTCTGTGCAGCACATTTAACATGCACGTAGCACGTGACCACATGCCCCAGTCTGGGTCTCCCTTTGGAGAAGAGAGGGTAGGATCACATTGCTGTCACGTGCTTTTATTCTGGGCCAGGGCAGACAGCAACACTCCAACAAAACAGCCTCACCTTGCGTTACGCTCAGTGCGTGGCTGGGCTGAGGCTCTGGCAAAGCCATAGAAGAAGAGCGAATCCCCAGGGTTCAGGGACTCAGGGGAGAAACCTTTCTTGCTTCTCTTGGGAAGTTTCCCCCGATGAACCAAGAACAAAAGCTGCCTAACTGTCAAACTGTCTCTCCGTAAAGGGCACCTAGGGTTTTGGGGTGATAACCAACACCCTGAAATACACCCCGATTCAAGTCTCAAGCCAGTGCAGAAGCTGCTGGGCTTAATGGTTCTGAAAACTTCACGGAAAAGTCTCATTCCCTCTGACTGTGCTTTTGGCTTCAAAGCAACTGATATGGCTCAGTCCCCACTAAAGGTTTTACTTTAACAAATTTAAGTACCCTCTCTAATCACAGCTCCTTTTTTGCAGGGTAAAAACAGGTGCCTGGTGTGGAGGTTGAAAGAGAAGAGTTTATGGTTTCACCTAGAAATGAAAATTCCTCCATGCTGTCCAAGGGGCTGAGATGCAGGAGTTGGTCTTTACTTCATACGCACCGCATGGCACCTTCCCAGCACCCGTTCCCAAATCTCTCCAGCAGAGGCAGTGCTCTGTACAGGCTGAGGCCTGGGTCGCTAGCTCCAGCTTTCAGAGGCAAACTTTCCACAGGCCATTTGTGCCGGGTTCTTAGAGAGGACGATCTCAGCTATCTTAGGTGGAAATGTAACTAGCTGCCATCAGTGGATCCAGATGGTCACTTAATTGGTAATAATCATTTCTGAGTGCACTGTACACACACCTCGCACCAGGTTTCTGTCCTGGGAACTTCAGTTTACTTTTCCTCTCTGCTGAACAAGAGTTTTAAAAATCCAACAGCTCACAATGACTTTTTAAAGGTTAGTGAGTAAATCACACCTAACAGCTGTCAGACCCAAGCCCTGGGCTTGACCTAGCGTCAGCGCTGAGATCCAAGGATTGCATTCACTTATATGGGCACCGTGCCACCCTTCGAGTAAATGTTCCTCTAATTCTCCACCCCCCACATATCTTGTCCAGAGTCACAGCTTCCCAGGAGAGAGCCCCTATCCTGTCAACACAGCCCACGTTCTTTGCTCACAGATGTAGAGTGTCACATTTGGCCGTATTGAAATGCACAGTCTATAGAAAGTTGAAGAGACTTTTGGCAGCTGGGGGGGAAGATAAAGAGAACTTGTCACTGATGACTGAGGGGATGTTGGGATGGAGCAGTGGACTAAGCTGAAAGGTGAGAAGACTAATTCTCACAGCCGAGGAGAAGACGGTTTTGTCTGTTCCATGAACAGAGGCAAGAACTCCGCAGATGAAGCGTTTCTCTCTGCCAAACTCTCAGGTTAGAACCATTCACTTCTCCAAAACCTGGAATTCGCCAGCAGAGGAACATTTTGACCTGGTGTAAACAGACATTATCTAAGGGCTAAGTTACTGCAAACAAGACGTACAAAACAGAACACTTAGTACCGAGCATTTGTCAATGGATTAGGATTTCGTCATCTCCAGGAAAATACAGCCTGAGTTTCCCAATAATTTTTAATTCCCCACCATGGATGATGAAACTACTACTAGTGCTGCTGCTAAAAAGCCACACGGCCAAACCCAGTGCTCACAGAAGGCCTGATCTAAAGAAAATGAAGAGCCAATCACAGGTTCCTATCATAAATGAGTCTCTCTCCCTGGCTGAGCGCAGAAACTATTGAATAACATTTGTCTGCTACCAGACTGACACCACTAAGCTGAGAGTCCTTGCTCCTCACCGTCCTTTGAGGAAAATTTCATTAGTTTGTTACTGCTCACTCAGCTAGCATATCATTCACTCACCGTGCTGCTTTGATATGCACTTTCCCACTGGCACTGCAAAACTGAGCCTACTGCTCAATAAAAATGATTTCTTAGAAGACAAGCAAACAAACAAATCAATCAGACAAATTTACCCATCTGATTCTAGGCTTACTAATGCACAGAAATAAGTGGGGGACACAGACTGCAACCAAATGCATCTTCAGTGCTCTGTCTTTCCCTGCACAGGTTTGAGCCAGCTGTCAGGTGGACTGAGGATGAGACTCAAAACTGAGAGCACCTGAGTTTCCATGAAGGCTAAACCCTGACTCACGGCACATTCCTGGTGCTCCCTAAACTCCCAGGGAAGTCAGTGGGAATTGAGGGCGTGAGTGGAATGTAGGTTTACAGCTCTGAGCAAGTCACTTAAACTTTCTACGTCAGGGCAGAGCTGCAAGGGAAACTCAGGTGTTAGTCTCAGTTTCCTCACTTATCAAACGGGGACAGCAACACTGCCTGGCTGGTGTCCTTCAGAGGTGTGCTGTGAGGGTTAATTGCAGTAATATTTGCACAGCACTTCGAAGACACAAAGTGCTACACACTGACTGTGCTACCCACTATCAGGAACATGAGCCCATTTGTCTATCAGCATGACCGGCTGAGCACAAAGGATGCTGATTTGATACCCCAAGGACATGTTGCGCTGGGTACATTTTGCCCTCTGCCCCGCTGACGTTCCTCATGACTTCCCTGGAGAGATCGTTTCCCAGCAGTTCCAGCTGTGGCTGCCCATTCGGTCCCTCACCCCAGTGTGGTACCAGGGAGGAGACTTTGGACCACTTCCCATCTTCATAACAATTCCCTCTGTCAAAGATGCAGGCAGCCTCGGGATCCTCTCAAACTCCCACATAGCCACCACTACAGCCAAGCCCACCTCATCCATCTGAGGCTGGCCACAAGACTTCACCGGACACTAACGAGGACAGACCAGGGTGGAATGACCCACGTGTTCAGAGCATCTGTGCTGCCCTCATGCGCTTTGCCAACGCTTTCTTACCGAAAAGTTTTCTCTGGCCCAGGATTAACTTTTGGCCCAGGGAGAGAGCCGTGCTGGCTAGGGAACTCACCTGAGATGTGCAAATCCTGGGTCCAGCTCCTCGGCATGCCTGGTTTAGTGCTGGGCTTGGAACTTGAGGCACCCATGTAGTCTCTGACCATTAGGCTGTTGGCTTTTCTGTAGCTCTCTCTCTCTCTCTCTCTCTCTCTCTCTCATGCTTTCGCTCACACACACACCCCAGATAGTTTCCTGAGTCTCACTCTGGTCCTGAGGAAGAACAAGAAAAATTACAGAACTCTTAAAAACCATTGCGTTATTTGAGAAATTTTCCCCTTTCTGCTCCACCCCTTACATGCCCAATGTCACAGCTAAATTCAGTGGCCACCCCTTCACCCAGAGGACTGATGCTCGTGGCAAAGAAGAGACCGCATTGTCCTTGTTCTTTATAGGCTGGATGCTTGCAGAAAACAATGATGACTGCCCACTGAAAGAAGGCACTTTGTACTGTTATTTCAGAACACCCCCCCCCCCCGAGTGAGATCGATTATCAGCCTTCCAAAGCAGGAGCTGGACTAGCCAGTAAAAGGGCAGTGAGACAATGCAGACTCATGCTTGAAACCATTATACCGGAAACCATAATTCTACCCATTAAAAATGCAATTTGCTTTGCTTTGCATTCATCAGCCACGTGGCTGGGCACCAAATGCAAATAACTAATGTCTGATAAGAAATACAGACCGCTCTTGAGAATGTGGCCTCTGGTCACAGGAACTAAACACCAGATTGCAAAACTGCCATCCAAATGAAAACAAAAAACCGGCAAGGGAGTAAAATCCTCAGCATTTTTCAAAGCCCTGACATCTTGTCCTTTTTACATCACTATCATGGTCAGGCCAGAGAGGGGAAGTTGAAATTGTGAGACGGTGACTAGTGAAAGAAAGAGGGCCAGACTCTGATAGCTGGTACAGCGGAGTGAAATGAAGAGTTAACTGCTCAAATCAGAGGTTGTGACAAAGTGACTTGGAAAGCTCAGAGGAAAGGCTGGTGGCTTTTGAATGGTCCTGTATTAGAAGAGGGGGCCAGATAAAAGGCAAAGCATGGAAGAATGTGCTGCTAGTTTTTTGTATCACCTGGCTGAAATGTGGGATTTTTTTTAATTCTTATTTTATCTTTGTTATTTCTTCAGGCTTAGAAACAAACAGCATTATTGCTATCAGGGAATTTCAGAGCTTATCAGAGTGGCTTGGGGGGGGGTGCAGGAGGGCACATTAATTCCTGCCTGTTATGGAATAATGCACGTTCCTTAATTGTGCAAGGTCAGAAAACCCAGGAGAATGTGCACACCCTAGTTGGGTCCTTAAAAATGGAGCAGCTGCCAGAAAGTCATGTGATTCATTTTGATGGAAGGAATTGTTTTGCTTCATATAAATCAGAAAACAGGTTTTACCAAGGAAGAACAGCGATTCCCAGCCCTACTTCCTGTTCAGGATTGTACCTGAGTAAAAGAAAGCTCTCCCCACTCTGCTCAGACCAGCAGTCCTGAGGTTCCCCAGACAGAAAATGTTTGCTCCTGTGCACACACTCTCAGACATATTGCTTTAAAACATTATAATTGCAAATGGACATCAATGAGCCAAGAAAGTGATATCAACCCAATCTCTACTTGCCTTTAAAAATGGCTAAAAAAGGAAAAAGGAAATCCACTCCCACTAGGTCAGCCCTGGCAGACTACAGAGTATTGCTTTTAACCAAAACACTTAGGGACAAATTTGTGATAGCCTCGCTCATGTTGAATAGTATCTTACTTCATGCTCGGTCCCTACTGAACTGACATAAGAGAGAATTCACTAAGACTACGCACGGAGGGAGGTGTACATGTTGGCAGGCACAGGACCAGAGCCACACCCTGACAGCAGACTGCACAGAACATTTTTTCAACCAGTTAAGCCTATAGGAAGTCAAGCAAGGATCTGGTTTGCCATCTGATCCTCTGTGCCATCCCATCAGGATAAGATAGTTGAATACAGCCTTCAGCAGAGGAATGTCCCTTATTACAAATATATCGTACTGTTCGTTCCTCAGCATATGTCAATACTTGATGAACTTTTAATCTTCCGGACTGAAAAAAAAAAGTGGTTGCAGCTTTTGTGTAAGCTAAGATGTAAGCTGCTGTGAATCAAGCACTAAGACCATGATACAAGCTCATCAAGTAAGTACCAAGTGCAAATTTCAGACATTCTTTATTATAGCTGAGTGGAATTTTGATTGCTTAATTTAGGAATGTAGTAGCTATTACAACACAAAGTTATTTTTTGTTATGGGCTTTTTCAACATCTGTTTAGTTTAGATAAAGTTTTGCAAGGGATTTGGCCATTTCAGGTAGAGTAAGAATAGATAAGAACTTCTGAGGACATACTTTTCAAGGAAATGTGCCATGATACACCAGCCAAATTTTTTTGAATACCTGGGCTGGATGTCAAAGCTATGCAAATTCAGACTAGAACTAAAGCGCTAAACATTTTTTCATAATGAACGTAATAAACCATTGGACAACTTACAAAGAGTCATGGTGGATTCCCCATCACCAGAAAGTTTTAAATCAAAATTGGATGTTTTTCTAAAATATACACTCTAGTTCAATCCACAGATATTGAACTTAAAGCAGGAATTAATGTTATGTAAGAGATCGGATCAGATGAGGGGCTTTTCAAACTTTTTCCCTTGGGACCCCATTGAAAAAAGAATCATTTATGCCCACAAACAATCAATTATATCTTGCAGCAAAAGAAGCATGGAGTCCTGAGGCATTTAAAGACTAACACATTTATTTATCACATGAGATTTTCTGAGAGAAAATCCCACTTCATCAGACACTTTGAAGTGGTATTTTCTCCCATGAAAGCTCATGCAATAAATAAATTTGTTAGTCTTTAAGTGCCACAGGACTCTCTGCTTCTTTTGCTGGACTAGACTAACACAGCCACTCCTTTGGATCTTTCAGCAATGCATTCCAGTCTTTCGCCAGCAGCAGCCGGGGTACCGTGACCCAGTATTTGAAGGTTTACGACCCAATACTATGTTCCAACCTGGGGTTTGAAACCACTGGATTAGACAACCACAGGGGTCTCTTTTATCCTTAAAAATCTTTTGACTCTAAAGGCTCAAATCTTAGAGAGAGAAAAATAATCTATGTAAATGCTAGTCTGCTGTAAACTGGCCAATTCCCAAGCAGAGGATATAGCAGTTATTAAACTCTGTTTACATTTAGTATTAGCCAAAGGTCTAAGAGACACACAGAAAGGTTCATGAAGTCTCAGAATTTTTTCTTAAGAGTTTATGGCTAACTGAAAACTTGGCATGTAAACAGACACATTTCTGCCCTGCAAGGAATGCAGTACCCCTACAAAGAAGCCAGATTCTGTTAGAATTCAGCAAGAGGAATACAACAGAGGTTGTTTCGAAATAAGAAACGCCATGTTCACACGACGTACCGTTGTTTCGAAACAATGGGTTCCGTTGGTTCGAAACAACTTAAACCCCATTTGGTGATGAAACAACGTTGTTTCAAAACAATTGTTTCGAAACGATCCCATCAGAACATGTTATTTCGAAACGATGGTGACTCGTTTCGAAATAACTGTTGTCCGAACATGCTATTTCACTTTGAGCTTTTTTCCTTAATTCAAATTAACATTTTCTTAATTTAAATTAACTTATTTCGAAATAACACCTTATTTCGATACAAGTTGTTTCAAAACAACTTGTATTGAAATAGCCATACCATATCATACCATACCATATCATATAACTCCCTGTGTGTGAACGTAGCCAATGTGAAACTGCCATAAGCATTTCCCAAACATAGTTTACTGATGCCTAAAGTAACATCCAAATGCATGGCATTTGCCAGCTTCCAACTTTAAAGTTTTCTTCTTATTTTGCAGTTTTAATATAATTTGAAAAACAAGATTTTTAAAGCCTGCAGTAAAAATGCTTCAAATACAGAGCAATCTCATCACTATTACAATCACGTCTGGTTTCTTGTTTTACCTTACACTTCTAAGTCAGATTTATTTAGGAATGAAACAAACCCAGACATCTATTAGCATTCAGTGAAGTAACAGCAGTGAAATTCTAAGCCATCACCAGGGCCAATATTTGAATGCTGTCTAGCGGTCATGTTCCTTCATTTACCATTAACAGATCTTCATGCTTACAGACACTAGTTGAACTCCTGTTTTCTGCATTGGTATCTCCACATTCCATGCCACTGAGCAAACCAAGTAATAAAACACACATAAAACCATCTTCTAGCTTCCAAGACTCAACCTTTAGATGAGAACAGAAAACTCTGGCTCTGTTTCTTGTCCTCCAAATCCAGAGGTCCGAATTAGGACTACCAATACAAAGCATGGATTGGCTACAGAACCTGTGACAGTCACCTTTGGGAGGAAGATGTCACTTGTCTGGTATCATTCTACACTACATGACAGTGAAGATCTCATAAATATATCCGCTAGGTCACTACATATAGTTGAACTTGACAGACTTGGTTGGGATTTTTTTGGTTTGGTTTGGTTTGGGGGTTTTTTTGGACAGTTGTGGGAAATTATGGGGCAATGGTTTCTGCCAACTTTGCCCACATATCTGCACAAAAAACACTATTACAGGACCTAATAAAACCAGCTACTCCATCACAAGCTCATTCACCTGCTCATCCACCAATGTGATTTATGCCATCATGCGCCAGAAATGCCACTCTGCCTTATATATTGGACAAACAGGACAGTCTGTCTGCGAAAAAGAATTAATGGGCACAAAACTAACATCAGAAACCACAACAAACTAAAACCAGTGGGTCAGCATTTCAATCTTCATGATCACTCCATTAACCATTTGTTAATTGCTGTGCTCATACAAATGAATACTAAATCATGGCTTCAAAGAGAAGCTAGGGAAATGGAATGCATTTGCAAATTCAGTTGCATTGCTTCAGGACTTAATCGGGATATTGGATTTTTCTCGCATTATAACAGGTGATTTGACCTCATCTTCCCCTGTATGCTGTTTCCCAGTGTTTGAATCTTAACAACTGCTTTGATTTGCTGTTACAGTGTGACCTGTTCCCATGACTTACACTACCCTGCATTTATTTCCCCCCATTCTGTAATTTCCCTCGTCTTCAAAGCGTCTGACAAAATGGGATTTTCTCCCACGAAAGCTCATGCAATAAATAAATTTGTTACCCCTTTGGATCATATCAATAAAATCTACTGTTTCCAAGTCTAAATAGAATACATTGTTATGCTTCCCACTCCTACTACACACCCTCAATACTTTAAGACTTTGCCTGATCTCCTTTTAAATACAACAGGTGATGGACATGTTCACAGAACAGTCTATTTAAATTTGCTGAAGTACAACCTGTACTGATTTAACTAGGGCTCAAAATACCATTCGTTTCTGCAATTAATACTATTATTATTTCTAATCAGGTTATGCTTCAATAGCTTTCACTCAGCTATTTTTCTACAGTAGTTACTCATAAAGTGGAATTAGGCACTCTACACAATTTAGCCTCTTATTCTTCTTGCAATGCGGGTTGTGAACATGCTGTTTCTGTATGATACTCCAACATTTAAAAGAGAATGTCATTGGGGCTGTATTAAGACATATTTTAATAACAGTACAGCAGCAGCAACAGTAACTGTCATGTCCTAACTAGATTAGATTTGTTGTACATCAGAGTGGACATGTGACAATTCATTTCCCACACCCATCTTGGGATTGGCTGGCTGGGCCTTTTGTGAAGGTGTCACAGCCTTGTACCAGCTGCCATCAATGCCTACATGGGACCTCATGGCAGAAAAACAAAACCACGTTCCTTGGCCCTGGTAAAGTAGGCAGAAGAAAAGAGGGGCTGAAGATGAAATGATTGTGAGCTATTCCCCTGGCATTTAGTTAACAACTTTCTAGGAGACAGTTGAAAAGGCAGACAAAAGAGACATTCCCTAATTACTGTGGAATAACACGAATGGGATTAAACTTCCTGACATGGAGAACCAACTGCTACTGCTACCGGAGTTTCCTGCGGAGAGTTATCAAAACAGGCGAAAATTCAGCAAAATTATTTTATGGTCTTTTTCATCCAAATTTAGATTTTTTCCAAATTTTCCAACCAGAGCAAAGACTGCTGCTTTCCTGGAAAATCACTGCTCCTAAGACACAGCAATGCTTGTGATAAGTAAATGTACGTAACCCCTCCAGATTTCATAGCAAGATGCCCTCCTAAAACAAGCGCAGTAAAACAGCAATACTTGCTGTTTGCTGCTTCTGGGATGACGGCAGCTTGTCCCATCACTGGACATCGGATGACTTGCTTACAGGGTGGACAGAAACTCCAGCAAGAAACAGAGCCCAGGCATTTATTTTCATCCCATTCTGTAAGCTCCCCCCTCTTCAAAGCATCGGACGAAGTGGGATTTTCTCCCATGAAAGCTCATGCAATAAATAAATCTGTTAATCTTTAAGTGCCACAAGACTCCTTGCTTTTTTTTAATCAAAATGATAACAGCAGTGAAAGAAGGTTGCTTGCATGGAAGGAGGGCACCTGACCTATAAAGAGACAGCCAGCTAAAAGAAACTATTTGTAAACTTTGCTCAGTCACACTTGACATGGGAATACTGTTCCTTCATTTCATGCAGCTTAATACCTGTCTTTTAGCTGGGCCAGTGACTATTAAAGTGCCTTTACATATCCAGGCAAGATCTCAGTTGTTTCACTTGTTTTGCAACCAAAAAGGAGTTCTTGAAAGTTCCTAAATATTTATTTAATAGAGTTCATGAGGCCTTGTTGCAAACTCTGCATCCCCCATCCTCTCCTTCCATTTAGCAGACATTTCTTTGACATGCAATCACCTAGTTTCTGTAAGTCTCAGGACTTCTTAGGCTGTATGTCTTTTTTTTTTTTTTTTTTTTTTTTTTTTTTAACAGTGACATGAGATGAGGCTTTGAAAGGTCCAAAAAAGGAGGGAGCACATCTCTGGGCATTTCTAACACGCCTGTCATTGCTGTATCTATGACCATTAGAGGGAGGACTGGAGCCATCTGTAAGAAACACTTCTTATCCCTGCTGTGCTAGATTTTTGCTTGTAGGATTATTTTATTACATTATGTATTGCTCAGACAAAATATTAATATTGCACATTGTAACTTTTTAATGGGCACTACTTGGATGTAAAAGGCAGTGCACAACTGCAGTTGGCAGCTTTGACACGTTCCAGGACGGATCCCAGCAGCAGCTGTGATGAGAGGGTCTCAGTGTATGAACAGGAAAATATCATTTGCAATCTGACTGTTTCTCAAATTTCCTTTGTAGCTAATTAGCACTAGTTAGCTGGGCAACTGGTTATAAAAGTGCCTTTGCACTTCCAGGCAAGCGCTCAATTGCTTCACTTGCTTTACAACCAAAAAAGAGCCCTTGAAAGTTCCTAGATATTTATTCAGTAGAATTCCTGAGGTCTTGATACAAAACCCACTCCCGTTGGCTTTAGCAGACATTTCTTAGATGCACAAACATCTGGCCTTTGGGCATCCCAAGATTCCTTAGACTGTGTGGCTGGAAGACTCATGTAATAGGACAGGCATTGTTTCTGACCAACAACATAATTTTCCCCCCTTAACCAACTTTCCAATAAAGCTCAGTTTCTAGCCAATTACTTTGGATCATTATTCATTCATTGTGAGTTGTGTGATGCTAGGATTATAGGAGTACAAGACTGGCCAGCAATTAGAAGGGGTGTGAATGTATTAGGGTAGCTAGCTAAGGGTCAGTCTTCACTGACAGCTGCAAAATCACCACCATCAGATCGACCTTCCCAATCAACTGAGCAGGTCTGTGAAGACCCACTCAGTCAATCGAAAAGCCAATCTATTAATACAACCCTGGCCATTGGGGTAGTGCTGAGTCAATCAAAGGCCCCTCCCTTCGACTCAGTGCAGTGGATGAGCCAGGTGTTAGGCGTCTGGACTCAGATACACAAGTTATTTTCAGTAAGCTGCACATCTCCATTCAATGGCCACCAAAAACCGCAGGCAGCGTAGACCTGACCCATGTAAGATGGGCTGACTCGCAAAGCCTGTAAGATTTTAAATACTAGGCCTTAGAATAAAGAAATGCTTCACATACACAAGTGACTGAAGAATAACCCCGTCATAAGATTATGAGAAAAAATGGGCCAAAGGGTGGGTACTGCAAAAAACTGGCCATCAGATTAGCCTGAGATCACCAAAAAAATCTAGAGGCCCATTTTTTTCTAACACATGCCTTCACCTCAGGAGACAGGCAGTGTGTCGATGCTAATGAGGCTAAAAAGAACTACACACAACCTATGGAAAAGGGGGCGTGCCAATATTCGTGTAGGACATAATACAAAGGAAAAGAAGGCTGACTTTTTCCCACACATGCCCAGGCATAAGGTGCAGTCAGAATCACATTATAAAAAAGAGAATGCCCAAACTGGGAGAAGCAAGCTCCCAACTGGAAAACTCCATCCATCTAATGGAGGGGTCTCAAACATGCGGCCCACGGGCTGCACGTGGCCCTTATAGCTATATTTCCCGTGGCCTGCAACAACACGATTGTTACGGATATTTACAATATCATTGTGTGAAAAGGTTTCAGTGGCGCGGCACTCCGGCTAACGTACTAGTCCTCATGTGACCCTTGTGGTGATTTGAGTTTGAGATCCCTGCTGCTCAATTCACAAGAGACTTGTCAGCCCTAAGCCTACCTAGGAGTCTGTGAGTATGACTACAGCTCTCAAACTGGGGGTTATGAGCTACTGGCAGACACAGAGCCATTAGCTGCCAGGGCCACAGCTGGACAGCGGCTTGTCTGCAACCCAGACCTCACCAAGCTCAAGGCTGGGAGCAGCCCCTGCCCATGCAGCACCAAAATCTATAACAGCCACAGTTTGTGACAGGTATCAGTTAAGTTTCTGCAGCGCAGACCCAGCAGTTTCCCTGCCTAGCTCACAGCTGTGAAAAGCATCGAAACGCCACCACCCATGGGGCTGTCATTGAGCCAGTAGCCTGCCCAGGTGTTGGACTATGAACGAGCCCTGATCTGGCCAGGATTGGGGCCATCAGCTCCAGCCCTGCCACCAAAGGAACTGTGAACCTCCACCCTGGCCAGGGCCAGAGTTGTGAGCCACTACTCCCACCAATCGTACAGCCTAAATCCCTCCAGCCCAGCTCCATCCCCAACTTCCCTTCACCACCAGCCCTGTTCCGCCTTCAAAGAAAGGCCGCCAAATTGAAGTTTGCCCAGGATGCCATTTTTTCTATTGCCAGCCCCAGGACTGAGATGACAGTACAACATTAGAAGGCCTCGTTTGAAGAAGTACTTAATTATTTAACAGTCAGAGACACAGTCGTACACTTTGCCATGAAAATAATGACCACTTCCACTGTTAAAAGAGCTAGAAGCTGAAAGTATCCGAGTCATATAAAACACAGTTTTACCAGCATCATTACCTCTGGTATTGAAAAACCACAATGCATCACTCATCTGCTGGATCGATGAAAGCAAGCAAACTGCAGCAACATCTTGAAATTAGATATCTTTTTCATCAGTTTTCAAGTACCTAAAAGGTTGTTATAAGGAGGAGGGAGAAAAATTGTTCTCCTTAATTGCTGATGATAGGACAAGAAGCAATGGTCTTAAACTACAGCAAGGAAGGTTTAGGTTGGACATTAGGAAAAAATTCCTAACTGTCAGGGTGATTAATTCCTAGAACAAGTTGCCTAGGCAGGTTGTGGAAGTGTTTAAGAGGAGGTTAGACAAGCACCTGCCAGGAACGGTTTAAGAGGATCTTTGGTCCTGCCATGAGTGCAGGGGACTGGACTCGATGACCTCTCATGGTTCCTCCCAGTTTCTATGATTCTGTGATCTTGAGCACCAAAATCAACAAGTGAATTGTTTCAAACACAGAAACAAGGAATGAAGAAAGCCAGCCTTGATGCAAATGGATGTTTCTGACAGCAAACGCCCTCAGCTGAAGAGCCTTTTATGCTGTTTCACTATGAATCACCTGTACCAAAATGTCCCATACAAGAGGTGACAAGCTTATCCTGTCACTGTTCAAGAATATTGTGTCACACCTGCTTGGCGGGGATACTGCCAAAAAGCTTAACATACTTCCACAGTGAATAATATTGTGAAATGCAGAAAATGAGTGGTATCTGAAAATAAAAAAAAAAAAAAACCAAGTTGTGCACGAAATCAAACATTCTGATTTCAGTATGTTCAGCTTGCAACTTGATGAAACTACTGATGTTACTAACTGTGCACAGTGCTTGTACAGTATGTTAATGCCAGAGGTGTTAATATGAGTTCTTGAACGGATTGAAACAATTGCAACAGCACAGGCCATTTTCAATTAGACAGAGCCATGACTGAAGGCAGCACCACTGAATGGGAAAATCTTTGTGGTATCTGCATTGACAGTGCTCCAACCATGGTGGGTGCACAGTCTGCCTTTCAGCAGAAGGTAAAAGTACATAGCATGTCATCAAGTTCCAAAGAGGCAGCCGTGTTAGTCTAGTCCAGCAAAGGAAGCAAGGAGTCATGGGATCGGGTCACACTGTGACAGCAAATCAATGTGCATCTAATGTCATTGTCACTTAATGGGGAATCCATCACCAGGTTCTAACTGCAAAGAAATTGCCAGCGTGCCTGAATGCTGCAATGGGTGTTGTTACATAAGCAGCGAACTACACTAAAGTGCATGCTTTGGATAGTCATCTCTTCTGAGAGCTCTGCAACAAAATGGGGGCTGAATACTAAGTTCTACTTTTCCACCCCCAAGCCTTATGGCTTTTGGAGGGCTGTGCATTAAAGCCTATTCTTAAACTTCATGAGAGATGGCTGAGTTTTTCCTGAAAAGGAGAAACAAGAGCTGAACGAAAAGTCCAGTGACAAGAAATGGCTCTTCTGCTTGGCCTTAATGACCCGAGTCCTTTGGGGGGGAAATGTTCAACATTAATCAACCTGGCTAATTAAAGCAGAGCTTTTCAAATGAAGCTGGATGTGTGGTGCAGGAAGCTGGACACAGACAGATACGGCATGTTTCTGATGCTTTCCTCATTCAGTAAATAGGAGAAGACAGCATGGATAATGTTCTTAAGTCAACTCTCAGTTAACAGCCGAGAGGCCTTCACGAAGCGTTCTCACATTACTTCCCAGCACTAACAGAAGTGCTTCGTTCCGTGGCAAAGAACCTTTTAAGCGTGATGGTTGAACAATTAGCTACTCAGGATACATGCGCACAGGAACAGTGTTTCAACACGATATATCAAGATGAAGTGGAAGCAAAATTCACTCAGCTGCCTCCAAACCAGTTCTGGTGCTCCATTGCAAGTGAACATCCACTGGTGTCTGAAACGGCCCTGAGAGTCCTTCTGCCATTTCTCACTCCCTACAAATTTGAGAATGGATTATCCAGCCTTCTCACAATAAAAATGAAATCTAAAATCTGACTTGATGTGAAGGGTGACATCGGATGTGTCCTTTCTAAAATGAATAAAAATTCTTTGGTCAAATGAATAGCACCATCCACCTCACTGATTTGTGGTTGCTTTGGGTCATTAATTGCTGTCAAATATTAAAATAACTTTTAAGCTTTATAAAAGTAATTTGATAAAAATGGGTTTTAGTCTCAATTTAAAAGCCCTGAGAAAAGGTAAATTCATTTTAAGCAATAATGTTTAAATTTAGCACTGCACATAGTGTTACACGCAGAGCCATAACGCCCTTTTCTGCCGCCCTGGGCAAGTTCCGATCTGAACATGCCCCTTGCAATTAGTGGCGCCTTACAGCCAGCCCCGCGAAAGCCCCCTCTTTAATAGAGCGGCTCCATTGAGCCATTCCGGGCCACCCGGGGCTTTGCTCCATTGGCCCTGCCATAGTTATGGCTCGGGTTACACATAAAAATGTGTTGTACTCAAAGGTCTGCTGTTTGAAAGGGGTCACCAACATGCGTTAGAGAACCACTGAATGAGAACTGTAATTTGTGCATGGCTGTATTTAGGATTTAGATATGCCATGATAGTCATCACTTAGCTAGTAATGTTAGTAAAATGGATAAAAGGTACTAGACATTGTTCTTGTGATTTTCCTTGGTCTTCATGGGCCCCGATTGGCTCAAGATCTGAAACAAGTAGTAGATGGAAACTTTCCTGTGTTGCTCTTGAGACCATAGCCCCCAGAGCTGAACCCACAGTGGCATCATACAACATCACAAAATGCACTTTATAGAGAAGGCTATGACTTTGACATTCAGCAAGGTGTTTGCTCTGAACATTTCTCACTAATGAATTTGCTATGGCATCCTGTCTCTCATCTCTCATTACTAAGTGTGACTGCAACTGTTCCCACTTCCAAACCGCCACAGTTTCCTGCAGAGCATCAAATCCCTGCATCAGGGAATCCTCATCTCTCTAGCACCCAAGCTTGGCAGGCTCTTGTAGCACAGGTCTCTGCCAGGCTCAGAGCTGAAGTGAAGGCTGTTGCTGACACCCTCTGGGAGTTTTGGTCTTTGGCATTTTGGGGGTGGAAGGAAGGATTGAGTCAGCTTGCACTATGGTGAGCAAGGTACTGGAATCACGCAAAGGAGCCTGGGGCCCCATTCAGTGTCCACAGAAGTCAACGAGGGTCTCTCCATTGGTTCCAACAGGCAGTGACTGAGGACTTTCTCCTTGGTTTGGGCCAAAGCTGAGCTAGAAGAAACTGCACTCTGGGTGTCTGCACGCATGGCCGTGTCCCTGATTCTCTTTCTTTTAAAAATCCTGGACTGCTCCAAGGGCAGCTACGGGGTTCTAGTCGTGCCAAAAGAAGGTAAGAATTCTTCCTCCTGCTAACAGCAAACTGATTTGTTTGTTAATTTTGCTTGGTTTTGTGGGTATGCGTTTAAATATTACTGTGCCAAGAAGGCACACCAAGGAGCAGATTCTGAAAGCCATACTCTGAATCGGTGCTCTACCTTAAGGAGGCACAAAGGCTGCTCTGCTGGTATATAATATAGGAACATAATATAGCAAATATACGGGATGTAAGAGTCTGCTGGGATATAATATCACAAAATAAAATAATCTAGTCATTATATGGGATGTAATAATGAACAATGGGCCTATTGCTGCTAGTGTTCATACAGACCACGGATGGCCATAGCACCTTCCAGTTAAGAAGGAGCACTGGATCTCATGCGTATGCAGTCCACATCCATTGAATTCAGACAGGTTTGGCTGTGAATGCAACTTACAAAAGGCCAATGTCTTACTTTGCGCATACCCTTGTTGTAATCAGTGAACCTGCCTGCAGAGCAAGGCACTACTGAGAGAGAGAGCAAGGGTCATGGACCCCAGGCCACACTGAAGAGTGCTGCCATTTCACCATTTATAACAAACCCTTAACTCCCCTGAGAGATCAGCACCATAACACAAAGGAGGCGTGGCATGCAACTGTTCAACTAAATAGATTTCCAGACAACAGAGACAGGACTCATGGTGATAGCATGCCACAAGCACTATGGAGGACAAGACTAGGATTCAAACAATGCTGACAAATTTGAGAACTAGTCTGAAATCAACCAGAGAAAAGTCAATAAATACAAGTGCAAAGTAATCCATTCAGGAAGGAAAACGCATCTGTCCAACTAAATCCATGGCTAGGCAGTAGCACTGCTGAAAAGGATCTGAGGGATGTAGCTGATCACAAATTGGGTGTGAATTGATGATAAGAGGCAGCTCTGGAAAAGGTTAATGTCATTCTGGGTGTAGAACAGGAGTTCTGTTTGCAAGACACGGGAGGTAATTGCCCCAGCACTTGGTGAAACCTCAGATAGAGTAGTGCCTCCTATCCTGGGCACCACACTTTATGAAAGGTCTGGGCAAACTAGAAAATGTTCAGAGGAGAAAAACAAAAGTATTAAGATCCAGAGGAGTAGCCATGTTCGTCTCATTCAGCAAAACAAACAAGGAATCCCGTGGCACTTTTAAAGACTTATGTTCTGTAAGCTCCCCCATCTTCAAAATGTCTGACAAAGTAGGATTTTTCTCCCATCAAAGCTCATGCGATAAATAAACTTGTTAGTCTTTAAAAGTGCCACAGGGCTCCTGGCTTGTTTTGCAAAAGTATTATGAGGTTTAGAAAACCTGACCACTGAGGGAAGTTTAAAAAATTGGGCAGGAGTGGTCTTAGTGAATCTGAGGTCGAGGCGAGGGGCCCCCGACCTCCATCCCTCGGGCTCCATGAGCCCCCAGCCCCAACCCCTTGCCTCGGCTGAGCCTTGCTGTCAACACCCCCCCTAGGTGCCTCTCTCCGGGCCCACACCTGAGCCCTGGCCTCCCTCTGTCTCCAGCCTCCCCATCTCTCCTGGCTCAGCCGGCTGGAGCTGCAGGCGCTGTCGTTCCTGGCCTGGGTGCTCCTGCCGGCCAGCATGGGCCCACCCCAGCACGGGGGCTGTCCCCCAGAACGGGGTCTGGGGCACTTGCCCACCTGCCCCCTAGTTAAGATCACCCATCGTCTTCAGAAGAGAAGGATCACACGTTAAGGAATGCCATAAATGTGTCACAGATCAATTAAGGCAGTTGTTTCCAAACTTAGGGTTGGGACCCACTACTGGGTCATGGCATCCCCTGCCGCCAGCAAAAGACTGGAATGTATTGCTCAAAGATGTAATTATTGGGTCATAGGCATAAATGATTTTTTTTCAACCGGGTCCCAAGAAAAAAAGTTTAAAAAACACTGTGTTAAGGTATGTTATAGGGAGACAGGGCTTGGCTCTCCATGTCCATTGAAGAAAACAGAAATAGCAATGGGCTTAATCTGCAGCAAGGGACATTTAGATCAGATATTAGGGAACCCGTTCTGAGTGTAAGAATCATTAGTCTCTGAAATGGGCTTCAAAGGAGGCTGCCTCCTCCCCATCATTGGAGATTGGACAAACACCTGTCAGGAAAGACTGATCTAGGTGGACTTGGTCTGGGCTTCAGTGCACAGGCCTGGACAACACAGCCTCTGGAGGCCCCTCTGGTCTAAGATTTCTTTGATGCTATACTGCACAGCATCACTTCTCAGCAAGAATATATGGAAACAGACCTGCAGCTTATTGCCAGATTGTTCTTCTAAGAATAGCTGAAATACTGACTCCTCTTCTGCTGGCTGTTTTCTACCTCGCTATTTCACAAAGTGCCAAATTCCTAGCAGATGCTCAATTTTATTGTCTTGATGGACAACAGTGCTCTCTTTTTTTCTAAGCACGCTTCCAGCATTCCAAGCTGTGAATTCTGCACAGTCTCTTCATATTTTCCCCTCAACCTTGCGGTAGGGAGCTGCATTATCTGATGAGGTGAGTTTCTGAACGTCACTAGACGTAAGAATTTCCATACAATGATATTCGAATGATGTGTGTTGTGTTAACTATTTGCAATAAATCAAAGTGGCCAAGAATTCCTGTCAGACATGCGTGATCAGATTATGAACTGCACAGAGCAGTCCGGAGCTTACTTATTTAAAAAACTGTAGGGGAAAAAAAAATGCTTTACAAAAAGCGGGCTTCAGTTTTGGTTAGTCTCAGAGTTCAAATGTTAGTTACTTGCCTGCCATCTTGTGGCAAAACATTTTTTAAAAATCTGGACGTCTCAAATTGTGAACAAAAGACACAGGCTTCTGGCAAAGAAGTGACATACTGCTCTTAAAAGCTGAAAATCCCAGTTTCATCTACCAAACAGAATGAGTAGACTTTGCACATGACATTAGAGATCAACCCCCATTCTGAAGTGACAGAAAGAAGGATATATGGGTGATGCTTTGCAACAAAGCACAAGAACTGTTGAAACAACTGAAATAGATACGTTTTAGTTAAAGCAAAAAAAGCAAGGAGTCTTGTGGCACTTAAAGACTAACAGCTTTATTTATCGCAGGAGCTTTCGCGGGAGAATACCCCACTTCGTCAGATGCTTTGAATCTTCAATGTGTCTGATGAAGTGGGATATTCTCCCATGAAAGCTCCTGTGATAAATAAATCTGTTAGTCTTTAAGTGCCACAAGACTCCTTGCTTTTTTTCTTGCCTTACTAGACTAACATGGCTGCCCCTTTGGAAACTGTTTTAGTTAAAGAATTCCCTCCCCATCCTCATTTACACCCTGTCTATAATACAAATAGTGAGGCATCTTTGTTTTGATAAGCCCATTCTGTAAAGATACAACCCCACAATATTCAATTACATCTGACCTTATCTCTCTAATAAATCTTCATATGTGTCTATTTTTAATTCAGGCTGCTCATTTCTCTTTCCTGCTAGCGATGCACTGTACAGTTTGGCTCATATGTCTCTCCATTTTCACCTTTACCTTTGGGAAACAGCCCCACATTGTGCCTTGTTATCTCACTCATGCATGTCAGTTTGGCATCTGTATTTTATCTGTAACATTTGAACTACAGCAGTTCATTTGGTTCCAGCTGATTTTCTTGTATTTACTGTAAAAACTAATAAAATATTTCCACTTAACATTCTCAAAACAAGCTCCAGGCTGATCTTGGCATTTCTCCCCCAGTTTCCTTTCCTTTAAGATGCAGATTGTAGCGCTGTAAACTTCTGGTTGCTTGAACTTGTGAACTACTGGTTGTGAGCTAGGAAGTGTGAGTTTTCATATTCAGCTGGATCAGTTCAACGTCAGTTGATTTAAGGGTTCCCAGTCACCTCAGAGTTACTCCATTTTCATGCCAGGGTAATACAAGTAAAATGAATAGAGCTGCACAGTAACTTGTATAGCAGTAGACACAACCTGTGTCTCACAGCCTTTGGCGTCAGATATGCATTGTGTATTAAGCTAGGGAGCAACAGAAAGGATCACCCTGATGTGTAATTATACTGCTTTAAAAGTCCAGAGTGGTCTGTGGAAATACCTCTAAAAAGCTGTAGACCTTTTCAATACTTCCCTTGAATTTTTTTAATTAGCCTATTGAACTCCTTAAACAGCTACAGTCTAGCTTTCTATGTGCTAGTGTAAATATCCTGTAAGAACTGTATTCTCTATACAAACAGAAGGAGGCTTTAAAAAAAAAAAAAAGCCAAACCAGCAGATAAAAAAATGAACTCTGACTTCCCCAAAGTCTTTGCTCCAGGTCCCAGGCCCCAAAGTGTTTCATCCAAGCCTTAGGGAGACACTCCAATGGACTTCAGCCTAACTCATGCCCTGCTAACATTGGGCCAGACTCCCAAGGGGGATCTCCTGGGTTTTTCATCTCCTCCAACCCAAAAACAGAGGCCAAAGTCCTTTAAACTCCCTTCAATACCACTCGGAACTGGCCTGCCCACTCCAGTGCCTTCCAGCAGACGAAGGAAGAAAGAATAACAACCGGAACAAGTAACTAGAGGAGGTGCCCAAAGCCCCTGCTCTGGTGACAAAGGATTCACTTGAGCATACAACGCGCTCAGCGAGGTGCTGCGGACCCTCGGCAACCACAGATTTTAGGCAGAACTGTTGCAAGTCCATGGTTAGAAAACCGTCTCCTATTATGCGACTAGGACTCCCGAACTGACACCACCACCGACTTTTTCATTCCATTTCAACATGGGGTCTGAGAACTGCTCAACTGTGCCGTTGGCACACAGCTGTCTCCTGTCTGGGTCTGATGTCTGGTATTGGAGGACTCCCTGCCAGCAGAAGAGGGAAGGTTGGTAGTTATAGGGGAACTGAACACTTCACTTCGTTTGTCTGCCAAAGGCAGAAAACATCTGGGTAGGCTGGGGAAGAGATCTCGTACAAAAAAACATGCTGCTGACTGGTAACGCTTGATGCTAACAAAAGTAGCTATCTGCAATAACCAAAACAAACAAGGAGTCCTGTGGCACTTAAAGACTGACACATTTATTTATTGCATGAGTTTTTGTGACAGAAAATCCCACCGTCAGACATTTATCTTCAAAGCGTCTAACGAAGTGGGATTTTCTCCCATGAAAGCTCATGCAAAAAATAAACTTGTTAGTCTTTAAGTGCCACAGGACTCCTTGTTTGTTTTACTGAACTAGACTAACACGGCTGCCCCTTTGGAACTTGTCCAATAACCAAGAGCAGACATTTCTGAAGGCTGAGCAGGAAACCAGGGTTTTTCTCTCGGAAATTTCCCTTTCAAAGTTTTTCCCTTTTAAAATTTTGCTTTTCTGCAAGACTTTTTGTAATGAAATGCAGGACACTTCTAAATTCCCTTCTGCCTCGCTCTTCCCACACTTTTTCAGTTTAAAGGGTCAAATAACATTGAAAAGTGTCTTTCTCCCACTTTCACTCTCTCTTTTTCCTCTCCTTTTTCCAGTGGGGGGGGGAGAAGAGGGAAGTAAAAATGGAAGAAAATAGAGGGAGAAACAAAAGAATCTATATAAAATAGAAACCTAACATTTTTTTAGTTTCCAAAAACCAAAATGAAATTATATTGTAAGTAAAAAGCAAAGTTGTGTTCATGGTTGTTTTTATTTCAAAATGTTGCTGTGAAACAAAGAAAGAAAGTAAGTTTGGATATTTTCAATTGAAATAATAATGTAAAAATCAAAATTTTCTTGCTAACAGAATGCATTATTATTATTATTATTATTGTGATCCAAAAATAGCAAATTTTCCGGCCACAGAGTATTTTGGCTGAAAGATTTCAGAAACCTGTAATACATTGTGCTAGGAAGCACAGAATCCCATGCTCATTTCCATCAGTGGGGTTATCTGTATAGGATGTCAGCTGGCCTCAGGTTTCCATGTCCCACAAGCAAGACTGTACAGGTTTGATTATCCATCTCTGGGCCACAGACCTTCACCCAGAGAAGCCAGGTAATCTTCACTGCTCCTTTCCCTTGGTGGCCTTCATGGATAGTACTAGTGACATGAGTCCATGCAAACAAGAGAACTGAAATTACAGAGATGCAGATGCTCAGTAGCAGCAAGAGAGGGTTCATCCTAATGATCCACGCTGGATACAGCCATGACTCAAATACACATAGGATACTGGCACTGGAGAAGAAAGGTTGCAAACACCCACTCACACGTAGGTGGAGATGTGCACACATAGTCATCACTGCTATTCCAAAGCAGCCCACATCTGCTAGGTGTAGGACCAGAGGTGCAGGACATTTACTGACTGAAAAAATCATTGTGGCCAGAAAATGTGATTTTGCCTAAAACAAAATGTTCCCTGGGCAAATGTCACTTTTCATTACATTTTTCAATTTTCCACCTGGGAGCATCAAAAAGAAAAACTTTTCTTTCAGTCATGACTTGTTTTATTTCAATCCAGAGTGCCAATCTGCCCTTTCAACATGCCTGACATGGAATTTTTGGAAGGCTTTTTTTTGTGGAAGCTGCCGACCACCTGGATTTTAATTCTGCTTTGGAATGGGAAGTAATTTTAAATTCCAAAATTTCCCCACAACACTGAATAACTCCATATAGAGCTTAGACCCAAATGAAAGGCCAGTGAATTAGCTCTGAACTGAACTGGTTGAAATCACCTTGTCTGCTTTCCCCTTCCCACCAGCTTCACCGAGGTCTGAAGTCTCACTCAAGCCACTGTCTGAGAAAACACCAAGCAAGCAGAGCAGCCCCCACAGCTCAGCGACACAGCAGCCCAAACCACGGCACCATCCCCTAATAGCCACAGACAGAAACTGACTAAAAGGGGGGCACAGAAGTTACTCTTCACGAGACAATTCTTGGGATTCACGATCCAGCACCCATTACTGTCCTTCGAATCACTCGTGCACAGCCCTGTCAACTTCCGCCTGGGACAGCAAACGTGTCAACAGCACCTGGGCACCAAGACTGACCATGGCTACGGAGAGAGCGGGAAGAATCAGCATGGAGATCTGCTGTGTCTCCATCCCAAGAGCAGATCGGCAGCCAACGATCTGCTCAATCTAACCACACGCAGGCCTAAGTTCAGTTTGATAGAGGCCAAGGACAACTGAAGGACCTGTTCAATGGAACAACTGTCCAGCCACAAAATTCCCCTTCGTATTCCCTAAAGTCAGGAAGGAAGATTTGAGACTATTAGCCCGGCTGTCCACTGCAAGTGCAGGCGTCAGGGATTTTTCGTTCAAATGCTCAAGGTTTAATGCACTTCCACAGAGGGAATCCTCTGTTTATACTACAATGTAATCATCTTTATGGGGAAAGAGCTGAGCAATAAGGCCATTAATTTCCGTTTCTTGCAGCTCAGCTGCATCTCAGAGCATGTGGGATGGGTTGCAATGAGGTGCTGTCCACATGACACCAGCCAGCTGTCAGATGGCAGGATGACATTCTTCTCTGAAACAAATCAAGAGGGGCTGGACGAGTATGTGAGCGGGTGCCAAGACTCGCTCAGGGTTGCTGGCTTCTCGGGGAGAACAAGCTGTACTAAACATTGCTCTTTTTTTTTTGTGTAAGTTATGCAAACAAGTTACTTACCACTGCAACGCCTCCGCCCCTGTGCTTTGGTCAGCTCAGCTCCACAGACAGGATGGAGATGACTAGTTTGGGGCCAACCTTCCTGCAGGCCATTAAAGCAGACAGGGGTGAAACGCAGGGTCTGGAAATGAGGGTTTGCAGTGCTGGTAAAGGCAGCCAGACTGTACCTCTGAAAGGTAGTACCCTGCTCTGCTCTGCCCCTCTGCAGGCCTCCCAGGGAGAAACCATCAAAAAACTGGGTGAAATCTCCACCTACAGCTCCGCCCAGGTCTTCTTTTCCAGAGGTGGAAAGGGGGAGAATAAGAGCTGAGAGATGAATGATTCAGAGGAGCAGAGTGGTTGCCCCTCAAAGCCCGCAGTCCCAGGGCATCTGCTGGAGAACTTTTGCCTTTGCTCGGGTTTGGGGTTCCCTGCTCCCTGTTTTGGCTACCCTCAGACTTCCCTGTGAGAGGGGCCTTACAGGGTGGAGGGGTTTGTAGATGTGGAAGTACTGTCTCCTTGCGATTTCCCCCGAAGAATAGATCTGGAGGGTCTATATACAACGACTTCAGCCCCTTTCATGTCCCAGCCCTCAGGGATGCCCAGCTCCAGAGAGCAGGGAAGAGGAATCTCTTCAGAGGCAGCTTGGCCATCTTTGGGCATTGGCCTAAGGAGATGAGAGTGCAGGAAGGGCCCCAGGAGCTGGTCCCGAGGGAAAGGGTTGGCCCAGGGCTATCTCCTCTGTCCTCCATCACTTTGACTAAACCCAGCACCTTTGGAACAGCTTCCGTCTCGGAGATTAGATCGACTGGGGCTGTTCAGCTTGGAAGAGACACGACTAAGGGGAGATACGAGAGCAGTCTGTAAATCATGACTGTGGAGATAGCGAGCAGAGAGCTGTCATTCACCCCTTCTTACAACACAAGGACCAGGGGTCACCAATGAAATCAATAGGCAGCAGGTTTAAAACAAACAAAAGGAAGAACTTCCTCACACAACACACAGTGACTTATGGGGGCCTCATTGCCACGGTTCTGGTTTGGTGAAATTGTGCAGAAGTTTGGGGCTGGGGGGGCGGGGGGGGGGGGTTAATCCGATAACTCTCTATTTGCTGCAGTGGCCTGGCACCAAACAACCAGGAGATAAGGCCAGTGTTTTCAAAACATGGGAGGTGGGGAGAGTCTTTCACAACACATGAATAATATAGTGTCTCAGTCAGATACTTGCACTAAATGAAGTACAGAACTAACTTTTTTTTTTTTTTAACAAAGAGGAGCAATAATGCTTGTATTTTACTCATTTCGTACCATGACTGACAGCTTTTTGACATGCCAAACTACTTCTTTTAGGAGACCACTTGAATGGGGGGTGTAATGTGCTGTATATGTACATTATCTATTGCACAAAATCTTATTACTATTATTTTTGGTCATCATTTCCTAGGCAGTATTAAACAGCATTCACGTGCCCCCACCTACAAACATTCTTATACTTGAGAATGTCAGTACAGGTTTATTTTATATACATGACACCATAAGGAAAAACTCTACATTCACTGCTCTTCGCCAAAAGCCCGGTCAAGTGGATCACCAGGGTGCACTAAAATACGCTTTCCTTTGAACATTTTGTGCTAGAAAATTCAGAAAATGAAAAGGAGGGGAAAAAAGAAAACAATGTGTCATTAATACTGTCCAGATGTTCCAAAGAAACTCCTTTTTGCTACCTACAGTGTTGGTTTACAGTTCAGTTTTTCTTTGTCACAGTCTTCAAGGGTCTCGGCATATTTAAGGTAACTCCCTTTTCTTGAAGATGAGCTTTGTCTGTTGCTGTTGAACTGATAGAGTCTCAGCTTAAACAAATGTTGGAACTTCTCTTGGAACTGGTGCCCAATGAAACAGTACAACAAGGGGTTGATGCAACTGTTTGCAAATCCCAGGCAGATACCAAAAGGCAATGTAGTGTCGATGAATGTTATAATGTCACAGTTGTTGATGATGTTCATTCGAGCCAGGGCATCTAAAAAGGTTAAAATGTGGAAAGGAAGCCAGCAAATTAAGAAGGCCAAAACAACTGCAGCCACCAGTTTCAGGACTTTGTCTCTTTTTTGTTTGTTTTTTCTAAATTCCTTTGCCTTCATTACATGCATCCAGATCCACATATAGCACGTGGCTATGACAATTAAAGGAATCAAAAAGCCAAGAGTGTTCTTCATTAGAGCTGTTCCGGCAGACCACTTTGCATACTTGTCATAGGGAAAGGCCATAATGCAAGCATTCACCCCCAAGCTTTTAATGAAGTGGGTGTCACGGAAGTAAAAGGTTGGCAGGGAGGACATACAAGCCAGGACCCAAACAAGTAACGCTATCAGCGTAGCTTGGTGCAGCGTTCTCCTCTGAGATCGCATAGGATAGACAATAGCCCAGTATCGGTCCATGCTCATGCAGGTTATGAAAAATATGCTTGCAAACATGTTCAGAGACAGAACGGAACTTGAAATTTTGCACATCACCGATCCAAAAAGCCAGTTGTATCCATAGGCATAATAGGCTGCCCAAAGGGGAAGCGTGGCTATGCACAGCAAATCAGCTATGGCCAGGTTGAAAATGTAGATGTTAGCAACTGTTTTAGGGCCATGATGGTGACAAAGTGCCACAACCACCACACTGTTGCCCACAAGTCCAAGAATAAAGATAATACAGTAGAGTGCTGGAATAACCGTAAATTGATAATCTGAATACAGGAGTGGACAGGGAGAGGGAGACAGCTGCTCAGTCGATACGTTTGCAGGAGAGGAATGTCCATCTTGAAGAGTTTCTTCCGTGCTGTTGAGCATGGAGTAATTACTGTACATATTGGGGACCGAAGAGGAGATAATCACTGCTGGAATTTTTGTGCTAGAGACAGCTTTACCATCCCATTGTTCACCTGCGGATCATAAAACAAGTGTTAGAGCCCCAAGTGGTCTACAAAATCACCACTGCCATTCTTAGATCTTCTATCTCAACAACAGGATATAATTACCATAAAAGAGAGGTGATGCCGTATCCTAATGAGGCCCAGCAACAGATTTAGTTTCTGGGAGGATTTTTTGAGATTATGAGAAGGTGCCTGATAGAATCACAGAAGATTAGAGACAGAAGAGATCTTAGCAGGTCATCTAGCCCAGTGGTTTTCAAACTTTTTTCCACAGGCCCCAGTTGAAAAAAATCATTTATACCCATGACCCAACAATTACATCTTTCAGCAATACATTCCAGTCTTTCGGTGGCAGCAGCTGGGGGTGCCGCGACCCAGTGCTTGAGGGTCTGTGACCCAGTACTGGTCCCAACCCTAAATTCAAAAAATACTGATCTAGACCTATGCCCTCCCTCAATCCCATTGTTTCAGGAATGGCAGAACTATTGAAAGGAAGCCTCAGGCTTAACTTCTGTTGCTCCTGTTCTCCATGGGCTCATCCTGTTTCCCATCTTTCTCACAGGCAAGAGAAAACAATCATTCTTTGCACTTCTCTGGGGCAAGACCTTCTACCTGTGGCACCCACAGCACTTTACAACCATTCTTTGTGCCTCCCAATTGCCCCAGAAGATAGGCCATTTCACAGAGTTAGCGAACAAGGCATGGAGAAGGCTCGTAAAATGTCCCACAGTGACTAGTGCAGATCTGGAAAGAGACCCCAGGTCTCCAGCCTCCTTGCGCTGGGCAGTCACTGGAGGAGTAAATGTGTCAGAGAAGCCAGGGCCTGCTTCTGCTCCCACGGAAGTCAGTGACAGTTTAGCCATTGGATTTTCATGGGAGCAGGACTGTTCAGCAATGCAGTGTGGGAACAGCTACAGCACACAGTCATGAAATACAGAAAGGAAAGACGGCTCTCAGCCAGACGTGCTGTGGAGACCTACTTCATGGGAAATTTCAATGAGAAGTTTATTGCATCTGCAACCAAGCAAAGCATTAGTCACATCTCAAGACCGTAGTCAATAAAAAGAAAAATCATGGCGACATTCAGTTATCTGCCATTATGAAAGACAAAAGGATGCTTGCTGTTTAAATACCCAGGGAACCGTTTCTACTCATGCTACTAAAAATCCTTGCAAGGTACGAATGCAGATATTTCAGACACAGCCAGGGAGTCCTCCAGGCAGTGGGAGTTTTGGCAAGATAATGATCTAGCTCAATGCATGCTGCTATTGATGCTTTATTTAATAAAGAGCGAATGATAGCTCCAAAAAATCTCAATGTTGTCCATCGTTCTAACAATGTTAGGCAAGCCTTCTTATGCATGATCATGTATAGTTTGCTGAAATAGATTAATACACTAAACAGGACACTGCCTAGAAAAACCTGGTAAGACAAACTCTGAAATGCACAGATATCTTAACGTAATGAGAATCATACTAGCAGAACATGAATGTATCTAGTAAGTTAGTGCTTTTCCACTTAAGTCACAAACACTCCTCCACCGTGGTGAGGGGTTTTGTTTGCTTTTTGTTTTTTTAACTGAATAGATTATATTTTTCTCATGCCCACTATGTCTTGAATCCTTCTGTTAGCTATCAAAGTGCCAGAAACAGAGACTTGAAATCTTATCTGTTGATTTATTCACAATAAAAGGATAGTTTTATGTTTATTTTCAGATAACTTATCATTAATAAGCACCAACTGTTTGTATGTGCACATCTGTCTGCAAATAAATGATAAATTTAAGATATTTTTGTATGTAATTTTTTAAAAATATTTTACTTCTTTTTGCAAGTTTTCTTTCCATTAAAGCACAATGACACATTTCATCACTGAAGGTAAAGCTGTGTATTTTAAACAAAATTTTAACAGTACATAATAAGACGTGACTTCCACTTACCAGAATTCAAACTGGAGATTAATATTAAGTAAAGTTATCTTATTCCACTTTCCTTCTAGCAAGCAACATCTTCTGTTCTCTTTCTTTCTCATATGTTCTGTTGTCTCCACCAGAAGACTTTAACCTACATAACTCCAGGACTGAAATATGAACACTCACCAGTTCTCCTCCCCCGGCCTTGGCAGCAAAACTGACTGAGAATCCCCCATCCAAGATCATGTGAGTACATGTAGTAAATCAGAAGAGGAGAGAAACAAGAAAAAATGAAATTTGCACAAACATATTGAACTGTTTTGTTAACAGCTGGGGATTAGTTATATGTAGGCAGATGTAGTTACACAACATAGTTAATGGTTTATGGGAGGGAATTCCACTTTCTTTAAAGGATTCTCAGTCTTTGACGACAAACAAAAGAGAGAAGTAGAGATTTGTGCTCATTAAAGAACCCACAAAAGTCAAAGGGAGGAAAACGTGCAGAAGATAAAGTAAACTGCAGGGGGGGGAACTCTTAGGAGAGCTTACACTGGGAAAATATTTGCTTTGTAGGCACTGTTCCCTCTAAGCTGTGTGCATGGGCACGCACACAGGTTGTGAAACCCTGCACACAACAAAATAAAGTGTGCACAAAAAAATTCAATAGTGCTTATATTAGTGGACACAAAGAAATTTTTTGTGCACACAGCCTATGAAAAATTAGAGGGAACATTGTTTGTAGGTAAAGGAGAAACTGCTGCCCTCTGATGCAAAGTATGGGCATGCATTACCCAATTGCCTTAAAACAAGTATATTGCTTATGAACTAATGGGCAAGTGTCTAAGTTTGCAGCAAAGCAAATCCCAGAGGAGAGAGAAGAATCAAGCTTCAAGATAAAGCAACAAAACACATTGTTTAAAGCAGGGCAGAGCTGTAAGCCGCTGTGTTCAGACCCAGCTAACAACTCACATCAAACTGTGTAACATGAATGTAATCGCTGCTCATTCCCATTTCTCATTTCTTTTACTTGTGCGTTGTGTATCTGAAGATGTTTGTGTGTTATCCAGGTGGATTGGTACAAGTTAAGCATTCACAAACATTTTGTCCCGTTACTCTGCTTTCCTCTAACACCAAGCCACCGACTTCTCTGCTGGGAATGTGACTGCAATTCCCAACAAGAAGTGAAACGCGTCATTCAGCGAGCACCCTCTTGTCCAAGCAGTGCCCACCAACCAATGATGCTGCTGAGGTTTGCTCACAGCAGACTGCCAGTGGCTAATCCTAACCCTCTCCGGCCCTGGGAATCATCTTGACAAAGTGCTGGACGTTGCCTTTACAAATGCCCAGACTGTAGAAAGCTCTTCTCTGCCCTCTGCTTCGTCCTGCCCATCTCTGCACCTGGCCTGCGCTGCACTGCCAGCGCCTGTGTGAGCCTTTCGTTCTGGCAGAGGCTCTGGAGCTCCTGCTCCATCAGATGTGCCCGGGAGCCCCAGGCCAGCAGCCCACTCCAGTCTTTGCAGGAGGTCACGGCAGATCCCTCAGGCTGTCTTCCATGACAGTCTGCAGCAGTAAACATAAAATACGACCTCAGAGACAGTTTCCCAAAGAGGCAGGAGATCTGGGAGCTACTGGGGGCAGCTGCCCCCACTACAGTGACTTTCAGGTTACTGCACAACATGAGAGAGGATGATTCAGGGCCCGAAATGCGGAGACTCCAGCACTTCTCAGGGAGCTGCCTCTCTCTCTCTCTCTCAGGTGCTCGCATGACTCTAGTATCTGCACCCTCACAGCATGGGCCCTCTTCACCTTGGCAGGCAGGGCAGCGCTCCTGTCCCATTGCACAGATGAGAACTGAGGCATAGACCTATTTGCCCACTGCCCCACATAAAGCCTAAGCAGGGAACTGAAGCTAGGTTTCCCAAGCCCCAGGTTAGCTCCCCAACAGCTGGATCATTCCTTCCTGCTAGCGCCAAACCAGCCAACACAACACCCCTTAAGAGCTAGTCAGGCAGTCCTGGAGAAATAAAGTTTCACAGAACTCTGCAGTTTCATCACAGGCTAAACGTGTTGTGGAGACGACACTTCACAACACGTTTAGCCTGTGACGAAACCGCAGAGACAACACTTTCAATAACCTTTTCATCAGAAAGGGGTGAGAAGCTCTCACACACTCTAGTCTGCTTATGAGACTGAGCCAAGCTCAAGTCCCTGTTCTGCTTCATTCAGAGCAGAGTGTTTATCCTCAATAACTCCGAATTAGGGACTTGAACCCTACCCTTCCCATTCAAGGAGAGTGCTCTGACCATGGGGATGGACGCAGTGCCCCCCATCTTTCCAAGTCACAAGCTCAGCTTGCCACCAGAAAATGGCCGTTTGCACCATTCTGATTTGGGGAAGGGTTTGAAACGTTCTGGTTTCACTTCAGAGTGCAACAAATACAAATATCAAAACCTCCACTGCTGTCAAGCTGAATTATCATGCTGGTATCAACTCTACCCACATGTCACATCCTGACTCACACAGCCTCTGAACGAGAGCGTATGCCAGTGGTTCCAACCATTGTCTCTGCCATGGCACACCTTCCTACCTTTAATTAATTGAAGGCACACCACCATATAGTTGCCAAATGAACTCATGAATATTCATGAGCCAATGAGCCAATCCAGAGCTCTTTGAGTGGTTTTTCAAAAAATTGTGTGGCATACTTGCTCAGACCTGATGGCACACCTGTCTGCCATGGCACAGTGGTGAGGAAGCACTGGCCTGAGGACCTAGCACAGCAGCCTCCTTCCTCTCTGCTGCAGGGGAGCCCACTAGCCTCATTTCCCGTAGCTAGTCCCGGCAGCAGCAGGGCTGGAGCAAGCTGTGGGAGGGAAGGGAAGGGAAGGCGAGTCTTCTCCCAAGCCCACTTATAACAGATTAGCCAGTAGGGCCTGGATCCACAGCACTGGGCAGCAGCGTGTGCAAACGGCCAGGCCTGTTCAAGCCGTGACTGCTGCCCTGTTTAGGGGCTGGGCACGTGGTTATGAGAGAAACGAAAGGAGAGGAAGGCAACTGATTATACAGCAGATATAACTGCCTGTCCCAGCCTGCAGTGCCCCTTCACTTCAATGCGTTCCCCAGAGCAGGTCCAGTCTGGTGCCTTCCCTGGCAGAGCTTCAAGCCACGGACTGTGTTGTCGGGAACAGTCCTGAGGTGGATTGCAGGGATCTGGGAAGCCATGCAGAGCAGAGTTCACAATATGCAGTGTTACTGGCCGCTCAGCTTTTGGACTTTTGCAACACTCTTGAAAACAGACTGTCAATGCAACATCTGGTGACCTGGGCTCCAGTCCAGCAGACCCAGGGCTCCCCTCCTCTTCTGTGGGGGCAGAGGAGTAGGGCAAATGGTATCTCCAATGCATGCTCCCTCATCTGCCTGAGAGACTAAAGGAGTCTCCTTAGCAAATCCAGAGGGACGGGATCCACTAAAGAAGACAGAGTAAGCGAAGCCACCCAGTGCTCCCTGGATTGCAGCATTCCCTTCAGCTAGGAAATCCAGTTACTGCTGCTAAAAAAGCCCTCTTACCAGAAGGGGCCAAGGCTGAATGGATCATGGAGACCAAACTGTCCTCTCCCTCCAAGAGGAGCCTTTGAGAGCACATGTGAATGGTGATGGTTTGCAGCACCTGAACAACAAATACATAGAAGTCTGTGGTTTCCAGTGCTGGCTCCTTGCACAAACACCACATTCCCTAGAAAGTGCATCAAACACTCATTTTTCATAAAACTTGTGGTAAAACCTGGCTTTTAATGCACACTGCAAAAAGTAGCATGAGTGTAAAGCAGAGAAACTCCACTTGTTTCTTTTCACTGCCTCTGAGCCAGCATCTCATCATGGAACCAAAAGACTGAACGGAAGCAGCCAGAATTTAAAAGCTGCCAGTACTATATTGTGATGCTGCTCTGGGGACAAATACCTGACATGCAAACATTGGCATGGTTCAGTGAAACCATGCACAGGTAAGCAACAACAGCTTCTGTGATGCTGGCTGGATTTGAGGGACCATTTATAATAATATTTAATATCAATAGCCAAAAATGACAATAACCTCTATGAGAGATGGCATGTCAGGTATCGATAGAAAGGTATGAATTTGCTAAGAATGATTAGATTGTTTATGTGTATGTGGCATATCGGTGTTGGAAGTCAGAGATATGCCCGATATATCTGCATTTCAACTTGTGCCATGTTTCTGGGCCACATCTCAGACTGAATGACTGCAGCTTAATGGCCCATTAGGAAAACTTTCAAGTATAGCGGGCCCAGGAAGAGAACTGAGGAGTCATCAGGCAGGGCCGTCAGTAGGGCAGGGTGACGGGGGCTTTGCCCCGGGTGCCCTGGAGTGGCTCCATTTCGCCGCTGGATGAAAGGGCGCGTTCCGCGCTGTTTGCTCTGGCAGCCGCTCGTTCTAAGGCGCATTCTGCTCCGGGCACGCCCCGGGCACCGAAATTCCTAGTTCCAGCACCATTGCCAGGACTTGTTCACGTGACTCTGGATTCCATCTTATTCCTGGATATTTCCATGGGCAGCACTGAAAAGGCCAGAGGACATAAAAGACAGCTGCAACACAACCATTTCGTCTTCAGTCGTCTTCCCATCTTCAGCCATCACCTACCTCTGGATCAACTCATCTACAACTCAAGACCCCACTCCCAGCTCCCCCCACCAGGAGGCTACACCTATCACCGCTCTCAAAACACTTGGTTATTAAAAGAATTTTTTAAATGGCTGCTCTTATCTTTTGAATTGCTGACCCCTGCTTTAACCCTTGAACAGTTCTCTTATAGTTTGTTTCTTTCCTTGTCTAACGGGTAACTAGTTTTAGTTACTAACGGATTGGCTGGCAGTGTGGTACGTTGGTTTAGATCCAAACCTATGCTGATCTGGTGATGTGGCTGACCCTCAGGGGTCAGGAAAACCCTTTTGGTGAAGAGCATGGAGTTTTAAGTAACTTATCTCTTTACTAGACCCAGAGACAGAAATGCAGGAAAGGGACTGAGTATATTTTGTTGTGGCTTCTTGTTAGCCAGCTTGGGAAATCAGGAGCACCATTTGTGGCTGGCTGGGGAAGTCTGACTTCATGTCACTCACCAGTACTGGGAAAATCTGCTCTTCTTTTGCAGCCTGCCTTGATCTTGGCATTTTCAGGTGGCTACGCCAGTCCAGCAGGGTCACAGCCTTAATCCTGAATCAAGAGCACTGCAGGTGTCTTTCATGAAGGATGATATAGAATTCACCCTGCAGGGTTGGAAACTCCCCCCACCCCTCCAAACACATTCCCACTGCCACAGGGACATTTCTAAAACTTGTGGCCTATAAATCAGAATCAGAGCCACCTGGGAAATGATGGGGGGGTGTAAAAACAATCCCCTTTTTCCTTGAAATTCTTCATGAAAATTCAAAGTTTTCCAGTCATTGAGGAAAAACTGAGGAAAAAATAGCTTTCAAAACAAAAATAAGTGAAAATGTTCTAGTTTTCAATTCAGTTTGGGGTCTTCCCCTTCCTGTCTTTCTTTTTTGCCATGGGAAAAGATTGAGGGAGAAGTGATACAAACAAAACAAAAAAGGCAAAAGAGCCAGAAAAATGGTCAGGTTTTAAATTGGGGGGGGGGGGGGGAATCAGGAAAATGTTTTAAAGCAGAATTTTTTCCAGAGCATTTTAAAAGGCGCTATTTCATTGGAAACCATAATACAATGTAAGCTTTCAGCTCACTCTTATCACAATGCTCCATGACTACAAGGAGACACTTTGCCTTTTTAAAAGGCATCATAAGGGTTATATTTCAGCAGGCGCTCGGTGCTCTGCCATTTACAATTGGTACAGAATACCCCCTTCGAGAGTATCGGAGCAGAACACAGAGAGGATTATTTTCGGAGCCGCAGTTTACTCTGCGTGCTGAACACAAACAAGAAAAATGGCAAGTTTTGCTAACCCACCTCACTGATCAATAGCCCTGAGCTCATGTAAGCCTGGGAATTGAGAGAGCATATCTCCTGAGCTGGAATTCGGCCTGGCAGCTGCAATGCTCATAACGAGCGTCTAAGAGCGTCTTTCCATTCTTGGTCCAAACATCCGATGTGCTTTGTAATGAAGAAAAAAGTCAGTAGCATATTAAAATTTATTTTGTATGGAGCCGAGTCCAAACTGTTGTTTAGACTTAAATATAAACAGTATTTCCTCCTCCAGATCCTTTCCAGTTTCTCACAGATATTTCCTGTATCTAATCTGCCCTACCAATACCTCTGCAAAGGCTTAAAACCTTGCCGCGGGCATTTCCCCTCAGAATAGGTCCGCATGGCAACGCAAGGGGTGATCGCAGAGGATTGAAAACAGCAGTGTAGACACAGCAGCAGGAGCTGGCAATGGGAGTGTGCTCCTCAGGCCCCAGCAGGCTTGTACAGCCCCCACGGATCAGCATCACTACACCTACACGGGGGGCCGGAGCAGTCTCCCCAGGCTGTGATTGCCCTCAGATTTCAGGGCATGGCAATAGGCCTGAAACAGATGTGCCCCGAACCCCTCAGGATCCAGCTCCAGCCCCAGACCTCATGACGAGGCTGTGTCTTGGCAAAGGGCTGACCTGGAGCAACACCCCGTCTCCCACTCTGCAAAGAGAGGAGCTGAAACCCCTGGATCTGGGCTGGAGGACCCCCAAGGGGGAGTGGCTTGATGGTGTGCTCCCCATTTCTCTCAATCCCCCGCAGAGATCCTAGGAGAGTCCAGGTCAACAGGCCAGGAGTGAACGGAGTGGGGAGGCCACCAAGCAGTCTCCTTCAAACTCTCACTGTGCAAACCCCACATGGTGGATAGTCCCCTTGCCCACTGGATTTGGAGCCAGGTTTTCGAGGGGCACTGGGAATCATGACAGCCAAGCTGATACACGGAGGCAATTGGTCATTTCCTCTCAAGGAAATAACAGGCAATCTGCAGATTGAGAGGCACGGCCACCCAGCTTTACTGATGGAAGAATGAGCAAGAAGCACTCTATCTTCCACCTCCTTTCTATGAAGCTCGGGTGGCTTGCAGTCTGTGCTGGATGTGCAAACCTGCATTGGCTCATCTGTCTGTTGGGGCTCATCTGAGCCTAAACCCGAAAATGAGCATTTGCAATGGCAATGCTGAGACTCAGCCCTCCACCATCCAGCCCCAATGTTTTACAAGGAGCGGAGAAAAGTTACAGCAACACGAAAAGGAAAAGCTGATTAAAGAGTAAACACGATTCTGTCCTCAATCAGATTATGTCTGTAAATGAATACACGTGCATTCAAGATTGCATGTCTTTTTGTTTGTGAGGAGGCTGATAACAGTTGCTCTCCCGGCCCTCGCATGGAATATTCCAAGCAATGTCATATTTCAAAATGTTCTAGCAGATTGTCAAGTCATACACTTGAGGTTAAAAGCTCCTCGGCCTGCCAAATTCCTCAGTGTGGGATCCAGAGGCAAAAGATATTTGTGATTTAATTTGTTTCTTTTAAGGAAAACATGGGGCAAACCCATGAAAATGTTCTCCTGAAGGCACTGCATCAAATGTAGGTCAGTAACACACAGCAGAGTCCCACTCAGTGCTGATCTAAAGCTGGACACCCAAACTCAGAGAGCAAGGTCTGCCTGCACCACATGCCAGGAGCCCAACCGACTTGCCGAGATCACACACCCACTTTGGAAATGAAAAGCACCTTTATATTTTGCTGGCCCATCGCCACTTCACACATTTGCACTGAGCATGACCTGCCCAGGGCTGCGTTTTCACAACTCCTAATGAAAACAGATTGAGAAAACCAAGTAAAGGTTTGGGAGGTTTTAAAGACCTAAACATGCAGCTGTCCATGCTATACTCTCAGTGCTTATCTATCTCTTTATTGGCCAGAGGCATCACCTCCATAATCACTTTGGAGGGACAGGTGGCTGAAGGTAAGCAGTGTTTACAACACCTGCCATATTTTACTTGGGCCTACCTTTTCTGATCTGGGGTTTGCACGCTGAGGTCTCTGTGGTCTCCTTTCCTCTGCAACAGCACCGCTGGTCCTGATGGTCTCTGCTTCTTTCCCAGCAGACTCCCTTAGTACAGCATCTGGTTGGAGAAGGGCACCATTAACGACACTTCTTACGATTCCCAGAAAAAGAATCCAAAGTGCCTAGCATTTTACCTGCTGTGCTGGAGTCTGATTTTAACCACAGGGTGCTGAGCTACTCATCAAGAATTCAGTAGGGTCAGCTTGCCTCCCATAGCCCCGTGGCACATACTTGTATTGAGGCAAGCCCATTGCATGCACTCTTAACTCTCTCCCCCCCCTTCACTTCCAAGAAATAGTTGGTCAATCCCTTCCTCCCAGGTGTCAGCTGGGGAACAGGGCCTCATGGAAGAAAACTATAATTCTTCACTCATTACTGGGAGCCCTTGTCATGGACAGGACCCCATTACACTAGGCACTGTGCAAACGCAGAATAAAAGGAGGCTCCCTCCCCGAGGCGTTTGCAACCTCAGCCAAGAGACAGGGGATGGATACAGCCAGGCCGATGGAGGAGGGCAAGAAAACAAAGGCCCCATGGGTTGCATGATGGCATGCCAGCAGTCTAATTGTTGTCACCACAGACTCTGGAGTTAATGGCAGCGTCAATAGCCTCAGGGCTTTTAGCTCTGGGAGCATGTGAGGGCACCCATGGCACAGCCCCAGAGCTGCTCTACCACAGGACCACAATGGAGGGCACCCTGCAAAGACTCTACCAGCTGGAGATGTGCTGCCCCAGTAACATTGCTCCCCACAAGAAATGGTTGCCAGATCCACACCTGGGGCATCCAAGCTTTTAACACAAGGGGCCACATTACAATTCTTTTCTTGCTTAGGCAGCCAGTGAGCAAGTTTCAGATGGTGAGGTGCTGCTGTGCCCGACTGGCTGGCATGGGACTGAGAGAGGCGGAGGGTACAAGAGTCAAATTTTATTTTTGGTGGTGGGTGCTGCCAGGGTGGGGAATTTTGGAGGAGGGCAGGAGGAGAACATGTAATTGGTCATGTAATTCACATGCCTCCCCCCTGCCCATGGCTGCCATGCTCTCCCCCACTAATACAGGTAGAGGAGGGTGGTTCTATCCTCATCCCACTGTGCCCTACCCCTACATTCGGCTACTCTCTCTGGTAGCCGGGCAAGTGGATGTGGATCCACTCCCAACCTTGGTCCCTCCTGCCCGTGAGGGTGTGGCTGAGGGAAGGGGCTTCCTCTCCCTGCCTGGGCTGGTATCCAAATGAACTGGTCTGGAAATGGGGATAGAGGGTCAGGAGGGGGATGGAGGGAACTGGGAGCTCTGGTTTACATGGCCCTGCCCCAGCAACCAACCTAGATGGAGAGGGGAGGCTGCTGTCCCCAGCCAGGCTCTCAGATGCACACGGCACAGAGCAGCGTCCCACCTGGCTAAGGCTACTGGCCTGGCCTGTGCTCTCGCCATGGGTGGAACTGGAGGCTTAGCCTCCCACAGGGACACAAGTTGCACAAACATTGTCCTCTCCCAGCCAGAACTGGCTGATCTCTCACGCCCATCTCTGCTCCTGAGTCCTGGCTGGGGCAGGGCATGCTGGTGTGTGGGGCCTGGAGTGGAGGGCAGCAGTTGTTCCTTAGCTCCAGCTGGATTTGGGGGTGGGGGAGGATGCTGCTGATCCCGGGGCAGGGCCAATAGCAGCCTTTGGTGGCTGCATCCTGGCCCTGGGCGTGGGCTGGACAACCCAGGTCTATATGGGATTGAGGACCCAGCAATACCATTTACACATTAGAAAAATTGCTTTACAATTTGTGCAAATACTAATTGCCCTGGAAAACCTTCCTGCTCCATGAGTGCTCTCTGCTGTCCAGCAAGCTAGTTTAATTGTGGGCCTGGGGAAAGCCAGGCACCAAAGATACGTGTGGGTGTGCCTGTCCTCACTGCAGGGCACTGCCATGGTGCAAGCCACAGGCGCACCTGAGTCCCTGTGGTGGTGGAGAGGGAACATTTGTACATCTTCAGTCCCAGCTGAGTGTTCAGGACTGTGCCCTTCAGGCTGTGTTGTCAAATTAGCTCAGCTCCCACGGAGGCAGCTAAACAAACCACCCCAATTTTCCCAGCAGCTCCCGCTGGCCCTTGCCGTGCCATGAAAGCATTGCACTAAGACGAGGGCCTTCCCGCTGCAGAGATCTCCCCTGCAGGATGGATTCCAAGGTACGTGTTTGTCTGTCTTTGGTGCTCTGTTTTGCCTGTTCTCACAACTAGTTCACTCAGAGCACAACTACTGCCACAGATTGTGCTGCCAAGCCCATGGAGATTGACCGCTTCATTGCTAGTCCCAGAGCTGGCCCTCACTGGCTCAGAAGTTTCTAAAAGTAGCAAAGAAAACAAGCATGTAATAGCTTTGGAAATGCCCTGACTCAGTTCCTGTTAAAGACAGCATCTGAGTGTTCTCACTGAGTTATACTCGCCCCACTGCCCAGCCGTGGGGTAAACTAGAGGGTGAAATCCTGGCCTAGCTGATGGCCATGGGAATTTTGCCATTAACTTCAGTGGGGCCAGGACTTCCCTCCTGATGTGCACATAATAAAAAACAAACTACAGAGGCTTCTCTAACAACATGCACAAGCCAGAACCCCAGTCTTTCAGTCAGCAGCGTGGCAGCTTGGAACACAGCACAGCCAGCCATTTGGGTTTGCTAGAAGCTGAAGTTTCTCGTTACAGAGAATTTTCTCTTTTCCACGTCTCACAGCCTTGTCATTGTTCTGTAGGGACTTAAATGGAAGCACCCACAGGCCACAGGAAGCAACTCCTGCCAGCCTAGTTTTTCTGTATTAATGTCAATGTGCTTGTACATAACCAGAGCTGTAACGCTCTGTTTCAGCACCTGGGGCACGTTACAATCAGAATGTGCCCCTTGCAATTAGCAGCGCTTGGGGCCAGCGCTGCAAAATGCACCTTTTAATAAGGTGGCTCTGTTGAGCCACTCCAGGGTGCCCAGGGCAAAGCCCTATTCGCCCCACCATAGTTACAGCGCTGTACATGGCATAGCGTTTTCAAAAGTGGCCAAAAGCTTTAGGAGCACAAGGCCTTTCCTCTGAGCTCTCCAAGTGTCCCACCAGCAGTATTTAAAGTCCTATAAGAATAACCTATTTCATGGAAGTCGGGAACGGAAGCCAGGAGTACGGACTACCAGAGATCGCAGCTAACCATTGGAAACCTTCCCCTCCTGGACCCTTTCACCACACTTTGAACTCTCTTTACTTAATATCATCACACCATGTAATCCTTCTGCAGGGTGAGACAGCAGAGCAAGGGCCGGATTCTATAGCTAGGGGTTTCCAAATAATGTTACACCAACTGGCTCAAGCCGACACCCAGTCCCCTGCAAAATCATGCACTATTCCCTAGAGGAGTAATGCTTCCTCACTCACAAGCACGAATCTGAGTGTAGTACATAGAACTTTAAATGGCAACATAAAGAATATATAGAAGCAATATTGAGAATCAATGCAGGACAAGATTCCCACAAAACCCCATAGAGTACTCACTTCACCCCAGTGTATGTAGAGAATGTTCTCCATGCCATCTGTCCACCAGCGCTGCCTGCAGATCACTCACACCCTCCGCTGGCCACCTGGCGTCTGCCAGCTCCACCTGCTGGTCACTCATGCTCCCTGGCCCTCCACCAGCTCCACCCACTGGTCATTCATGCACCCCAGCCCTCTCATGGCCACTTGCACTGTCCACTGGCTCCACCCACTGTCTTCCAGCTCTGCCCACTCGTCACTCACACTTCCCAGCCCTGCGCTGGCCACTCACACCATCCACCAGTTCCGCCCACTAGTCACTCACACTCTTCAGCCCTTCACTGGCTGCTCATGTAACCCATGTGCATAAAAAGGTGCAATCTTTTTCAGGGATCCTTTATGGCTGGATTACGTTGCTGGGCAGATTTTGCAGCCCAGAAACCAGAACTTTCTGGTGAGAGGGTGTGGGAGCACATTGAGCATGCTCCACAAGTTTCATTGTTATGCTGGAGTTACATGCCCAGGAAGAAGCCTGAGAAGAGCAGCCTGGAGAGGAGCAAACAGAGAGCTGCAGAGTGCATCAGCTAAGGGACTCAGTGAAAGGAGCTGAGCAGGAGTGGACTGCAGAATGTTTTCTCCCTGCTTTGGAGTGCTTTGCAGGGGAGTTGTCTGCAGTGGAACTGAGAGTTGGATGGCCAGTGACCTGATTGCATGGTGCTGGCTACACAGGAGGAAGAAAGGACTGCAAGGCATTTGCTTGAAGATTCCTGCAGCTAGAAAGCATGAGGATTGCTTTCCTTCTTCATTTAAGCCTCAAGGACTTAAAAGACTGCAATTGAGATAAGGGTGACTCCACCTGAACTTTGGGACTCTTGGGTTTCTTACTGGTTTGTTTAAATTCATCATGGTTCCTTAGAATAAGGTCTGTTTAGTTAGTTAATAAA
Organism: Podocnemis expansa; assembly: GCA_007922195.1. Lineage (NCBI taxonomy): Eukaryota > Metazoa > Chordata > Testudines > Podocnemididae > Podocnemis > Podocnemis expansa. The sequence goes on along the minus strand of ML681991.1, from coordinate 2,696,098 downwards.
GATCATTGTATGTTTATTCTGAGCCAGTAGTTTAATGTGGGATGGGAACTCTGAGCAGTCTTTGCTGAGTCCTGAACAGACTGGACCCTGGCTCACCAGCTGCTTTCTGCAGAGGTTCCTCTGTGAGGCACTGGAGAGGGGCAGGTGAATGCATTTGAACCCACCCTAGCAGGTTACACTCACACCATCCGCTGGCTCCGCCCATTGTCCACCAGCACTGCCTCCTGGTCACCCTTCAGTGATTTCAGCTCTTAGAGGGGACCTTAGTCCTCAGTCAGTTTAGCTCTTAGAGGGGATCTCAGCCCTCAGTGATTTCAGTTCCTGACCACAAACAGTAACAAAGACGACTCCAAAGGAGACATCAAGTCTATCCTTTAACAGTGGGACAGGGGCGAAGCAGTGCCTCAGGCATAGCTCTTTAGCAGAGCTATGCTACCCCCACCCCTTTCTTTCTTCACATACTGAAACACAGGTGCTCACTCTTTCAGGCTCTGCATTGCTAATAGTGATTTTTCCACCAAATAAGCTAAACAGAGTTTATACAGTCAAAGGATAGCACATTATGAAAAAGACAATATTTCATTTCCCTCCTCAGTTAAAATACAGGTACTGACAGATCTGTGATCACATTAAGCCATATACAATTTACCGTCATGCCCTGCACCCACACAGTGAGACTATGCTAATATCCAATTGTGCTCATGCAAATACAAAGCCCATCAGGTGTTAAAATACAATTTGGTTGGCCCCAGAACCCTCCTAATTCAGTGGACACTCTTCCCACATGGGTGGGCCCCCTCCCACACCACCAGGTCCCTGTCCTGCACCTCAGCACCAGCCCCCCAAACACCAGTCTGCCACCCACCTACCCCGCATCCCAGCTCCTACTCCCAAAATCCACCCCAGCCCCCAATACCACCCCCAATATCCACCCCCAGCCCCCAATAACCACCCCAGCACAAGCTGGGCCATCCCAATACTTACTGGCAGCTGCATGCTGGACTGGGAGACAATACAGCCTCCAAGCGCAGTCTGAGCATGCACAGGGGAGCCGGGCAAGCCCCCCATTCCTGCCTGCCAGAACATGTCAGAATGCCATTCTGGTGCCTGCTATTTTTAGGGTCCAGCATTCAGACCTGTAAAAATAGAAAATGGAACCAGAACACTGCATTCTGGGGCCTGCTATTTTTAAATGGTGGGCCCCGGAACGCACTGTTCCAGCTCCATTCTCTATTTTTAGGCAGCCTGGAATGCTGAACCCCTACAAATAGTGGACCCCGGAATGGCATTCCACCACGTTCCAGCTAAGTTTAACCCCAGAAGCCCATGCAGATTAGTTGTCCCCCTTTGGCTGTTAAGCACAAGCAGTGCCCAGCCTCTACACCTGCCTTACATCATAGTGCTCCTTTTGTCAGGATTGGAGCCAGCTCTCCTCTCCAAATCCACAACAGATAAATTAAAAGGCCTTAAATCAGAGTTCAGCAAGAATGCTTAGCTACAACTAGAAGAGCTGTAGCTCCACAGATCTAAAGTCTCACCCACACAGCTTTCACCTTAGCCTGGACCATCTCTGTTTGTATAACCAACAGGGGACTGCTCCATAACTTGTCTTGAGGAACCCTCTGATACTGCAGATCAAATAACACTAGTAAGACTTCCCCATTCCTGAAGTCACATCAGAAACATACCAAAATTCTCTTTCACCTCTAATACCATCTGACAGTAAAATCTAAACAGCGTGGGAAAATATTAGAAATGTGACCAGACAGGTAGGGCAGCTCAGGTACAATACACCCTGTTTGTATTTACAGTACAAAGCAGGACATTAAGTATCTCCAGACTTGAATCCAGCCATGTACAGCCTCCGCAGTGGCCAGCTAGGAAATAAAACCTCTAAATCACTGTCTGAAGAAGAGTCAAAACAAGAATCTGGTCTGTACTGTACATTACAACAAATAAACAAGGAAATGGAACATGTGGAATTTGTATTTGACACCATGGCCCAAAGGACACAATCCTGAACACACACACACGGAATGGCAAGATGCCTTAACCAAAACTCAATATTAACAGCAGAAGCAGCAAGCAACAATAATTCCCCATGGAACACAGATCTATTGCCCTATGCTCAGAAAAAGAACCAGAGAACTGGCTATAAACTGTAGATGTATTGTGGTGGAAACAAAAAGAAAGAAAGATAGCGTGTCTGTAATAAAAACCAGGAGTGTGAAAAGAAGCTGATCCTCACATTAGAAACCCTCATGGCAGGTCCCTCACCTTCAACCTGTCTCTTTGTAAAGCCCCCCCCCCCCCACACACACACACACCAGCGGCTCTATAATATTCAACAGGGGCACCATTTCAGATTTGAGGGGAGCAACTTGAACCATAATTCCAAGGGCTACTTAGGCACCTGAAAGCTCTATTCAATAATTCAAATCATGACAATAATTGTCAACTGCAGGGCTTCTGTGGTTGCAGTTTCTGTTCTTTGATCTGGAATTGGCCTTAATACTACTGACCCCCTCAAATTTCGAGGCATACATGCACATCTGACACTCACACAACCTTCTCATTCCTTCCTTTTCTCAAACTCAGAGCAAAAACACAAAAAAAACCAAGCAAATAATTTTCAGCTCAAATGTAAAATTGCCCAGCAGCCTTTGTTTTACAATCCAGAATAGGGCAGAATACACCAGCCTTGGGGGGTCAAGTGATTTCCTCTCATTCTCTTTCTTGACAGTATTTCTTCGGAGTCCCCTATGTTATCTAATCAACACCCACCACTCTCCTCTCCTTCCCCCCACAGAAGGATTCAAGTCTGCAGGCTCATCTAATGACTTCCAAATCCTTAATTTAATCATCAGCCCTTTAATCATCCCACGTGTTTGTAAACAAAATATTGACCCCAGTTCCCAGGGCTACAAGCTGGTAGCAGCCCCTCTCCTCTGCAGAACTCACTTTCATGCCCCGGGGCTGAACGTGCACCACAAAGACGATTAGACCTCCTATATAAGACATAGTGAGAGAGGAAACAAGAGTTTCTCCCTCTCCTCTCCCATGGCACCCCTATGAAGTGTGTCAGTCTCATTCTCCAGAGACAGCTTCAACCTCCAGTCCTTGAGAAGCAGAAAGTGGGTTGCAGGGAACTAGCTGGAAGTGCAGTTAATACAAGCAACACTGGGCATACCAGCTACATGCATTATTTCCCTCCCAGCTTGTGCCATACACAGGTAACACAAAGGGTAGCAGGAGTCTGTACATGGCCAACAGGCAGCATGGAGCAATGGCCGACCATCTCCCAACAATACTGACACCACTGTATGTGTCTGGGCATTAGAAACAGGGCTGGTCCTACCACAGAGGCGACCTAGGCGGTCACCAAAGGCACCAAACATTAAGAAACACCAGGGGCTGCTGGGCGGGGGCCAGTGAGGCTATTTTAAATTTCCCACCCTATTGCACACAGGCACATAGCCCAGGGCGGAGCAAGGCGGGAAATCCTCTGCTCCCTCCAGCAAAGGTAAGTGCTGGGGGGAGGACAGGCTTGTAGGGATTGGCTGGGGGGTGCTGGGAGGGAAGGCAGGCATGGGCCCCTCAGCTGGCCTGCTGCTCAGCAAGGCTTGGGGGGCTAGGAAGAGCGGGAGGGGGGGCCCACCACCCGGCCTGCACATCCAAGGCCACCACCAGGGGAGGGAGGGGGTGCCAAAATCACAGTCACCTAAGGAGCCAAAAAACCTTGGGCCTGTCCTGGTCAGAAAAGAGCCATAAACAGACCAGGACATGGAATTGCTGAAACCATAACAAGATACAGATATGATATTTGTGATAACCAAAATCTCTGTGCCTAAGGAACATTTTGAATCAATAGTACAGTTCTCAGCCAGACAGCTTTATTTTCCTCACTAAATTTTAGTCCCCATAGAAAATATCTGGCAAGAAATAATTCTCAGAGCAGCATGATTTTGTCTTCTGAAAACTTCCAATGAGAAATCAATTGCAAAACAGCCAGCCAGGAAAGTTGGAGTTTAAACCAGGAGACTGGGAATGGATATATTGGTATGCTCAGAAGAGGAGTGTTGGAGAAATGCATGTCCCAGGCCCTCCTGCTTGCATCCTGCTCCAGGACAAGGAAAACAAACATACACAGAGTGCTAGCACACAAAAAGGGCAGCAGATGAGCTGATCTACCTTGCTCACTAGAAGTTAGCTACAAAAAGTCAGTGAGAACAGAAACAGAACATCCCTGGCTGGAGAAACAAAGCTGCTTGCCAGCCTACGAGAAGAAGGGTAACCCCTGCCCTGCTTAGGAGGCCCGGACAAGACCACAAGAGCACCAGACTGCTGTTCTGCTAATCCAGGGCAGAGGAGAGGCCAGAAGGCACCGTCGCAGGGAACAGCGCACACAGCACTGGGAACAAGGAATGGGTTTGGATCTGCTGCTGTCGGAGTGCACTACTATCCAGTACTCCAGACACAGCCACAGACGCAAATAGCCAGTCGCGGCTAAAACGGCCACAGAGTCACGCTTCTGTTCTCTCTTTGGGGACGGGGAGGTCTAGATCTCCCAGCCCACAGAGAAATCTCTGGTGAAGAGCCAAACATCCCTTTGGGTAAAGGGCTGAAAAATCAGCATTTGGCCTCTCAGAATGTCAGCTACCACGTGACACGAGTCCTGGATGAACAAATGATGTGGGTTCGAGGTGAGTGCCATTACTCAATGCTGCAATCCCAGCCACACTTCCAGAGAGAAATAGTTCTTATGGGGCATTTGTTCTTCTGTTTAACTTCTGAATGGAGAAAAAACAAGATGAAGCAAACAAAAGGATCAAATGAAGATCCTTCCAATCTGTTGCTGTTGCTGTACGAGCACAAAGCCTTTGCAACTTGCTTCATCCAGTTCTCATTTATATTTGGACACAGCGTGTTTAGTAGTTTTTCAGCCACTTTCTGGATAGAGCTGGCAAGGCAGAATGGGACCATTGTGAGAGATGCAGGGAAGATGGAGGAAGGGAAGGAAGCCAACATCTGGAAAACATAGAAAGGAGAGCTGAGACAGAGAGTTGAAAGAACAGAAGTTAATAGCAAAGGAAAAAACATGCAAAGGAACATCAACAGTCAGGCAAAAAGGAGAAGGTGATTTTCAAAAGACCTAATTAAAACTAGTGAATTACAGTATAACAAGGAAGAAAAAGGTAGAATCATTAAAAAGTAAAGAGCAGAGCTTGCATCATTAGTCAAGGTCTCATCTGCATCCTGGGATCCAACAAGCACATTAGTCAACAAGAAATTGGAAAAAGTGTAGAGAAGGGCAACAAAAATGATTAGGGGCATGGAACAGCTTCCATGTGAGGAGAGATTAAGAAGACTGGGACTTTTCATCTTGGAAAAGAGACAGCTAAGGGGCGAATATGAGAGAAGTCTATATAATCATTACTGGTCTGGAGAAAGTGAGTAAGGGAGCAATATTTACTCCCTCATACCACAAGAATTAGGGGTCATCAAATGAAATCAATAGGCAACAGGTTTAAAAAGAACAAAAGGAAGTATTTCTTCACACAACGCATAGTCAACTGTGGGACTCCCTGCCAGAAGATATTGTGAAGGCCAAGACCTATAATAGGCTTCTAAAAAGAACCAGGTAAGTTCACGGAGGATGGGTCCATCAATGGCTATTAGCCAGGATGGACAGAGAATTCTGTTTGCCAAAAATTGGCAATGGGACAGCTCACTCGGTGACTACCTGTCCTGTTCAGTCCCTGAAGCACTTGGCATTGGCCACTGTCAGAAGGCAGGATCCTGCACTAGATGGACCATTGGTCTGACCCAGAATGGCCATTCTTATGTAAGGGAAACTCATCAACATTGGGGTCTGCCCTGTAATGCACTGCCATTACTTCTAACATAAGCCCAGTGCTCCCCTACTACCTTACATCTGTGGGGAAGGGGAGGAGACAGATGACTTCCCTTGTGGGATGTGGTAGGGAGCCTCTGAGACTGGAGACTCTGGCATGCTCAGATATTTGAAAGTCCTAACTGAAAACACCCTTTTCCCACAAACCACAGCTGGAGCTGGGCCCAACTCACAGAATGGAGATGTGGGTCTGGATGCAGGGTGTCGATGTGCTTCAACGGGAGGGCGCTCAGGACTCAGTTCTCATTCTGTCCATTACTGAGATTGGAGTTTGGGTGCAGATTTCAAGCAGACCCCAAAGTTGAGGAGTGCTTAAGGTATCGGCTGACTCTGGATCAATTCTACAAGACAGCAATGAGCATCTCCATTCACCTCTGAGAGAAAAGCCACTGCAGGAGACGCCACAATGGCAGGCCTGAGGTGTGCCTTAGCCCATGCTCTGATCTATGCTGAGTCTTTTTGGGTAGGCCTTGCAGCTTCACCACCGCCCCTAATAGGAGGATTCCCACCCACCAGGACACCACCATTCTTCACACTGCTTGTCTCAGGATCTGTAGGGTAGCAGGGTCTGTGAGGCAGGTCAGGGGATACCACCCAAAATGAACTCGCTCCTTTTACATGAGCAGTTCTGAGGGACAGGTTATCTGAATCCTCCAAACTCCAATAGCCTCCTCTGCAGAAGTAGAGATCAACTGCTTGTTCCTTTTAGAAAACTGACATCTTCCCAGCAATCCTCACAGGGGAAAAAGCCAGAAAAATATTTGGGTTCCAGATCCAGCATCAAAACTAGAGGGTGTGGGGACATGATCCTAAGAGCTACTCTGGCTGCTTGCATGAAACCTTCTCACGTGCTGGACATGAGCAACTTTTGAGTAAAGGCAATGTTCCGCTCAAGTAAGATTTCTGGGCTTCATCCATCTGTTTATTATTTACTATTGCTTTCCAACAACAAAATTTCAAAGAAAACGTCTTTTAACTGAAAAATGCAGAGATTCTAGCCAGCTGAGATATGTAGGGAATTCATACTCAGCAAATTGTCTTGGTTAAAGGAATGGACAAAAAAATCCAAAAAGTCTACAATGATTTGTTTGAACAATTTTTAAAAGAAAATTTCAAATTTTTCAATTTGAAATGACTATTTCAAATTTTACTTTAATTTTATTTAAAAATTGTGAAGGATAAGAATAAAAAACTGCTCAAAACCAGAATGCTCAATTTCAGGTCAAAAGAAACGGGATGTTTAACCTGAAATGAATTTTTAATTCTGCCACTGAATCAGCAAGTTGGTTACCCTCATAGCTCTAATACTAATAGCTCCACCGAGGCCCCATCCAAACACGTAAGAAACAACCATGACTTTGCACAGATGAGCATAACCTACATCCTAAGGCCGTAGTCTTGCAGAGAGTTCAGGGAAATAAAACTCTTACACGACTCATGCAGAGGCCAGGTGAAGTCAGTGGAGAACTCACTCCGCAGAGCTCGTTGCACAGTCTAAGCTGTGTACAGCTTATGGAAAACTGAACTGGGCATGGAAGAAGGGTTGCTAGAGTAGAATCCCCAGAAGAGTGCATCTGTTTTTACTCAAAAGTGAAAAGTAAATCTTTCAAATCAGGCCTTATCTCAAGGACTCACTTTGTCAGGATTATTTCGCATTAGAGTGCATTCCAGGCTGCCAAGAGCATGCATCATTCTGACAGAAGTTGGCCTGCCAGTTGAATCAGAGTCAAACTGGGCTGAGGAAAATGGCTGAGAGAAGTAAAATGTAATTGTCAGCACAGCGCAGCATGCAGGCTGTGGTGCCTGGGAACTAGACGCAAACAACAGCATCAACCCGGCATCCAAGAGGCTCTTTGGCAGATCTGCCATGTTCTTCTTTCCCATTGGTCAAGTAGCAGCAAGAGCATCATGCATTTCCTTCTCCAGGGCTGGAGCCCCAGGAAGGCTTTTGAGGGGAAAGGGAAGGTAGGAAAAAGTCCAGTTGAATTAGACTTTAATGCAGACAGTCTTATGCTGAGGGCTGCCCTTTTCTGCAGCACTTGTGACCCTGACACAGCAGTGGCCACTAGTAAGAGGTTGCATTTAAAGCTGGCCACCCTCCGAACACTGCCTTGGCTCCTTCCTGGGGCCTCACTGCTCCTGGTTGCTTTTGATGGCCACCACACTGGTAAACTGGAAAACATGCACTCAAAGTGTGACATGGTGTCCCCAACCCCCAAATGCCCTACAGCCCAGTGCTTAGTCACCCAGCTGGATGTGGCAGACCCACATTCAAACCCCTGTCTGTCTCATTCAGAGTGGAGACTTGAAGCAGGGTGTCTCCATCCCCAGGGAGTGCCCTCACCACTAGGTTACTGGCTATTCTGGGGTGGTCTCTCTCATCACCGGGCTACAAAGTCAGCCTCTGATCCAGCTCAGTCATACCAAACTTTCCTCCTGCCTTTAGGGACCACTCAGCAATCTCTCCCCTGCCCATTCCCGCAGACACATGCTCACTTCAGCACAGGGTGACCACACATCTCAGTGTTCAGGGCTTTGTCTTCTATGGGCTCCTGTTGCTTGCCACCCCCTCCCAATTTTTCACACTTGCCGTCCGGTCACCCTACTTCAACAGGCCCAAAAACGGCAGCAGCAGCAGCAGCCTCCACGTGCACAGAGAGTCCCTTGCTAGCGTTAGTACTCTACAAGCAGTGCCTCTCAACCTCTTGTGGGTTGCGACACACTTGGCAGCATATTGTGACTCTACAGGACAGACCAGCCCACTCCCTCCAGGCCAAATGGAGCCATCTCCCTGGCTGGCTGCGACACACTTCCCACTGTGTAGCGACACAGTACTGTGTCCCGACACAGCAGTTGAGAACCGCTGCTGTATGGTAATACAACAACGTGACCAGAGGTGTGTTCACAGCACTTCCACAGACACACCCTGGCTGGGGCGCAACTGCTTCCCAAAGAACTGCTTGTGTGTGGCTGACTCGCTGTGTCCCAGACTCGTCCTGCCCATCAGCACCTCTCCGCACCCACAGACCTGCAGTGCCCTCAGCTTTTGCCTGCTGACAGCTGGAGTTCAGTGAAATGGCCAAGCCAGGGCCGAGAGCAGAGACAAACTACACGCTGGAGAGTGACGGGATTTGCAGAGCTGATTGTTACCTACTAGCATTTAGAGAAAGGGAGGAGAAATTAAGCACAGCACCTGAAAGCAGCGCATGGCTCAGAACCTCCATTTCCCAGCAGTGTTCTTTACAGAACAGAAAGCCATAAGCAGCTTTTGTCTGCCTAAGAACTTGAGCCCCATTGGTCTGCAGCAGTCTTAAGCTGCCTAATTTAATTTCCCTGGTGTTCAGAACACAGCCTAATTATTCATTCAGTATTTGCTGCTGGTCATTTATCCAGAAGGTACATGCTCTTTTCTCTCACTTTTCTTTACAGAACTTAGTAGATGTGGCGTTGGCTTTATGACCGGTCATGTTCTTTCTTATTATTTCTATGTTTACCTGTGCAGCGAGGATTGGACTGGGTGTGAATGTGTCCACATGCCCTAGCGTGTGTAAGTGTTCGCCTGAAGATATCGTACACTGTAACAAAGCCGGACTGAAAACTCTTCCTGCAGAAATAGCAACGTCCACCATTTCTTTAAGTCTGTCTAATAATTTTTTAAAGATTCTTACTGCCAACACATTCAGAAATCTGACTTTCCTCCGCAGCCTCTGGCTGGATCACAATAACCTGACCTTCCTGTACCCAGGAACCTTTAGTGCGCTCAGCCATTTAAGGGAACTGTATCTCAGTAGGAATTCAAGGTTGACATACCTGCATGCTAATACTTTCGGGGGTTTATTCAACCTCATCAGCTTGGATTTATCTCACTGCAATATCTTCGAAATCCACCCTTTAGTGTTTTCACATTTGCTCTCCTTAGAAGCACTTGACCTAACATCCAACAACATGCGTTACATCCCGGAAGCCTTCAAGACCTTGTCCAGCCTCACCAGGCTGTCTCTGGAAAGAAATCACATAGAAGCCATAGGCAGAGATTCTCTAAAGGGTCTGAAAACCCTGTACGATTTGAACCTCAGAAAGAATCGGATATGTACAATTCAGAACTATGCCTTCTCAATGCTAAATAGGCTGGGTGTGTTAAATTTAGGACACAATCAGATAGCTGATTTGTCTAATCAGCTTTTCGACAGTTTGATCCAGCTCAAGACTATGCATCTTGAGGCTAACAGAATCACCAGCATCAACTGCTCTTTTAACGGTCTGCTAAGCCTGAGAAAGTTGTACCTCAACAACAATCACATCTCATCTATTTCGGCTTCTGCCTTCTCCTGTTTAAAGAAGCTGCACTTCCTTCACTTGAACAAAAACAATTTAAGTTACCTTCCCCAGCGCTTGTTTGCAGATCTGCCAAAGCTGAGCTACGTTTTTCTCTCACACAACCCCTGGAACTGCGACTGCAAAATGCTTTGGTTTCCTAACTGGATAGCAACGTACAAAGGTGTGATTGAGGGACTACAGTGTGCCTGGCCAGTTCTTCGCAACAAAACCCTACCTGACGTCTTCATGCAAGATGGACTAACAAGCTGTTCAGTACCACTTGGGGTGGGAACAGCCGAGAAGTGTGACGAGAGAGAGACGGACACGGCTACTGTGCTACAAGCTACATCTGACAAACTAGTTTTGCTCACACTCACTTGGTGTAGTTGGCATTTAGCAGGGACACTGGAGATGTCATTTCCTGGGCTTGGATAACATGTTCCAGCGTCTTCCCTTTGACCTGTTTACAAAAAGTGAACAGGGGACATACGAGCAGGAATGTGCTTGGTGACAGTAAATGAATAAACAATTGAGGAGCCTTGTTTACATCTTGCTATTGACGCTGCAAAACTAATTAACATAATGACTGTGGTAACCGGATGAGAAGACTGCTCGGGGTAGCATGCCTGAGGAGGGAAAAGGTCAGGATCTGTACTAACTCAGCAGTGCATGAGTGGAGGGAAAATCTGCTCCGCTCACAACTACCCTTCACATGAGACAAAACCCAAAGTCCCTTTAGCTTTTCTCTCGTCATCCTGCTGAGGATCCTACTTCCGGGGCTGTATTCCCTGTTTAGAAAAAGGCTCTAATTCTCTTGTCCACATGAACTGCCTTTAAACAGAGAGTGGCTTCCCCAGCAGCCTTTGGCAAGTCACTTTGCAAAATGCTTTGAGATGCCCTGAGCATGAGAGTTTCCATGTGTATTTACTGTGACGCTGTTTGAATCGGGGGATGGCATGTAACATCAGTATTTCGAAATTCCAGTAGATCATGAAGTGAAAGCCACGACACATCAAGTACTAGGAGAAAGCTTATCATTTCCCAAGCAAATGATACTGTTTATGTGTATGTGTCATTTGTACTGGAAGTCACAAATATGTTTGATATAGCTCTAGTTCAACTTGTGCTGTGTTTCTGGGAGACATCCAGACAGGGAGCTCAAAGGTATAATTAAGGAAACTCAAAGCCCAGGGAAAGAATCCAGAGAGCTACCCTTTGTAAGTCCCATGCCTTATTTACAGGGCTCTGACCTCCGTTTTATTTCTGCAGATTTCCACATAAGCAGCATGGCAAAGACCAGGGAAATAAAAGGCAGCTGCATCTATCCATATCCACATTGTCTTTAGTCTTCACTTACCTCTGGATCAAATCCCCTGTCACTGAAGGGGTGAATCAAAGGACTGAGACTCTCTCAAATATTGGATGTACAACACAGGGATTATGGAGGCCTGCAGACTTCACAATTCTAATGAAAGCCCAGTATATATGGACTTTCAAATCATTTGTACATATCCTAATGTTTTAACCCTTTAACAGTTCTCTTACAGTTTGTTTCTTTCCTTTTATAATAAACCTTTAGGTTATTATAGGATTGGGTGGCAGCGAGTTATTTCGGATAAGGTCCAAACTTATACTGACTTGACAATGTGGCTGACCCTTTGGGGTCAGGAGTTTTGGTTTTGTTTTTTTTTGGTTAGGACTGTGGAATTTTAAATAACTTATCTCTTTACTGGACCTAGTGTCTGATGGGGATCCAGAGGCTGAAATGCAGTAAAGAGGGCTGTGTGTGTTTAGTTTTAGCTTCTTGATCACCAGTGTGTGGAATCAGAAGCATTGTTTGTGTCTGGTGGGAAGTCTAATTTCATTTTACCCACCAGAGCCAACAGAACCTGCTCTCCTTTTGCCGCCTGCCTCGACCTTGGCATTTTCAGAGAGCTACCAGCCTCTGTAGTTCAGAACGAATCAGATTAACATGTGCTTTGCTAGGAATACAGAGTGTTTTCCTGCATGTTTGGACCATGCTTCTCACATTGTGGGCATGAAAGAAACACCAAGAAATAATAATAAATGTCCCAGTCCATCTAAAAAGCCTATAAACTACTTCAATAATTTGGTATCTACTTAAATGTGCAGTGTTTTCACTTGGCTAGGACTCAGTGAATGTGATACAGTCTGAAATATTTCTGCACTAAGAATCTAACAGCTAGAAGATAGAGACTGACAAAGCAACAGAGAGTGCATGCCTGCCACAGAACTTGGGCATAAAACAACAGTATTTTTGGTCTCAATTTTTCCATACAATATCTCCAGCCTCATGTAGCTCAGGGCTCTATTTTAGGATCTGAAGAGAGCTTTCATTGACCTGGCTGGCGTGCATTTTAAACCAGATTTGTCTTTTTACTATTGTTCAGTAGATATCACGGACAGTGTAATTTCATCTCCCGTGTTTCCTGAGCTCCATCTCTGTCTTCGGAGAGTTTCCACAAATCCCTAATGGTAGGACCACACCACATCTCCTCTGCTGTTTTAGCTGTGCCGTCCCTCTTCCTCTACCCAGAAACTAGCCTCAATTTATCTGCCCAAGAACAACTTTGGTGCACGTGGGTGTTTAAAACTAACAAAGCCAAAGCCCATTGCTGGCCAGTTGATACACTACTTGAGAGCTCTGATGTCCTCAAATTACCACAGTTAACACTAGCCAGGCAACAAACCTTCTAAAATGTAAAAACCAAACTCACCAAAAAGTAATATCCTAATTAGTCATTAGGTAGCGGGGGGATGTTTGAAACCTTTATCTGGACTGTTCCCTGCTCTGACTGTGCTTGCTGCCCCAGTTTGATTAACTGCTTGTCTGCTCTCGACACCCCCTGCAAAGCTGCTTCAAACATTCCATTAATATCTCTCAAAAACTGGCAAACAACCACCCTCGGACAGGTGGCTGCTCCCCACAAAGATTCAAGAGAAGCAACATCCCTCGCACCCAGGAATTTTGTAAACACAATCCGTCAGAAATGGAGTCTGGCTGGAACAAAGGCAGACCCTGGCTGCAGCAGGGAGACGGTAGCTGACAGGATCCAGCGTGCCCTCTTCTGAACTCACCTGCTTTGGATACGTTGCTGACCCGAAACACACCTCCCTGGGACTCTACGGGGAGACAGACGGCTAACTGTCCTGGGGATCCAGCATCTCATTTATGCATCTTCACAAGGAAAAGTAAAGGAGGCCTTTCTGGGATGACCGCTGTCTTGTGGTCTCGAATTGACGTCCTCCACAGCCAAGGGCGTAGGGTGAGCTCTGTGGCGATTCTAAGGGTACGTCTATACCTCAATAAAGGATTCACAGCATGGCTGTGGCTTGCCCAAATCAGCAGTCAGGCTCCCGGGACTTAGGAGGCTGGGCTATAGAGCAGCAGTGCAGATGCTCGGGCTGGAGCACGGGTGCTGAGAACCAGCTGGGGAGGAAGGGAAGGGCCACCAGCCCGATCCCCAATGTCAACACATCTCCTTAGCCCTACAGCCTGAGCTCTGAGAGCCTGAGGCAACTGAGCCAGGCTCAGAGACTCAGATTCGTAACATGGTGCAAAAGTGCCCAGAGAGATGAACTCTCACACTGGGGCAGTAACAGATTCACATCCTCTGCCAAGCAGGCCCTGAGTGAATGCACAACACATTGATCCAGGGAGTTTCCAGGAAGATAGCCATGTTAGTCTGTGTACAGCAAAAGCAATGAGAGTCCTATGGCATCTTAAAGGCTAACAAATTTCTTTGAGCGTAAGCTTTCCTGGGCTCCATCAGTTGCAGCTGACAAATTGGGTTGGAACCCACAGAAGCTTATGCCCAAAGAAATTTCAATCAATCAATCAAATCATAGGGCTGGAAGGGACCTCGTGAGATCATCGAGTCCAACCCCCTGGGAATTGAACCCAGGGCCTCCTGCATGTTGAGCAGAGGTGTTAGCCACTACACTATTTGCACCTTTAAGATGCCACAGCACTCTCATTGTTTTTACTGATTTGGGGGTTACTTTTCGCATTGGTCCCTAGCATAAGTCCAAGCAGCCAGCTATCAGTGGAAGCAAAGTGTCACGAAGGGATCGCTGCATGGCACTGTAACTGTGCACTTCCAGTCCCTTGGCCCAGGTCCAACCATCCTGCTAACACATCCATACTGCACTAGGCAGACCTTCTAACTCAGCTCTGTGGCTGGAGCTGTGTCCACACTGCAAAAATCACAACAGGACACGGGCTCTGTCCCCTCCCTTCAACAGTGTCCTGGGATCCAGGTCCTGCACACTGGCAGACCCACGTAAGACTGATTTGTGCGTGGGTGGAAAGGGGGTTGGACTCAAACCTGAGTCTGAATCTGGGTTTGGTGTGCAGATGTCTCCCCAGCCATACCTGCTCCAGCCACACTACGTATGCCAGCTGCACAAGGGGGGTGATGGGAGTGCACAAGCTCTGTTAGCATGATCCTGAGGACCCTTTGCCCCAATATTCCCATGAGACTCTGCCAGGAAGCTGTGGCCCAAGCCCTGGGACCTACCTGACTGGAGAGGGGATGTGGCCAATGGGTAGACACAGCCTCTCAACGTTGGTTAACGTCCAATGACGACTAACAGGCAGAGTTGTGAACTGCTAGACGGCTGGCTTGCTGCATTAAGCTGTTGGGAGATGGGAAGAGCATGTGGAAACTTGACTTAATTTACATTTCTCTTCCGTGGTGAATTCACTAGGTAGCTGTTTCTCATTTCAGTTGTAATGAGTGTAACGCCCTGCTGGTCAATATTTCAATGAGGTAAGTGAGCACTGAGTGATTATTAACTCTTAACCGCAGCAGCATATCCTTCTCCACGTGTCTAACGTTCCAGGTGGTGGTAATAGTCAAGTAGCAAAATAGACTGAAGATGGATCGTGTTCACATCTTCCTTTGGAAGAATTATCAGGAGCTGATGAGCACAGATCTTTCCTTTCTTTTTATTTATTTCCAAAAGTGCAACTAATGGCTTTCCTCCAATTCTGAAAGCTCAAACATCAAGCTTTGTCTAGTGAAATGGGTAAGTGGAGTATGAATGAGCTTGATGTTCCTTGATGCCTCACATGTCTGCCTCCAGGTTAACTTAAGGCTCTGCTCCAGGAACACCTTCTGCTCTCCTACTGCACAGCACAAAGAGCGACAATTAACCAGTGATTATGCCACAAAAGCCTGAAAGGCAAAGACTTAAACTGAATAGAAGAGGTACAACTGGAACTGGTGGATGTTTTATTGCCAGTAAATTTGGTTGGAATAATCCCAGACTGAGGTCTCAGTGGCAGAGATTTTGAAGCATACTCATAAGCAGAGATAGTCACCCGGCTATGAAATTATAGAACTACTAACTGTGGTTTATAATCTATTGCTTAAATCAGCTTCTGGACCAGATGACCGGAGAATAGCTAATGTGACGCTAATTTTTTCCAAAAGGGTCCAGAGCTGGTCCTGGTAATTAACAGGGTGATAAGCCTACCTTTAGTCCCATGCAAATTGGTTGAAACTACACCAAGGAGCAGAATTATCAGAAACCTAAATGAACATGATTTGTTGAGGAAGAGTCAACACAGACTTTGTAAATGAAAATCATTACTCACCTATTAGGATTCTTGGAGGGGTCAGCAAACACATGGAGAAGAGTGATATATGGTATACTTGGACATTCACAAAGCTGTTGACAAGGTCCCACATGAAAACAACTAAGCAAAGTAAGCAGTCATGGGATAAGAGGGAAGATCCTCCCTGTTAAAAAGAAAAGAAAAATTTCAGGTGGTCAGTGTTGACATTGGAAAGAGGCAGATGAAATTCATCATTTATAAATCCAAAGTAATGCACACTGGAAAACATAATCCCAACTATAAATACAAAATGTTGGGTTCTGAATCAGCTGTTATCACTCTAGGAAGAGAACCTGGAGTTCTCAGGAAACATCCATTCAGTGTGCAGCAGCAGTCAAAAAGCTAACAGAGGGATAGGAGCCTTAGAAAAAGGATAGAGAATAAGGACAAAAAATATCTGAATGTCACTACATAAATCCATGGTATACTTGGAATAGTGCATACAATTCTGGTCAGCCCATCTTAAAAAAAAAGATATCTTCACATTGGGAAAAGGACCTAGAAAGGCAACAAAAATCATGAAGAACATGGAACAGCTTTCTGATGAGGAGAAATCAGAAAGACTGGGACAGTTTAACTCAGAAAAGAAATGACTGAGTGATAGAGGTCTATGAACTCATGAATGGTGTGAGGAAAGGAACGAGGAAGTGTTACTTACCCTTTCACATAACACAAGAACAGGGGATCACCGATGAAATTCATAGGCAGCGTGCAACTCATACTCCAAGTGTCCTTAAACCTCTTAGTGACAGAAACTGCGACTTGTCAACAGTGAACATCTCACTCGCTAATTGCCCCCCTTTGGTCGTTCCCACTATTTGAAGACAGGACACTGGACTAAACGGATCGTTGTTCTGACCCATTATGGTCAGTCTTATGTTCTTATGCTTTTAAAGTGAAAAAATGGCTTTCCCCTCATATTGCTTCAGTAGGAGAAAAGAAAGAAAGAAAGAAAAAGGTTCCTAAAATTATTTTTTAAATAAACAAAATGTTTTCTTCTGTTGAATTTTTTTCACAAAAAAGGCCTACCTTTTTACAAACAGTTCTTGATGCAAACTTATTAGATATTCCCTTTGCTCCTTCTTTTGCTACATTGAAGGCAATTTAAATCAGTGATTACAGCACTTTTCCGTTCATGTGAGGCACTCATGAAGTTTGTGTCTATAGTTTTAGCCACAAGAGCATTGAAATTTGCCATGAGCATTGAGCAGAAATTTGATCACAATTCAGCGCATTTTGTGTACAACAGATAACTGCAGAGTCACTTGATACCTGAAAATAATTGAAGGAGACTGAAGAGGGACTTCATAGATTACTTACTGATAACGCTACTGTCCCAGTCTCAGTAGTAGTTGCAGTGGTTTGATCTAACTTACAATGAGCTGGAATTGTCAGAGGATAGAAGCAAAGTAAGATTTAGAAAAACTGTGGAATAATTCCAACTAATTAGCCAAAATGACTGACCATAGACAGAGACCAGAACAGGAAACAGAGGCTGCAATGTGGCTGATGGAATATAATCCTTGACTTCTGTCCGCTACTCGAATTTAAACACGGATGATGCAGGCTTCTGCTTCAAATCTATATCTTCAAAGAATAAGACTGAGTTGCAAGAAAATGGTATCAAACTGTGGAAAGAAAATCTCACAAGGCAAAACAGTTAAATTCAGCACTAGCACTTTGTCAACTTTTAAAAGCCTTACGGTCCTTACCAGCTAGCTGAGTGTCAGTCAATTGTCTTCAGTACTGGAAACTACATTATAGGATAGGTGTTAAAAAGCAAGTAGGCTGCTAAAGTGTGCTCATATCTAAGATCAGGGAACTGGAATGGAAGGTGTCACCAATTAATTGACTGGGGACTTAGTTGTATTTTACTTAAGAATTGGCAGCATTTCCTGCTATACTGCACATGTGCCTTGCCCAGTGCGAAGAAGATGAAACATGATGGTGAAGGGAAGCACCCATGTTTATGTTCCAGTTCATAAATGCTTTCTTGGTTTTGTTGCATTTTCTCAGAAGAAAAATGACTGGGGGAGTAATATTCCTGCCATATTCACATTTTAGAAGTCTGAAATTAGGAAAATCAGTGGCATACTGAGGGTGTCTGGCAACCAGGGGCCAAGTTAAAGTTTGCACCCCCACACACCCCGCAGGTAGGAAGGGTCCTGGTCCCCACCCCAACCCCAGCTGCCCTACTTAGGGGGTCTGTACCCATAGGGGGAGGGATGGGAGGCTGCAGCAGGGACAAGGCTGCCTCACCCCAGCCCCCTTCACCTGGGGAGGTGAGGGGGCCTGAGCCAGCCCTTCACCATGCACAGAGGGGGTGTGGGGGCACTGAAGGGATCCCCACAGCACCTCCTGCATCCTTCCCCCCCACCCTCCCGCACCAACCCTCTGCTGCTCCAGCCCTGCTCTGGCTAGGACAGGGCAGCCTCACACCCTCCCCTGCTCCCCAAGGGGGAGAGGGGACATCACAACACGGGCGCGGTGCTGAGGGGAGCTTCTTAGTGCCTCCTTTGTCCCCCACACACTGGGAAGGGCCAGCCCAGCCTGGGCCAGGACCCCCACCACTGCTCCAGCCCAGCACTGGCTCTGATGGGTGGGAGCCGCTGGGCTGGTCCTTCGCAACACAGGAGGGGCGCAGGAGGCTTTACACCTCTCTGAGACTCCTGCGTCCCTCCTCCTGCACCTTGTGATGGGCCAGCCGGGCACCCTCCCCTTGCAGTCTGGTGCCTGGCATCCTGCCCCCTCCACTCCCATGGTACATCACTGAGGAAGACTCCTACCAGCAGCTCAGCCCATGCCGCTCTCACACTGCTTCAGCTTCCCATAGGTTGACATGGATTAAGGACATGCAATGCATGGGACTTCCACCTCCATGCAGTTCTGCTCATTAATAAAAGCAGTGAATGACAGTTAACACCTGTCATCTGAAGATCTCAAAGCACTTAACCTCTATAATTAGAAACTGGAGGTCAAAATGCGCCACCCCCCCTACTCCACACGCAGGGCTGCCATGGATGTCACTGAGAGGTGTGAATTTGAGAGGCCAGGGGTTTGCAGAATAGTATATGAATTTAACACAGGCACATGTATACCTATTTTAAAAATTTCTGCCTGTGAAATGCACCCACCTCTGGGACAGAAAGCAACAGCCTTTAAGCTAGCCAGCAGTCCAACATAAAGTAAAAATAGTGGATCCATCTGAAACCCCAGGACATTTTTTAATTAGGCAGAATATAATCACAAATACACGCTTTGAGCTCATCATGCAACTTGCAAAGAGTGTCAGAGGATGACACTCTTCAATGAGAGGCGCAGAGCTATAGACACCACACTTGCTTCTGTTGCAGTAAATGGCCTACAGAAAGTGCCCCATGATGCCCATCCTAACTGATCCGGCCACCAATTTGAACTCCAGTGCCCTGCAGCCATCTGTCCCTGCCACTTTAAAATCCCAGCAATTTTTGAAATTCCACTTTCTGCTTGGTCATTGAGGACAGCTCACACTTCACCTTCCCAGCTCACCATGGCAACTCCGCACACCAGAGCTTCTAGATCTCAACAGCACATGTGGAGACGAGGCTGTGATTTCCCAGCTCAGCTCCAGCCAAAGGAACTTTGATGTGGATGGTCAAATTTCTGACACAATGGTGGAAAATGGTTATAAATGGGACACACTGCAGTGCCGCGTGAAAACCTGGGGCTGTAGACAAGGGTACCAAAACAGAGTCAAACCCTTGCTCCAGGTGCATAGCCAAAGACCTGCCGTTTCCATAAGGAACTGGAAGCCATCCTCAGCAGCACCCCATCTCCATTGCTGAGCGAGGCACAAGTACCTCCCAGGCCCAGAGGCAATAGACACCAGATTTAGTTCCAACAAAGAAGCCATGGAGGAGCTGATGAGTTGGAGGAAGAAGCAAAGGAGAGGAGCAGATCATTTGCAGACATGAGGAACCAAGACCCTTTCTCAAGCCTGGAGGATTCGAGCCAGTCCCAACCCTCCAGCTCTAGCACACAGGATACAGGAGTGGAGAGCTTGGGTAAGTCATTTTTTTACTCATTACGTGAGTTATAGCTGTCATTTGTTCTACTGCATTACATAGCTGGCTAGAACAGAAATGCAGTAGAGTAGCTGTGTTTGCATGTGGGTCCCATTCCCCTGTGCAGCTGCTAGGCAATGTGGTGAAGTGACTAATGCACAGCTAAGATTTCCCAGGAAGCCTCCAGAGGGATCTCTGGAGAACTTTCCTGGAGGTATGTGCCAATCCTCCCAACTTCAACAAAACTGCCTAGTGTGGACAAGGCCTGAGGAAAAAAGCTGCTCCATCTCCACCACCCATTACCTCCACAGCAAGGTTTTCTAAGACAGTGGTTTTCAAACATAGGGTCAGGACCCAGTACTGGGACATGGACCCTTGAGTACTGGGTCGTGGCGTCCCCTGCTGCTGCCGCTGAAAGACTGGAATGCTTTGCTCAGAGATGTAACGGTTGGGTTGCAGGCATAAATGATATTTTTGAACTCGGTCCTGAGAAACAAAGTTTGAAAACAACTGGTCTAAGAGAGCCCCAGCCAAACTCACAGCTGCTCAACCTGGATCACCCCAAGCTGGAATGCTTGCAGGCTCCCTCTTTATATAATTGGCTGTCTAATAACAAAGTTGGACCCTAACAGGAAGCTCTAACAGCTGATCCCACCTGATGTTTCCTAAGCAAGAAGGATCCAGTGTGTGTGATCTGAAGTTAAGATAAACAATCATTTCCTCTGCAAGTCAGGAATCTTGGCTGTGGACAGTTTCTTGGTTAAGGCTAGTGACTTGTGTTAGACAGTTACATATCGCAGAGCTGCTGTCAGCACCCCCTTTCCCCTCCTTACACCCTGCAGGACAGCCAGGTGGCCTCCACTGGAATGCAGCAGCAGTAAAAAAGAGCTGGCTCTGCTTTTCCATCCAGATTGCACGGGGAGAAATATCTCACCTGGGGAATCAAAATGGGAGCACAACCATTTTTCACTTCTGCAGATACTTGCAGGCTAACCTGCACAATACCATTCCTTGTCCCACTCAAGTGTGGCAGGGGTGGACTAGACTACAAATGGCTCTCATGAATTTGCTGCTAATTCATACATTGAGTCTTGAAATTTCACAGCTGGTCTGTCTTCCTCGCCTTCCCAGCCTTGACCTGCCAAGTGAGAGCCAGGGGACCTGGACTGAGCTCCTGGCTCTGCCCCAGAGCAAGTGAGTCATTCCCTTCCCTGACCCCCGCCCCGTCCGTCTAGGCAGCATGCTCTCTGGGACAACCTTGGAAGGTGAGAGGCTCTGTCCGCACAGTAAATTGGGGCCTCCCCACCCTACTCGCCCTGACAGCAGTTGCTACACCTCTGAGCTGCCTTGTCTCTTCTCTTGACGTATCCATCTGTCCCCTGGAGCTTCCTTCCCCTTTTATCTCTGGGGCAGGAGAAGTTTGAATGGGGGGCGCGGCCCTGGGCCCCAGCATTAAGAGTCAGCTAGAGGGCTGCTAACAAAATAGATTAGATTCACGGGGACAAAAGGTTCTCCTGCACCATCAGCACTGTGACAGCTGTGGAGCCCAGAGCCCCCTCCACAGCTATCACACTAACAGCATCAAAGCCCCTCTCCCGTGCATCAGTCCCCAGCTGGTCTCCTGGGGGTCCTTGCCACAGCGGAAAGGGGCTGGGAATGTGAATTTTCCATGCAGGCCATCAAGCAGGTGATCCAGTTGTCCCCCTTCCGGTCTTAGGAGTCTAAGATCTCCTCCCTACATCTCACACCTTTGCCCAAGCCTCCAGCTCTTCCCAGTTCCCACAAACTCTCTGCTCTCTTCCAGAATCACTTGCCTTCCCTGCCATCAAGCCTAGCTAAGTGGCAGATAAAGGCTTCTGTTTATGCAGCTAGAGACCCCTGGCCATTCTGGGGGAGTTCACGTCTGAATTTTGACAACTGGCCCTTGTTCCCTAATGGGACAAACCAAAAACCTGGATCTGACACCCATAAACTTGCAGGGACAATGGATACAGTGCTGGCTCACCTCAGCTTTGAGCTCAGTGATGCTCACCTGTTGCTGACTCCAGCCTGTCTGGATTCCTACAGTCCAACCTAAGGACTCTTCATCCCGGTCGGAAGAAATCTCATTCCCGACTGCCCAAGTATTTGGTTTCTCAGCTGGTTTGCCAAGGGCCCCATGTGTCTCGTCACTGAGGTCTGGAACGTCTAGGGTGATGTCTATTTTATGTGTGTCCTTTGGTGACCAAGGAACCTGATCCTTGAGCCACAGATTTGTTGGCAGACGTGGCGGGTGATGGGCCATGATTACTGCATGATAATTGTTCTCTTTTCTGGCTTTTTTTAAACAAAGCCAAGATGGCGCAATTTTCCTTAAAAGTGGCCATTCCTTCTCTGACAAGTCCTCACCAGTAAGCACTCGGGCCAGCATTTTGCAATGTGTGAAGTCAATTGCACAGCTCTTGATGTTTGTCTTGAGGGTATCTTTGAAGTATAGTTCTTGGGCCTCCCTCCTTTCCTCTCTCATTTGATGAATAGGACGTGAAGCAATTGTTTTGATACCTGTGCACTGGGCATGCACACACTATGCTCACTCCACCTCGGCTGATGAGGGATAATCACTGAAGATGTTGACCTTCCACTCCACTTTGAGGGTCTTCCAGAGAAAGTGCCAGCTAGTGCTAGCGTTCCAGATTTGTCAGGTGTTACCTGTAGGTCTTGGACCCAGGTCTCCAAACTGTAGAGGAGATAACGGGGAAAGCTGAAGCGAATGGAACCGAACTGAACTGAAGGGCCAGTCGTCAAAGCCACGGCCGGCAGAAGCCACGTTCTCCCCTTTTGCAGTGACATTGACCTGGAACAGTCCTTAACCCTGCATTTGTACCTGAAGATTTTGGCTGGGTATGTGCTAAAGTAAAGTTTCAGTCACACCCCAAGACCACATCCTAAGAGTGTCTTCGCACGACACTGTAAGGCCCCGGGTTCAGAGGTGACTTCCTTTTACATCCCTGGGAGTTAGGTGTTGAAAGCACTTGAGGGTCTGGGCCAAAGGGCTTAGCAGGTGTCCTACAGCAGCAGTGCTTTGTGCAGCCCTACTGTGCTACCGATGCTGGGGCGTCCCCTCACTAGTTTCAGGGTTTTGATACTTGACTGGTTCACGTCGCATTTTTCTGCTCATAAGCCAGAGCTCTTCCCACCCACGGGTCCCCACCCCACGTTTGTGAGGCCCCCTCAGACGAGACTGACTTCCTTGATTGAATCCGAGGTGCCATAATCAGACAATTTGGCGGCCTCCCCAGACAGGGCATGTGAACGGGGCGATGGGAATATAAAACACAGAAGCTGCAGCCCCCCCAGCCCATCTCTCCGCTGTTTATCTAAGTGTGGTCCTGCCACTCCTAGATCTCCCCAGCAGCCAGGCCCCAGACCCTGCACTTTCCAGATACTCTTGCCAAACAAATGTTAAGAAAAGAAGGCTTCAGTATTCCCGCCTGTCGGAGAGAATGCTGTGCATGCAACAGCTCGAGCTGTTGTTTAATCGGAGCAGAGGCCAGAGAGAAAACCCAGAGCCCCCGAAGCAGCTCAGCAAAGAGCCTGAGGATGCCTGCCAGCTAGCGCTGCCCGCTCAGCACGGCCACCTTCCCCATCTCGGACCCCAGGCCACCTTCCCCACCTTGGACCCTGGGCCTTAGCAATGAGACAGATGCAGGGCCGTCCTTGGGGTGGGAGGGGAAGGAAGGAGCAATTCGCCCCGGGCCCTGTCCACCCAAAAAGGACGACCTGGACAGACAATACTAGCTCAGCTCAGCTTGCAAAGGGGTGCCTGAGCGAGCGTTGCTGAAAGTGCTCAGGGGATACAAAGGCAGAGACTTCAGGCCCTTACACAGTCTAAAGGGGCTGACTGGCTCCAGGCTTCCCTTCCTTTTACAGCCACAGAGCTGCTTTGGGGGGAGATTTAACGTATGCAGGGGAGGGTCCTGCTATGGGGGGAGCTTTCCTGGCTCATACGCCACCCCAGTGGAGTTGGCTGGCGAAAGGAGCCGAGTCCTGGTCCCCACGCCGACCTCGAGGGCCCCCCTCCCGTTCTCCTGTACGACGGGGTCCCTGTAACACCGACAAGGCTGGGCCCAGGATACCGGGGGCCTCGACCCCCAACCTTGCTGAGGTCACTTGGGGCAGGGGTGGGGGGGTCCCCACTCTAGGGCTGTCTCCCTACTGGACCCCTCCGGTCCCACTGATCGCCGCAGACAGTTCATAAAAACACAGCTTATTAACCAGCCACCAATTAAAAACCAGGAGCGATGGGGAAGGTGAAAGGAAAACAGGTGACCCCCCCCCAGCCCAGGGACCCCATGCAGAGCCTCTGGGCTGTGGGGGGAAAGCTCACAGCCAGCCCCTCACACACCCCGGGCCCCTGCCCAGCCCTGGCTGCGCTGTGGGGAGGCCGCGGGTCAGACACCAGCTCTGGTGGTGGCCATGCCCCGGGCGCTAGGGGGCCAGGACCTTCTCCCCAGCGTCGCCTGGGCTGGTGGCGTCTCCCTGCTCCAGGTCCTGCCCAGGGTCCCTCTCACGTCAGTCTCCCCAGCCGCCCGCTCGCTGCGCCCAGCTCTGGATGGCTCCAGCACCAGCCCTGACCTCAACCCCGGCTCAGCCTCAGCACGGCTGCTGCTCTGCCTCCTGCCCCGCGCCCCTGGGTGACCCCTGGGGACCCCAGCCGCTCCCTGCCATGGCTCTGGCCTTAACTCTGCCCACAGCCCCAGCTCACACGGCTCCTGACTCCCTCACTGGCCTGTCCTCCCTGTCAATCAGGTGACCGGGGCATTGGCCTCACCCCACTCGCTCTAGAGGCTGTGCAATTTTTCAACAATCCTTCACTTGCCCTTTGGGACTGAGACAGGGCCCCTGAGAGGACCCACCGAGTTTCAGTGAGGGGCCAGCCACCCCCTAACACTAACACCTGTCCCGCAAAGCTGGCAAAGAGTCATGGAAAGGTTAAAAGCAGTTTCTTCTGTTTTCAAAACAAAACATTTTATTTCTCAATGTCCCACAGAATATTTTTGCACCACAATATTTTCCACAGCCTGGATTACTTCTTTTTTTTTTTTTTTTTTTTTTTTTGAAAAATTTCACAGCTAAGCTGACTGGTCAAGCCTGACAATGCAAAAACACAACCGAAAACAAACAAAAAGCCCGACTCCATGGCAATACAGAGGGAAAAAATTTTAAAACAAGGAAACATACCGACAAGTTTGGTCTTACAGTTTCTATGGAAACCAATTTAGATTTTTATTTCAAACCATTTTATTTTCTAAGCCACTGGATTTTTTGAAAGATTGCTTTGTTTTTTTTCAGAAAACATCATTTCTGGGGAAATGTTTTCCCACTCAAATCCTTTCCTCCCCAGACCTAGCGAAATGTCTCTGCAGAAGACGAAGCAGCCAATCTAACACAACAGCCCCTGTGCAGCTGTCGGCTGATCAGTTCTCATTTCCTGCTCACCTAGGGCCTGTACGCCCGGTGCGGGCGATGGCGCACACTGAATCCACACGGCATCTGAACCTAGGGGTTATAGAGCTTAGAGCCAGAAGAGACTGCTAGGTTCTCTCATCCGGCACCCTGCAGAAGACAAGTTCTCGGGACTTTGCCCAATAATTTCTGTGTCCTCAGGCCCATAACTTCTGACTGGGGGGAGAGCAATCTGTTAGAAACCATGCCCCCAGGGCACTTGAGACCCCAGCCAGCAAGCCGCAGAAGGGGGTTTTATCATGTAGGCTGATCCAAAATGCTACAGAATGGGTTATTTCAGTGGCATGGACAAACAAGATGCTAGTTTTTAGCAGCAGCCTCCATTCACTATTCTACAAAGCCAGGGTGGCAGGGTCATCCTGCGCATAGATGGATCCTGGAAGTCACTCAGCCTTCCCCAAAAACTTAATGCTGAGCTCCCCCTGGTGTCCTCACAGAACTATAACATGCAGGCCATCCCAGTGAGGAGTCTTGTTATCCTAGCTAATTGCTCGTCTTAGCAGGAAAGATTCCAGCAGAGAGGACTCATCCAAGGTGTACTCCCAACTGCAGTGCAACAACACAATAACAGCAGAGCCACCAACAGCAGAAACTGTACAGTACTGGAAGAACATCTGGGAGAAAGAGAAGACTCATAACACCAGTGCAAAGTGGCTTCAGGACCTGAGAACAGACCACAGCAATCTCCCAGAACAGGAACCAGTCACCATCACAATAGCCGACATCCAACAGCGGGTCAAGAACATGAAGAGCTGGACAGCACCTGGCCCGGACATGACCCACACCTACTGGCTAAAGAAACTAACAGCAGTGCATGAACGCCTAGCAGCACAGATGAACCAGCTGCTAGCAGCAGGCTCCCACCCAGACTGGCTAACACAAGGAAGGACAGTGCTGATCATGAAAGACCCCCACAAAGGAACAGCACCATCCAACTACCGGCCAATAACCTGCCTCCCCACAACATGGAAAGTCCTATCAGGCATCCTAGCCGCCAAGCTACAGGACCACGTGGGCCAGTACATGAGCACAGCTCAGAAGGGCATTGGGAACAACACCAGAGGCTCAAAACACCAGTTGCTCATAGACAGAGCAGTCACCCAAGACTCAAGGTCTAGACAGACCAATCTGAGCACAGCCTGGATTGACTACAGGAAAGCCTACGACTCAATGCCGCACACATGGATCTGTGAATGTCTGGCGCTATACAAAGTCAACAGGACACTAAGGACCTTCCTCAAGAACTCAATGGGACTGTGGAAGACAACGCTGGAAGTCAACTCAAGACAGCTTGCACAAGTGGCCATCAAGTGCAGCATATACCAAGGTGATGCGCTGTCCCCGCTGCTGTTCTGCACTGGCTTGAACCCCCTCAGCCAGATAATCACAAGGACTGGCTATGGATACAAGTTCAAGAGTGGAACTACCATCAGCCACCTCCTCTACATGGATGACATCAAGCTGTATGCTAAGAATGAATGAGACATCGACTCGCTAATCCACCTGACACGGATCTACAGTGAGGATATTGGGATGTCATTCGGACTGGAGAAGTGTGGCCGGATGGTAGTAAAGAGAGGGAAGGTAGTCAAGACTGATGGGGTGGAACTACCAGCAGGCCACATAGCAGACATACAGACCAGCTACAAGTACCTTGGCATCCCACAGTCACATGGGACTCACGATGAGGAGGCAAGGAAGACAGCAACATCCAAGTACCACCAAAGGATAAGACAGGTCCTGAAGAGCCAGCTGAATGGGAAGAACAAGATCCACGCCATCAACAGGTACGCCCTGCCAGTCATCAGATACCCTGCCGGTATAGTGAGCTGGCCAAAGGAGGACATGGAGGCTGCCGATGCGAAGACCCGGAAGCTCCTCACAATGTACGGAGGTTTCCACCCCAAGTCCAACACCCAGAGACTGTACGCCAGCCGGAAAGAAGGCGGGCGGGGTTTGGTGGGTGTCAAAGCCACTGTCCTGGATGAAACCCAGAGCATCCAGGAGTACATCAGTAAGATGGCATCCAAAGATGAGCTGCTGAGAGAATGCCTGAGGCAGCAGCAGCAGACATGGGAGGAAGATCAAGCAGAAGAAGTGCCATGGCAAGACAAGACCCTGCATGGGATGTACCATTGACAGATAGCTGAGGTGGCTGACATTGGGAAATCCTACCAGTGGCTGGAAAGGGCTGGACTAAAAGACAGCACTGAGGCACTGATCATAGCAGCACAAGAACAGGCACTGAGCACCAGATCCACTGAAGCAGGGGTCTACCACACTAGGCAGGACCCAAGGTGCAGACTGTGCAGAGAGGCCTCAGAGACAGTCCAACACATAGTGGCAGGATGTAAGATGCAGGCAGGAACAGCATACACTGAACGGCACAACCAAGTAGCTGGCATTGTGTACAGGAACATCTGCACAGTGTATGGGCTAGACCCTCCCAAGACCAGATGGGAGATCCCACAGAAGGTCGTGGAGAATAACAGGGCTAAGATCCTGCGGGACTTCCAGATCCAGACGGACAGGCAGGTACTGGCCAATCAACCAGACATTGTGGTAATAGACAAGGACCAGAAGACAGCGGTGGTGATAGATGTAGCAGTGCCAAGTGACAGCAACATCAGGAAGAAGGCGTACGAGAAGCTGGAGAAGTACCAGGGCCTGAAAGAGGAACTAGAGCGGATGTGGAAAGTGAAGGCCAAAGTGGTCCCGGTGGTGGTAGGAGCACTCGGGGCTGTGACTCCTAAGCTGGGAGAGTGGCTCCAACAGATCCCAGGAACAACATCAGAGCTCTCTGTCCAGAAGAGTGCAGCGCTAGGAACAGCTAAGATACTGCGCAGAACCCTCAAACTCCCAAACCTCTGGTAGAGGACCCGAGGTTGAGGATGACACATACCACCCATAGGGGTGAGAGGGGAATTTTTTTTTATATCTATATATCTATATATAGAAAAATGTGTTAGTCAGTTTGGTGAAAAAATCCAAACGAATCCACACCAAAAATTTCAGACAAAAAAATTTCACTATGTTAAAAGAAATGCAGAAGCAAATCACTGTATTTTTCCACCAGCCCTTGTTTTGACTCTTCCAGCTGCCTCACTTCTTCTCCAGAAAGGATGCTCTCACATAAACCACTTAAAAATCCACTTGAAATGTATTTGTTTCTGTGTCAAATTAAATTAAAAGTGTCCTTTGTCTAGAAGGGATGGTGTGTGGACAGTGCAGCAATTGGATTTGAAAGCCAGACTGGGAAGCACTACAGACTGGCAATTTCATTTCATTTCAGTACTCACAGACACTTCAAAAATCCCCATAAACATTTCTCATTTGCTCTTAAAGATGTCTGTTTTCCTGCACTGCTGAGGGCATCCTAAAGCTTGGGAGATGAGTTACAAGCTTGACTCTCTGTGTACAGATCTCTCTGGTCCTTTTCCACCCAGCACATTTCTGCTATTATTAGATCAGAACAAAACTTGACTTTAAAGATGAATGCATACTGGTTATAGGGGGGTCTGCAACGTCACCATTCTCAGGTATTGAAAAGCAGTGCAAGGTTTTTCTAGGCAGAACTGTGTGAAGAGAAAGCTGCAGTCTGCTCAAGCCCATTTCAGGCCTGGTTGTCACTGCCAGAAATGTCAACAGGAGATTTGCGAGCTACATACTGAAACTTGCATCTTTCTGCTTGACTCACTAATGTTCCCTTGCCAGGGCGTCTCCACTGTGCTGTGTCAGCAGGAAACACCCTCTGGTCAACATGGCATTATTACTTCCATGGCAATGGGTGAGGGGAGTGAATTTACTTCATCAGCCAGAGACCACTCTGGGGATCAGTTGTGGGTGTCTCCATTGCACACTCAGTTGATCCCATTGCATCAATACGTGGAACCTGATGCAGTCCCACCCTGTAGACATACTCTCTGATTCTTGCAACTGTCTCTTTCTCAGCATAGTACATTGCTGCTCAGTCATTCAATCCAGGAGAAAATCCAACTAGAATTATTTTTTTCAAGAGCCAAAGACAAAGACTTTAGCACACGCTGGACCTGACCTCTCCGACACTCCCTACCCCAAGACTGGAAATTCCATCAGCAGAACTGTGCGCCCGAGTGTCCGGCATTCTTGCTTCTCTCCAAACCCAGTCTGCTCATTTCTCCTGGTTCTTCCACGCTCTAGATACACGCAACAATCTGTGATGCTAATTTACACAGTACTGGCTGGCAGGCAGGCAATGGGCGGATGGACATAAAAGGCATGAGTAAGTCGTTGCAGTCATTCAAAGTCAAGGGTTTCTTTTCTGGAGGCAGCTGTTTGGTGCTGCTATTCATTGGTGTACACGGGGCTGCCTCTCGGTGGCGCCAAGAACAAAGAAAAGCGAACAGTTCAGTCAAGCAAATTTCCACTGAAGAATGAGGGGTCAGCCGGGTTCTAACTCCTGAGCACTTTTATTACACGCATCTCCTGAGCTGAACACGGATAGGCTGTGACTCCATCAGAGGATCTACTAGCATCCCCGCATACAGCTCTTACCGCCACTGAGCTAGGGGGAAGCACTAAGAGCTGCTCAGCCATGGGAGAATTGCCCTGCTAACAGAGCACACAGGACACTTTTAGGGACAGTAGTGTGTGACACTGCAGATAAAGAGCAGACCTGGGGCATGGAAAGGCGCCAGTCTTATTTCTTCCCTGAGTAGGTAAACCTAGTAAGTGTGAGAAACCACAGGACATACTGGGAAGACTAGAGGCATCTGATAAAAACCAAGCAATAGTGCCGTGTGTTGAAGGCAAGAAAACGGGTTTGAGTAAAAGGAAGATTTTTTTTTTAATTACTCATCTCTTACTAAACCACTGTGAGAGATGAACTGCAGTGTGTTTCTCCATCGCTACTATAGAGCTCCAATGTGTAGCTAACTTAAGAAAAACAAATATTTAATAGCCAATTTTCTATTTCCCCCACCCTTACCTTTGTCCTCGAGAAGATGTTGGTACACTTATCTCCAGCCACTCCAGGGGCTCATTTTCCATCTGTTGTCCAGCAGTGTCTCACTCTAGGAGCTCCTTCTTTACCAACCACTAACCACGTTCACACTGGGCAAGCATCAAGGGTGATGTGACAAGCTGTTTGCTCCTGTTACCTGTCCAGCGGCTGGTGAAGCAAAAGTCAGTACATTCCCCATCCCCATCCTATGTAGCAGGGGCTTCACAGCTGCCATTAGACTCTAAAACTGGTTCCCACAAATCCCTAGGAAGCGGAGACTGGGGGAGTGGGGTTGAGGGGGTGTAGAGTAGTTTTCTGACTGAACCTTCCAGAGGTTTTTCATAACAGCTGACAACAAAAATACAGCTGCAATTTCCAACTTGTAGTTCAAGGTTAAAGATGCTTTTCCCCATGGGATTGGCTGATGAGTGTTGAGGGCACCAGCAATGCGAGGAACAGAGCTGTCTGAAACCCCACAGGTCCTAAGAGCTCACAAGGGAGCACTGGGGCCTCAAATGCTGCTTTAGCAGCAAAGTGAAAAGTGATGTTGCAAAAACTCAACCTGTGAGAGCATTGATGCAGTGGAACAAAATTAACAGGCAGCGTCCAGCTTGCCCAGCTCCAGCATCGCACCCTGCATATAAAATAGCTTTAACAGTGAGTGGTTGGAAGTGGAAAGCGTAGCACAAGGCAGCATGCCTGAGATGGAGCCAAGTGCAAACGGTGGGAAGGAGACACAGGCAATAGTGGCAGGCTCTAAGTGGCAGCTACCATAACGCCTCAGAGACTTGCGCCATCTGTGCAAGAGCAGCTGATTCAGAAACAAGTCTTCATAAACTCCCACACCATCACCCCAGCTATGGCTTTACTATCAGGCATGGGTGAAACCACCCCATGGAGCAAGACAGGGAGAAGAGGATCATGACGGGCGCTCTACTACTTCAGTTCTGTTTTCAAGTCTGAATAGTGGATAGGCCTTGTACTGCCCCACAGCAAATTTCTCCATCTGAGGGGTTTAAGACTGTAAAGAGATCTTGTTAAGAGCTGGGTTAGACAGGAGATCTGACCAGATGGTCTGAGGGTCCCTTATGGCCTTAAAGCACCTGAATCTGAAGGTTAAGAGGAGCATACGAGGCAGAGGGTCAACTCGCTAACCCTGTGCACTAGGACACACTATCCTGCCAGGAGTCTAGTTCCCGTGTCTTCATGTTGATTTTTTCAAATACTAGAACTGTGCAACACGCCAGTCATAGCCCTTCCCACGGGCCCAGGATCTCCACAGATGCCTATCTGCACTACATTCCCACACGCCCTCCCCTTTCCAAACCCAGCATACACCCATCCTCAAATTAGGATAGAAAAGGCTGTGGAGCTCATGGCTGATGTGTTCATTTTCAGATTGGAAATTGTACCTGAACTCACACCCAATCCAATGTCTGTGACAAAGACTGCTGACCTGCAGCACGCTACTGTAATTGGGATTGGGGCAGCTGGGCAGACCTCACCCTCACAGCAGCAAGCCGATCTACAGACCATTCCCTATTTATTGCTGTCACCACCCGATGGCCCCATTCCTACTGATGGCTGCTACGCGGCCGAGGTGGGTTATTTTGCTGAAGGAAAATCCAGTTTAAGGACCTCTCTTCTTTCATCTCATCTGCCCCTGCCATGCTCTAAAACGTGTTTCCATTCCCTAAGTAGAGGGCATTGATCCACACCGAGCAGGTCTGCAGTCAGACTAGCTCTGCATTTATTCTTACCGGACAGCTGCCAGTGCTGGCTGAGAGAGGCAAGTAGCTGCCTGCTTCTGGGCTACCCGGTTCCCAGCCACCCAACCCAGCTGATCATCCCAGCGACATAACCTCAGACTGCTGGCGGCTATCAGAGACCATCTCTGAAGGGCCCATCTCCCCGACAGTGTCCTATGCTAATCCAAAATTACACCTGATACTGTACCTGATATGCCTTCCCACTCTGTTTGTTTACACTCAATTTGGACACAAACTTGCAGCATACGCTTGCTGGTCTTTGTTTCACCCATCTGAACAGCACCTACAGCAAAGGGGCGAGGATGGGTCTATAGATGACACCACGGTGCAAACAGTGAGTTAATCCAGTTTAACACATGCTTTTCTAAACAGAGGTTCACTTACGGCAGATTATTCACATGCTTTAAAGAGCAACCAAAAAAAAAACCCCAACACCACCGCATTTGAAGACAATCTAGGAGGCATGAGTTTGGCTCATTCATTCATCTCAGCTTGCCATAGCTCTTCAAGAACATTTGCTGTAAAAGTTACAATTGATTAAGCATAAATTTGTTTTAGAATAGCTTCTCTCTGGAGGTACGAATCTAGCATTTCTAGAATGTTATCTAACTGGAGCTAGTGATGGTTTATATTCACTTCCACGGGAACAAATTTTCAATCATTCAAACAGAACAAATGAAAAAAGGCTACACCTAGCTCTTGTTCAAGCTAGGATAATCTATGGCAGGGGCTGCCAAACTTATGGACCTCAAGAGCCACACAAGTTAATTATTAAACCTTCAAGAGCCGCACTGAGGCATATAGCCATATACGTTTACCTACTCCAAAATTACTAACTTTAAAATTCATTGCACGCTTTAATTTAATGGTAAAAAGAAGACAAATATTAATCCTACTAATGTCAGAGTCTAATAATTACTGAAGGTTACCGTGAAAATTAGCCCTATACAGTAAAAGCTTAGCTGCTGCTCGATGTAGAAGACTGCAGGCTAGTGGCGAGTTTTTTAAAATCCCAACTGTGCCGTGCTTCTCCCCACCATCCCCAACCATGGTGCGCTTCTCTCCACCATCCCAACCCCCTCCTGAACTCCTAGGCTGGGGCTGCTTTCCTAAACTGATTGCTGACATTCTTCTGGGAGCCATAGTTTTTCATTCAAGAGCCGCATGTGGCTCCCAAGCCACAGTTTGGCCATGCCTGGTCTATGGGCTTTCACGGGCAAGAGGATTTAGAGGCTCAGGGTAAGACTGATCAGCACTGGTAATGAAACAGTCTCCATCTTTGTTCTTTCCTGAAATTCTTTTCCATTTTGCTGCAGGGAACAGCAAACCCTGAAAGCGCTCTCCTCTGTTGGATGTGCTCGGCCATGTGCTGTTTCTGGGTGAACTTGTAGCATGACATCAGAATAAAGGCTGGGTGCTCCAGCTCCCTTCCAGCTTACATCCACAAGCAGAGATGAATTTTCACTCACTACAGCCCTTCAAAACGTTCACGGTTTGGGGTTCACTCTCCTATTAATATGTACATTCAAGACTCCTCTTGTCTTTGTACAGGCATAGTCCTCAAGGCTCAGAAACAGGCTAGTTTGTGGCCTAGCCCTCAGCAGGCAGGACTCACAGGCCATCTTCACATGTCACCCCCACTCCACGTTCTCTGTGCTTTGGTCTAGCCTTTTTCTTGGTTGTCACGCTCAATTCCTTGTTGAGCAACAGACTTGGGGTTTGTCAACCTTTGCTGCAGTTCTTATCATCACTGTATACCCCTCACCTTCTCAATGCACCAAAAAAAAAAATCCCATAACAACAGCTTCAGTTGCAGTCTGTAGTCACAGCATAGTCATGCTCGTTGAAGATGCCAGGGAAATAAGCCAGGGCAGGTAGGCAACTGAGAAAAAATTCACACATTCTTCATACCCACGTACCTCACAAAATGGTGACATTTATCAATAGGTGCATTGCACGTTAACCATGCACACTTGGCTTCCAAAGCTACACACATCTGACTGGATACTTGCTGCTTCACATGATCCTTGTAAAAGAACAGACAAGCTCTTCAGTTTGAACAGGTTTCTGGCTTCCCTTTAAATACAGCTCCACTGTCTCCATCACACAGATTCTAAATCTGACAAGGAATGCAGGTTGATGTTAACTGTATTACAGGAATTCACTGTAAAGTCAGTCATTTGCATCTCAAGTTCGGAAGATCAGTTAATTTAGTACTCTTAAGGAAGCTGAGAACTCAGATCACCTTTTGTGCACGTGGATGCTGCTGCGGAGATCTACAAACAGCAGCAACTTATAAAGAAATGTAGTAATGAAGAGTTAACAAAAGACAGGACCAATATCTGTTTTGGAGAGTGAAAAACTGGCCATGGTAGAGTGCCTCCTCAAATAGAGAGCATTGATTCCCACTAACACCTAGG
This sequence comes from Podocnemis expansa, assembly GCA_007922195.1. NCBI lineage: Eukaryota > Metazoa > Chordata > Testudines > Podocnemididae > Podocnemis > Podocnemis expansa. The sequence continues at coordinate 2,661,505 of ML681991.1, read as the reverse complement.
AAATGCATTTGCAGAAGTATAAAATCCACCTCTTCACTACACATTAGAGGGGCGATGTTAAGCAGCATGTCTAAAAAAGTTTCCAGAGAGACCTTGCAAAGGCCTACTTGTTACAAGGGTCAACCACAATAAAACTCTACCTCTACAAACTAACTCTGCAAAGACTCTTTGTAGATTAAGCCCCACTTTTGCACCTCTCCCTACTGGCTCTAAAGCCTACAATGACTTGCTGCAGCCAGTCTTTAAAGCAGTGGTTCTCAACCACTGTGTCAGGACACATTGCTGTGCCACGGAGAGCCGAGGAGGTGGCTGGATTTGGCTTGCAGAGGTGGGTGGGCTGGTGCGTCCCGCAGGATTGCACCATGCTACCAAATGTGTCGTGACCTGCAAAAGGTTGAGAACCACTGCTTTAGAGAAACTAAATAATCCACACAATAATCATTTTAACTATTGCAAAGAATGAAAATTATGCAAACAGTCTTACCAGGTAACTTACACAAGACTCCTAACAGAAAGGCAGTATTGCAAGAACAACCTTCTACTGTACACGAGAACAGCCCTGATAGGACACATCTACCTCCCTGAGACTAGCAGAATGGTAACTTCAATGTTTCCAAAATTTTACAAATGCTATCTTGCAACCTTAATTATGGATGAAAATTGATAAAACCTAAAAGAAAGATGTCTAACTATCTGAGTGCATGCACACTCCATAGCATGCTGGCCAGGTCAGGTGCAAAGAGCTTCTTTCAAACTGTTTTGACAACTTATTTATTCACCTTTAGAACAAATGCCTTTCCAACATGCCCCTCTGAATGGTTTTATATTGCACCGTGGAATTTGACAGATTAACCATAGGCCACCATTCATGACCCCCTGAACTCACTCTTACGGCACAGACTTCATTGACCTCCCCAATGATGCTTGTGAAAAGCTTATGCAAAGTACAGAGTATCACCAAAAGTAACCGCAAATAGAATTAACAAGTTTATATCCATGCTGGCCGTGTGCATAGAAACATTGATGCCTGAGTTACTGAGACATCCAGACTTTGCTGAAAATCAAATTTCCTTCCTCTTATAAGGCCCGCATCACCTGGCTGCACAACTGACTTCTCCAAGCTATTGCTGAATTTCTGGCACACACCATGATGGCTTTGTTACAGCTACACCAACCCTGTGGGAAGTTAGAACAGGCCACACAGCTACAGTTTTACCAAACAGGAGCAGCCAGAACAAAGGCCTCTCTACTCTGACCTCATTGCAACCTTAAAGATAAGATACTATTAGTCCCAAACAGCCTTTACCTAGTCTCTGCGACCTGTGAATTCTCCCTAACTGAAGATGATTCAATGGTAGCTGTGACGTTCCCAGAAGGGCACATGCTGGACAGGCGAGGCAGTCCCATAATATTTCTAAGAGTCAGTGTCCCGAGCATCTTTTATGGAAGGCTCAAGGGGGAAAGACACTATTGCTGGAAGAATAGTCATCTTTAAACAAGAAACAAAGTTACTTATGACCAATCAAGTTCTGTTGCTTCAAGATTTTCACAGAGTAACTGATCTAAGCTCAACGAATTATAGTCAACCCTTTCCCCAACATTCCTGGGCAAAACATGAAGCAGAAAAAAATATTTCTTATATAACACCCAAAACACAAACCAAAGGGCAGCACAAAAGTCCACAAATCCTAAGTATGGAAATAAACTGAAAAAAAAAAATAGTCAATAAGGAGAGGTACTGACAAGCATGAATCAGATTAAATGTGCAAAAAGAAGATGCATATATTTAAATGGTTTTATTTCAACTAATGCTTCGCCACCATATTACATCATTTTGAATAGCTCAGAATAGCAATATGAACTCAAAATATAGGAAACAGCTTGCCAAAGCAAGAATACATTAACTCCTATGGATACAGTTCTTTCCTTCTTTGGTGACACCACTTCCTGTACATTTGTAAAAAATAAAGAATTTTATGACTCGGCACTTTTGCAGTTCAGATTACTTGATCCTACTGTTTGTAACATTTGCCTCTTCCCTTCATAACCTCCCTACAATGTTTTCTCATTTTATTCCCAAGAGCATTTTAAATAAAAAAAAGTAATGGTTTCCATGCATGTTTTGTAAAAATTATTTTCTAGGTGCACACAACTGAACCAAGATGCGTACAAAAATGCATTCATTTTGATTCTCAGTTTCCACGATGCCATCAGCATGTTATTTGATGGCATCACATATCTCTTACTGCCAGAGAGGCTGAGTTTTATGGTGGTATTCTCAAATAAATTCTATCTTGAAAGACCTTTAAATAAAAAGTAGCAAGAGAAAAAAATGCTGTGTTTTATTTGTAACATAACCAAAATATTAGTTATTTGTATAAAAAAAAGCACCATTTACAGAGAATACTGTAGGAAGCCAGCTTCAGAAATATAATTTTCTCATTTAACATTAGAAATTGTGCTACATATCCCAGCTACTCCTGTAATTTTATGGCTGCAAAGACAAGGAATAAAAAGCTCAAACCCAGAACGCACAAGATATAGGTGAGGCTGCCCTTTAGCTAGAAAGTGAGATTTGTTTCTATTAATATTTATACCAACCACCTCAGCAACCCTCAGACGAAAAACGTTGAATATCTGAGAAATAATGCATTAGAAATACGTCCAAGATGCTGCTCCAATATGAATGCATTTCTGTGAGCACTTGATAAATCAAACTTCATTCCAGGAAAAGAGCAAATCGATTGGTTAAACACTCCTCTCCCTGAGAATTTCGACAATGTTCTAGTCTTGCAAAGCAAAACTGAGTCCTTTCAATTTCAACAGTTCTCAGGCCAACAGCGTCTCAACCTGGACACAGCTGATCTGCTAGTTATGCACTGGGGTGGCAGGTTGGGATTTTTGCATGTGTGTCAGTATCTTATACTTTCTTCATTCCTCTACCCATCAAACAGGCAAACACCGTCATGACCATCTTTGGTTTCACCTCCACAAGGTCCTCTGGAAGAGCATATACTCTGGCCCCAATTCTTCTGGCCATTGACACAGCATACCTATTCGCCATTGAGAGAAATGAGCACATGTAAACATTTCAAGTCTTTTTTTACCTGAACTTGCTAGGCAAAAAGCCAGCGCAACTTCAATTATACCTAACCCACAGTTTATTAACAAGGCTTTAGCTCTGGTTTCAAGGTGTAATTTTTTAGATATAGCAACTGTTTCGTATATGCCTTTTAACAGAGAATAGCTAGTTTTAAAGTAGCCTTGTTACAAGGCAAGGACAGTTTTTAATGTGCACATTACTGGACCTAAGCCCAGTCACAAACAGTTGATGAGAAAGTGGACTGACAAGGGATATGTCTTAATTACCTATTTACTACTCCTCAGAGATAAGTACGTGCAGAAACTTGTTGATGGATATTTAAGTTTCTAAACCACCTCTCCTTCGGTCCCTGCTTTCTCTGACTATGCAAGCATGCAGAGGACCAACAGGAATGTGGTCGGGGTGTTTGCTGTTACAGTTGTTACCGACTGCTTCCAGAAAGCAAGTTCCAAATTAACCATTCACCCCTCCCACTGGAAACCTCTTTTGAAGACTCATGCTGACGTCACCAGGAAACAAACGTACCCTAGCGACCCCTGCGTCCAAGAGTCCCAGTGTCAAATACTGAGCTACAGGCCAAGTACTTACTGAATAAAACTGAATCAAATTGGAGAGAATAGCTCTCTGCTAATGGAAAGAGGGTTACATTGCTACAAATTCTACATCCTTCCAATAGCTGGCGTCACAGGAAACCTGCTTCTCCCATCTGCTAAGTGGGACAGTGTCTTGGGATGGTCTGAGGACCAGGGTTTTCACGTACAGATATTGACAGCCTGACAGTTGTGAATACGACAATACTCGTTGAATAAAATGCAGCATTCGCTGACTAAAGACACTTACATAGCATTATTCTGTTTGTCATCCTCTGATAAGTCACCTGTCTTTACAAGATCATAGTTGATACAACCAGGCTGTATGGCGTCAATTAAATCCACCACTGCCAAGCTGGTGCTGATAGTCTTGTCCTAGAAGAACACATAGCGACATACGGTGAGCTGGTTTCTGATTCCAGCTAGACTGAACGTGGACAAAATGAAGGGTTTTTAAATTGTCACAAAATGGCCGTCATCGCCCAATGATTATTCCCCATTAGACTCTTTCCGGACTTGTTCCAAAGCCACATTACCATTACTATTGAGCTGCAACTAAGAGCATAAACAATGCTAAATAATAACCAATTGGCAGGCAGCAAGTCTCCACCCACTGCATTAACTGCCAGACATGGAGCTGCCAGAGTGCATAGCAGAACATGTTTGAAAGGAAACACCTATCAATCATTCTCTTATCCGAAAAGGGAGATCTGTACCTTAAAGCTCTGAATGGAGGTTGACTTGCCAGCTTCTTTCAGTGTCCCATTCACCCAGTTTACTATAATGTCATCATTTGCTTTCTGACCATCACCAAGATCCTCGAGAACATTCAAGGTGTACCTGAGAATGAGGGGGAGACAGTTCCTTATGCGCACAGGGTAGATACGGTACACGAAGAAAGTCATGATCTCAGCGCTAAGTCTAGTTTTCAACACAGGAATGGGTGGCTAACAGGCCAAAAAAAAAAAAAAATGCAACCTACAGCAGTGGGCTCACCTTCAGAGCCCTGATTTCAGCCTCCTCCCTACTTTACCTTTGGACGACTAGGGAAGAGAAAAGACTCCACTGTCTAACGCCCTCTTAGTGTTGTCTTTCCAGGCCAGCCATGACACCCTGGCCAATCGTGAACGATGGAGTGTATTTGATCATTTTTAGACAGTGTAGCCACCATCAACTTAGATGAAGCTGGTTTCTGCACTGTTAGCACGGACGTGAGTTACCTCAGAGGGGCAATGCACCTAATGCTTTGTATTATTTAAAAAAACAGATAAAATTCTTTAGCGCTAATCTTAGAAATACAGGGCTGGAAGGGAGCTTGAGACATCATCAAGTCCAGTGTTTCTCAATGACTGATCCATGGACTGGCATTTGTCCCCAAGATCTCCTTGAAACAGTATAGAAAACCAGTCCCAGGTACCAAAAAGGTTGAGGGATCAATGACCTAATCCAACCACTTGAACTGAGGCAGCACCAGGTAAGCCTGGACATCCCTGCCCGGTACTTGTCTAGCTCACTCTTGAAAACCTCCAATGAAGGCGATTCCATTATCTCCCGTGGGAGCCCACTGTTAGTGCTTCACCGCCTTTTGAGATAGAAACTTCTCCCAGAGTCTTCTAACTAAAGCTCCCTTGCTGCACATTAAGCATGTTACTTCTTGTCATCCATGTCCATTGACAAATTAGGCTTTGCATTTACTAAAAAAGAATTTATCATTAAATTTTTCATTTTAGTGGGTAAAACTCCACTTTAAGTTTCCCCATATGAAAGAGTTTCAAAAAGAAAAAAAGCCACACTGGGCAGGGACGGAAAGTCTTTTTACCCCCACTATTTCGGAACAAAAAAATTCCAAGTATAAAAAACTTCGAATTTTTTGCCCCAGAACAGACCTCTGTATAATGGTCTTGCATTGTAGAGGGTGCGAGAGCAGTCAGCATGGGATATAATATGTTGCACTCAAATGCCACATTCACAGAGTTTAGCTATAAGCTTCATACCTCCTCATCAGCTGCCAGACTAAAGCTAGAGTCAGTGTTTGGTTTCCATCATTCAGGTCCTGTCCACCAATGCCCACCAGAGAGAATTTGGCTGGATGCTTTCCCAAATCCACTGCATAGTTACAGTTTTCTAGCTACATGTCCAGGAGAAAAAAACGTACATATAAGAATGGAAAAAAAATTAAAATTTACATATAACAAGGTTTCAAAATCTAGCACTAGATAACTAATCCAGACTTATTTTTTGTGAAGTAACCCAACGTTCTCACCTTTTTCATATTTGCACCTAGCTTGGGATATGGCGGCTTGTTAACCTTATTCCAGTCAACAGGAACTTTGATCTTTTCGTATAATTGCAATATCACCAATGCATCCTGCAGGTCACTAGGACAGATTAACAGAAGTTAGTCCCAGTGTTTGGAGACTGAAGCACCTTGACCTTCCTTAGCTTCATACTTAAGGGTATGACAAATTCTCTTATAACCATCACCACAGAGTAAAATATCAAACTTCTCCTGCCTTTTGATGCAGGGGAGATAAACTATCACCATACAGCAAATCTAGATTCCAGCCTATCGCCAGATTGACTAGCATTGGATATAGACTGGTAGTTTTACTGAGGAGCACCTATTTTATTTGATATGGTTTTAATTTTAAAATTAACTACACCTATCCAAGGCTGTAGGCACCCTAACAGATCAGCAACTCAACTGAAAAGGTTTGAACAGTTTCAAACACATATTTTAGTTTGTTTAAAGGTGGAGTTTCTATTTTGGTAGATTAAGAACTGAAGTTGCATTTGATCAAAAGCCCACTACTCTAGCAAGAGAAACATGCAAAAGACCTACCCATACAGATGGTTTACATGTGGATTCACACCGAGAGAGTTCATCCAGTTACGGAAGGTTCTTTCTTCACGTGTCTCTCCTATGTTAAAGGAAACAGAGATTTTTTCAGTCTATACCAGTGCCTCTCACCAATCTAAGAGAACACAAGCTTCTGGGACATTTAGAAGCCCTCTTGCCCGGACAGGAAGTTCTGCATCAGATAGCTTATTTGTCAGGTGGAAAACACAGTTGCCTCCATAACTATTCATGAAGGTCCAAACATCTTTTCTCAGCGATGATAGAGCTAAGTGGCATTTGGGACATTAAGGAGTTTAGGAACAAGAAAATGGATGGATGTATGCATCACCTACAAGAGGTGCAAAGCGCCAGGTGAGCATATGCAGCAGTAAGGTCTAGCGATAAAAGTTTAATATTAATAAATGGCTGGAAGCCAGGCAGTCCAGAGCTAATCTCGGCTCTTTTACCGACTTGCTGCAATGCTCCTGAAAGCAACATCTCAGTGACTCAGGTAACCCATTTATTCAAGCCTCCAACCTTCACAGCCGCCCAGCCGCGTTGGGGGGGTTGCTTAGCCTTTGTAAAGCACACTACACATTGCTCTAAGTTCACACACATCAGTGCAGAGGAAAGTACCTGGCCCATGTGCCAATATGTAAGATGAGTCCGTCAGAGGCACACACTCCACTCCTAAAATCTGTCAGTAAAGAGCACTGCTGAAAATGAAATATCACAGTGCTGAATCTTTCCTTGCAACCACTATGCTAAAAGTCTTTTGTGGTGCAACCATTTCCAGTAGGTGTTTTTCCTTCAAAGACCATGCAGGAGAGAAGTTCTCATCACCTTCCAGTAGTGTCCAATCGATGTCCTGGTTTTCCGGCTTGGTAAGTGCAGGGTACTTGTTGAACAAGTTTGCTACGAAGGCCAAGTTCAGTTTGGGATTACCACTGACAACATCTGTAGGGGTAACGAACTGCCTGCAGCCCAGTCTGTCTGCCTGCTGAAGCATGTATTCTGCTCTCTTCAAGTCATCCTTCTCCTGTTGGGGTGACAGAAACATGGATAACAGCTAGCAAACTCTGAGGCCACCACTAAGCTATAAAAAGCAGGAACTTTTTCCTGACCACTACCTTTGCTGGACCACACAGATATCTGCACCTGCTTTCAGGGAGCACAGGGCATTTATTACCCAGACTGAATCAAAAGAAAGCAAGGAATGAATATTGTTGTAAGAAGCAACAGCGTTATGGGCGCACTGGTCACAATTTACCCACTTCTTTAAAAAGCCCCACGCTCAAGCTTTATAGTAGCCAGCTAGAATAATCATGAGAACATGTGATTCAATATGCTCACAAATGTATCAAGGCAAAAAGGCAGCTCAATTTTCAGATATCTGACTGATTCAAATTGTTGCACTGGCTCTTGATGCTTAGGTTTGAATACATCCTCTTAACTGCACCAGAAATGTGTTGGTCTCTCTGCATCTTTGCTTGTCCACTGATACTTTACTTGTTCCCAGGCTGACAGCCCCCAGGGGAATCAAGAGACCATAAGCACACTGCAGAGTCTACGCCCAGCTTTCACTTTTACAGCTCAAGGAAAGAGAGACAGAGACAGAGACAAATACTTACACTGAAACCAGACATGTTGATATCAATCTGGGGCTCCCCTTCTTTCTGCCCCTTTGGTGCAATTTGATTGAGCAGATGGAAATAAGCTCTGGAGTCCTGAAATGGATTAAGTGGAATATTCAGCTTGAAGCTGACCACGCAGCATCATTACATTGCAGCCTCATCTTAATCAAGCCATGGAACAGCACTAGCACATGTACCTTTACTGAATGGCTGAAGTCAGCAAGCTTTACAGATAAGAAAGAGCAAAGAGGGAAAGAGCATCGCAGCAAAAATCCAGGCAGCATGAGAGGAAAGAAGAAAGTTAGAAACATTAAACTAGTTTTAGAACCATAGACCAGCACTTCAGCTGTCTCTGTAACTTGCAAAATGCTAAATCATTGCACCACTGCAGTCTGCAGAGAAGGGAGGTTGGATGGCCTGATCTTAAAGAGCTGCCTGCAGACATCCCATAGGCAGGTCACACATACTGATCCCTCCAATTGCTTCATAGTCCTGCTGCCCACCAGCATAAAATCCTTCAGGAGCACTGACACATCCTGAAGGAAGTCACGACACAGCTCCTAGCACAGAGGTCTCAAACACGTGGGCTGCATGTGGCCTCTAAAGCTATTTCCTGTGGCCCACAATGATACCATTGTTACCAATATTTGCAATATCGTTGTATGAAAAGGTTTCAGTGGTGTGGACCGTGGGCTAATGTGCTAGTCCTCACGTTGCCCTTGTGGTGATTTGAGTTTGAGGCCCCTGCACTAGCACCAGGGTGGAGGTGGGGGAACTCGATTTTACCCTCGAGACAATACGGCTTCTCCCTCCTTCACCCCATTTCCACTACATCCAATATGAAAGAAACATGATTTTATTTCTGCAGTTTCTTGGCCTGTGATGTTTCTAGTAAAATATTCAGGTTTGCTATCAAGAGTTAGCATTTCCATACAATTAACAAGCTCCCCAATGCAGAACTGGTCAAAGCCGTTTGTGAAAAGTTTCGCCAGGTTTCTGGATGTGCTCTACCCCAGTGATTTTTACAGACCCTTTGAAAGCAGCTCCTGAAAGAGAAGTACCATTGGCCACATGAAAGCATCCTAGCTACGTACTGCCACACCATTCATGCGGCAACAAACCTTAAGGGCTTTTGAAGATGGAGGCACCCATAAAGAACGAAGAGACACCAGGCTTAGTTTTATGGCTGGAGGATCAGATCCAAGCAGAGAGGATTCAGGGCAGAATCCCCAAGCCTATGAGTTACTTCCCTGCTGCATTAGGACAGACTGAGCTCTTATGTTGAAGTAAAGCAGCACGGGGCCCTGCAAATGCTAACAGGTGCTTCTCCTTACCAATCTGAGGAGTCCCGGTGAAGTTAAAAACACGTATGTATCCACAGAATCAGGGACTAACAATTTATGTCATCGTTTAGGAGATAAGCACGGGCTGTCCAATCAATTTCTCACCCTCCACCCCAGCAACCTGGCTTAGGCACACCTGGCTGCTCCTCGCAGAAGCACAGCCCTAATTACCTTGATGTCAGAACTGAAGTTGCTGATTTTGTGCCAGCCTGCATTTTCCAAATGGAAGTTTGCCCATCTCAGAAGCAGCTCTTCTGGGGACAATTTCATAAGATCCTCCAAAGTCTCCCCATCACGAAGTAAGGCAGCCAAAGCTAGAAGAAAACACAGACTTGTAGAAACTCAGGCCAGTATTTGGTCAAAAATGTGGCCTTCTTCCAAATTATAATAAGCAGGCTGAAAAAAACAATTTCACCCAAGTGTCTTGGACAAAAAATTAGATTTACCATGGCAAAGTTTTTTCCTCTAGTAATTTCTGATTCAGTCAATGCACCTTGGTTTTTTCCAACAAAAATAATAGTTACAAAATATCAAAATATTCCATATGAAGTTTTTCTGCGGTGTGGGGAGAGACAAATGAATTTTTCTGCAGTAAATGCTTTACATTTGTCAATCGGCTCTGGTTAAAGTCCTCCAGGTTGAGGCAATTTAGCTGGTGTATTTGGTACATGACCTTTTATTTTAAAAAGTCATGTGTAAGAGATTCCACATGTTTTTTTTTTTCAGAAAAATAACTACAGATACCAATATGCCACAGCTGTAAGCCAATTGCTAATGTACACCAGGTACCAGATTTGGAAATTCTGCACCCAAATCCTACCTACGCGGGTAATGATGGGGAAGGGGAATTTGTAATCAAAAGGAAACTGAAGTCTCTCCTGGCATTTGAGAGATACAGTTAGCGTTTCCAACTCTGCCAGAGAACGCCACACACCAAATCATTACTGCCACCACCATCCCCATACATCCAAATCCTGGCCTGGCCAAATTCTGCCTAGACTAGATGAGCCGATGATGTCACAAGTCCAGGAGCCACAACCACCAGGCAGCCAATAATTTTTCTCCATTGAACATCAAAGCCAGTTTCAGAACAATAGTTTAAGGAATGCACATTTTATTTTACTTGATCTGTGTTGGGACAAAGTCCTCCAAAAACTGAAGAGTGAATCATCACGCAACAAGAGAGAATCATAATCTAACAACAGAAATAGCCAGGTCACGTGTTCTTTGCGCCTGAAGTTACAGAGCAGGGAACACACTATCACTGATGCTCAGGAGACATTAATAGGTCTGGCTGAATATTTTTCATTTTAGCTTGAGAAAAAATAGTTTGTGAAAATATCTGGTTGATCAAAAAAGGAAGCAAGCTAGCAGGTTAGGTTGGGGAGGTCCAGGGAGGCGTTTGTCCAAAAAGTGAGAAAATTGTAATTTTCAGTTGAAAAGTTTTGATGAAAAACAAAACAAAAATAACTCTGAGAAAATAAGGTCTGGTTTTCGACCAGCTCTAATCATCACACAACAGGTGCGCTGTGTTTTGAGAACATCTGCTCGCATACAGAAATATATCTAATTAATGGTATCTGACCATGAGGGTTCCCCTGCTCCCATTCGGAAGTTACCATTGCTCAGAGAACGTTACGTTCATTCACACTTTTTAAAGCTCGCTCGCATTTAGCTTCTGAACTCAAAAGACTCCCATGACAAGAAAACCTCCTGGCTGTTGCTAAATCTGTAATGCAAACACAGCCAGTACAGGACATCTAGCAGATTCATGTCAATGCCTGCTAATTCTGGGAAGGCTCCTGACCTCTCAGGCTGACAGCCCAAAGCACCTCCTTCCCAGTCAAAATGATCAGGAAGGCAAGTCCCTTTGCAGAGAAGGGGAAGAAAAATCCAGAGCGGATTTTCAGGATGAGACATATGTGGCATGAAGCCCCGAGTGCTGAAGGGAACGTCAGGCAGGCTGAACAATGCAGTTTAAATGAGCAATTTCAAGCCTCACTATTCAACCACCCCACAAGACAGCATGTCTAGTTTACGTAGGGTTACCACATGTCCTAATATTAGGGATGCTGTCCAATAGAGACAACCTACTACCCCTCCCCAGTTTTTCACATTTGCTATCTGGCCACAATAAGGCTTGACTAAGGATAAATAATCATTCAGTTTGATACCTTCATTTCTACTGAGTTCGATGTCGGCAAACAAACCAATTTTAATAATCTGCCAGAGAAGCCCCAGAACCAGATGTGGCTTCCCTTCCCTCAAATCTTCTGCTCCAATATTGACAACATGACACCCAATGGCAGAGGCAGAATTCAACGCCAAGTTCAGATTTTCCTGTAAAAAAAAAAAAAAAAAAAAAATACAGCTAAATGAGATGTCTTTGCATTTGGTTTGGGAGAGAAAGGCTGGGGACTTCCTTGCTTTATTAGAAGCAAACTTGCAGTTTTAGGCAAACACAGCTACTCGAGGTGAATTTTTAAAGGAAGTTGCATTGAAGTGGGCTGAATTCACACGTTACAAGGGCACATGCAGGAATACAGTTTGTGCATTACAGCATGTATCACTAACTGTATACATGCACATCAATCAGACTCCTTTCTGATCAGAATAAAATAAACCTCTTGGTACCCTGATCACTGCAGTGTTTCAGTTTTAATAATGAAAGGGGATCTTAACAGCTTTTGGCATTGGGTCATTCCTCTTGCCATCTGAATATTTACAGAACATAATCCTCTGCACTAAGATTTCCTCGTAAAGCATAGTACAGAGATTACTTTACATTATTAAAGACAATTAAAACTTCACTCTACCCCAGCCCAGAGTCCTGAATTCGTTCGTCCCCTGGGTCACTTCACCAATTGCTCCTCACAAACCAGGCCCTGCATGATTTCATTCTTTCTAAGAGATAATGAAAATTTACACCATACCTGAATTATGAATGGTGTGAGTTTTTTCTTGTTGATTGCTCTTTCATCAATCGTGTCCGGAACAGAAAGGTTGATCATTTTACTGACAAAGACAAAAACATTCAAACACCATGAAGCATTTAATTGTTACACAAGCTTTTGCAAACGAGCAAAACAATGATGAGATTTGACCAAACACTTTGTACTAAGTTGTTTAAAATAAGGGCTTATGTTTGTGCCATCAAGAATGTATTTGTACTTAATAGTAAAGTCTCATGAAACTTTAAACACAGTAATGGCCACCACTAAATTAGATCAGTTACTTGAGGAAAAACACATGAATTTTTCATAATACCCTCAGCAAATGAGGGAAAACCCATTATTTGTTCATTTCTGCTGTAAATTCTAAGGTGAAAATTTGTTTACTTCCAATTTAACTGTGTTACCTGTTATTAAACATGAATTGCAAAATAAAAAAGCTAGAGCACACAAATGTTAGGGAGAGATGACATGAAAGGGAATTCACAACACACTAACAATGGGTTTTTCTGCTACTCAGCATGGAACACAATGCATTACCAGGAAGGTGAATTGAAGCAGAGCATTTGCTTTACATTATGAATTATTCCCCACTCAGGTTAGTTCTATTTATATGCCAAAGATGGGTAGGTGTCAAAACAGGGCAGGTAAAAAACATCACCAAAGTGAAAAAAGCCAATGCCTAACCTACAAAAGATCTTCCTCCTCCTGCCGGTGAAATTCCACTTGGCTGCAGCTGTTTGGTGGCCCTGAAGAGCAGACTCCAAATTTTGCAGTGAACACCAGAGCAAATTTCCCTACCAAAAGGCGCCCAGCCCAGCTCTAGAGCCTAATGCAGCTACCATCATCATCAGTGGGAAATAGCTCAGGTATTCAGAGACTCCATTGCTAGACACATTCACCGTTAATCTCTGTTGAGGCTACCAATAAGGGTGGTGTGCAAGGAAACTGGACTGAAGACAGAGTATCCCTCCATAGGTCTCTGTCACTCATTTCTATGTATCCATGATGTTTGCTGGTTTTTACAGGACAGCCTTTTCCAGGGTCACTGTGTGTAACAAGATTAATGTGTGCCAAGCTGCATTTTGCTAACACAATATCCCAGTCGACAGGAGGGAACAAAGAGAGGTAAACTACACTTCAAACCAAAAGAGAAGCTAGGAAACCAACTGAACAACAGTCCCCAGATAATATATAACACCAATTTCCCTCATGTCATAAGCCCTAGTCTATTGCACTACTTCCCACATTTTACACGGACAAAGAATTACGTCCAATGTACAGGGTCAGAAAAGCAGCCAAGACTGAAGAGCAAAGTCCCTTGGCTGGGACTTGCGTAGGAAACAAACTTTCCTGACTTACCACAGTACGATGCCATCTCCGACAGCTTTGAACAGATCATCGGTATTCGGGTTCATTGGGATAAGATGTCTGCAGTCAGGATCATTTTCCAAGGCTTTGTTTATCCAGTTCACAAAGGCATACTTTTCTTCCTCTAAACCAAGAGCAGTCATAATATGAATGTGGGTCTTTTACAGCATAGCACACATCTGAACTTTTAATTCTTGCACCCGATTTTCATTTTATTGGTCACAAATATCAAATTCAGAGCTTTTTATCCTCTATAGTAGTCAAGGAATTTTCATAGTCCACTCAATGAGTTGCTATAGTCAAACGCAATACAATGACTGCATCAGCAATCTGAAAGATGTGAGCAAAACAAATCTTAACAGGAATGTGAACACATTCAACTTAAGCAGAGCTAGTTGAGCAACACTTGGTATTGGGTCAGAATCTTGTTTCAATCTGACTATCCGGGGAAAAAATATGAACTCGTTTTGCGCCAGTTTTTTAAATTTTCAGGTTATATTTGGTCTGCTTACTCCAGAAAGTGTCGAATGTTAGAGTAGTACCTGAATAAGAATGTTGTGTTCCTTCGCTGGAGAGCTCTGATGTTCCACCAATAGCACAAATTCCTTCTTTTCGATTGATGGCTTTTCGGAAGGTTTTAGCAATATCACTGCTTTTCAGCTCTTGGAAAATCTACAGTTCAAAGAGTTTTGTTTAGACAAGCATCTATATTTATAAACTGGAAAACAAGAGTTTGCTTTAAACTTTGTAGTGTAATCAGGAAACTCAAGAATGGCCTAGCAAAACAATGCTGGAATTATTTAAGTTTACTACAAGGATTCCAATATATTTATCAAGCCAAGTACTACAAACACCCACTCAAATGGAAAGCGTAAGAAGCCAGAAACTTGCATATTTATCATTTCAGTTAGGTTTCAAGAGGCCACCAGAAGAGCTCAAAACTCTGTGGTCTGAAAGCAAATATACATGCAGTCTCCAGGTGAGCAAAAACATCAGATAGCTTTTGTGCAATTTTAACCCATTTGTGCAAGCATGACAGCTCCCGTGGGTGTATCTTTAGTTCATACAGATTGACTTTGTTCACATCCCACAGAAGACACAAGTCAGAGTGTTCAACACATATATGAGCAGATGTAAACGAATTACTGCTGCTGTGAATTTCCTACCATATTAGACTATCGCTAGGTTTTCAACAGACCAGATCAATATACACTGTCTGAGGCTGAGAGAGACTCTTCAGCATGGAAATGTTCCCAGGGGGTGGATTTCCTTGTGGATATCAATGTACAGGCTGTGTTAAGATTCCTAGAGTTTCAGATAATTATCAGAAAAGAAAACAAACTATTTAAACATCAAGAACTCACCACTGTACGCTGTGAGGTTACCTCTGCCCACAGCCACCGTAACCCTAAGTAGCTGGCCACATTTTCAGGGTTTCACTACTTTGTTCCCTCTTCCTAGTTCCCGCTGAGCCCCAGTAGTGTTTACGCTTCCATATGGGTTTACAGCAATCTCCGTGTCATGCCCCATACCCTATCTAAGGGAGGCTCGGCCATCCTCTTTGAGCTTTGACACTCAGCCAGTTTTTCTGCACCCTTAATGCCCTGCTGGCACATCCTAGCTGAGGAACACCAGGGAGCTTTCAACCCCATCCGAGCAGAACACCCTCCATGCAGCCAGCTTTGCCTCTTCCCGACCACACTGCTTTCCCCAGAGATGGGCTTCTCACATTTCCCCAAGGGAAGAGGAGGCTGTTGCGTTACCGTTGGGGCGGAGGGTGACGTGTGGACCTGGGGAACTGGGAAAAGGCACACTTCTGGCGCAGAAGACAAGCCCCCATTTCCTGCATCATTCAGGTCTTGTTCCCCATGTGACACAGCTCCACACACCTCGCTGGAGCAACAGCACTAGTCACACCCATCCTGGCTAACTTAACACTACTGCTTCCCAGGGCACCTTCTGATTGGCAACCCAGATTAACCAAATCAGTCCAGTCTCCAGGCACAGCTCAAACCCAGCCAGTATTTTAGCTTAAATATAACTTCTCCCCCCTGTGTGTAGCTCACAGGGCACAAGCAATCTGGCTCTGCATTTGAGTCCAAAAGAAAGCATTTGCCAGCCCTTGGAAAGAGCTGGAAGGATGCTGGTGTCTCCAGAGGGCTGGGCTAGGGACCATCTTTCTAAAAGGCCTGGACCTCTTGGCAAGGTGGGGCAAGGAGAAAAAACAGCACGGGCAGAGCCTCTTGTTAAAATGAGCTCCAGCAGGTTTGAATAGATCTATGAACAACCAGTCTTGCCCTCGAAAGAGAGACCGTCCGAACCAATCAGCTGACCCAGGCCTCCTCCTGAAGGGATAACTTCTGCCTCCATCAAGATACATCTGCAACCTTCTCTGAAGGGCCCTCCATAGCCGGTAGGTGTCAGACAACACCCAAAGGGTGGGTACCTCTCTGCCTTGAGACTCAGATAGGGTTCGCTCTCTGCGACAGCTTCAGCTTTCTGTTTGTTTTGCTGAACTAGACTATCATGGTTACCGCTTTGTAATGTGTTAGCTTTCTGTGCCATTTAAGTGCCTTCTTGCCCCCAGGGTGCACTATTTTCTCTCTAGAACTCTGTTCCTTATCCAGCTCAGCAATCCCCTGCCTTCTGTAACAGGGCACAGATCCATCCTTTGACGTGGGCCGGTGGGCAGCCCTGTCTCAAGTGTAGCTGGGGCATTGTCAGGGGCAGGACTGAGCACTCCTCTAATGGTTTCATCACATTTTCCATCTTTTCTTTTATTGCAGTGCTGGTTGCAGAGCAAGACCATAAATCTGTCTTATCCAGGCAGCTGAGTTTCTGCCACTTTAAGGGAGCCACTGATACAGAGCTGTCATAGTGAGCTCTGCGTCCCAATGCCCTATGCCGTCAAGCCCTCAGCAGGGCAGGAACAGCCAGTCAGCATAAGTTAGGGACATTGTTGAGTCAGTCCCTGATGGCACCAGGCTGGGTAACCCAAAAGTGGCATTCAGGACTGCTGCCTTCAATCACTCCTGCCTCAGTTACAGTTTGGCTGGATCCAAGGATCCAGGCTCCAGAGTTAGGAGTGAGTTTGTACCACTGTTCTTTTTATTGTGAATCTGGAAACGTACAGCCTTGTGCAGTTATGTATTGGTCTGAATAGTCTAACAGGCCCTTTTATATCCTTTTTTATCAGCACTGCACTTCATCTGGCAGGTTTCCAACAACCATTTTGCAAATGGTTTTGCAAAGTAAACTGTTTACTAGAAGAATTGTTTTCGTTTCAATAGTTACCTTGTTTATTTTTTTAATTTTATTTTTCGCGAACAGCTAACGAACTGCTCCGTTACACAACTGTTGAAGTTGTTCAAAAGAACAAGGCTAGCCAACCCTTCATTTTAAGGCCACTTTTTGGCAATACAATCTTGAACAACTTCATATGCCTTCCTTCTCCTTCATATTATTTCTTCAAGTAATTGCACAGATGCTCTAACATCTCCTTTTCCCACATTTTTCTAAACAAATTTTAGAAGTAGAATTGTTGCTAAATATGACCCTAACAGAAGTTAGTTACTGGTAAGAGGATCTTCACATCATTGATGAATGTACAACTGTAGCAATGTGCCAGAATATTAAACGCTTCACTTATGTGGGTGAGAATCTTTAAAACCATGTTCTAGTGCAAGTTAAAATGATGAGCCAGTGCAAACTGGCATTTGAAACATGCACCTAGCATGCAAGTGCTCACAAAGTGCAAATGAACGCCAACTTACACTTCAGCTCCGAACTCAAGAGTTCAGAGAGGCTGAAGAGAACTGAGGAACAAAAAGGGGAAGCTAAGTTAAGAGAAATCAAGGAAAGTTTCACATAAAAACAGCTGCCCTTATCACACCGCACATTGTGTGGCACCTCTGTCAGAATGCAAAGGGCGGACAGGTCAGCACAGATCTGGTCTTTCAAAGAAAGCAGTAAGCCTTCACCAGAAACACCAGGTGTTTTCTAGCCCATTTTTAGAGTCCAAGGCCAGAGTCTAGCTTTGTCTCCTGGATCACCCTCCTCTGCACACCTCCTTAGAAGAGAAAAGGATGGTGAAAATCAAATCAATCAAGCCAGCATCTCAAATTAATCCTTAAGTGTCACTTATAAATCCCTTCCCAGTCTCCTTTGTAACAGAGAAGATTCTCTAGTAATCTATGGTCACATGAAGAGTCCTGCACAGACACAAAAAGGTGGGTCTAGGGTGAAAGGAATCATCCCATATCCGACCTGTGATCGACTCTCCAACTTTTATCTGTATCTGCATCCGCAGTGCCCCCTGGCAGCGCTGTCTCATGGTGTCTGTCAGGAGGAGGGGCCAGCCTACCGTGAGCCAGGCTCACTTTGCAGAACCAGCTGCCTCCCTCTCCAGTGATTTTGTACATCAATGAAGTCAGGACAGGTTTCTTAAATTATATGCAAAAACGAGAGCCCCGTGGCACCTTACAGACTAACAGATTTCTTCAGGGATAAGCTTTCATGGGCTCCAACCCACTTTGTTAGTTGCATCTGAGGAAGTGGGCTGGAGCCCACAAAACCTGATGCCCAAAGAAATCTGTTAGTCTATAATGTGCCACAGGACACTTCTTGTTTTTGCTGTACACAGATTAACACAGCTATCCTTCTGGAAATTTCTAAATTATTTGGCTACTCAAACTGCATGACAGGAGCATGGGGGATTTCGCTGCCTACCTCGATTACCTTATTACCTCCCCTGGCTCTGTACTGGGGGGAAAAGATGAGCAAAGACAAGATCTCAAAGGTGGGGACCAGCTACAGCCAGCTGCTTCCCCACCTTTGAGATCCTGTATTTGCAAGCCTGTGTAAACACAGTTTGTATCTAAGCTACAATACAGTGACTACCTGCATTTGCAGGGCTCTAGGAACGTGAATTTGAGAGGTAAGAAACTTTCCTCTCCTTTGGCCCCACCAGTCTGGAGAACCAAACATTAACTAGCCACAACCCAGGAAGCGGGACAGGACTTAGATCTTAACATGCTACAGCAGAGCAATTGCACCACTGTAGCCCTTCTCACGCCACAGGTGGGATGCCCCCGCGAGCGCGGGTAATCCTCCTCCCAAAGAGGCAGCAGCAAGGTCGACAAAGAATTCTTCCGCCAGCCTCGGACTCTCTACACAGGGACTTGCTGGCTGACCTATGACGCTCAGGAGTGTGGATTTTTTCACACCCCTGACCAACAGAGTTATATAATTTTCTAGCGAGCTGCAGAGTGGCATGGACACATAGATCCCATCACATCCATTGGGCTCTGCGTTTGGGGCCTAAGGAGTGTTGGGGAAGATCAAGCAGGTTTCTGGTCAGTACGTTTGAGGTCTGATAAGTCAAAGAACCTTTCCATTTACTCAAAAAACAAACGTCATCATTCTAGAAAGAAATGACCCTCACGTCTCTCTTAGGCAGACAGTTTTCATACTGGGACCGTTGTGCAACATTCTCTGTTTCGTGTTTGAAGAGGCAACTCTGCTTTCTCCCTTTGGTAGGAGGATCTCATGGTCTGAAATACTGTCCTGGTCAGATAGCATCTCTAGAAGCACTAAGCATTTCTGCAAACTAAACCCTAATAGAGCCCTAGACAGTCTCTGGTTGGGGTAAATGAGACCAGGAGAAGTTAACCCATTACTAGTAGACGTCATCTAAGGCAGATCAGACTGTACACCTGTCAGGAGAACGAGTACAAAAGCTGATAGCAAAACACAGGTAGCTCCATGCAGGAAAAGATGTAAATACACTTACAAACACAAACTCTTCAAAGCTAATCTTCCCATCTTTGTTCTTGTCACTGTCTATCATTAGCTTCTGAATGATTTCTCTGACTTTGTATCCGGGGAGAGGCAAATTGGCTTCCTTGAAGAGTTCATGCAGCTCATAATCACAAATGAATCCATTGCTGTTGAGATCTGCAAACAGAAAGAGAGAAGGTTTACAAGTTAATCTTCCTCAAAGCACAACCCTACTGTCTCCAAAAGAAATTAACCCCAAATCCTCACCCATGCTTCACTGAAACACAAGTAACCCAAAGGGATCTGCCCCATTGTTTGCCATTTCAGTAAGGCACTGAGATATGATGCTGCTGAACTCAGGATCAAAATCCTAATATCCTAGCCTTTAGGGTGCCACAAGACTCGTTATCTTCTCTGTACACAGACTATCATGGCTACCCCCCTGGAACGTCTCCTGAGTCAGCCGTGTGTTCATTTCAGATCCAAATTGATCTGCGTCACGCGAACTTGGCGACTCTACTTTCCAGCTCCGAAAAGCAAGAATGTGAATGAAACTGAGGAAACCCACAAGTGTACGACACCTTTGTGGGCCAAACTTCTCAGGCTAAGAGTGGCCACACGTCACTAACAGACTGTGCCTGACACCAATCCAGTGCACAAGGGAGAGGTGGGAGATTAAGTGAGGTCCTAGGGGACAGGCGCCACTTCACCGAACTTCCACCAGGGACAGCCTGACCGGCACACAGACCAGCGACTCTCAAACCCCAAGAAAGGTCAGGCATGGGATGAAAGCTGAGTTGCAGTTGCCCATGTGGAGTCTGTAGCTGGATGGAAGGACTCCCCTCTCCAGTGAGGTCCACCCACCCCTTTGGTAGCAAAATCCTGAAATCATAAAAGGTCTCAGACCAGGAGAAAATGGCCAAGATCTGCAAGTCTCTAAGATGCAGTGGTTGCTCTGTGTGTGAATGAAGTAATTCCCCCCACCCCATTTTTCTTTCCCCTCTCCAGTAATAGCATTAGGGCAGTTTCCTCTCTAATACTTTCTACTGAGATTTCTGCAGTTACAGCCACCTGCCATATTAGTTGTTCCAGAGGGCTGGTCTGCTGAAGAACAAGGGTCCCCAGCTTCAGCAGCTCAGGCAGTCACAGATATTTCAGCTGGTCAGAGCCAAACACACTGCATCTGTGAGCTGCACATGGAATTTCTTATGCACTAAGATCAGCAAGCACTCCTTAACACGCTTCACGCCATTTGCCCTCGCTGGTAAGAGACTGCGTCATAACCAAATGCACGTTTTGTTGAAGCACCAGACACCAGAAGCAATCTACCCAAGGACCCCTTTCTGTCATGACCATTTTCAGATTCTAGGTCACTGCAGACTCCCCCTACTAGATTGTGGTGGCAAACCGTGCCAGAACTAGGTATTTTGGCACCTGGGTTGCACCCAGAGCAAGAAGCATGAAACACGCCCTCAATCAAGCAGTGAAACGGAGCTGCTCAATACGGTGCCCAGGGCAAAGCCCTTGTTGCCCCACCCTAGTTACGGTGCTGGTGGCAAACAAAACTGCTCCAAACTAATCCTGTTCTATTCTAAAATCCAGCCAACAACACTTCAAAAATAATAATCAAGGTCAGTCTCTTTTCATCTAACACAGACAATATCTTTACACAAAGAAAAAATAGCAGCATATTTAAAAGCCTGATTCGTTACCTAAGTGAGTTAATTTACTTTAACAACAAAGTAGCAGCCTTCTTAGATCATGTTTTGCAAGTGTGCTAGTAAAGAAACCCTGCCCTGTTTGAACCTACCCCAAACTGCTCAGTTTCCCAGTTCCCTGGAGAATTTTAAAGTGTTCTAGTAAGTTCATAAGAAAATTAAATGGAAATAATTAGGGGGAGGCGTCCCAGGCACTTGTCCCAGTCACTCCTAAATTCTTCCTTAAAATGTAATACTAAGAAAAGTATTCCAAAGTAAATTATTAAAAGATGTAAATTCCATACAAAACTGCAGCATGTACAAAAATGCTGACAAAATACAATGTTATTTGGCTAAAAGAGTAGTTTTATGAAAAGCACTGCTGTCTGGCCTTAATTGTTAGAATTTTATTCCAAAAATATAAGCTTACAAAGCAAGCTTTATTAAGCACAGCAGTCAGATGTCATGAGTAAGCTATTTCCCCAGGAGATAAATCACAGCTTCTTTCATTCAAAAGCCTCACTGCACAGATGAGCTCTTTAATATAGATCCTTTCACCATCCAGAAGGAAATGAAAATGCACAATGCATGAAGGAGGAAATTCACTCTGGTGTAAGAGGCCAGCATAGGACCAATTGGCTTCTACTTCACTCAGAAAACCTCTGCCAATCGGTGCTAAAAGCCTTGGTGTCTGAGTTCACAGTGACCCACCAGGATCTTCACATGTATGCCAAACAAGCCCAGACACACCTCTGCAGAATTTTCTTAAATCTTTAGCTAACATCTGTTCACGTCATGACCACCAACCGTCTTCTGCAAAGGAAATAACCAATATGCTAAAAATTGGCTATTTGGCAGTTTTACATATATACCTTTGGCAGGACAGGAAAGCAGGACTGATTTTTTCATTCCTATTCCTCATTTATTTGCATTTCTGATGTCTCAAACTCAAATACAAAAAAACCTCTTACAAACCAAGGTCGCCTACAGCACATTTGTGTTTATGCACAGGTGTCTGGGACAGATGATGGATGGGATTTTACATGACGGGAAGCTGGGTGGAAGGTAGTGGGAAGTTTTGTTTCCAAAGTCCCCAACCCTAGAGCTCAAAAAAGAAGCCATCCAACCTTCAGCGCTGGCCAGCTGCTCCGGATCCCCACCCTGCATCACAGAGCAGAAAGCGCCAGCTGGCGTCAGAGACTGTTTGGAGCTCAGGCCTATATGAGGGAGTCCAACGAGTTCTCCTCTCCCCTTGGGCACATGCCTCCCCAGGGTGTCACCATGATTTTCCTCTGTTTCTTATACAGCAGAAACCCCATTTCCACAGACACTGGAACAGACTGGCCACAAGAGGGAGTCATTATTTTAGCTAGTTTTTGATTCTAAAGCTGGTTTGCTCATTTGAAATCCCATCCAAGCTATGCAAAATGCTTTCCACACCCTTTCAGATGCTTTCAAATGAGAGAGTCACCTTGAAACAGACAGTAATAGTTTTACCAGAAGGGAAAGCTCCACCCTCCCAAGTGCGTTATTACAGAAGACATTTTCATCAAAAGGCAACACGTTCTTTAGTGAAAGGAAGGGAGGGGAGAGAGACTTGGAAGTTTCTATTTCAGAACAATTGGACAGCCTTGTAAGACAAACAGAAAGGCAACCTGATGCAGACAGATCATGGAGAATTCAGCTGCAGAGTCTGGGTCACCATCTCTGTCCAAATAATTTATTCTAACACTCGCCAACTCTATCCCAAATGCCAAGATCGGGCACACGCAATGATGCTGGTCCCATAATAGAGACGTTGACTGGCTAGATCACAATTTAAGCTAGTCACTAAAACTAATTCCTCATCCTCCTGAGAGTCATTTGCTCCGGGACTTCTGGAAGACCAAAAATTACTCCAAAATAATCAAATATCTGCTTCTAGACAAGTACCTATATTTATCTTACCAAGAGTACCACGAATGGCTGGTCATGTCAAGTGAACCCAACAGGACAGTCGTGGATGTTCCCACTGAAGAGCTGACACCCAAGAACTACACCTAAATTGGCGCTCCTCAGTGACTAGACGCAGACCAGCATCAGTCTCCAAGATCCCCCTGACACAGCTTGAGGAACACAGCTCACCTGGCAATGCACCACTGGCGACAGCGTTTACTGTCCACCTAGCTCACAGTGAAAAGGCGCTGGCGGACAGGGGCAGCAAGAAAAGACTGCAGGTCCCAACTGCTGGAGCCTTTCACTGTAAAAAGGAAAGGCTTTAAGAGATGGGGTGCGCATGGAAAAGTTACCCCACAACAAAGCCTTCTTAGAATATTAGGGCTGAAAGGGACCTCATGTGGTCATCTAGTCCAACCTCCTGCTAAAAGCAGGACCACTCCCACTAAATCATCCCAGCCAGGGTTTTCTCTAACTGTGTCCTAAAAGTTTCCAAGGATGGAGATTCCACCACTTCCCTAGGTAACCCATTCCAGTGCTTCATCACCCTCCTAGTGAGGAAGTTTTTCCTAATATCCAGCCTCGGCCACCCCTGCTGCATCTTGAAATCATTGCTCCTTGTTCTGTCCTCTGTTACTACGGAGAATAACCTAGCTCTCTCCTCTTTGGAGCACCCTTTCAAGTAGTTGAAGGCTGCTATCAAATCCCCCCTCGGTCTTCTCTTTTGCAGATTAAATAAGCCTAGTTCCTTCAGTCTCTCTTCATAAGTCATGTGCCCCAACCCCCTTATCGTTTTCGATGTCCTCCTCTCAACTTTCTAATTTCTCCACGTCATTTCTGTAATGGGAGCTCAAAACTGGACATAGTATTCCAGATGTGGCCTCATCGATGCCAAATAGAGGGAAATAACACATCCCTCGATCAACTGGCAATGCTCCTATTGATGCAGCCCAATATGCCATTGGCCTTTTTGGCAACAAGAGCACATTACTGACTCATATACAGCTTCCCGTCCACCACAACCCCCAGGTCCTTCTCTACAGAGCTGCTACTTAGCCAGTCAGTCCCCAGCCTGGAGCAACACATGGGATTTTTCTGTCCCAAGTGCAGGACTTTGTACTTGTCCTTGTTGAACCTCATGAGATTTCATTTGGCCCACTGCTCCTACCTGTCTAGGTTTCCTTGAATCCTATCCCTACCCTCCAGCATATCTGCCATTCCCCGCAGCTTGGTGTCATCCACAAACTTACTCAGCACGCAATCTATCCCATCACCCAGATCATTAAAGATGACGTTGAACAAAACCGACCAAAGGACTAACCACTGAGGCACTTTACTTGTTACTGGTTGACAACTAGCCATTGAGCCATTGATCCCTACCCACTGAGCCCAATGATCTAGCCAGCTTTCTATCCACTTCAGGGACCATTCATCCAAACCATACTTTCTTATTGACAACAATGCTGCGGGGAACCATATCAAAAGCTTTGCTAAAGTTGAGGTGTATCACATTGACGGCTATTCCCGCATCCACAAAGCCAGTCATCTCATCATAGAAGGCAATCAGGTTGGTCAGGCACAATTTGGTCTCCATAGTGACTGTTCCTGATTGCTCTATTTTCCTCTAAATGTTTCAGAATGGATTTCTTGAGGACCCGCTCCGTGATTTTTCCAGGGACTAAGGTGAGGCCGATTGGTCTGTGGTTCCCCAAATCCTCCTTTTTCCCTTTTTAAAGATAGATATGGCAAGGGAAGGATTGAGGAGCCAAAGTGTCTCAGTCACTTGAGAAAACAGGATTCGAGCCCCTTCTGAAGTTTGACTCCTTGTGTCATGACCTCAGTCCTTGACCATGGAAGCTAGTAACACAACCACTGAGCACAACACGTGCCTCATCACACCCCCAGCAATGCTGCAGGCGGCACCAGGGGAATGTGAACCTGTCAGCATTGCATGTTGTGCACTAGCTGACAAGCCTGGATCCTGCTGGTGCACACTAACAGTTCCCCATGCAGGTTAAAGAGTCCCATTTCAAACAGCACCACATTAATACACACCAGGGAACTGGTAGTGCACACCAGCAGGGCTCCTGGGAGTCAATCAGTGCATGTCACACTGGTCAAGACTAGAATTTGCACCCCACTGGTGCAGACTAACGCACCATGTGAACAAGCCCCCATGGCTCCCTTTTAGCTGAAGTTAGCATCATTTAAATAGTATCCCAGCTCTGTTCCATTTGATTGTACTTGCAATGATTTGCAGTGATGCTCCAAAAAGCCCCCCTTGCAAGAATTACTACTTGGATCAAATACCTGGGAATAGCCTTATATTTTAACACTCTACAACTGCATTGCTGGTGTGCCTTGTCTTCTAAGGATACCACTCTCACAGCTGCTCTGCAATTGGCATTTACAATTGAGCAGTTCTCCCCCGCATACCAGCCAGAAGCTGAATTTTCAGTTTTTAACTCCTTGGAATACCTAGATCTGTGTTCTGTTGCCAAATCTGAGGGATATGCTTCCCCAGAATATACACAGGTTTAACGCAGTCAGAGTCGAACCCGGGAATGCCCTGATATTGCCTGTCTGAATAACTGGAAAGCATCTGAGCATTTACAAAAATTGTATTAGAAGTAACCCTGCAGACTGGAGCTTGAACACCTTAAGAATCAGTTCCAGAAAAAAGCTATTATGTCTTTACTGGGCAGGGCAAGGCCACACAGAATCTTTCTGACATAAAACAACACTTCTGCGAGATATTTGAATGCTCTACCTCTTCCCAGGGGGCCTATTTCCTTTTGGCATGGTCACCATAGCTCCTACACTAATGGTAAGCTCCCATGTAGTTGGGAGGTTTCACATTTAGTCACAACATGATGCGAGAGACCCAGCTGTATGGAGAACGCGTGGCTTGAAGAAGTGAGAGCTAAGAGATGGGTGGAAGAGAGGCTGTCAAGGTTGAGAAGAGGTACTGATCAGTAGGTGGACATTCATATGAATGCGAGCTATGCAGTCTGTTGCCCATAAAAAAGACAAAAAGCTCTAGCGCCCAAACCACACATTTCCCATCCCAGAGGCTTACTCCACACTACTTCTGGTGCTATGCATCAGAGATTTTCAAGATTACAACAGCACAAAGGATTCAAAACCTGTTTCCAAGGGTCCTTGTTGTGTGCTGGCAGAGACTACTGTTTACCACCCCATGCATTTCTGAATGTCCTCTCTTATTTGGCCAGACTGAAGACACGAGGTTATCTTGACACCATCTCCTTATGAGTGGAGAAAAGTACGCAGAAGTTATTCAGAGACTGGAGGTCCTCAGCAAGAGAGCCTGTTCCAGGACAAATGCTTGGGCACCAGAAGAGCCAGGGCTACAAGTGAAAGCAAATACGAAATTGTTCTAACAGGCCAGCTACAGAGTGTGATCATTACACTCCAACAGAAAGGAAACTACAGCTCATCCAGAGTTTCCTATTTCTCCTGACAGGCATCTGCACGCCAGTACCCTGAGCCCAAAAAAGGTCACTGCAATGATATGTGGCATCAAACTCTGCCCATATGCAGGTGGTGCAAGAAAACCACAAGCAAAAATATCAAAGACACTTCAGCTCTGGCTCAGCTTCCTCCAGACAAAAACTGAAAATAGCTTAAATAACAGGATGCAAGAGGGGAAAGTAACCCACACATTTCCTTTTAAGGCTGTGTTCTCTTGGCGTGACAAACTTCTTCAGGATCACAAACCCTCTTTGCCTTAAGTTATGTTTCTGGAGCGTTAGTTCATTGCCTTGCCAAAGCAAAGAGAAAGTGTCAAAGTAAAGTACAAATATTAAATACCAGTAGGAGGGACAGCATCTTAAGAGAAGTACAAACAATCAGAAGAAGAGAAATTGAACAGATTTACAGATTTTGTTCTATACCTGTCTCCTCAGGGGAAAAAACCACTGCAATGCATCTAAATAAAGAGCTATGAAGAATCCGATATTACAATGAGACTGCACCAAATTGAGATTTGGAGGAGGCCTCAAGAGTCTGCATCTCTCAAAATCCGGACAGAGTCGATCAGTATATAATACTTCAGCAGCCAAAATCACCTTGTTATCCCCAGAAGCTACTGAATTAAAACCACATCAATATGGGTGTGACTTTAAAGGTTGCACTTTCAGTTGCCAGTCCCTTCTAAGCTGTGATTTGCTGCCATCCTCCTGCCCTGCCCCTGACTGCAGCACCAGCTTTTGTGGGGCCAATGGTCCACACTGAGGCTACCCTCCAGCTTGGTTAAAAATTAGAAACAAACCCTGTCTCTCCCCTCCCTGCTCTGCAGCATCTGAAGAGGTAAGTGATCAAGGGATCTCCTCATCCTTCCAATGCCTGGCAGACACCAAGATGGAGCATACCGGTCCCAGTGGTTTTGCAGCCAGTATGTGTCCATGAAGGTAGCTGTGGCATCAGTCAGATACTGAAATGCCTACATGGAAAGGAGATGGCAGGACCAGTTCTGTGCAGTAAATCTGGCCAGGTTGCAAGTCTTAATTCTAGAGGAAGCCAGTGAATCAGAACTGCCAGACTAAGGCCACTCACCCCGGTCTTGCAGTACCTTTGCTGGGGATCTCCTGCCCTGGGCTCTTTAGCGCAAGGACACAACTATAATAAACACCATCAGTACTGATACTGAGGGCTCTTCTGCACTTAAAATCCTACTGCTCTGCTCTAGCACCTCAGCACAGACAATAAATTCTCCGCTGGTGTAGGTAATCCACCCTAGGTTGAAGAAGAATTCTTTCCTTGACCCAGCACTATCTACAACTGACCTTGGGCCAGCTTACCTACGCTGCTTGGGGCTTGGATTTTTGAGCGACACAATTATGCTGAGTTAATTTCCTCGGATAGCCCAGGCTTAAAGCAAACAGCAGTTACAATACTCCTTCTGGACCACTAAAGGCTGCTGGTTTGTTGAGTTAAGAAAGCTACATGAAAACGTGCACAACATTCACAGCACAGCACATAAAAAAGAAACTGCTGCTGCAAGTTACCAACACAATGAGAGAGGGGCTGGAAATGAAAAGAGTGCCAGGTGTCGCATATGTTTGATACTGAATGCAGGAGCTCTCAAGAGCAATAGGCCACCAAAAAATCCACCTCAGCTCAGGTGATCCCATCCCAGGAGAGTGCAGCCAGCACTGAAGTCCACTGAAACAGAGCAGGTTTGCTAGAAGCTATAATCGAAGTGGTCATGACACACCTATAGTTTCACTGCATGCCTAGGATGCTAATAAACTCAGATATCAGGCTACCAGTGTGACATAGCAATCATCCCATCGAGTGCCCCGTTCCCCTCACCCACACACACTATATAAGCTTTCTAAAGGCCAATTTCACTATAATTTCCATTCATGGTCAATCACATCCAAGGATCTTAGCTGGATTTGCCATGGGGAGAAGAGGATTTCTTTTCAGAGTGTTGTGTTTGATTTCTTTTCATATTTGTTAAAGAAACTGAAGAAGGAGACCCAGAAAACAAGTCATATATCCCTGGGCCAAAAAATAAAACAAAAAGAAAAAAAACAAACCTTACTTCAGACAAGAAAAAAAAGAATGAAGAAAACCTCAATGACAGTCAAAACATTTCAGATAGCTTCAGGTCTTGCCATTGTGAAATATTAGAGGCTGCTAAGTGTGTTGTGCATACAAAAGGGCTACAGAGGCATCAAAGCACTCTACTGAGGGACAAGCTCTTAAGTTATCCTTGCTCCAATTGCCTGAAGATAGCAATGATGTTTCAAAGGGTTATACGTTACTTTTTAACCAGAGACCATCTCCACAATTATCAGTGACTGGAACCTCCCAGAGTAAAACCAACTTTGACTCAGTCTTTGGCTTCCTCTGCAAGCTAGGAACCGACTCAAATTCTGATTTTCTCTTTTGCAGTGGTCACTGTGCGAGCAGCTCTTGTTAATCGACATTTGATCTGAGATCACGCAATGCAAGGGTTAGCCTCTTGGTGCAGATCTGTACTCTCCCTTTCATTGCCTCTACTACAGAATGAGACTTTCACCAACCTAAGTTCTTCTAAAGGGGCTGATGGGCAACCAGTGCCCACACACACCCAGCCCATCAATACTGTCACCAACATTTCACATCTGTAGATATTTTATGGTGACTGAACAAAACTATTCCCAACAAGGCCTATCAATCACACGACAGAAATGTCAGCACGAAGTGGTAATGATCCATGCCCCTGGACATTCAGCTCAGCTCAACAATTCTGCCCTTTTTGCCCCACCTACCTGGAGCCTATTTGGGGGAAGAGTTAGAAGAACCGGATGGGGAAACACACAAATGCACAGTCCAAAATAACCATTTTAATAACTACAGAGCGCTCTCTCTCACACACTCTCTCTTCTTTGTCTTTAATGTATGTGGAAATTTCATGTTTATTTGGGCCTCCACTAGCTGGTAGGTCAAGGTAAAATTGTCTAAAGCACACAAAATATAACTAAGTAAAAGGGAATAGATCGCTGCATTACCAAGCTGATCCAATGGCAGACTATTCAACAAGAATCAAAAGCATTTGAAAAGCAAAGAGCATGTGAAAATGCTCTGCCCTCCCTACAAGTAACGACTTCTAGGACAGATATAAAAAGGGC
Source organism: Podocnemis expansa (assembly GCA_007922195.1). Classification (NCBI taxonomy): domain Eukaryota; kingdom Metazoa; phylum Chordata; order Testudines; family Podocnemididae; genus Podocnemis; species Podocnemis expansa. The sequence continues at coordinate 2,631,623 of ML681991.1, read as the reverse complement.
CCAAGAGTTCTTAATGGTTCTAAAAAAGTGTGCTTGAAAAAATCTTGGTTTTGTTCTCTTAATTCACACGTGCACACCATCCTACCCTCCACACACCTTCTTTTTATAAAAATAATCAATGAATAGTGTGTGTAAAAATCTATGCTAATATTTTATTTAAAATTAAATACATTTTACTTTTTAAAAATTAAACATTTAAAATACGACAACCTATGTTAAGACCTAAACCAATTATAATAATTAAAATTCTTTAAATTGAATACAAATATTAAACAGTACATGTGGCTGCCAAAGTTTTAATAAAAGTCAGAGCCCTGAGATGCACCTCAATCAAAATTCACTGAAGAGTTAAACCAGCTTTTGACAGCTGTAGCCCCTTCCACAGTTTCAAAGAGAATATTTTCTTCATTTCAGTTTACTGAACTGGTTCAATTCAGTGACTACTGCATTCAAAGATGAGGAACAAACTGGGAACTGAAAATGCAGGGAAACTTGTTTATTCAGAGTTTGGAAGAGGGAAAATGAAAAGTGTAAGGATGAGATCTACCAATCGTAAAAACACAAATTACCACAAACATTCAGTTCAATTACTTAATTAAAATGCTTTTTTCTAAAATTGATCAGTTTCAAATTAAGATGCATCTTTCGATAACCGTACATGTTTCTTACTTATTCTACTGGTTTAAGGTAATTTTGTTTTAATAAAATTTTGGTTTTGTGCATTTTTAATTGAATTCTGATTTCCATTCAAAGGCAACCTGACACAAATCATGAATAAAAAATCTTGAATAAGACATGCATCAGTCACATTTTCTAGCACACTCACCATTTTCTAACACAAAGATGTAAAAGTTAATCACTGAACAAGCAGATGTTAAACTATACAGTGAGTTAGCTTGACGTGCATAGATATCCACAATATCTATACTATCACTTCTGCCCCTACATACAATCCTATGTGACAAGTTACAAGCGCTGAGCTTCTCCCACTGCCATAGCTACTGCCCTCGCTGAGGGTGGTTTGATAATGCTGACAGGAGCGAGCTCTCCCCTTGGCGTACAGCAGCTACATGAGAGATCTTATAGTAACGCAGCCTCATGGGTGCCACTCTCAGGTCCATAGTGCGGACACAAACAGTGAACCCTTCCAGTCAGCAAAATAATTCCCAACGTAGTGAAAAGCTTTATGTAGTTCCAAACCACCATATTACTTCTCAGTTGGTAACTATTAAAACCTCTCTTTAGAAAAATAGCTAAGGAGCACAAACGCCAAAAAAGTGTAAAAATTTGTGATTTAAATCACTTTGCACTTCATTCTTCCATCAGGAAATAAAATGCCTTAGACCAAAGTCTCACTGTGTTCATACAGCAGAGAGCTTTCATACTGACTGATCTTCAACATGAGCTCAATCAGTGGTCTCCAACCTTTTTAAACACAAGATCAATTTAGATTCTAAATGCAACACAAGACCTATCCTTTAAAAATGCTACTTTCTCTCAAACCCAAACATCTTTCTGCCTCAGCTGTCTGTGGTGTGTGTGAGTGAGGGCTGGCATTGCAGCTCAAAAAAAGGATTCAGAGCGCAGGCCTGGAAACCTGCCCAACTATTCCCTCAGCCTCTTCCCAGCCACCTTCTTCAGCCTGTCTCCTCCAGGCCCTCCCCTCCTGTCCCAGACCATACTGCCTCGGTTGCAGAAAGAAGGATTTACATTTCCCTGCTCTCCACCCTAGCCATGTGCTGCAGGGAGTTGCAGATGCCAGGCGGATGGAGCCACTGCCTTGGGCACCAGAGGTGAGTAGGGGAGAAGTGGTGCCAGATCTACAATTCAGGTCTCTGGGACCTACCATTAGACCATGACTGACTGGTTGAAGACCACTGTGCTAAACAGAAAGACTAATGGGAATGAAATGTTAGGCCAGTCTTCATGGAAGGAGATGAATTTGATCCCTGCCTACTTTGAAATAAGCCTGAAATGTCTTAAACTGGGGCTTCCTCACTGAGTGAATGCTGACTGCTTCCCCAGGAAGCTCAATTAAAAAAGTGAATGTAATAGATGGACTCAGACTTGCTCAATTCACTGTCACTTGGCACTGTATCTTTGCAGAGTAACCTGGCCTCAGAACAAAGCTGCATTAGCTGGCCTACATCCATCCAGCAAAGGGCAGCAGTGTCACACACCAGCACCACAATATGACAGTGCCTTTTTAACCAAAGATTTAGCCCTGGTCTACGCTGCAGGCACTTTTTGGCCGCAGTCAAAGGGAGAGACACAAGTTACTTAAAATAACTGCACATCTCCCTTTGATTGCCCAATGCCTACTCACCATGTTATCTGAGTGTGCTGAGTCAATGGGAAATGCCTTCCCTTCGACTCTGGACTACTCCACGTGAAGGGGGATCAACTTCCTGATCAACAGTGCAGGTCTTCACCAACCTACTCAGTCAATCAGTTCAATCTCACGACAGCGAGTTTGCCTCCATACGTGTAAGACCTGCCCTTCGTCTTCCCACAGCCACAAGTGTTGCGTTCTCCACTCAGTCAATTCATGCTCCAAGAGTTGCTGCCAGAGCCCCAGTGCTCTGACTTTCCTTCCAGCTCTAATCCCAAAAGTCACGGATCCCCTGCTTTCTAAAATCTCACATCTAACTCAACACTTCACTTGCTCCCATAAGACAAAGTTAGCATGGATGCTCATCAAGGAGCACCCAACTTCTAACAAGGGTGGAGGGGATATGAGCTGTGGAGAAGGTGCAGGAGCAGAAACACTGAAATTGATGCATGCTCACAGGAGCACTTTCCATCAGGAAACACAGCTTCACGGAACCAGTCGTCCAGAACCAGGCAGGTCACCTGGACCACGCTCAGACGGTAACGCCTCCTCGGCAGGTGCTGTAGGATCCCAGATGGAACTAACCCCAGGGGGTTTGCAAGGGTGAACTCTTCTCAGTTTCATCATGTCATCACTTTACCATCAGCCTAACGGTTTCAGTACAGCCCATAAGGGTTTCTCTGAAGTTGCTATGGCACACAGGAGGCCTACAAATGCTAAGTGTCACTTGTGTTCGGAATTTCACTTCCACTGGTGTCAAGAGACAAGTAAGAACCTGGCCAAAAAGACCCCAGGGGCAGCCCTGTACCTGCTGGCTAACACAGGATTACCCACCGTAATTTTTTGCGGTGTATTCCACTTGCTGACACACACACACACACACACCCCGACACCATGGAGGATGCTGTTCAACTGTTCACATGAAGGGGCACAAGTGCAAGTCACTAAAATGGCACCAAAAACCTGCCTACCACTTTATTGGCATTGCTGTCGACAGAGAGGATGAACCTGTCAGTCTGTGTCGGTGGCTGTCGGTGTGCAGAAATGAGTAAGTAGTTTACACCGAAAACAGTCAGAGCTACTTACCAACTTTGGCAAAGGCCTCTCTGAGTTCTTCCAGCTCGTCTTTGGAGATCTGTGTGGTGGTGGCCATCTCATGAATTTAACAAGTACCTGCAGAGAAAGAGGAGAGTCCATGAAAGAAAAAGTGCCGTTCACATGATTCTAGCCGTTATGTTCTAAAAGACAGAGTCTAAACTCTGACCATCCCTGCAGTTCTTGTAGTTGAACGTCTCTGGGAGGCAAAATAAACAGCTGTTGAGCACATACGGAAGGGGATGCACAGAACTGTCAGCCTTGTTCATATTTGCCCATCCATGTGCTCATTTTACCACAGGCAGCCCACAGCGCAACTTCTCTCATGTTCTACTGGAGGATCTGTCATGGCTGCGTGCAGTCTCTTGAGCTGCTTGGAAAAGGACAAGCTAGTTGCATGAAAAAAATCTCAAATCATTTGAAACTACAACCCTAAATTCTTCCCTCCCACCAATACCATTTTAAAAATATACAGTTAACATTTAGCTAAAAAACTAAGCCTCTTATTAAATTTCTACAGAAATTTTTCATTTACCAAAAGCCTGTTTTTTTGGCAAAACAGAGATCAATAAACATGTGGAAAAAAGCCTCCCCCAAAGGGCCCAGTTTCATTCACAGAAAAACAGACTGACATTGTTAACAACCGCACAAACAACAACAAAACTGGTTTCCAAAAAGAGGCCATTATTTCTTTGGGAAAATGGTTGGAAAAATGTCAAATTGACATTAGCTGTCAGCATCCTCCGGAGTAATGGAGGAGCCCCTTATTTCCACTGACACATGCCTCCCGGCAGCTCAGATCTGCAAGGCATGGGACAGGGGAGTGAGGTGAGCGTACAAAGGGTTCCAATAACACGCTTCAAATAAGAGCACAAGGAAACCAAGTGGCAGCTCTTCTCCTCTGTGTGCACTTCAGAAGCACAGAGCAAAGCAGCGCCTCTCCGCTTGGACTGGCACACCAGGATGGGGCAAGGCAATGGGTGTCCGAAGCACAGCACCATAAGGTAGGGCAGTCAGCTGGCTCTGGCTTAGGCTGAGGGGTTGTTTAACTGCTATACAGATGTTCAGTTTCAGAGGGGAGGATCCCAGAGCCCAGGCTCCAGCCCCAAGCATGTACACATCAGTTAAACAGCCCCACAGTCTGGCATTAGAAAGCAAAACCAGCTGACCTGCAAGTGCTCAGTAGCATTGCAGACCTACTCACAGGGCACCCTTTGCTTCACCCTGTCCCCTCTGCTGCCTGGAGTGAAAGTAGCAGGGCCCCCTCTTTGGGGAAAACCTAATTCTTTCTCCCCTCCAGGCCACTATCTCTCACCCCCAGCAGGACAGGCGTATGGCCTAGAGAAGGGAGAACTCAGTCAGCAGCTTCCCTAGGACTTGAAATTAGTGGGGATGTGTGGGGATGCTCACTAAATTTGTATAACACTGGTACTAGCTGACAACTGGTGGGGGATGTTAGGGAAATCCCTGCTCTGCCTCCACACTCCCAAGTAAAGCCCACGAGGGGGTGACAGCTAGGAGGGCACACACCACACCAGGGTCTTCTCTGTTGGGTGATGCTGGAAAATACCAGCGCCAACGCCTCATTGGCATGACGGGGTAGGGTCATGTGTCAGATTCACTGGCTGAGGCTGCCAGCATCCTGCACGTGTGAGAGCTAAGGAGAGATTTTATTCTAAATGAGAGCCTAGGGTCTGTAGCTCATGTCTCCTCCAGGGACTGGGGGCCTAAGCATGCCCTAGGTAGCCAGCCCCAGCAGGACATGCTGGTCTGTAATACAGACCCATGTATGTAATACAGGTCTTGACAAGGACTTGGGGAAGAGACAAGTCAGCTTTGAATGGGATAAACTGGAGAGATTAATCAGAACTTTCTCCCTCACCTAGAGGAGCAGCCAAGAGCCAGCGTGTGAGGGAGAAGAAGGGGGCTCAGTCCACATTTTGCAGGCTGCCAAAGAAGAATTCTGTGCACTGCTTCTGCACCTTTTGACCCAACAAGCCTGCACACATTTACTCTGGTCTGCAAGCCTCATCCGCTCCCCAGAGCTGTTCTGCACCATGCCTCATTGGGATTAAAAAGTTTGGAATCTATCTTTGCCTGGGGCTGTAGATACGAAGTTTTCAGTTGTCATACAATGTGGTCTGGAGAGAATAAATAGTTGAACAAGGCAGGAAAAGCTGGGCAGAGGCCACCTCCTGGGGAAGCAAGCAGACGGGCGCTAGTCACCACCGCCTTATTGCAACATACTTGGCAGAGGAACAACTGGTTAATTTACTAGTTTCAGCAGCATCCTGGATGATACCATTTTATTTGCACTCATTATAAAAACCCTAATAACATGACAGTCAGACAGGCTGGCAGTCCCAAACGAGGGCAACACTAGAATCCTTATGCTGAAGCCACTTACATCAGTGGCTACCTCAGAGAGATGGAGCCATAACGGGACCCCAGAAAAAGGGATGGGGGCGAATGGCATGTCAAGATGGTATCCAAACTTTAGCAAGTTTTAACATCAAAGCCAAACAGGCAGCACAGACAGGATTTGTCAACATCCAGTTCAATTCATGTGAAATGCGTTCACCCACAGCTCCTGGCAGTCTAGCCTGTACATGTCAGCCTGAGATTTAATCTGGCCATTGAGTCACTCCTTTTACTGGTGGTGTCTACATGCATGGTGGTGAAAACATGTTTGCTTCCAGCAGATTTTAAGCTTACTGTAAACCTAACTATACTCCTGGATGTGAAGGCTACACAAGTAGCTGATGCTAACGCTGCAAGATCATTCAGGAGCCTAAGTAGACAGTGAATCACGATATTTGCGAAGCAAACAGACTCTCAGAAGTGAGAATGCCAGAGCCTCTCACGTGGTGCAGATTTATTGCTTTAGAGAGCCTCAGGTTTATTCTGCAGTTACAAAATTTCTCAAAACAGGCTTAAGAGGCTTCCCACCCTGAATTACCAATCTTTTCATTACCTTCTCATTCCCCAAATCCTTTTATCTGTACAGCTCCACCATCAGCCAGTTCTGCTAATACTTCCCTCAAAAGCCCTTTAAGAGAGGTTTGCAGTGGAACCATGTCAGTATTCAAAAATAACGTATACAACTTAAATCTGACTGAATGGCTTTTAGCTGCTATTGGTAGTGATACTAAGGGTTGCATGCAAGTGAAAGCTGCTCCGTATAGTCACTGTTTGACTAAAAAAAGGTTGTTTCCTTTGCTGAGATAGGCTAGCAGACTAGCCCCCTATAACTGATTTGACATTGTGACCCACCATTCCCTGTATGTATATATACAGCAAACATATGGCATTTTCCACTTCATGCACCTGATCAAGTGGAATTGTCCCCATGAAAGCTCATGCAATAAATACATTTGTTCGTCTTTAAAAGCTCCACAGGCTCTTCCCCCTCCACACCCCACACCCCCAGTTTAGTCGGTTTACTTGGGCATATACAGTGGTGGATATGTGCCCTGTCACTGCCCCTTAGGGGAAAACATCATTTCTGTGGGTCTCATAGCAACAGGAAAGGAAGAAAATGACATGAAAATGAAGAAACAGATGATTCGTTGTGTGTGCTAACAAATTAAGTGGGAATGTGCAAGGAGTGGAGGGGGCGTTTAGCTACTTGAGAGGGAAATTTGAACCAAAGAAAGAATTAAGCTGCAAATACTTGGTCTTATTACAATAGTGTTAAATAAATCCTCTGCTCAAGCCTTGACTGTTCGTATAGCTTTAATGCTTTGGACGTCAGATCAGATATAAAAAACTAATCACATCTGAAGCAATTAGCAGCCCATGAACCAACGAGATTTTAGAAGCTGTGTTTCAAGTGCTACACCCACCTCTGACCTTCCTTGTTGAGTTAAAATTGCTGTCTTGATTGCAAGCGGATGGCCAGGCTACACTTAAAGCTCACAGCAGTAGAGCTGGGTTGCTGCAGGAGCACTTGGATAGCCAGTTATACCAGCAGGAGAACGCTTTCCTGCCGACATCATCAAACCACTTAAATGAGCATGGTACCTGAGTTGCCAGGAGGACGTCTCCCGCCGACAGCACTGCCCACGCTAGCCCTTATCCCAACAAAACTTGTGTCGCCCAGAGGGGTGTTTCTTATACACGCCTGAGGCACAGAAATTTTGTCAGTGTAAGTGCTGGTGTAGACAAGGCCTGACAATGTCCCAGAGAACTCCATCCAGGTTGCGCCAAGCTTGGCACCCAGGCTTTTAGAGGCATTTGACTGGAAGCATCTGAAGCTACTTTCACCTCCTCTACTAAACCAAACCCCCAAGAGCTCTGTGGGCACTTGCCCTTTGGACAGGGCTGGCTTTGCAAGGCTCTCATAGGGGTACAATTCAGACCACGCTAAGTGAGCTGGATGTCACCAGGATTTGTTGAGACGGAAGAGAGCTGGAGAAGACTGCTGTACCCTCTCCGGCAGCAGGTCTCCTCGGATGTCAACTCTTGCCTCAGGGGCTCTTGCCCATCCCCTCCGCTGCACTATCTGAGCAGAACATGACATTAGAGTTCAGCCCAGTGGCACTGGGGAATTATCAGCCAGCCCATGGACCTCACACCCTCATCCGAGGTTCTGGGGCTTTTTGCCTTAGGGATATGAAAGATGATGTGTCCTTTGGGCACCAGACAAACCCCAGACTAAAGAAGAGGCACGCTATTGTTTTGGACACATCAGAACTAGCCGGATTAAGGCCAGAGACAGTAAAACCAAACCAAACACTGGCTAGTTCTACTGAGTGCATGGGACTGCCCTCTGCACTTGAAATGCCAGCTCTCTGGACCATGAGGTGAGGGTGTCTGCAAAAAACACTGGAGAACGACACTGACTTGGCCATATATCTGCCTGAACAAACAAACGTTCAGTGTTTTAGGCTGTTTCTGCACTACCCAAAGGGCACGTGTGACAGAGGGGTAAATAATGCTGATAATGCCACATCTCCATGAGGATTTTACAGAGAGAAAATGATCATTTTTACCACAAGGGACCTAGGTGAGTTCAGCCACAAGCAAAGGTATAGTGTGAATCTCTCCTAGCCACCTCACAGTAAGAGATGCAAAGTCCTACGCCTGTTAGGATTGTACAGCAGGAAAGTTACTACATGTTACTGAGCTACTTGAACCTAACCCTCTGCCCGCTGTCTGTGGCAGGGACGGCACAACTGGAAGATGCTGTTTAACTAAAGTACGAGAACGTGAGTGTAGGAAGGTGGTGGCCTCCCTCTGAATCAGAGGGGGAGAGGCCAGTTTCTGTGCCCCAGGGAGTAGAGCCAGGCTGGGCCTGCCCTGCCCACTTCAAATCGAGAGGTAGGAGAGGAAGTATAAAAGCTGGAGCCCTCAGCTCAGTTGAGGAGGAGGAGGCAGATGTCTGAAAATCCTTGCCAGATCCAAGACTGGCCAGAGCTGCTGGAATCGACAGCCAACCAAGAGCTGGATGAGCTGCTGGGACTAGTGCCTGCCTATCCAGGGGGATGGAGAACAAGGACAGACCCGGGTACCCCAAAGGGAAGGGATGGGAGGAAGTGCCCCAGGGACAGCCGACCCTTAGTCCGGCTGTCCCACTGCCAGAAGGAAGGTCAGCGGATTTTGCGTGGTCTTCTGCTACCGTTAGGACCCTGAGCCTGGACACACTGGTGTGGTGCAGGGTGGGTCCAGGTTCCCCCATCTCAGGCCTGAGTGCTGCCTCTACCCTGACCCAAGACCAGAGCCCCTAGTCTGACTGCTGGCTGCCATACGCAAGAGCCAGAGCCCACTGCTGGGCACTCTGCCTGCCTAAGGGAGTGAGCCCTCTACGCTGCCTTCTCATTAGCCAACTCCCAGTCTCAAGACTGAGACCACAGCAAGAGGAACATGGTGTGGTCTCCCTCCCAGCCAGCGGGGAAGGGGCAACTGCCACTGCAGTGAGTTTGCCATCTCATCTGATCCGGCAGAGTACGCTGAGCACCGCAGATAAGGCAGTCAGCATGAGGAGGAGGAAGGAAGGAAACTTTACGCAAGACATCCCACAAATCAGAGTTAACATCTAGCTGTTGTGCATTTGTGTTTTTCATCCATGGCCTCAAGGCAAGTTACCAGTGAGGTGCGTGTCCCCTTATTTTAATGGCAGGGAAAGTGAAGAAGAATGGGGACCTGCCTAGTACTCGCACAAAGCCACTAACAATACAGAGTAAGAGCCCAGCTAAACTGGGACCAAAATCAAGCTCCTCCGAAGCCTCCACAGTGCTCTGTCCATTAGGATCCTCCACCCGACTCTCCACCTCTCACTCTCACACACTTTAGCCTTCTCTTCCCGTTTACCAAGGTAGTCTTACCTACACAGTTATATTTCTGTGGGGATCAAAGCCCCTGCCAGGGCTGGATGGGAGCAGATTGTGCCCAGACAGAGACGTGTGCTGTAGAATGGGTTCAGGATCTGCAATCAGAAAACATAGGACTCGGTTAGCAAAGCCTCATCTATGTTATTAAGCACAGAGGAGCGATGTCACCCAATACGTTTCAAACTGGCGCGTGTAAACAGAACGGCTCCTGGGGACCCTATGTCATTCGATTGCACATATGTGCAGAGGCAACAGACTAAAGGCGAGTAGCTGGCAAACAAGTATTTTCTATCACTGCCCCATTACAACTTGGCCACGAGCTGCCAATAAGACTTTAAGTTCACTCAGAGTTTCTCTCCTCTATCAAGTAACTCCCAGATGTGCACTGGATCAGAAATGACAAAAACACACACCTCACAACTTCTAACCACACCACAGACAGTGAGGCGAGGGGTTATGGCATTAGCCATGCAGACATGGTTGCAATGGATATGGGGTAAAAGTTAGCCCGGGTTTTTTATGAACAGCTGTTAAACATCTGGCCTGGTCTTGAAGCAATATTTAACACTCAACCCACTTACACTTGCTGCTTCACTGAACACCCCTGCACTCCAGAGACGGGAGCGCTCTTTACCTAGCTACAGGCAGACACCCACAAGCCAGGGGGTTTCACACTCAGCCAGACTCAAGGTGACCCTCTGAAGTCAGGCCGGTCTTACTGGTTGAATTAGACAGACTACACTTGCTCTGATATGCCCTCCGCACACCCCAAACTTACCCCTTCTCCCCCACCCGAGCTTGCTGGCTTGCCTGCTACCCCTCCCAGCTATTCACGGGACAGCTGTCTGGCCTGCTCCCCATTATCACCTGCCAGGGACAGAAAATTGAGCTGCTTTTCCTTCCAGCCAGGACCTTCTCTGGAGTTGAGCCACCTCTCCATGCAGCACCTGCATGGCCATAACTTGGGGCCTTTTGCCATAGGCGCTGGGTTAAAAGGAGTCAGGCTGCAGGCCCTGCAGACAGACAGACGGACGCTCTTTGGGAGGGTGAGGAGTGGCGATGAGGCAGGTCTGCTTGCCCCTTTTTCCCTGAAGGGTCAACAATCAGGTTTGTGGAAGCAGGGAGAGCAGGAGGGGGAAGAAGGGCCCCAGCTGCCCCTGAAAGTGGTGTGAAGGGTGATATCTGGTGTCGGGGAGCTAGAGGAGGGAGAAGTTCAACAGGGAACAAACGTCACCACAACGCCAATGCAAGAAGACAGGACCAGATACGGCTTTGCTGGATCAGGTTGGGCTAGGGCATGGCCAGAGGGTCTATGTCTGCCTGGAGGATGCTGATTCACCGAAAGCCACAGAGAGCTTAGAGCAGGGGCTGGACTAGCTGATCTCCTGAGGTCCTTCCCATCCCTAATCTACAACTCTGAGGAGATCAGTTCAGGCCTGCACCACCCTACTACAAACCACCAGCACAGAGAAGGAAGCACAATTAACACGTGAATAGCCAGTGCTTCCACTGAGCACACAGGATACAAAACACCACACATGGAAGTTTTAAGTTTGCGACCTAACCCAAAAGTAAGGGATCCTCTAGCTGCCAGCAGCTCCCCCTGCAATACAAGCCACTGCAACAAACAACTGACATGCTAGACATCACTGTGCCACTAGCTGCTTTATAACGTGCACGCCTCCTTTAAAAACAGACAGCTCAGCGCTGGGCGTGCATGGTTCTGTGACACGAAGAGATTACGAAGATCCTGGTTTTGGAACTTGATCCTGGTTTAAGAACTTGGTTTTGGGCCAAGACAAGGAGTTAAAAAGTTCTGTGATGTTAATAGTCATGCACTACCCTCTGACATTAGCATTTCTGGAACAAAGCAATAAAATGCGTCCTGAAAGCCAGCCCTCAACACTTCCTCCTTGGGGTGGAAGCAGATTCTAACCACTTCTCATGGAAGTTTCTCTCTTAGCATCTACAGACTAGTTTAAAAGCCAGGCAGCACCAGCACCTCCCAACATGTCATGTCATCGTAGCACGTCAGCAAACCAGCATTATTCCAGTAAGGGGCGCGGAGACATGTTGTCAGGTGTAAACAGGCAGCAAGGATTGAACATGCACCTTTCAAGCCTGAACGTGAGACAGCCTGGACAGCACCCCAGTGGTGTCCGTATTTTCCATTAGTCAGCTAGATGGCGATGGACCACAGCAGTTCTCAGTTTGTAGTCCTGGGCCAGAGACAAATGACCCCTGGTGCACTCTGTAGTGGCAAAATCTCCTTTTTTATCCATTCTCTCTTGCTTGGCTTCACTAAAAGCTGCATTTACTTTGTTAGGATCCCTGCTGTTAATCCTTTGCAGAAAGTCTCCCACTCCACTCCCAGCCTTAGCCATTAAGTTTCCTGCTGCTGCTTACACCTCCAACTTCTTCCTGCCTTCTTTCTCATCTCCTGGGAGAGACCATGGACAGGACTACTCATGTCTTGTAGGTCACATGGTCTTTTCCAGCCATGGGGAGCAAGAGACCTCTCCACAGGGCAGTCTGAGACAAATTCTCCCCCTTCCCTAGCAATGAAAGACTCCCCTCATGCAGATTTCCAGCGGGGCAGCCATGTCAGTCTGTGCACAGCAAAAGCAACAAGCATCCTGTGGCACCTTACAGACTAACAGATTTCTTCAGGCATAAGCTTTCGCGGGCTCTAACCCACTTTTTCAGATGCATGACTTCATGAACAGAGCAGGCAATCAAGTAATTCTTTGGGGTTTTACACTCAGCCACCTCTATCCTGACTTCAGAGTGCAGAGCTTTGCATTGGAGAGAAAGTCTAACACCTGCAACTGATCAAACGCTCATTTCACCAACCACCAGAAGGGCTCGGTGAGTCATTGTGAGGGCAGAAAAACCAATTATGTGACCTGTCCTCTCCCTCTTGGAATAACGATTTGGAACTACAAAGTGTTTCCTTGTTTACCACATTCCTTCCCTGCTTTGGGAGGAGCACACTGGTTTGTTTCTGCAGGATTCCTCACAAGTGCTCGGCCGCTGGCACACACAGAGAAGCTAAACTGTTAGCTTTGAGGAAAGGAAAAAATGTGGCATGGTCTTTCCAGGTACAGTCAGACATGGAGATAGTTGTAGGTTGAACTCTAGCATTTGTCCACATCTAAACAGAAAAAGTTTCTGATGACCTGACCTGCATTTCCACCCTGACTGGTTCCTGCATCATCGAAGCAATAAACCAGCATTCATTACAGCTTTGCTTAGCCACTGAATGTCTGGCCCCTCGATGTTTGGAACAGCTCTAGCCTTGTCAGAGAAAAAGCTCTGCAAGCAGAAGCTAATACATCTCATTGTTTTTTTCAGGCCAATGAACTTCAGCTCTGCTCCAAAGTGAAGTGTCATAGAGCCTCAGACTGGAAGGCACCATCTGCTCTGAGCCACTGTATATCATGAGCCTTTAAAATGCCACCCAGTTACCTCATCTTGAGCCCAAAGAGTTTAGTTAGACTAAAGCCGGTCACTCCTAAGAAGAATGAACTGCTTCATCATAGGCAGAGAACAGAAGATACCAAGGTGGCACCAATTGCTCAGACCCTTGCCATGGGAGGGAATCTATTGAGTGACAGATGTCCACATGATCCCAGCAAGTGACGTACACCATGCTGCAGAGGATGGCAGGGAACCTGGAGGATTATGCCTACCTGACCGGGGGAAAATTCCTTCCCGGCCCCAGATCTGTTGAACAGTATGTCTCCAAACACACGAGCAAGATACCAACTGAGGATCTAGAAAGGATTCTCTCTTCCACCCCAAAGCACTGGTTTCCCCCCAGCCTTTCCCATCTCCATTGTGGTCTATCACTGATGCTTCAGAGGAAGGTAAAATAAAAAAACAAAATACATGTATCCAAACTGTGCATCAGTGAGGCGTTCCTTCCTGACCCCTGCAGGCAACTGGCTGAAGCTCTGAAGCATGAGATTTGATTATAGTTACCTTCACATCTGATGTTATCTACCAGCGCTAATTACAGCTGGAAGTACACATACAGACATAGCAGAATTCAGTTTCTACATGCATACTTGATAAACAGTATCAATGTTTCTTTCAGCATTTTTTTCTGATATCATCTATTTCAATGTACACTGTTGCTGGAAATCATGCGAGGGAATATTAAATGAATTATTTAATGACAAATATTAAGATTCAAAGACTTAAGGCTTTAAAGCAAGGGTCCCAAACATGCGGCTCACGCAGGGCTACCAGATACTAAAGCCTGGAAAGGAGGTCAGGGAAATACGAAAAGGAGGACATTGGCAGATGCATGGATCAAATAGAGTATTAATGCAACATCCTTCTGTTTTTAGGGGGCCTTGGAAGGCTTTCCCCTAAAAATAAGGTATTCCGTGGCATTCCAGCCTACTTTAACCCCTGTGAGTAAAAAGCCAGACAAAATCATGTATTTCAAAATGCCTGCCAGATGGAGGACATGAAGGTAAAAAGGAGGATGCGTCCCCCTTTTGCCTGACATCTGGTAACCCTAGGCCCACGGCCCCTAAAGCTATTTCCTCCGGCCGGCAAGCACACTATTGTTACCGATATTTGCAATACTGTTGTATGAAAACATTTCACTGATGTGGCCCTTGGGCTAATGTACTAGTCCTCATGTGGCCCTCATGGTGACTTGAGTTTGACACCCCTCCTTTAAAGGCATTAACCAACACCACATGTCAAAATACAGGAAGTGATTATCCTTAAATCAAATTCTAGTGAGTTCCTTAGCAGTACTGTTTGCTCTTTGCCTAGCTGTAAAATTTCAATCATCCATGAAAATATTTTTTCCATCCTTGTGCATGTTCACATACAGTGAAATCAGTGTTGATGGATAAAAAATAGAATTCTTCCATGCATTGCTATTGTCAGCCCCTTTCCAGGACACAGCGAAAGCAGAAGGGGATAGCAGGGCACTGATTACAGGTCCCAAGGCCAGAAGGGACCTTGGAAAAGTTCTGCCACTGAGCAGCACTGGACAGTTTGATGCTTCCTTTAAAGACGCTGAACATCCCACACTGATTTTTGTTTTGCTTTTCTCATCCAGTGCTCCCTGGTTCTGCAGCACCTCAGAGGATTAGCTCAGATTTAGTATCAGTGAGGACCTGGTTTATGGACTAATTTATAAACTTTAAAAAAATATCCCATTGTTTGTCCCCTCTCTCTCCTCCTTCCCCTGGAGCTAGGAAGAGCCCCCACAATGGGTATAAAAGTACTGTGACTTGTTTAGGATGAGCTTTAGTATCTCCACTGGACACTACCCAGACACACAGGAACCCCCAGGGCTCTCCACAAGTATTTCTTCACTGCGATAAAGAACCTGCAGCGCCAGTCTTGGGGCCGGGTCAGCTGACTTAGGCTCACGGGGCTCAGCCGGCAGAACGAAAGAAAGTAGTGTAGACGCTTAGGATCCATCTGGAGCCTAAGCTCAACCTTTGTGGGGTTTCAGACCCTAGGTTCCTGCCTGAGCAGCCCAGCCGTCTACACTGCGATTTCACGGCTCCACTGCTCAGCCCAAGTCAGCTGGCCCAGACCTGGCATGGCTGCACCACACCAAACCACATCACAGGGGCTTTACTGCAGCACAGACACAGGCCAAGAGGCAACCCGAGGGACGCACGGATCGGGAGCAAACAGTGGAGAATGAAATCCAGTATGGTCACCTAATCAGGGTACGTTGGCAGACACCAATTTCTACTAACTCTGCCAGGGTGCAGCTGGTGAGCCACTGAAGACAAACACGCCAAGAGAGGTGAGGACACTCCCTGTTGCTGTTCTGCTTATTTTGGGTGCAGACTGCACCAGGGCCGTAACTAGGGTGGGGTGACCTGGGTGCATATTGAGCAGCTCCATTCACTGCTCGATCTGAGGGCACGTTCCAGGCACTGCATGCTCTAGGCACACCCCAGGCATCAAAATACTGAGATGTGGCACTGGACTGCACTGCAACCCTCGCTGCCAACATCCAGGGCATCTGCTGCACTCATTAGTTGGAGTTAAAATACATCCTGGAGTTGGCTGCTGCAAGCCTGCCAGGGTGCTGGAGGCTGATCACGGCAGGATTTAAAGACAAGTCGCTCAGAGAGAGTGCTGCAGGAGTCCCACCAGGCCAATGCTCCTTCCCCTAGCAACTGGGGATTATGGAAATAACTCGCCTGCTGGGATGTGTTTACAGGAGCTTGCTTTGCCTTCAACAGCTTCCTGAAGGAACTGTTTCAGCGTTACACTCAATGCACAGATGCACCTTCAAAGTGTGTGCATGACACGGAGGGAGTGTGATCACCGCAAGGTGGAGTGTACAGCATCCCCCAAGCCCTGGTGGGTGGCCATCGCAAACAGACTTTTGTAGACGTCCTTGAGAATTCCCCACATTTGAATTTAACCCCAAGGGATTAAAAACAAAAAGTTAATGTAGTAAATCCAGAATCCTCACTTTGAATGAATCCGAGCAGCCCATCTCGAAGAAGGACGTTTACTGGTAAGTAACCTACTGGTCTTCTTCGAGCGCTGCTCGGGTACATTCAGTATTAGGTGTCTGAGTGCCACAGCACACGACTGGCTGGAGAGGACTGTGAAACTCAAGCCATTAGGCAAAGCCACCTTCAGCACTAGCATCTTGGCAGGAAATCCCCACTCGATCTATTAAGTAGTTAATACACCTCCATGTGCATGATTACAAATGGGAACAGAGGCACAGGCTCAGCAGCGCTCTGGTACCCTTACTGTACTGTTTTAAGTGGAAGGGAAGTCGGTGGGGACATCAGTCATGCCTGCTGCATGTAATCTGTAGCTTCCCAACAGTTATTTTCCTGGTCGGCAGAGATGGAAAGCAGAGAGGAAAGCAGAGTGACGTTAAGGTGACGCGGTTGCTCTGTCCTCATGCTCTACCTCCAATGTGCTATGCAAACAGGACAAGAGTCCCCTTCACCTGCTCACTCCAAATGTGAAGCAGCAGAAACTCTCCTGGGGGGGCTCACACAGCACTAAGAGAGAAAGGCTGCACACCTCAGGGTAACTGGCAGTTTAAAAATCCAAAGAATAAGGAAACAGACAGTATTACCACACCTCCTCCTGCTGGCTTACAGAGTAACCTCACAGCTCTGGCCCTTCCTGGAGCACCAGGAAAGGATGAAGCCTTTTCAGGTGGGAATCCTAAAAGGTAAAAAACTCCAGCTGTAGCTCAGACTCAACTTTTTGGTACAGCCAAATCCACACTGCCAGTCAACCCTGGGGATTCAACCTCCCAGTAAAACCTACCACTGTCTTCTAGCAGCAGGCCACCTGGTGAAATCCGGGTGATAGCCTCCCAGCACTGCGGGCAGGGGGGCAAGAGGGCACTAGAAGTGCAACAAAAGCTCACTGTGCCGCAACAGGGACAGTCTTATTTAGTGAGACTCAAGGTAACCCTCTCCTAGAAGGTGAAACTCAGGAGACCAGCCTGGACTGCAGGACAGAAACTAATCTGGGGAAGAGGCAGGAAATTGGGGAGCACAGAAGCCCAGTGACTGTCTGTATCCTCCCACCACCGCCAGCCCGAGCACACGCTGTAGCAGAATGAGACAGCACAGGTGAGTTAGAGACACCACCAGCACTGAGGAGTAAGAGAAATGCAATACACAGAGTGTCTTGGACACAGGGCCAAAGACAGAGCAAGGAAGGGCAGTGCTGACCTCTTCTAACTGAGAGAAAATGGAACTGAATGACAAAGTGGGATTTTCTCCCACAAAAACTTATATAATAAATAACTGTGTTAGTCTTTAAGTGCCACAGGACTCCATGCCTGGGTTTTTGTTTTTTTTTTTTTAGATGTTATGGTTTAGCTAACGTCTGTATTTTAGCAAAGGCACCACTCCAGCATTAAGGGAGGGACCATCTAAAAAGAAAAGACCTGCTAAATCGGCTTCCTTTACACCTGGGTTACAACAGGATTTCAAACTGTCCAAATCTGCTGACAGTCCTTCCTGCTAACTGAACTCATGACATAGCATGAGTGGAAGGGAAGCAGCAGCAAGCAGCAGGTGCTCACTACAAGACCTCTCCAGTAAGTACATCAGCCGCGGGGAGACAAAAGCTGACTCTGTCTGGAGTTTGGAACGCCTGATATCACGGGGGTTTTACTTCCTTTCTCCAGCCGGGTGCGTGAAAGAAAGAGAGGAGGAAAGGGAGTTCTTACTGCTAAGGAACTGGACTGGGGTTCAGAGACTCTGGCTCTAGCACAGACTCACTGGGGACCCGGGGAAGTCTCTGTCTTCCCGTCTGCCAGCTGTCAAGCAGGCAGAGTGCTTCCTTTCTGCCAGGATCTGTCTGGAATGGAAGCTGCTCAGAGCAGGAAGCCTCCCTGACTAAGCACGGCAAAACACAGACCGGTACGATGTGACGTAAGTAAGAGACAGGCATTTCTCTTCTTGAGGAAGGTGAGTTCAGAGTACACAGCCTCCTCCCAGCATCCGGCGGCCCCTGTGCATCAGGTCCCACCAGCTGCTCCTCCCCGACTGAGATTCCAGCCGGCCCCTGCCAGCACGCTATGCACGGGGAGCCCATTCTTATAGCTATGGATGACGGGACACTGCATTCCCCTCTCCTGTCCTCCCCAACCCACGGATGCTGTCACAAAACCATAACTGAGTACAGCCTGGCCCCTAGACACGATATCTGCCTCTGTAAAGCTCACCAGTAGCTAGACTCTAAACACCGTCAATGTGGCCAGGCATACCTGTGCCAGCACCAAATCCGAACCAGGCAACTCCAGAGCAAGAAAATGAGTTTCCAAACCTGGTGCAAGCTGGCCAGCCTGAAAGAAACAAGTATCGCCAAATGGAGCACAGTGAGGAACCGACCAGCATGTGGGTTGAAAGATGGGTTGAACCCAGGAGCACTAGGTTTTATTCATCCACCCTCAGGGCCATGCTCCTCCTGACAGTTCCCACGGGACCACATTAACCTGCACCCCGCTGGGTGCTGCTTTGTTTGTGCCAGCAGGGTCTACTCAGGGCAGTTTCCTCTAACATGCTGTGCTCCTTCTAGAGCTTGTCGGCACCTCCTGCACAAGCCCTTAATCACCGTACATGTAGACATTGCTTACACAGCCCTGCAAACAAGCTCATTCAAGTCCCAACTGAAGGCTGTTCCGCTCCTGACCCGTAAAGGAGTTAGACTAAAGGGAGTTGCAGCAACTGCTTTAATGTCTCCGTCTGTGTAACATTTTCCAAAATACAAAAGCACTCCTTTGAGCGTTTTTCAAACAAGGTCTCCTCAATCTGAGAGTCAAAGAGAAGCAGTTTTCAAGTTGTGAAGGCAGGCATGTAATGCTGCCGTATCAGAGATTTGTACCCATTATGCAGATTACAAACAATATATTCTAACAGAAAAATGTCAAACAATGAATGCATTCCTGAACAGAAAGCAAGCCACTATGAAGACCAAGACCAAGAACTGACTGTATTCTCAGGGGCGAAGAGGAGTTTCAGCTGACAAAAGAGAGGCCCTGATTGAAATGGGAGGAAAATAAGAAATTGACTTTGAGGGAAGAGGCAGATAGAAAAAATTCTCTCCCCTTGATACTGGAAGGAATTAAAGAAAGTGAAACGGAAAACAACTTCTTGCCGTGCATTGAGGAGTTTCCTGGGATGGTGGTTCTAGAGAGAAACTAAACACCACTTTGTAATCCTCCCAACATTAGTGGAGGGGGTGGAATGAGGCTGCTCAGGAAGAAACAACCTCTTCCACGGAAGCAACTAAAAATTATTCTCACATTAAATATATTTGTTAGCTTTTAATGCCACAGGACTCCTTTTTTGTTTGTTTTAATGACAATAACTTATTCTACTGGACACAATTTTTGATATCTAAATTTAACAGTTCATCAGCATGAACAATAAGCCACCTTAGTATTCGGTATCTGAAAAAGTCTATTCGTGAAAATGGCAACATTAGTCAAAGTGACAGCTTCTCTTTAAGTATTTATAACTAATGTATTATGGCTTTCAAATAAGCCACAGGGCTACTTTTCACTCTGGAACTTCTTACTGGTGTATTTTAGCCTCAGACATTAACATATCCTAAGCTACAATGCCAGATGGCACCCATTCATTGAAGCACTTTTCATGCCATGCCAGCAAAATGTATTTAAACAAGTGATCAAAGGGGTGCAGGCTCTGGTTTGCTGTAGTCTTCTGAAAACCAGCAGTAGTACTCCCAGATGTTCCCTCAAAACCGGTTCCTCTTGCTCAGATCCTTCGCACACAGAACCAGATGCACAGAGCTACCAGCCTTAAACGTTCAGGCTTTCAGCAAGTTACCCTGCAATGCAAGGGTCAATGGCCCTAGCATTTAAGCCACTGAAATGATTAAATGTTAATGCTGAGGGAAGGGAGAAAGAATCCAGCTAATTTTTAAGAAAGCTCTGTCCTGTCACTTCATTTTCTAACGAGGAGCAGGCAACTAATGAACGCCAAATTATATTTACGTCACAGCACGCTAGACAAACAACAGCCACACCTAACATACAGTGACATTTGAAGCATCTGATGAAGTGGGATTTTCTCCCATGAAAGCTCAAGCAATAAATAAATTTGTTAGCCTTTAAGTGCCACAGGACTCCTTGTTCATTTTACCAAAGTAGAATAAGACGGCTGCCCTTTAAGAACAGACGAATTCTGTTTTAAATCCCATGCTCACTTAAGGTCTGGTTCAGCTGTGGCTTCGCATATCAGGCTACGGCGTCAGAAGTTCCTACACACTTTGGCATAGAAAAAAGACTACGAAAAAATAAGAGAAAGGTTTCTCTCGAGAGCATGCACAGATCACACGCGAGCGTCCAGCCAATACAGCATACTGAAGCTGAGATTCTCAGGCTGGCTGGCTCACAGAATAAGGCACCCTTACCTTTCCTCCTCGTCTTCTGAGAGGAGAGCAACCCTGCTCCCTTGCATAGTCCCAGAACTAATGGCACCTTCTCCCACGCCCAGAAAGCTCAGCTGGAAACCCAGCATTCCTCACACAATTTTGCAAGCTGGAACACTTCCTGCCAGTGAATGAGAACACGCTGCCAGAATGCTACAACTTAAAATACTCTTCCGGAGAAACTAGCATTACATGACAAAACGTGTACAAAAAAGGCTGCACGTTTCTCCCCACAATATTGACAGCTACTTCTACCACTGCCACTCCAGACTCTTAAGGGTGGGAGCCATTCAAAACTGGCCTGTGTACCCTTTAATAGGATACATAAATCAACAAAAGACTACGTACTTTTAAAGGACAAACCCACAGTTTGTCCACGCACACTATAGACAGACTTCACGCGAGACACCACAGAGAAAAGGCAAGTTACAGACCAAGCGTCTTTATTACATTGATTTGTATTTCCGTGTGTCAGGTCACAGACCAACCACCATCAATGTTAACTGAGGCAGGTTTCATATGCTATTCCTCTTCAGAAATTGCTTTTATTAAGCCCTTGTTTTGCAAGGCCATTCTTCTCCATTCATATTAGTAGGGAAGATTATGCCACACCACCTGAATAAAACTCTTATGTGACTGAAAAAAATTGAGTGTTAAAGAGTCAGTGGCCAATTGAAGATTAAAATACACTGCCAACAGATTTTCATTGCATTTTATTACCAAAATACTTCAGCCAAGAAACTGAGTCATCTCCAGGTCTTTACTGCAGCTGAGGTGCACATAGCAAAAGTCAGGAAGAGAGCGAGAGAAATAAAAAGGTGACTTTAAAAACACCTTTAGCATTGTCCTGGTCCTGGCCCATCCTTAAAGTACATTAAAGCAGCCTATAGGCTACTATAAATTGCATTAACTGGGACAAATGAGGCATAAGGACACCCAGCCACTTCCAGGCATGGATGGCATAGACTGGTGTAACTGCTAAGGTGGAGGTGCCCCTCAGAATTACGGTATGCCCATTAAAGTTTCAGTTTGCAAATACTTGCAAACGAAAAAGAGAAGGTGACTGGTCTGTGAACTGTCTTCACTCTGTTCTTTGCAAGTGATTCAGACAGGACAACAAGAGTTCTTTCTACACTACGTTTATCACGTGGGCCCTCAGATATTACCAAATGCTTTGGTATCTTGTGATGTCCTTTGCTTGTTCTCTCAGTACTGCCAAAATCTCAAAGGATTCCCTTACTTTTCTGTCTGCTCCTAAGTCAAACTCCGTGTCCTCTTAGAAGAGGCTTCTGTCTCCCCAGACAGGTTTGAGGGGCTCCTGAGCACGAGTTTGAGCTCCTTCAAACTACTCTCTCGGGATCTGATGGGGCTGCGGTATTGGAGTAGAAACACACACCAACAGCGGTTCTTGTGTGGGAAAGATCATGAGACAGAGACTTGAGCCAGAGCCAAAACCCCTACAACTCCCGAGTCTGGCTGGATCCTCAGTAATGCAGCAATTGCTTCTAGCTCTCCTGTCCATATACAGAGGAGCACTCCCGGCCCGGGAAAAGACCCGGGCCTCAAGCGCCGTTAAGCACACTGCCGCGGCAGACCCAGGGCTCCGGTGCCAGGACACAGGGCTGGACCCCATGATCCCAGCGCAGCGACGCCCCATGTATATAGCCCGCGTCTGGTTAAGAATAGCACAACGGCACCTTTGAACGCTGAACGTTGGCAAGGCAGCGCACTGCTGTTATGTATGTCACTCCTATCACAGGAAAGCCAAAAGACACACCTCCTAGAGTTTCCCATGAGTATGGGCACTACAACTAAGGAGTCTTCAGACCTGCAGAGCAAATTTTGCATGTACCATCCATGCACAGCATCATACACCCATTATCTCCTACCACACCTTGAAAGACACGAGTACAGAAGGGCTTTTAGGATTAATGGGTTGCTCTGTACCTATTAGCTCCCTAAACCCCCTGAAGCTAGCACCATCAATGCAAGACACAGTTTTGCTCAGAAACCCAAAAAGCATTAAAGTCAGTATTAGTCACTCCTACATCATGCTCTCAGCTACATCCTGGACTGGCAGCCTCATGGGAACTGGTGGAGTAGACAGTTTCAGAGGCACTCCCATTTCACTTCCGAGGGCATGTCTCACCGCATTTGGTTTCTCCTGTTCTTGCACAATAGACATCTTAGAGCCCACTCAATATATTATTGAAAGACAAAAAGAGCACTTACGGGACATTTATATCGTAGGTCTGAAGGGGCTCTGAAACCAGGATGTTATTTCTAGTCAACTTTGTCAGTTCTGTAATTAAGACCATTCTCCAAATCAAGTAGCCACTATGCGATACAAAGGTATTGCATTCATCGGGCAGAGAGTGTATTTCGACAAGTGTCTCTTCTCTGTCTGGAGTACTGCCGGGAAGCCAAACCAATCCATTTGTCAGCAAGACAGCAGACTCATGCTTATCTGCGCTGGTCAGCATGGACTGCAGCCATCCTACGCCATGCCAGTTAAATGCACACAAAAACACACACACAGCACGAGCTCCAGTTAACAGTCTCTGACGATTTACATTCATTTCTGACAAATTACTCATTTCACACAGTGTTAACAATACCACACCCTTCCCAAGTGGAGTAAATTTTACACATGGGGAAACTCAGGCAGAGAAGTTACATGATTTGCTCAAGGGCAAAGAACAACTGAGTCAAGAACTGGGTTAGAACGGAGAAATACCTGCCATGCATTCAATCCACTAGGTGGGCAAATACCTATCCAGTAAGAACAAGACTGACAGACTAACCACACCTGCTCGTTTGAGCCACCCACATCATCCCAAAGGTGTGCCGAAATCCCTGCCAGTTTTAAATTACAAATATTCCAGGCAAATCTGATCCAGGAACTAATTTGTCCAGCACTTAGTAAAATGCAAGGAGAACTCAGATTTATCAATTTATTATTTTTGAGGCAAGGGAGAAGAATGGAGAGCTACCAAATTTGTTCAAGAACCTTTGGGGCCACGACGCACAAACCAGCAACACATAAAGAGGCAAAAAGTAGAGAAACTGGGACACTGGGTCCAGAGCAGGCGTTGCCAAACTGCGGCTAGGGAGCCACCCGCGGCTCTTGAATGAAAAAGTGTGATTTGCAGAAGAATATCAGCAAATCAGCATAGCCAGTTTTAAAATGCTTGGGGGGGGGGGTCCCAGCCTGCACCTGCCTGCTGCAACGGCTAGGTAAGGGGGCCCTGGGTTGGCCTAAGGGAGCCAGCATCAGGGCCTGGAGGTTAGGGAGGGGGTCAGGACGGTGGGGTGAAGTGCAGCACGTTCGGGGACAGTGGGGAGAAGTGGTGGCATGGTCAGAATGGTGGAGAGAAGCACGGCATGTTTAAATTTTCTTCTAGGCCCTAATGCAGTTTACTCATTAAACGATGTTTTACAAGTCCTTCCAAACATGACGCTGCATAATAAGAAATGAAAATATGAAGAAGAAAATAGATACTATGGCTATATGCCTCAGTGTGGCTCTCAAAGGTTTAACAATCAACTTGTGTGGCTCTTGAGCTCCACAAGTTTGGCCAACCCTGGTCCAGAGGATGCTGAGCAGCAACCCCCACAGCACTTGCTCACAACATGGCAATCGCTCTCCTTGCTTCCCACTGCTAAATTTCATTTTAAAGGCAACAAAGGTATATCAAACACTCCCTTTAAAAACTAGCCACGTGAGCATTGGGCACAAGCAGGAGAGGAAAACGTCTGAGAATCCACGAACCCACTTACCCTTCCTCAGAGCTGAACCCATCTGTCAGAGGGAGGCAGGGTGCATGAAACCCTGGCATAGCAAGGAAAGCACACCCTTGATTACAGCGACACAAAAGTCAGACAAGATTCTCCCAGTGTCCTCACTAACCAGAGAAAGTAGGCTCGCGAGTAAGTGACCCACAGACTCAGGAAGAGAGGAAGCTGGCTGTCTCAATAACCATGGGGAGCTGCAGCGCTAACGCCCCATCGCTGCAGGACGCCGGGTCAGGTGCTTGATCTCCTCGGGTCAGGCTGGGGCCTGGACCTACATTTGTACGGGAAGGGTTGAAGAGTCTTGATGCTCATCCCCGTGAGCACGGAGCAGCAGCAGGGCCTCCAGGGAACGAGCACTCATGGCTTCACTCCACATTCCTCTGCCCAACCTTGGGAGGTTGCCGGGGCCAAACCGGTCCCCTGAACAGTTCAGAGCCACCTTAGGACTGCTCTAACTTACAGGAACAAATGAAAAGATCACTCTTCCAGCCAGCATGCCTGGCCTGACTCAGTCAACCTCCCTCCCTCACGCACACACCTCTCTCAAGGAAGCCGCCTGGCCACCAAGCGAGGCCGTACCCTGGGCAAGGCCCGTTAGCTGCTGCCTGAAACCCCTTGGGGCAGCACAAAAAGAGATCCGAGATTTCGGGCCCATACGAACCCAAAGCGGGTGTCCATTGCACCACTCCACTCACCACTTGCTATCGAGGCCTCGCCGTCCCTCAGTTGACTGGCTAACACAAAGCCGTCTGTCCTGCTCTAAGAAAGGCTTCTCCTGGACCACGCACAGGACAGGCAGTGTAGCTAGGGCTCCCCGGAGCTGGGAGATTTTAAGAAAACAAATGGGCCGACTCCACAGAGAACCAGTTGACAGAGGAAGAGCAGCTCAGAGGCACCACACCGGACAGGAAAACCTGCACTGCCCACTTCTTTGTCTGAAAAAAAGGGGCCAAAGGTCTGCCCCGTGGGGCTTTAGAAAAAGGCTTTTTCACTGAATTACATATGAAAGCAGACAGCTCCCTCTTCCCCCGGCTCTTTTCATCACAAATTCCACCTCATGTTGCTCCTCTTCCCCCCGCCCTCACCACACTTGCAGCTGTGGACATAATGCAGAATTGCGTATCAACAAACAGGTATGGGAGGAGTTTGAGAGCCAAGGGTGGGAGGATTTCAAAAAGGGATAGCCGCGTTAGTCTAGTCCAGTAAAAAAACAAGGAGTTGCGTGGCACTTTAAGACTACCATGAATAGCTTCACCAGTTGTCCTCTTGAGGTTTCAGCGCTAACTCCTCTCGTTTCAGACTGTGTGCCTCAGGAAAAAAGCGAGTCCTGTGACCCTTTTAAAGACTAACACATTTATTTATTGCATGAGTTTTCATGGGACAAAATCCCATGAAGTGGATCTCCTGCAAACTCACAGCAAGAGACAGTTGTCGCCTGTGTTACCCTTAACACGGCCCCTCAGCAGAGAGCTCAGTTTGCTGCTCCCCTGGCACCTGTTTTCAGTCTCTGAGCAGCTTCATAACCCTGGGGGAATCTCCCATCTCTGCTCTAGGAGACTAAGGAAAAACAGGGTGGGGCTGTCTTAAAAAAAATAGAGAGAGGAGGGGAGGTGAAGCTAGTAAGAACTAAGCACCAGAGTATTTTTAGCCAAGACCAAACTTCCCCTGCAAGGTGCACTTTGTGCTATAATCAGTCAGCACAGCAATTACTGTACAGTAAATTGGCTGCTCAGAAAAGGCATCTACGTCCCTGGGAGGGAGAACTGACAGGGGAGTGGCAGCTGAGGGATACAAAGGAAATAAATGCAAAAGGAGCAGATTTAAAGAGACAAGCAGTGAGCCAGGATAGGAAAGAGGGGGACTCCCCAAAAAAGGGGTTCCTTTGTAACAGGAAGACCAACAAGAACCAGGGCAGCTACATCTCTCCTCAGTACCACTCCTCTTGTCGCCCAAGATTCTCCATCATCATCTCCAAGCCAGTCACTGGGCTACCAGGCACATCATTTTGCTTGACTACCAGAAGGTGAATGCTGAGGGCTGGTCTACATGGCAAAACTGCTACGCCAGAACAGCTCCTTGCACGGACATGCAAATCTGGAGTCAGTCACTTCTGTTCCAAATAGGGTCCACAGAGAGAGCTGACCCAGTCAGTTTTCCAGTGCAGACAAGTCCTTAAGCTCTTCACACTTTGCACCTGGACATGTGAGAACTCGCTTCAAGGGTTCCAAGCCTGGGTTGTTACAGAATGAGCTTTGCCTTTTGTAAGTTAACTCAAGTGCCCCTTAAATAGCTACACACACAAAAATTGTGCAAGTAGGAGAGTCTTCTTTTTACATGCAGCAAAAGCAGTATATTTGTGATCACTTAAAACCAATAAGATACACACCCAGTTGTTGAGCTGGCTTTCCAATATTCCAGAGAGGAGATGATGAGAATGCGAGACCTTGGAAAAAAGTTCTTGCACCTTAGCTTTTCCTGGAACAAGGGATTATCTGTCACTTGAACAGCAGCAACAGTTATCAGCAATTAATTTCAAAGCATCTGATGAAGTGGGATTTTCTCCCACAAAAGCTCATGCAAGAAACAAACCTGTTAGTCTGTTAAGCGCCACAGAACTCCTTGTTTGTTTTACAGCAATTAATCAGCACATCTTGGATTGCAGAAGTTCACTTCTGAAATCAACACACAAATACTAATGCACACTCTAAAACCTATACCTCATTTTAAGTCAGATGTATGGATTTTACCTAATATTAAACCCACCTTTCTTTGGTTTATTTTTTGAAAAACAGAACACAACACAACACTGAATGTTTCTGTCAGTAAGTGACTGCGGAAGTACTGTATTAAGTTACTAAGCAGAAAGCAAACTGTTCTAATGGACAAAGCTGATTACCACACAGGGAAGAGGCTGTGGCTCTCAGGATGACTCCTAAGAGCAGCTGATCTGGCCATTAGGCGTACTGGTCTCGCATAATATCTTTCTTAGAGTTACCAGATGTCAGGCAAAAGGAGAACATATCCTCCTTTTTACCTTCACCTCCTCTGTCTGACAGGAATTTTAAAATACGGGACTTGGTCTCTCTTTTTACTTATGGGGTTAAAGTATGCTGAAATGTGACGGAATACCTTATTTTTAGGGGAAAGCGTTCCAGGACCCCTAAAAACAGAAGGACATTACATTAAGACTACATTTTCTCCATGTGTCCTCCTATGTCCTCCTTTTCGTACTTCCCTGTCCTTCTTTCCAGGCTTTGGTTATCTGGTAGCCCCCTAATCTTTCTCCAGTTTGCAAGCAGAGATCTTCATGCTGATAGAGCTGGAGTGGAGGTCAGTTGTCTGAGCAGGTATTCCACATGAGGGGAAATGCTGCAGAAGAAATAGCACTTTACCTACCAAGGAAGAGGTAGCAATAGTGACCTAACTGCACCCATGCTACGAAGCACTCTACAGAACTCCTACTTGTAAAACTGTAAACACAAACGCTAAGGTAACCCCACCACGAGGCCCCAGGCTGGCTCCATGCCTTCACTACAACAAGAGCAGACTTTGAACTCACCTGCGTCTCCTTGCGTTAAGAAGGCCAGTGTTTTGTACAGGAAGGATGTCAGCCCTATCAGTCTATTAGGTGCCAGTAGCTAGCGGACGGGTTAGAGCAGCCAAACTGGTCAAGTCAAGAACCAGAATCATCATGGGCATTCATGCCTCAGGCACCTTGGAGCCATCTCCTGCTATTCAGTTCGGAACATGATTTTCTGGTTTCTGCTAAAAACTGTTCCATTTTAACCCAAACCCCTGCTGGAAAATCTGCCCTAATAATGGTCCTCTTGAATAGATAGCTGCAGGCTGTTTGGTAGCCCATTCTAAATGCTTTTTTAAAATGCTTAATGTGACTCAAACTATTCCAGAACAAACAAGAAGTTCTGGGGCACTTTTAAAGGCTAACAAATTTATTTATCTCGTGAGCTTTTTAGTCTTTAAAACTGCCACCAGACTTCTCATTTGATTGACACAACTCCCTCTCTGGAACTAACCCAGGTCACCCATTTGATACAGGTGCTCTCTGAGACTGCAAGTCTCCCAAGCTGCACCCAGCCAACACCGGGAATATCTTTAAGTTGTTGCAGTACAATGAAGGGCCATCCCTGGGGCGGGGGCCTGGGGCCAGAGGGTGCTCCAGCCCTGGTCCCTGTCCGCCAGGTCTCCTGCAGTGTGGCCAGCTGGGGACGGGGCAGGAGCCTCTGGCCCCGGGGCTCCTCTCCCCCAGGACCAGCAGAGCAGGGCAGGGCAGGGGCCCTCCTAGCCCCCGTCCCACAAGCAAGCCCCGCCAATGCTGTGGCAGGCCAAGAGCAGGGTTGGATCTTCCAGGGGCCTTGGGGTATAGAGCCCAGGGCTCCCAGCCCCTGCATTAGTCCAGCTGATAACAAAGACCACACGTGGCCAGGTACTGCCCCTCCTACCTTCTGACACAGCTATCCCTTTGGAAATCAAAGACAGAGCCTTCATCATGGCGATGAAATGCTGACAGGTGGGCAGACAAAAGAACACGGACTATGGCCAGAAAAGACTCTTGGGGAGCTCCCAGTTATTTCCCCAGATGCTCATACACAACTGGTGGCAGAAAAACAAGGTCAGGGCTCGCATTTACCTAACATGTGGAGGCTGCTCCTTCCATAACCTTCTAGCAATCCTGCCCCCTTTCTCCCTCAGACCCTCCCCAGAACAAGGCCTTGCACAACCACAGTGCAGATACGGCCCCCCAACCCCGCTGCCTGTGATCGCTGGAGAAAGCAGAGCTAAGCCCTCTTCACATCATTCTACAATGAACTTTCAGTGGCAGATACAACGTGGGCAGCCCACTGCCACTCTCCAGAAGGTTACGATTACTTCCAGCTACGCAAACTCTGCAGGCTCCAGAGCCGTACGTGCAAGCGCACAGCATTTCCTAGACTGCCTGATTTCATTAAGCAGTGGCAAGTGCCCAAGAGAAGTTTTGGGCTCTAGCCCGGATCAACACTGAGGGACAGTCAGAGGGTGGGAGCCAGATGGCACAGGGACCTTCTGACAAGGGCTGTCACATCCTAAGCCAAACGGTGCAGAGACTGGAGGCGGAAGGAGCTGCGGATATTTGGTTAGAGGTTCAGTCATAAGAGCTTTCATGACTTGACAGACACCTGACAGGTCCATCCAGAGCTCCCTATCCCCTCGTAAAAGGCAAGCCTCATGGAAGTCAACGTTCAGGAACCGGCCTTCCCCGAAGTGGTATCCTCGAAATTACATCAGTAACTCGGTCACTTTACCACACTCTCCTTCTCATCCTGCCCCCTTTGTTCATCTCAGCTACCAGTTGAGTCTTGTCATAATCCGGGATGTAAGATTTGAGGAGCAAGGAATGTCTTTGTACCGTGTGTCTTCACTGGCTCTAGCTCCAGGGGACCCTTGTCTGTAGTTATCCAATGAGGACACTACTGCAACATTAATAATCACCTTTCAGTGCCTAAATGAAGCCATGTTCTTTTAACTTCACAGCTATGCTGAACCCCTTTGCACAAGACCCATGTGATTGGGACTAAAAGGAATATTGTTTCCATTAGCTTAACCCTATAGGAGAGCTCATCCAAACCAGAGCACTAGGTCGCCATGGTGCCCAGGAATTGCATCCGGATGTCTAGCTGTGCTCAAGTAATGCAGGTGGTGGGGCCAAACCCCCCCGGTGCACAAACCACCAGCACGTTCTGTGGTGTATGACTTTTCTCCGTGGCAAAGGGGTTTCTTCACCCTAAACTGCTGTTGCAAGTGTCCGCAGCAGTGGGGCTCTGCAACACCACCACCAAAAGAGGCAGTGGCATTTCGGTGATGAGGCGCCTCTAACGTGCCACACTCTTAGGTGCACCAGTTGTTGGGCTAGCATCTAGATGTGCACCATATTTATTTAGGCCTGCCCTATAGCTACCACCAGCAGCTAACGAAGAGCACCTTCTTCTACAGCCTGGCTCAAAGCAACATTTTACCACATATTCTGCAATAACTGGAACTCTGCAGACCAGTCCTACTCAGCTGCATTGTCTTCTGCTGAAAGCAAACGCTGCTTTCACCAAGAAAAACAGTAGCTGGCTGGAGTCTCTGCTTGCCTGCTCAACTCCTGGTCAGGATTCCAGGGAGTGCTTCAAAACAGAAGGATTTTTAAGCCTCTCTCCAGAACAGTCAGCGTCCTGGAATCTCAAAGCCACAGCCCCGTCTAACCCCAACACAAATATTCCACTTGATAAAGGCTGCTTTGCACAGACCCTTGACAGCAGATTACCAGGAAAGAGAGTGGAAGATTATTGTGAATAAAAGTAAACAGGGACCCAGTATTTATAACCTTTCAAAAGCTTGCTTCACCAAATGGTACCAGTGTGAACTGTGGATTCCTAAAATCTGAATTCAAGACACAAGGATGAGTAATCTTTATTCAAATTGCTACTCTGTTTTCTTAGCATTAACTTTCTTGCTGATCTAGCAACTTTACTCTTTTGAGACAGCATTTAATGCCCACAGCAGCACTCCCCAGCAAACCGGGAATAGCAGCCGCGTTGAGTGGGTGGGAATTAGTTCTGCCTCACTCTTTGCCCCAGAGTAAGATCAGAAGCACAGGGAAGCTAAGCAGCAGAACTGACAGGACAGCCACGTTGTTATTGTCGCAGTAAGCAATGGGCAAGGCAAACAGGAGAACTTCTTTCAATGACTGCTTATGCTAAAGTCTTATGGGCTTTCATGCATCTAACGAAGTGGGATTTTCTCCCATGAAAGCTCATGCAATAAATATATTTGTTAGTCTTTAAGTGCCACAGAACTCCTTGTTTGTTTGTTTTACTCAACTAACATGCTCCCCTTGGCAGGAAAAAGCTGTTGCACAAGGCAGCGGCTAAAGGCACTGCCCAGACAGGTTACAGCTCCTTCTAAAGGCAGCAACTTCAAGACAACCAGAGAAAGACAAAGAAAGGCTCCCTAGGGTGGACAGCATATGATATTACTGCCCTGATTTAAGCCGGTCATTCAGTTACTTTTTCCTGGCACTTAGGAGATTTGTCAGGGGTCTGCCTTCTGCACAATGAAGGGCCAATACAGATCACATTGACATGCTAAGAGCAAAGTCACTCACCGGTCCAAATTCTGTTTAGTACCTCAGGAAAGATAAAGAAAAGACACTTAGCGTAATCTCCATTACCCACATCTGGAGTAAAAGTATAGAAAAATAAATCTCCCGCTTACTCCATTTCAAGAAATCAAAGGCAACGTTACCATTCTCAAGGCCACAGTGACATAAAATACCCTCTTCTCCCCCCCCCAAACATTTCTGCTCTTCATCACAGTCCCTACAGGTGTCGCAATGGCTTAGCTACAAGCAGGGCTAGCTACAAGAGAACAGTTGCAACATGCCAGGGCTACATTTCAATGAACTATGCAAGTTATGTCCCTTATCACTTGGTATTTTCAACACCCTGAGGCAGAGCATAACCTTGTCTTCCCCACACACACCATGGTGTCAGGCTACATGACTGATTTGAGGAGCCGGTACAGATCTAGATGGACTTTGCTCTCCAAGTCTTACATGCACAAAAGTGGGAGGACATTGCGATAAGTTGTTAGACACCCAAAAATGCACAGTGTCCCCTTCTGTGAATGTGAGGTAGCAGTCTTTTTACAGGATGACATGCCCTGTTATTTTCTTGCAGCTTTACTACCAATTTGGTGGCTAAATATATTTCAGTCTTTTATACTTCCTGAGATCCTAATGGAAGAGTAAGAGATTTTTAGGAAGTTTCTGTTTTGTTTTTAGAAGAACCCATCCCACAGCAGCACTTTGGACTTACTGGCTGCAGATGATAGCCATGGTGTCTTTCTGTGCGGAAAGACTATGAGTGCAGCAGAACCAGTTTCATCAAGCAACAAAGTCAAAGCGTGATCTCTGGGACCATAACTAATGGGAACCAGGCTGCAGGGGTCCTGACTGGATTCCTTACTTTGATTGTGAATACCACTGCTCTGGACATGTTTATATTTACTCAGCCGCTCTAAGTGCAATGCCTTATCGACCAAATTCACGGCAGTTTAGCACGAGATATGGGACATTCTGTTGGCTTGTCTCAGTTTTCCAGTTCCCTGCCTCTTCCACCTTATCTTGCTGCAAGGAATTTTGCCTTTAGCTGGGCATGAATGTTTTATTAATTGCAGAGCCGGGATCTCAGCATTTTACAGATAACTCCTACAAACGATCAGTGTTTTCCCTATCTAAGATTTCTGAATGTTTTCTAGAACAGCCTGGTTCAAATGCTCCTAAAGAAACGGTTAGCTTCTGACCTGAAGGTTATTATTGCTTTGCTACCAGCAGACACGTACAGCAGAAGTCAGCTTTTTCCCACCTCTAAGCAAACATGCAATCTCTTTCATCCCAATTAAAGCAGTGTTAGGCAATTAAAAAAAATGTCAACTGCCTCTTTACTACTGTAAAAGGGAATTGCATAAGTCACCTGTGATATATTTACATAGGGCCCCATAGAAGGAATAGACAACTCTTCCTCCCAGAAGGCCACACAGGCCAAGTTAACAACCATCAAGCACAGAGCAGGAGAAAGCAGGTCTATGTGAGCTCAAAGGAAGCTCGATGAGGCGTCTGGCAGAGGAGGCCAGGGAAGCCATTCCAGGCAAAGAAAGTCAGAGGCACAGAAGTGGCTGTCTGCCCAGCGTCTTTCTGGCCCCTCACACACACAGACACGCTCCTTGCTCATATTGCATACATCAGTTCTTACCGCCAGGCCTCTCATCCTCCAACCCCCAGCAAAGCACAACTCTCCTAGTTGCTAAAGCTCATTTGTGCGACCTACACATGGATGACATCTGTGGCTCCTCTCGCCATTTTCCTCTCGAGAGTGCAGGTGGGACAGCAAAGCGAGGAGGTGAAGTTCTTGCCATTCCCAGTTACCACTGCTGCAAAGAGCAGCTCCAAGCAGAAAACCAAAGGTAAGATTCAGACAGGTGAGAAAGAGCCCAACCCAGCCCTTCTCTCCCATTCTGGGACCCACCACCCAGAAAGGGGGGATCTGCAGCAAGCCAGGGTTTCTTGGGTCTCCCTCAGATCTGCAACATGGGGACAGCACTACCATAGCTGTTCCAGTGATCGCGCTCATCCCCTTCCGGGCCTGGCCAGTCACAGCCAGCTCCCAACACACAGCGGGCCATGCGTAGGGTTACCAGATGTCAGGCAAAAGGATGACATGTCTTTCTTTTTACCTTCACGTCCTCCATCCAGCAGGCATTTAAAAAACACATGATTTTGTCTGGCTTTTTACTTACAAGGGTTAAAGTCTGCTGGAACATCCCGAAACACTCTATTTTTAGGAGGAACCATTCCAGAGCCCCCTAAAAACAGAAGAATATTATAAGCATGCTACATTTTCTCCATGTGTCCTCCAACATCCTCCTTTTCATACTTCCCTGTCCTCCTTACCATGCTTTGGTATCTGGTAACCCTAGCCATGCAGCCATGCTCCAGGCCAGGGAGTAACAGCTCCCAGCCTGAAGAGGAGGAAGGATGAAAGACCCAAGACTCTCAAGTTAAACCCGTTCAGCCATGACAGCCAACAACCTGGGCATCTCATAATCAGGGCCCAGACCAGGGCACAGAAAGAGAAGCTGCTCTAGTGGCTCCAGGAGGGGATGTACTCATGGCATGGGCACAGGCATGAGCTCCACTCTCACGCCGCTTGGACACAGCTGACAGCACCAACATGACACAGGAGCAGACTGACGTTCTTCCCCTCCAGCAAGCTCAGGGAGTGGTGACAGGTACCTCCATCTTCTCACCCAAGGCCCTCACCTGCAGGGTCGCTCAGGGACTCGCACTATCCCTGCTTCAAACCAACACCTACCCGAGATCCCAGGTACAGAGAAAGGGATGTCCAGGGCTCAGCTCCCAGCTGGATGCTGGTGGCCCTCAGCTATCCACTTCATTCCCAAGCGATGCAGCCAGGCCACCCCCAGCACACCTCACCGCCTGTGAGAGGGCAGCTCACGGAGGAAGAGCAGCCAGTTCAAACTGAACTCAGGCAAGACCAAAGCTGTGCAAGTTGGAACAGGGAAGGACTTTGCAGAGCCAGCCACTTTCTATTGAAGGCACACTGCCCCGCATGGCAAAACCTCTTTGACTCCTCACTAAGTCTGGCTGACCAGGCAATATCCGTTTCCAAAAATGCCTTCTTCCTTTTCCAGTGAGCTAGGAACTGCTAGCCTTTCCTGCTGGACAAGGACCTGACCACAGCGATCCAGGCACACGTCCCTTCCAGCGTCAGCTACAACTCGCTGCATCTGCAGCTGAACACAATGCGCCACCTCCAGCAAGTGGTACAGAAAGTGGCAGCTGCCTTCTCTATGGCTCAGGCTGCCATGAGCACGTCCAGTCCAACCTCACATCCCTCCAATGGCTCCCAGTCAAGCCAGTTGAAGGTCTTGGTCCCCATTTTTCAAAGTAATTAGTGGGTCACGCCCAGATATACCAAAAACCAAATACTGAGCCATGAACCACTGCAACAGATGCACTTTCTGGCACACTGCAGCCCACCACACCCTGGACAAAGCCAGAGGCAGCTCAGAGAAAGCAACCCTGTCCAGGGTTTCTGGCCATGGAAAACCTTCCAGAGAAGATCAGGTGAACCCACCATCTGTCTTACAAAACCTTGCAAGACCTTCCTCTTTGACAAAGCCTTTTCACAGCGACTCACAATTTGAAGGCCCCTATTGTTCCCAGACTCTACCATTTCCTCCCTTCCCCACAATAAGAAAAGCCACTCTAACCACCCCAAGCAGAATACTGGCCCTAAGAGACAGGAGGGCCATAGTCCCTATGCCTTCCCACCAGAGCCATCGCTATTGATTTTACATAGGAGTCATAAATCCTGTGGAAATGGCCAGTCAGAGTGTTGACAGTGCTAATGTTTCACAGGGTTTTGCTGTCAGTCTGTATTTTCCTAAGAACAGCTGAAGCCCAGGTAAATTTATCCAAAAGAAAAACCAAAATCTTAGTCCCAAAGACCAGGAAGAGTCAGCAAGAGAAGACCCACCTCTTCCATCACTAATTCAGTCTGCTAGGGAGCGCAGCTAGGATCTCAAGTGTTATCAATTTATACCTGGCTTACAGAAATCTAGTCGCCAGCACGTCTTTTTAAAGAGCTTGCAAGACACGACACAACACATGCCACAGCTCCTGTTACTCCAAGCCTGCTCTGAAAAGCAGTAAGACTCAGCGTTGGAACGGCAGCTGACACTCCATCAGAACTGAACTGCCTTCTGTTGGTGGTTTTCAGACAGACACTTAGGGCAAGTCTGCACTATAAACTTAAGTTAGCTTCACTTATGTCGACACAACCAGTGCAGTAATTCAATCCATCTTCACGTCCACACTATGCTCCTTGCATCAGTGGGGTGTGTCCTCACCAGGAATACTTGTGCGGATATAACTTCTGGCACAAGGCATTGTGAGACCATCTCTGTAAGGCAGCAACAGTCAATGTCAGCCCAGCAGCGTCTTTACCAGCACGGTGTCGACCTAGTTACCTCAACACAAGCACTGCAGTTTTGTAAAGAAAGTCAGTAAAACTGCAAAGTGGGTGCGTTTACATCACAAGGAGTTAGGTTTACGTGAGCTGCTTTACACAGGGCATGCCTATACCAATGGTGGCAAATTCACCATCGTCAGTCCACCCTTGTGGGAGTGGATTGTGGCGAGTATGAACTCGCTGCGCTGTTCCAAGAAGCCGACACCGGAAGTCCTGGGAGTCACGGGGCATGGGGAAAGCCGATCGCAAGCAATTTGCAGTCAGCTTTCCCCTAATGTGTAACAGCAGCTTAGAAAGTTGCCACCATTTACGCAAGGAATTTTACATTCCTTGCGTAAACAGAGGTCGACTGCCACCGAAAAAGCCGTAAGTGTAGACTAGGGGACAGAGACCAGCCTCAGTGACATGGATTAACACCATGGTTTCTGCAGAATTAATGACCAGCAGTTCCTCTGAAGCCTTTCGCAGGCGAAGAGTTTCCCATAGCTCCTAAGGGCCCAGAGCCCTCTACTGAGACGTGACCGTGTGGGGCACAGTTTCTGGAGTCCTGGAAAGAAGACTGCTTGTATCCAAGTTGAGATGGGGTGTGGCAACTCAGTCTCTGGTTAGGCTACTCTATTCCTGCACGACTGATGTCTGGTGACCTTTATTTAGAGACTGTCAGTCCTATTTAGGCATATGAGTTCACAGTTTTTTTATACTAAACAAACAATCTCTATGCAAACTGAATGGAAGGGAAAGTCAGATCTCTGCCTGCTAAATTGCAAAGAGGTGAGGCCTGTGTTTAGCTCAGGATTAGAAAGCTACTTTATTTTCTGTTTTGGGCACAGTACTTTAAAATGTTGTCTTAAACATGGTGCCAGCTCAAAGAAAATACTCTGGTTTGAAGAGCATGCATTTAAATCCAGTTACAGCTGAGACTCGTGTGCAGTTTAGTTGTGGTTATTTGTATTTATAGATTTTAAAACCAGAAGGACCATTAGATCACCTACTCTGACCTCCTGTATAATGACATTTCACCCAGTTACCCCAGGACTAAGACAACAACTTCCATGACTAATGCATAGTTCATAGAAAGGCATTCAGTTTGACTTGAAGATACCAGAATTTCTTTAAAACAAACAAGGAGTCCTGTACACTTAAAGACCAACAAATTTATTTATTGCATGAGTTTTCATTTGAGAAAACCCCACTTCATCAGACACTTTGTGGGATTTCTCCCACAAAAGCTCATGCAATAAGTAAATTTGTTAGTCTAAGCACCACAGGACTCCTTGTTTGTTTTACTAAACTAGAGTAACATGGGTGCCCCTCTGGAACTTAGCAGAATTGGTTTGGCTTTTTTAGTCCCACACCTTTCTAGTTGCTCCCATGAAGCTGTCTAGATAAGAATGCAAATTGTTTCTGATAGCACCTCACATCATTTCCTTGCTACTGTGGATTAAGCGCTATTTATTCTCCCGCCTCCTCGCCCATGGTCAAGAATCTCCAGAGCATAGTCTTTACACACAGTATGTGGTCAGCTTGACTCCCCAGGTGAAGGACGCATCCTGACAGTAACGCACTACACTGTCCTTTAGTTTATTTTCTAAAACCACGTTTCTGCCTTTACATTAACTGTCTTTGGTGCCATTTCACCTTTTGCTGTGTCAGGTCACTGCACTTTGTAATCCTGCTACTCTAGAAAACTGAGTATTTAGAAAAAGAAAATAGATCGAGTTAGTCATGCATCGAGTCTACACGCACGGCTGAGCTAAAGAGCACAGAGAACAGAAATCACAAAGCCAGGGGCTAGAGACAATACGGTAAAACCGTTCCTACTAATTTACTCTGAAGCCAGGTAGTAAAGCTATTTCAACACTAAGTCATAGTAGATAGCTGTACCAACAATCTAAACACATCCCAGACTCCAGGCTAAGACGCCCTTAGAAGAATCTCACAAGTGGATTCTTGAAGCAGATTTTCATCTGAACCCTTAATTACCAGCAGTTCAATCCACTGAGATTTACTGGCCTAATAAGCTATACATGCCTGGGGGGGCGGGATGGGGGGGTGTTTTATTAAAAAAAAGACAAGCTCTCCTCTCAGGAAGGTGCCATTCTACTGTCTGCCTGATCAGTTTCCTACTCTGCCGCCTTGCTGAACACCTGTTAGATGCTCCAGCTCACCGGGAACCCAAGCAGCAGCTTTTCCAGATCTGAAAAAGAGCACTGGATGACTTGAAAGCTCATTGCTCTCAGCAGCAGGAGCTGGTCCAGTAAGAGACATGACATCACTCATTTTGTTTACTTGATAGAGATAAGAGCAGACGGGGTGTAACCAGCCAAATGATCAGCCTCTGTTTAAACAAACTAGCTAGGAATCACATCTCTCTGCCTGCTGCACCAGGTTTTTTTTTTTTGGTTTTTTTTTTTTAAAGGTACTTCAAAACTCCAGAAATTGACCTCTCTGCTCTGTTTTCCCTGGCAGACAATTTCCAAAAGGGCAGCAAACCAAGCAAGGAGTCTTGTGGCACTTTTGAAGACTGAGCCCTAGTCTACACTTGGGCGGCTTTTTGGTGGCCGTTGACCAGCATTTATGCAAAACACATAAATATTTTCTAAGCTGCCAGGACACACTTGGGGAAGCCAATCACAAATGGCTTGTGGTCAGCTTTCCCTACACGCTCTGGGGGCCAAGACTTCCAGTGCCAACTTCTTGGAGTGCAGCAGTGAGTAAGTACTCGCTGTTACCCATGCTGGGAATGACGGGCTGAACAGTACATGGCTGGCGTAGCTGAGCAGGGGTGACTTCAAGGGTCAGGCAGGAGAATCGCTGTGAACGAATTCCCTCTCCCTGGGAGGAGCCGGCTACCCACCAGTGATTTTGTGCAGGGTCCTTGTATCCAAAAAGGCATTAGAAACAGACACACAAAGGGGAGCCCCAAATATGTGGCTTTATTAGGGAAGAACTAAAAGCCAACCAAACTGGTTTTCCCTGACATCCTAAGGATCATGTCCTATTACTACAGCAATCCACCCAATCGCTCTAATTCTATTACTATGGCAACCCAACATACAACAAGTGAGACCCTGCATGCAGGCATATGCCCCCCAGCACCATACCCAGAAGGAACATTTGAACAAAGTGAAAGCAGTAGGTTTCTGACTGCACAGATCCACTGATCACCGTGCATGCTGGTGCCATGAAATCCCCAGAAATCCCCTGGCTGGCACTGCAACTTTCCAGCTTGGGGATAGAAATGTTGCTACAATCCCTAATACATTCCCTTTACGTAGCTGGCATGGAACGAGATAGCACGATGTCACACCAACCCCCTATGCAGTAAAGCACTGCACCAGCACAGTCCCATTTCCTTCCTGTACGCAGCATCTCACTCACAGCTCGCGTGGTTTACTCCTGGTCTTAAATCCCAGCGTGACGGACTTGGGGCTGCTTTTCAGTACTGTGTGCTGGCCTGATCAATACAGCAGCTCATACAACAGGAGTCTGTGTGGAAAAACAGACAGGAGGGTGTAAGAATGGCTCAAAACAGCCACTTCTCAGCAAACACTTGTCTTGACAGCTGTTAACGGACATGGCCAGACGCGGCACCATTCACCTCAGCGGGGAACCCATTCCAATCGCACCTGTCCTCCTTGCTCCTTCTGCAGGGACCCAGGCAGCCCTTGGCAGGAAGCCCCCTTCGCAGGAGCTGCCATCAAGCTCTCAGTGGACACCCCTGTGCCCTTAACAGCCTCAGCACGCTAGGTGCGACTCTCCGAAATCTGGCCCAGCCGCCCCCCCAGCTGCAGCCCAACGGGTGACCAAACTAAGCATTAACAGTGATGCAACCACACAGCCTAATTGACACTCCAGGCTTCTTGAGCAACAGCTGTAGCAGTTTCATATGCGCTCACAGTCTCTACAAGTGGTCGGGCCATGCCCCCAGCTCCACAGCCAGTGGCATGAACATTTCCAAAGACACACGGGGTAACGTCTAGAATTCCAGCTCAATCTGAGCCTACATGGCAAGCCACGCGTACTGCAGGACTAACACTTTGTCTGCACCAGAAGGTTTGCTGGCTGTCTGCTGTCACTATGAATGACCAGGTGGCTTAAGGTGACGTGCTGTGGCCACTGAACTTCAGCAACACCCACGGAGGGTGAGCTCAAGCCCTCCACAGGGCAGATTTCAGAGAACGTGCGCTAGGTGCTTGATCCGTTCTCTGCCGGCTGTCTGCTGTGACTTCCTTGTGCAGCTTTGCCCAGGCATATGAGAAAATGTGTGAATGTGCTCCAAGGCCCCCTCATCCAGACTCAGATTTTATGTTGAAACTATCTGCAAGGATATTAGCATTAAGGAAGTCATGGGAACATGAAGGACTCTAGTAACGTACAAGGGTAGTGACACCCAGACCTCAGGGGTTCAGGAACCAAATTACACATCAACGTCCTCCAGAGAGCCATGGACACATGAATTCACTGTTTCATTCCCTGTTTTGATTTGTATCTACTATTCTCACAGCAACGACTGACCAAGTATTATTAATTTGTCAGCTAAAACTGATTAATACCATAATAAAAGCCTTCTGATTGGTTAACAGCTTAGACTGGTTAATAATTAAATCTCACAGGTTTAACGTTGTGTTGCAAAGAGCTGCAGGAGACGTGTTATGTAGCCACCTGTGGCTCCCGAGACTCAGTCTGAGTCTTGCTGGTTCAGGGTAACAAACACACAAGGCATGCCCCTCTATCCTACGTTCTGAACAATGGGACTGAGCCTGAGACACGGAAATCTGGCAGGGGTGAAGGGTCTTATGGGGAATGAAGGATGGCGGGCTGCCAGCCTTTGACCCTTAGGGCCAGGCTGCTGAGGGCCACACACCGCTAGGTGATGGCTCTTATTAGCGCCAAGGTTTATCAAACCCAGCCTGATGATGAGAACTCAGAAGAGCTGTTTCTCCAAAAACATCATTTCTCTATGCACTGACACAGCAGCATCCTGAGGAGGGAGGACAAGAGGGAGAGGGGTCTGGCCTCCTGGAGAAGGGAACTAGAGCCACTCGTGTGCCCCCTGGTCCCCCAACAACCCCTGCCCTAGCTGTTGCTGCACAGGGCCAATGGTGGGGGATCAGGAGCTCTCCATCCCCGCTGCTAATCCCTGATGTGGGGAGGGAACCTAGGACCTCCCGTCTGTCCTGTGCCACCCCCAGAAGTGGGGAGGAGACACAGAGCTCCCTCTTCACCTGCTGCTGCTGCTGCTTTAGAGCAAGAGGAGAGATCAGAGCAGTGCAGGGAAACGTGGCAGGAAAGAAGGGAGTCAAAGAGGTGCATGCAGGATGGCAGGGGCTTGAGCTGTGCCCCGCAAACTCCTCCCCATACCCAGAATCCCTCCTCCAACTGTCCCCCTGTCAAAATATGTCCCCCACTGACATCTGTCCCTGCACCCTCTGCCTAGGCCTTCACCCTGTAGGGCCCCAGCAGATGCCTGCTCCTCCAAGGGAAAGGAGAAGGGCCAGCCCGTATCAGAGAGAGAAAGACTGGAAAAGAGAAGATGGCCAAGTGGAGGTAATGGATCTACTGTGCATCCAGTGCTTTCTGGTCCAATCCAATCATTGCTAAGGACCCAGCGGGGGGCTGTGGACCACGCGAGTACTGAGAAGTTATTGAACCAAAACAGAAGTTAACTGCCCAAAAACTTCATTTACACAAAGCTATGGTAGTTCAGTGATGATGTTCTGGAATAGCACAGGACAAGTTCAGTGACACTCAAATCTCTGAAAACCTGGAAGTCAGGAGCTATGGTACCTACCACCCATGCAATACAGCCTTAACTCTGCCCTCTCTGGGCAATGCCCCCGGGTGCCAGAGCCACCCACTGCCTCTATGCTTCCCAGTGCTCCACAAGGCTCTGGAGACAAGTACACAAGCACCACA
Organism: Podocnemis expansa; assembly: GCA_007922195.1. Lineage (NCBI taxonomy): Eukaryota > Metazoa > Chordata > Testudines > Podocnemididae > Podocnemis > Podocnemis expansa. The sequence continues at coordinate 2,589,615 of ML681991.1, read as the reverse complement.
GGACACCAAGAGTTACTCTTTTCAAAGGCAAAACGCAGGTTTAGGTCAGGAATCGCAAACAAGTACCACCTCCTCCGGCTGCACTCAAATGCTGAGCATATTCCACACAGACCCCACCAACCCTGCTAAACTTCAGCATCCCTTCACCCTTGCTGCAAGGGCTCATTCTGTGATGTTGCCTTCATTTACCCCGCCCTCACCGAGCCCTGGAGACCACAGGTACACATGCGGGCGGCGCTCCCCATGACAAGACGCCTCTGTACCCCTCAGACAACTCACAGCACCGAAATGAGGCATAGTGGAGCCACCAAGGTACAGATGCACCTCACAATTCACAGCAAGGCCTCCTCCAACCTGCTCCCACTAATCTCCCCCCACTCAGAAGAGCTACACAGCAGTGGATGCAGCTGAAGTACACGCAGAGAAAGCCTGGAACACACATTCTTTGTCCTTGTCCATGTATGGCATCACCTTCTGGAAACACACCAAATAGTTAATGCCAAAACCAGGGAGCAGAGGCCAGGTGACACTGCAGAACTGGCATGTACTTAAATTTGTTACTTCTGGTTTTTAAGAGACAAGCATGGCTGAATGCTATGCCCTGGGAGAGTACAAGACATCATCACCAAGCAACATGCCTCTGCACTAAAGCTTTTGCAGAGTTAATTTAGAGCAGGCGTCTCAAACTCACAGCCTCTAAAGTTATTTCCTGTGGCCTGCAACAACTATTGCTATCAATATTTGCAATACCATTGTACGAAAAGGTTTAGTGGCACGGCCCTTGGGCTAATGTACTAGTCCTCATGCGGCCCTCATGGTGATTTGCGTTTAAGACCCCTGGCTTAGAGTGATCTGACACCATGCTGATTGCCCATGGGTAACCAAATCTGACAGGTGTGCATGCAGAAACCCTTTTTCCATATATTGAAAAAAGCATTTGTACGCAAAGCTCATCAGTGAGCCAATCACAACAAATGCAAATAGTCATCACTGCTTATACAATAACCTAGCTTCTCACATTTCCATGAGAGCAGATGCATCAGGATACTGACAACAGATGCCTGTCTAAATATTTGGAGTGAGTGTGTGGGGGAGATGTCCTGAGCTGTCACTCATTAAATGAAGAGTAACAGCATAAAGGGAAATTAGAAATTCACATGTTGTCTTAAGGCAAGATTGTTTCCCTACCTGTTTTGTTTCAAGTAAGTTGTACCTCTAGTCTACTTGAAACAAAGGATATTCAAGAACAGCTTTTCCTCGGCGTTTGTGTTAAGACTATTGAAAAAACTTATTTCAGCTACAGCATTTAACTCTAGCATGGACTGAAAGTGCCTTTCACACTTGGCTCAGACCTGGAAGGTTATAGTGAACTGTTGTGTTTAGCTAACTGTTTTTCAAATTAATCTTTTACGAACACAGCCATCATAAAGTTCACAGAACACAGCTTCATACATACTAACTACTGTGCTGTTCGCCACAAGTGCTAACACATACATCATACATCATACAGCAGCTGTTTCCAACATTTGTTAGAGGGAAGAGAGCGTCTTTGTTACAAAAGTAAGTAAAAAAGTTTAACTTATCGTGTAGTCCTGCCCGCCGGTCATATAACTGGGGTCAATCATAAGCCTAACTCACTGATGAACGTCTTTGATTTTTATTACTGATGACATAGGACACCTCAATGTACACTACAGTTAACTTCAGGTTTAAATCAAGACACAAGACCCTAATTTAAACACAGTCATTTCCCCCAACACTTCACTACCATCGCTGTCGATAAACTTACATTCCAGCCATAGTAAACTTGACTTAATAATGTAGTCCTACTTTGGAGACTGAAGAAAGTTAATCACATATTGGCATGTGAAATTGGAATATCATTCATTTTTTCTGCTTCCTCATGGCATTCTCCAACCATAACATTGGAAATACTTTAATCGCCAGATCTGGCAGTATTTCACTTGCGCCAAGATCTGTCATTTCATCTGCTTGAATAGTTGGCTTACACATATTTCAGTCCCAGGACAAGCATTCTGCTCTGAGGTGCTGCACAAGCTGTAGCTGTTATTTTACAGAATGCTGTCAGGGCTCTGTGAAATCCAATCCATCACAACCGACCAGCAAAAAGCAGGCCAAACACTGTCTTATAATCATTTCCTTTATCATATTAAGACCCCAGTAACTACTACAATCAGCCATCTGAAAAGTTTTGTTCTTTCACAGTCATGTGTGGAGAGTTTTGTTCTGTTTCTGGCTTTGCTTAGAAGTTTCTCTCCACTCTTGTTAAGACCCACATGAGTATCAGGGAGAAGGTTAAGGTGCTGTTCCTGCAAACACTTAAGCACCTGTGCAACTTTACTTACGCGAACAATCATTCTAAAATCAGGTTTGTCTATACAGCTGTATGCAACAGGGTCACCATTTGCTGCGACAGATGGCAGTTACTCATTTAGGGGATTGACAGGAAAGGAGGCTGGGGTAAGGGAAGAAAAAAGAAATGGATCCACCTTCACCAATTACAAATACTGCACCTCAGCTCTGCAAAGCAAATAATTTGTTCCTTTAGTGTACAGGGCAAGAGAGCCACTAGAGAGGTGAACTCAGGGAGGCCATCTCCTCATCTCCTCCACTAAGACACTGAATTCTGGACCAACTCACAGTGTTAAAGGGAAAGCAGCAACACAGAAATTACCAAGGGACCTGTCCGAGGAAGGGAGTTCCCCTGAATCCATGTGATGTCCCAGCATCCCACCAGTGAGCTATTTGATGCTGTCATCATGCTCAAGGCCCCACCCCCACTTTGAAACCAACTCCAGTAAAGCAACGTAAAGCTAATGAAGAACATGTAGATTTCTAGAAACTTTCTTCTATTCATCCACTACTGTTCCCCCGCTTTATAAAAAGGGGAACTTTGTCAGGTTAGTTTTTATAGAAGAACAAAATCTGATTGAGTTCAGCCATGCACAGTCAAATACACAGCAATGAATTAAGCAATCAGTGCTCTGATCATTTAATCTAGGGAAAAAAAACAAGCGATCAAGACGGGGTTTCCTTCACACACCGCTTCCTCACATTGTTTAAACAACAGTGCTTGGTAAGATTAGCAAACTGTGATAAGATGGTGACCGAGACTCCTTCCAGCAAGTTACTTTCTACAATACATGTTCATAAAAAGAAATCATTCAGTCCTTTATAGCGTGTTTGGAAGCACTCCAGTAAATCTGGAACTAGAGATCCATCCTATATACACAACTGTACATTAACACTCAGAGATGAATAAACAGTTGCAGAATGTTACACTGAAATGATCATGCTTCTGTCCGCTAGCATCCAATAAATATTGTACTAGACCAAGGGTTGTCAAACTGGGGATCATGACCTTAAGGGAGCCCTGAGGTTATTGAGGGGTCACAAGCTGCCAGCCCCCAACACACGCAAGTTAGGATGGCATGCCATGGGGAGGTCTGTCATCACTTTGGGGGCAGGGGTCATCGTGGCCTGAAATATTTTCAAAGAGGCATCCAGCAAAAAAAGGTTTGGGAGCCCCTGTCCTCGAGTGGTAGGCTCTCAACAGAGCCCCTTTGAAGAAGGCCTCGCTTCTTAAGTATTAACAATTTCTGTACATTGATGGCCACAATGTTAATATATAAATACTGATATCTGCAGCTATTTCCTAGCCACAGCCACATACCAGATGTCTTCCTTAAACTTAATTAATGCAATACTGTCAGTAGGCAGTCTTTCTTTTCGGATTACCTTCAACCAGAGTCATTTGGAAGTTTACAAATGTTACTGGTTTAACGATACAACCGAATTCTCATGGGAAATGTTTCATCTTGGATATTTATTATATTTTATAGCCCATCTGCAGAGAGACCAAAAACAGGAAGCAGGGCCTTGGTTGTGCACATACATTCCACTGGGATTTTGTAACGTGTAATAATAGTCTCAGAGGCTGCAATTCAATGGTATTTGCTCAGATCTATATCACTGGTTCTTCAGAAAATCCAGTTATGTGATGTCCTGATATAAAGTATGGAAGGGGCCAGAAAGCAAGCAGGCACACTTCTCTGCATGAGGGAATGGTTAATATTAAACCAAGGCAGGGGCCTTGTTTGTTTTGGTTTTTGCATACCCATGCAGAAGTCCCAATAAGGCTGGCCCACTCCCCTTTTTTGGTAAAGCCTCCCTAATCAAGTCTCTGCCACGGAGTAAGATTTATATTTCAGTTAAAAAGTCAAGTCGAATGTGATGGACATGATGCCAGGTTAGACACTCACTCCAACAGCTACATGCTTTCAAGTTCCTAAAAAGAGCAAAAATGTAACCCAGCACCTCCTGAAAGTCTCCTCTCAGTTCTGCCAGTCCAAACCGACAAGCACATACATTGTTCAGTGGTTTGCTGGTGCTGCTTCCTTCCTGAGGCATGAAAATAAACCAGAACAGTGCCCCGCTATTTCCCCTTGGTCCACCACATTTCTGCCCAATAGAAGTCTGCTCCCTTTCCCTCGCCCGTGACAACTCTACCTTTGGGATGCTAGGCTGCACAAAACAGGAGAACGGCAGTGAGCTGAGATGCCAGGACTCTGGCTGGTTTTGCTGTACACAGACTAACACGAATACCCCTCTGGAAATGAGCTGAGAAGTTTGCTCACATTACTTGCAATTCGCAGCACTGGCAGATTGAGCCCCTGGGAACCCCTTCAAGGAAAAGGGCTCCAGTACCCCAGAGCGGGGCTGGACGGGCATCCTGGCAAGGCTGGCAGAGAAGGCAGCTGCTGCAGACTGGGGGGGCCAGCTGAGGAGGGAGGGCCCTTAGAGACAGACGGCCCCCATGCAGCCCGCCCTACAGGAACCCAGCCGAGCCGCCGGCTGGTCACCGGATCCAGGCAGGGCCAGGGGGCAGCTGGGGCCCTGTGGGGCGAGTCACGCAGCCAAGCGGAGCAACCAGCTGGGTGGGTTTGTTTTAGTGACAGACTCAGAGCCAGGGATTTCCTCAAACCCCCCTGCAGCCCACTGCCTTTCCCAACCCCCCCCCCACTGTCAGCTAGTGACAGGGTTACACCAAATCAGTGAGCATCCCCAATGCACCCTACACCCCCCCGTAATTCCCAGCCTCTCCACTGTCAGCTAGTGACAGGGTTACAGCAAATCAGTGAGCACCCCCAATGCACCCTACACCCCCCCCGTAATTCCCAACCTCTCCACTGTCAGCTAGTGACAGGGTTACACCAAATCAGTGAGCACCCCCAATGCACCCTACACCCCCCCGTAATTCCCAACCTCTCCACTGTCAGCTAG